>CM076569.1:583349299-583960349 GCA_034641835.2 Pinus albicaulis
CTCTGTCTGCAGAGGGGATTTACCTCTACAAAAACCATGAAATCACATATTTTTGTCTTATCCCTCGTGCATGTTATTTTTATGGACGATGAGATTTGATCAAGATGATCGGTTTAAATTCATTTTCGGACCCCTTCATCACTTCGAAGTTTAATGGATAACGGGTATTCAAAAAGTGAAATTTTCAAATCCAATCCTAGACCACGTGGCAAGCTATGGGGAGTTCTCACCCCCCTCGTTAGAAACCACTTACCACTTGCAGGGCCCTCCGAAACGCTATGTCAAGGCTTGAATGTGAATACAGTGACCAAGGAAGTTCTTCACACCATTTCCAACTATCAGAATATAGTGGTATATCCTATGCTTTGAAACAGAAACCCATGGAGAAGCTGCAACATCCTTATAGAAGAAGGTCAACAGAATATCTAAGACACAAAATTTGTAGGAAGAAAATAATGAGCTAGAAAGACTCTTAAAGAAGGAGAATGAAACCCTTAAGTAGTCATCAAGCAAGATCAGTTCAACACTTGATAAAATGGCCATTAAATATGAAACAATCAATCATAATAACAAAATGCTTCTCCAGTACCATAATAATCAAACATAATAATGAGTACTTAGTGTAGGTGATGCTTGTCGTTTTAGGATGCCAATTTCACTATTTCTTGTTGAAAACTTCAACACTCCCTCTCAAAAATAAAGGAATGTCCTTGCATACGACATTCACCTCATCCATGCGACACGCAACCCTTGCATGTGACATGCAACTCTTGAATGAAACAATTCTCTAATGTTTCTCGCACATGCAAGCTTTGCATGCAACACTTATCTATTGTTTCTCACACATGAAACCTTTGCATGCAACACTTCTAAAACGAAATAGACTCCAAACAACTAAATCAGTATAATGCATTTGTCATCAGAGTATTTTGACTGCTAGTACCTACTGCACATGTCTATTGGACTCTCTGCGATGTTGACATCTTCATCCATGCACTTTTTACTGCTACCAACTCTGATCTGCGCTCCAATATCCAACACCTTCCACTCTCATTTATGTCCTCCTAACATCTGACTACATCAATCTAATTGATCCTGCTATTGATTCTCTGTGGGCTCCTTATAGCCAGGTTCGATCGATGAGACGCACCATCTCTAGTTACCTCCCAAAATTTCTTCTTGGGATTAATCTTGCATGTTTCCCCACCTCACACCTGGAGGTATAGTTGTATGCACTCCCTTTTCCTCTCTAGCTCAAACTTTATGTGCTTGAGTGGTTTCTACCACTCCATGATCCTCCACATGTGGTTGCTCTACATCTTGAGGTACATTGTCACCTGGATGCAAAAACAGCTCCCTCTGAAGAGTCAATTGCATGGCTTTCTCACACTTCCCAATGGTTGGAAGCTCTATAGAAATCACATCTACATCAATTCTATAGAGATTATTCACATGAATCCAAATATTCTTGGATTTTCCTATTGCTTTGGGTCGTAGGAAAATGTTTCCTTCAATGAAAAAAACATCATAGCCTCTATCTTCCAAAATTGCAACTGAAAGTAATTTTTTCTTTAAAACTGGTACATGCATTACATATTTTAATAACAATAGTTTACCTCATTGTCTCTGGAAAGTAATTTTACCAATCCCGATAGCATTATACCTTTCGCCGTCACCCATTTTGATTTTCATATGGAGATCCTTCTCCTCCAAGTTACTGAAAAGTTATTTGTTCCCCGTCATGTGTAAAGATTCACCACTACCCAAGTACCACCCCAATCACAATGCAATTGACACCATGCATGTGATAAATGAGAATTAGAGCTTGAAATGCAAGGCCAAAGCCTCACAAACTGAAAATCCTACAAGCTTCTTGTTATTCTTCTTTTGTGGACAATTTGTGGCATAATGTCCATGCTCGTGATAGTGAAAACACTTTACTCTGGACATGTTGCGCTCCTTGCCTTATTCACTGGCCTCAGATTTGGAATGGAATTTATTCCCCTTCCCTTTATTCACCTTGGCATACAAAACACAATCTTATTCATATTCATTCTAAGATGAAGATCCATCTCTGGTATTCTGTCTAAACTCCTCCTACACCAAATCTGACCACAATCATTCTTAATCTAGAAGTGTTTCCCTTCCATTGACATAGTCTTGATAACTATGCCAACTATTAGAAGTCTTAGGAGAGCTAGGCTAACCAAATAATCATCAACAACCATTATCCTACCGTCCCAATCTCATCCCTACATTCGACAAAATTTTTTAAGTATACCGCAAGACTGCCATTCTTCTCCATCTTGGTCTTCCTATGTTTATCTTTCAGTGCCAATTTCCTATGGTCACTGCTACTCTGAAATAGATTTGTCAAATCCTTCCACATTGCATATGGTGTGGATTTCCCATGGAGGCTTGAGACAATGTGGTCTCATACTCCCTCCAGTAAGATCCTCCTCTCCCTTGCCACTTTCTTTTCCATGCATCAAGATTTGTAGCATCTGCCACAATGGGTTTAGGAACATCATTATCAATGAACTCCTTCAAGACATTGTCTTCAAGTACTACTTCCATCTTGTCTCTCCAAGAAATATAGTTAGAGCTTCCCTCTAGTGCATACTCCAATCTCAAGCCATTGAAATCCATTTTGATCCTGAATCAGTTGTAGCACCAAGAAAGTATTTTTGCAAATTTGAATTCTATTTAGTCATAGACTCAACTACTCCTTCACTATTGTGATTTCCTATTCTCTGATACCATGTAGAAATGATAAAACAAGCATGTATATCATGGATTCAATCCAATCTAACAATGTACTAAATCTAGATACTGAATCACTTCTAGAAATCAATTTCATAATTAAAAACATAATCACCAATAACATGAAGTAAAGAAGAATCAATCAAACCACAACATAGATAATTTCTTGAGGAAATCTTGCTGCTCAAAACCCTCTATCATATATTGTATATTCCACAAGGAATCATGAAACAATTACATACAAATCTTCTCACAAGAGCCCTCCTATATTTCAGCTAATTGTATCACACTGAACTAGACAAAATCGGGCCAATACGCAGCCAATTATCAGCTTGTCTTCAGCTTGCCTTACTCACGCAATCTATGATGAATAAAATCCCTATTATTTAGGAATTTCAGCCTTCCTCAACTGCATTGAGTATCATGGGCATCCTATGGTGTTTTAACTACATCTAGGCAGCCTACTAATATCATAATTGATAGTTAACTTCCCTTTAACCTTTGTCTCAACTAGGTCTCCACTAGAACTGAAATTCATGCAACTAATGGCAGTAAATCCTCAGTTGCATGTGAGATTATTGATTGTGAACTAATTAATATTTAATTCACTTTATCTCTCACTAGACTATCTAACAATTACAACTAGCACAACTGATTTTAACTCACTTAACTGAGTTAAACTGATTACAACTTGCATTAACTAATGCACCACTGCACTTCGAACTTTGTTACAACTAGAATTAATTTGCATGCCTCACCAACTACCCTCAACTCGAAATTCATGAGTTAAATTGATTTTATCACACTTATTTAACTATTACAAGTTATCTTCAGATTAGATTACATTTTTTTGTCCATCCTAACTAAGGGATAACTAAAATAGACATGCACCGAATTTAGCCCACACGATTGTACGTGCTTCTTTGACCTGTGGTCCTAGACTTAGTGTAGGTGTTTCTTGGACATCCTGGTCCCACACTTAGTGTAGGTGTTGCTTGTTGTTTCTGGATGCCAATTTCACTATTTCTTGTTACAAAATTCAACAATCCCTTATCCAAATGGGCATAATTACCTATGGAGGACTTCCCAAGTGAGCGTAGGATGATTTCTCACCGGCTCGTGATCTTTGTTAGCTCGAATATTGAAATATTCACACGAAACTTCTTAATGTCCTCTACTATATTGTAATATACAACGAGAAGGATGCCTAAGTGTCTGTAGGCATGCCCTACCTTTTGGCTTCTGGAGTGATGGTATTACTATTACCTTTTTTAGAAATTATTTTCGTTAAGATCACTTTCCTAGAATTAATCTAAGTGTTTTGTCGTGAGATGACAGGTGGAATGTTTTTTGTTATAAAATTTTCTTTGATTTCTTGCTTCGTCAACTCTGCTTTGGTGGCTAACCCTTGGATTTTTAAATTGTACCTATTGGTATGCTTTTGGGCTAGAGGATCACTCAGAGGATATTTTTTGGTCATGCTCTTTTGGCCTGTGATTATGTAATTAAACATGTTTATTGAATTCCCTACACCTAGAGTTCCTCGATTGAAACAACTTCTTCCTTTTCTTCTTCAGGCTCAATCTACTCATCAACAGGTAATGCATCATAAAGATAGAAAGAAATTTCATGTAGTGATTCCATTATGGGCATGTTTTACAGGAATGATATGATTGATGATATGTATAGTATGTATCCATGCCCAAAACTTCAATATTCAACATGATGTTTGAGCTTTACGCATAATTCATTGGTTGGTTACTGCTGCTACCAGAATTTGCATTCCTTCTAAACATGTTCAATCTGGGAGGCTTGCTGCTCACAATGATATTACTTGACCTTTGTTTAAGCTCTTCCATATTATTTGATAGAGTCTTGAAAAGAAAATTCAAGCATTTAAGATCAAAAGTTTCTTTTTCTTTGGCCTTGCTTATGGAGGCCTAAGACATTTTACCCATGTATTCGGAGTCTTTTGTTGGTTCATCATCTATGATGACTCCAATTACCAAAAAATCATTTTCAACTGTGATTTTCTCTTCATATTTTTCCATAAGTGTTGGTTTCACAGTTCACTTCACAAATTGCACAATGCTTTTTAGCAATGAATAAGTGTAGTAATCTATAGTGACGGAGTCATGAGGTTTTGGGTTTTATGGAAATTTTTTCAAAATGCGGTTAAACTTCTAGTTGAAATATCTCACTTTCTCCTTGTGCTCCAGCTTGATACTACCCAATTATTTCAACAACATGGCGGGGGTCTTATCATCAAGAATTTTTTCAAGGAATATTTTCTTAAAACCCCTCCAATTCTGGATGGAGTTTATAGGAAGACTATGATACCATACAACTACTCTTCCATCTAAGGTACATGGAATGAGTCTGCATAAAACATCATCATGATATGCCTCAAGTCTTTGCAGATGTCAGTAAAATTTTTCCAAATGGTCCTCTTCATTTACTATCTTGTCAGGGTCATACTTTGTTAAGAGATTTTCTAGATGCTTTAGCATTTTACGTATAACACCAAGAAGTGAAAGTGGACCTAGAGTCATCCAATCCAAATCTTGGTCTACCATGTCTTCATATTCATCCTCTTCTTCCTTATCAGAATATGATGGTTCTTCTTCTTCCTCTTCACCTCCTAACCCACGAAAGGTTTCATTTTAGAGTACGACATTATCTCTATCACCATTGTTATAAAGTGGAGGCTCTTTTTCATTCTCCATAGAAACTTCTAACTCTTTGAGGGTCACGAGAACCAAATTGTCAATGGTAGAAACTACTATCCCTGTAGAGGTGGTTTTTTTCTTCTTCAGAGAATATGGAATATTGAGTACTCCCAGAATTAATCCAATAGATTTTACAAATTGATGGGCTATAGGGTGGATGGCTTGAATCTGATTATATGGGATTTCACAAGTCTATGTGTGCTCGGGCTGAGATGAGTCACCAACTTCAAGAACAAGAGTAGGGGAGGTGCAATTAGCATTTCTTCCTTGACCAGAAGATGTGATTTGGTATTCGGTGTGGTTATCAGCCATAAAAAATTGGCAGCACTCCTTCTTGCACCAAAAATGTTGAAGGTGATGGACCCACCAACATTTAGAGTATCTCCCTGATATGAAGTCCCAATTAGACGTCATGCCATTTGGTGTTGGAATAACATCTGGAATAAATTCTCAATTTCCAAATTCTTAATTATATTCCTTGGCTCGAATTGTCGGCAATAAAGAGGAGTGAAAAATTACTTTCAAAAAACAAGGGGGGGCGTTCTTCGTGGGTTTTCAGTTGTAAGTGTATTGATTCTCTTCTACTGCGAGAGAAAAAGAGAAATTTGCCTCTAAGAGAGAGTTAATAGTAGCACCAAATAAGAGACACACTTAAACTAGAAGGATCCATATAACATCTAGTAGAATAGTCCACAAGAGATGTTATGGTCATTACAACCAAAAAATGTGAAAGGTATACCTAATATCTTGCGGAATATTCGATAAGGACATGAAAATGATAAGAAACATTACAACATGTTATCAATAATATAAGTACTAAAATAACCAAAAGATTTCAAATACCTTAGCACATGTGAAAGAAAATATTAAATACAGAAATCTGGAGAATAATCTTACAAACATTCATAATCCATGTATGAAAAATGTTCTAGTCTTCAAGGCTTCTGTTATTAAGTAAAAGTTCCAAGACACACGTATACAATGAACATCACTTGCTCCAATAGTGGAGCATTGGAGCCACTCCTTGCTCCACAAAATAACTATATTATCTCCCTAATGCTTTGTGGGTGGAGCCAAGGTGAAAATTCATTTGGTCATACAATGAGGGAGTATATATAACAAAGGGGTGATGCTTCATCCTCCTTATGTCTCTTTGACTACCCTCATGATTTTTTTACTTCCGATGACTTTTCAACTTACATGACTCTTCATATTACATGTGTGTCTTTTGGACTTCCACTTTACAATACATTTTGAATACAATTTACATGATCGACAACAATGATTTGGCATATGACCACTCATGACATGACATGACATGAGACTCCTAACATGGACTGTTAAGTGATTTTGCAATGTCAAGCCACTGTTGTTGTTGAGGGATGAATGTGTTATTGAAGATGATTTTCTTTAAACCTCCACATGGTTTGGTGATAAGGAGTCTTCAATGATTATAGGCCTTGGACAATGGTCACCAACTAGTGTCCCTTTACTTTCTCCTTATCATTCAACTTGTAAATTCAACTACAAGAGTGTCTTTGAGCATGATTCTTTCCTTATTCTTCTTAATAATCATCATGAAATGACATGATAGCATACGTGTTCCTGTATTTCACTCATTATGAGACAATATCAATCCAAAAAATCTCTAGTCTGATATGGTGCATTCTGATCCATAGACTGAGCCTAGAACAAGTGAAAAGCTAGGAATAGGGGCTCAGTGACTACGCAATTTCATAGTTTAGGCAGGAAATGGGAATCATTGATCCTTGAGACAGCAAAGTGTGCAGCTCAGGCTGGGTTGAGGAATAAACCTGCGTAGTTCCAACAGTCATTGAGACACACTAAGGGAATGGGCACTGGGTGAGCATGCAAGGTAGTTCTGGGAGACAAGGAAGGTTGGGCTACTATGAAAACGTAAATTACAAGGGCTTAGGAAATGAGCTTAAGGTTTTTGATTGCAAAGTGCATAATCTAATCCAAGTTGTCAAACATGATTATGTAGTTATAGAGGTCAAGGCCGAAGCTTGGGCACAAAAAATATGTAGTGTAGAAGTCATGAGAGGCAGGAACTGTGAATTGTATAGTTCCAAGCAACAAGGTCACATCTAGAGGAATAAAAATATGCAGTGCGTAACTCAGGGAGGTCAAATGAAGCTAGGTTGCTTGGTTGAGAAGTTTATCTGAAAATGGCTAAATGTGGGATCACTAAGTTCAGTGTAAACGGTGATAAAAAATTTAATGTGATCACACACATAGAATATTTTGACAACTCAAGAACATAGATCATCCATGATGTACGAAAAAAGCATTTCCCTTTATGCAAAATCTTTGCACCCAGTTACAAAAAGTGTTACACTTGTTGGGTGTGGAGCCTAATTATCATCATGGTTTAGAGGTCCTTTTTTTAGCTATATGTATACCCCAGGAAGATTGTACACCCCTCCAAAAAGGGGGGTGCAGGGAGGGCTGATTCCCCCCGATTGGGGAGTTCGTGGGTAGTGCCCCTGATGCTAAAAATAGATGTAGAATTTCATTGTAAAATATTGTAATTTCGTAGTCAATCTCAGTCATTCATTAGGCGGATAATATTATGATAGAATTTATGTTTAATTTAGGGTTTTTTCACTAGAAGAAAACCCCTCGGTTCACTTGAGAGAATTGTATTGTGGTTGTGTGTGGTGTGTGTATTTTGAGCATGGAAGAGAAAGGGGGACTATGTGAGAGAGTAGGGGAAATTACAATGGATTTGGTGTAGGCTGTGTCTCTTAATTTTTCTGGATAATATAAAGGAATTACTTGTTGCTTCTCTGTGGATGTAGCCCACGTTAGGTCAACAACATATATTTGTGTCCGTCTTGTTTTATGTGTTTTCTGTTTTTGTATTTATGCATATTTTTATGTGTTCCATTTCTCTATAATATATCATTTTCTAACAACAATAAAGATATACTTTGCGATGACCATGAAGACACTTGTGTGATGGTGCTCAATACTTTGGAAATGAGTGTTTCAGATACTTAGAAGGTTAGAAAACTTATTTGCACAAATATGACCTCTTGGAACCACCATAACCTGCTTATATACATAATTTGATAGCCAACATGACAAAATATGACACTTTTCCCAACTTGTAAAAGGGAACACAACACTCTAAGAAAACAACTAGAATTAATTTAAAAGTTTGCAACGACAACAAACAAGACCAAGGACGGCTTTGAAATTGGGTATAGCCCAAAATTTTGGAGGGTGTTTTATCAGTTACAACACAGGGTTAACAATCATTTCAACTATAAATAAAAATTCAACATATACAATAGTTAAAGCTTCATATTAAATTATATGAATTTTTGTGTGAGCCTCAACAAGTCTAGTGTTGAACCATATCACTAATATGATTGAGTAATCACCTCCCTTCCTCCCCTAAAACATCAAGGGTTGAGGAAGGTATTACGTAATAGACCTTGTCCCCATGTTGTATTATGCAGATGTGGTTATCAAAAGTTTAAGTTTTCAATTCTTTGGAATTTATTTCTAATACCACCATGATGACTAACTTGTCAAGATCTTTTTGATGATATTAAATTTACCTTAATCTGACTTCTAGGTCAAAAGTTATAACCATTATAATTTTTGTCCTATCAGTAGAGGCCATGTCATCACAATGGTTCCATGTAGCATCCACATGTCCGTAGTGTTTGAAATGTTGTCATTGATGGCAAAGGAGATAGCATAGAAGAGTAGAGAGAGAAAAGAGGCAGTAATATGTAGAGAAAGTTGAGCAACAACAAAAGAAGCAAGGCAGTACAAGACAGAGGTTGCAGAGACAGAGATAGGAGGCAGAGCCGTGAAATGAAATGGTCGAGAAGCAGAGAAAGGATGCAGAAATCACAGTGACATGGAGACAGAGAATAACTGAGGTAGAGACAGAGAATACAGAGTCAGATCCGTTAAAAAACCAACAGTGAAATGATTGCAAGAGATTCAGAACCGTGCAGAGAGGGCAGAACCGAGAAGCTAAATAACATCGGGGTTATGTGTATATAGGTTTATACACAATCAATAATTTAAACGAATAATATTGGTTAAAATAAACCTTTGACGCAAAGTTATAAAATACTAGAACATGGAGTTAAGAGTGGAACCCTGAGCAAACAGTGAAACCGATGCTCAAAAACCAGTGGGTTCACGGGTTGGTTGAAGTGGTAAGCATTATTTCCAAAATGAATGTGATATATGTCATTGATGGCCACGTGTCCTCAAGCTATTTTCAATACAACTTTTTTCGTGTAATTTTGGAGAATTATGTGATGAGCATATAATTTGCGCGATATTACGCGTCACCTATTGGATGGGGGTCCAAAGCTCAGCTGGTGCACGAGAGCAGATTGACTGTCTGATGAAAGGAGAAGTTACGAGGAAAAGAATCAATACTGTGGGCCTAAGTATAGTTATATGAAGTGTTGGGTTAATGTTATAAGCCTTGGTTGAAAGTTTATAAATGCTTGCGTGTTTAATAAAAGTCATCAAGTCCATTGTTATAACGATAAGTGATAAGGTTGGGAATATGAAAGTGTTTATCAGGTTCAAACCTTAGAGAGAGTGTTAATAAGGTTATGCGTCGGGTTAATACACTTGACATAATAAACAAAGGAAGGGGTTAAATATAATATGAGCACATTATTAATACAGGGCTTGTAAAACATTGTATATGGGGGATACAAGTTGTGGTGGGCCCAGTTGGAGTATTGTGTTAATGGTTAGTGATTAACCATTGGAGAAAATATTGAATGGTTGAATTGTTTATATATATTAACCGTGGACCTCGATTATGTTGCAGATTGACGAAGTGGTAACCCAAAATTTAGAGAGTGCATTATATCATTATAAACAAGACGAGTTCAAATAACTCTGGAGCCCGAAAGGTTATATTACTACATATATTAGCGTTGGGTTTAAGTTTGAGTCAAAGAATTAATATAATGTTGACAACGGATATTATATGTGTAGAGTGGGACTCCCCCTACATAAAATTTCGAGAATCTTAACCCTAGCTGGAGGATCCATAAAAACGGAAGCGGAAAATTATATATATGCAGCAATTTATATATGTAAGATTTATATACAAGGGGCCAAAGTATATATGTGTAGCGCTCCATTGTTCGAATTTAATACAAACGAAGTTCTATAAGGTGGGACCCTCACAAATCGCATCGGAGAAAAGTGTGGCAGCATACCATGGCAATAAATGTTCCGATTGCGATTGCGATGAAGATGCAGACCCGATGGGTTTGTGAACTGTGATTCATACGTGTTTGAGTTCCCACAGCACAACGAGCCATCGCATCGGAACAGTGAAGTGCAGTGAACAGTGAATCATCATATCAAAGTGGGAGAATTGAAGCATCGGAAAATACAACTAGAAGTTGTGATTGTGATTAATCGTAATCGGAAGAATTCAAGAGGTGACTCATCGCATCGGAGAATAGAGAAAGCTCGGTGAGGGGGCTCGAACGAGCATTTTATGTATTAAAAGGTTTTTATTTAGTTCTCTGAGAGTTGATTTGTGTTACATAAAGGGGTAGTTTATATGTTAAAAACACTTCATTATCATGCCATGAGTTGAATTGTGTTATATAAAAAGTGCAGTTACATACATATGGTAGTTACACTACGACATTGAACATGACATCAAACAGAGCTGAAAATGACAAACACAGTGATCCAAAACTGAATGAGTTGATTTGTAATCCTCATTGTGATTGAATGCATACGCTTTTGATTGGTTTATATTGTTTTTGATGCACTGTCAAGTCTCTGTAGGAAATAAAACTCCACTGTAAAACTGAAAGTTATATAAATTGTTGAGATTTTCTGAATGAGCTGGAAAAAGAAGTGAGGAGGCAGAATGCAAAACTTCAAGGCTATTCACTTTCAATTCCCTGTGGAATATGAATTGTTATGGGGCAAACTGTATAAAGCATATCACATTGATATGCATAGGGAGGTTAGAGAGTGAGGTTAGAGAATGCAGAGTATGAAAAATTGAGGCAGAGAAGATAAGAAAGAAAGGAGCAAAAAGAGATGCTACAGATCAAAGCTGATATCTGAGGTAAATCAACATATATTTTGTTTTGATTTAATGAGGAAGTTGGAGCTTCCCTCTCAAGTTTAATCTTGATATATGTCAATTGTAGCTGGCTGAGGTTGGAGCCTCCTATAGGTTGGTGTCTGCAGAAAATCAGTGGTGAGAGGGAGTTGGAGCTTGCCTTTGCATCACAACACTAATAAGATGTTGTTTTCTCCCTTTATGGGTTTCCATTTATATTTTTTGTCTCTGTGTGTCTTGCCTATGTGTTTATATGATCTACCCAATCTGCATAATGTTTGTTGTTCTCATAATAGTTTTGGTGTCACATTAATTTAATACTTGCTACAACATATTAAGACTGCTCACATATTAAATTTGGTTATAAAATTAAGCTGTAAATAAGCTTGATGAAATTTTTAAAAATCTTATGTATGTGTTAAACTGATTCACCCCCTCCCCCCTGTCAGTTTAACTAAGGATTCAACAATTGGTATCAGAGCTAGTTCCTTTAGTACCATTTTAACCACTGAAAGGAGATCCTAGGTCCCCAGGATGGCTAGTGAAGAAGGAAGCTCAAACAATAAAGCCCCTTTTTTCACCAGTGCTAATTATGCCTTACGGAAAATCAGAATGAGAGCATACATAATGTCTCTGGGAATAGAATTTTGGGCTGCCGTGGAATTTGGATATGCCCCAAATGCAACTGACCCAGAGAGAGAATCTAAACAATAATTTGTAGCAAATGCGAAGGCCATGACTGCAATCTTAAATGGAATATGTGAGGCTAAATTTATCAAAGTAATTCACAGCAAGACTGCCAAAGAAATGTGGGATACTCTTGAAAACATCCATGAGGGAAATAAAAAGGTAAAGACAGCCAAAATTCAAATATATAGAGCTCAGTTTGAAAATTTAAAAATGAATGATGATGAAGATGTTGGCAACTTCTTCTTAAGAGTTGCAGAAATTATAAACAATATGAAAGCTCTTGGAGAAACCATACCAGAAAGTGTAATTGTACAAAAGATTCTAAGATCTCTTCCACCCAGTTTTAACCCCAAGGTGTTTGCCATAGAAGAAAAAAATGATTGCGAAACCTTGACCATGAACCAGTTATTTGGAAATCTAAAAGCCTATGAGATGAGACTCCCATAGAAGAAGCCAATTGCGAGGGAGGCATCTCTTAAAACAAAAAAGAAGAAAGAAGAAAAGGAAGATATATGTTCTTTCTCTGATGAAGAAGAGGCCAAGTTTGTCAAGAAACTGGATAGAGGCTCAGGTAAATATAAAGGTAAACTTCCATTCAAATGCTTAAACTATGGAAGAGTTGGACACTATGCTGCTAAGTGTCCTCATAAGAAAGCGAGGAATCAGACTCATGAATCCGATAAAACTACATCAAAGAATTGCAAAAAAGGAAAGAAATTCAATAAAAAATATTTCTATGCTCAACAAGACAGCAGTGCATCTGAAGACTCAGATGAACCCTCAAGTGAAGAAGGAACCTATGAATTTTTATTGATGGCCATAGAAGAACTTAAAGGACTCCTTCTAGAAGATGAAGAAGAAGGTGAAGTTGAACTTGAGGGGGAGGGAAGAAGTGCCCTGGAGGAGATTGACAGACTCAAGCTGAAGTGCAGAAAACAAAAAGACATTCTCCTCAAGTATGAAAGAGAAGAGAAAAATTCAGAAGTCCTCATGCAGCTGAAGGTAGAGCTTGAAGAAGCCGAGAAGATAGAATAAATGTTACTTAAGAAAATCAAGGATAAAACTCAGGAACAAGAGAAGTTAGAAGAAGAAGTAGTATGTCTAAGGAAGAAATTATAAAAAGCTCAAAGGCAAGTCTCTATAAATTCTTCTCAAACAACAAGCTCTGGTAAGTTGAACGAAATTTTGGATGCTCAAATATCTCCTTTGATAAAAACTGGGATAGGCTGTGAAGGAGAATCAAGTAAAAGCAAAGAAAAAGAAAACAAAAATATTATTTTTGTAAAATAAAATAAGGCTGATGAAGCAGCTCAAATCATTCCTACAAAATAAGAAACATTTAATGAGGGAGACAGAAACCAGAAGAAACCTCTAATAACAAAGAATGAAATAGATACTTAGACAACAGAAAAAGGATCATATACCCATGATTATGTCAAATTTGGAAGCCATCAAAGGATATTCTTCCCTCCTATGAAAAATGCCACCTGTTATGCCTGCCACAAGCTAGGACACATTGTTGTATACTGTCATAAAAGGAGGAGTAACTCAAACCACCAAAAGATGAAAACAGTAAAGATATTGTCTCAAGCAAACAAATGGAGAATACAACCTCACATCAGGTATGCAAATTTTTTCTATGGTTACTATTTTTATTGTAAGGAATTTGGCCATAAAATCATTGAGTGCAAAAAATATGGACAAAGATTGATGTTCAACACCTCAAGGAGGTTTATGAATCAAGGAGATTTTACTCATACTCACAATTTTGCAAAAATTATGATCAAATGCTATGTATGCAATAAAATTGGACATATGCCTTCCAAATGTCCTCTCAGAGGATGTGGTTCATCATCTAACAAAATATACCAAACAAAAGGATGTTTCCAGTGGAAAAAGAAGGTGAATAAATGTGAATTGGCTCTAACTACTGAAGACCTGAAAATCCAATGGTATTTGGACAGTGGCTGTTCAAAACATGACTAGAGACAGAAGCCATTTTATAACTTTTGATGAAAAGAAATCTGGTAATGCTACTTTTGGCTTTGATAAATCAGGAAAAATTAAAGGAAATGCTTAGTCAGCCTAGATAATGGTAGAGGAAAGGTGCAAGATGTACTATTTGTAGATGGGCTGAAAGAAAATTTGTTGAGTGTTACTCAAATGTGTGATAAAGGTTGTGAAGTTATTTTTAGAGCACAAGACTGTGAATTCATATCAAGCACCATAGGAAATAATATGCTCAAAGGTGTTCGAACAGAGATTAATGTTTACATAGTGAAAGAGGAGGATGAAGCATGCCATCTTAGAAAACTTGAGGTGTCATGGTTATGGCATAGGAGATTGGGACATCTCAACTTCGACCATATCATCAGACTGAGCAAGAAGAAAGCTGTCAGAGATATGCCAAAAATAAAAAGGCCTTCAAATACCATATGAAAATCTTGTCAATTGGGAAAACAGACCCAGACATCCTTTAAGGCCAAAGATGAGATATCAATAAGAAGACCACTCCAGCTTCTGCACATGGACCTGTGTGGACCTGTAAGAACTAAAATTCCAAGTGGAGAATCCTACTTCATGCTGATAATAGATGATTTCTCCAGAATGACATGGGTTGCATTTCTCAAGAATAAATTGGAAGCACTGGAGAAATTCAAAATATTCAAAGCATTATCAGAAAATCAAACAGGATGTAAGCTAAAATGCATCATATCAGACAAAGGAGGTGAATTCATAGATTATGACTTTGCAGACCTATGCAATGAACACGGGATAAAGCAACAATTTACTATTGCAGGGACACCTCAAGAGAATGGAGTAGCAGAGAGAAAAAATAGGTTTGTACAACAAATTTCCAGAGCGATGATGCAAGAGAGTAATATTCCTCAAACCTTCTGGGTAGAAGCAGTACACACACCCGTGCATATCCTTAACAAAGATCATTTAAGGCCAAGCAGTGACAAGACTCCCTATGAAATATGGCATGGTAAACTAGCTTTAATAAAGCACTTTAGAGTCTTTGGAAGCAAGCGTTACATAAAAAATAATGATGAAAATCTGGGGAAGTTTGATGCAAGAGTAGATGAAGGGATATTTCTAAGATATGCATCCAAGAGTAAAGGGTATAGGTTCTACAACAAGACTCTTCGAAAAATTGTAGAAATCATTAACGTAAGATTTTCTGAAGAACTTCCAAACAAGAAAAGAAGTACAAACTGCAACATTCCTTTAGAAAATCATGAAGAATAGAACCAAGATGATGATGAAACAAGCAATACAACAGAATATTTTCAACTAAGCTTGAAATCCCCCTCAAGATACACTCAAAAGAACCATCCAAAAGTTTAGATCATTGGAGACAAGAGTGTAGGAGTCTAGACAAGAAGGCAGCTAACTGAATAGACAGAAGAGGTATACATAGCCATGTTATCACAAATAGAGCCCAAGAAGTTTGTAGAAGCCATCAAAGACAAGTATTGGGTGAATGCTATGAATGAAGAATTGGACCAAATTGAGAAGAACAATACCTGAGAATTAGTTCATAGACCCACTGAGAAAAATGTCATAGGCTCAAAATGGGTATTCAAGAATAAAATGAATGAACAAGGACAGGTAATTAGGAATAAATCCAGACTTGTATGCAAGGGATATTCACAAATCGAAGGTCTAGATTATGATGAAACATTTGCCCCTGTAGCTAGAATGGAAGCTATCAGAATGTTTCAGGCCTTTACAGGGTACCATGACTTCAAGGTATATCAAATGGATGTGAAATGTTCCTTTCTGAATGGAGATCTAGAAGAAGAAGTCTACATGGAACAACCAGAAGGATTCTCATTAATAGATAAGGAAGACTATGTGTGAAAACTAAAGAAGGCTCTATATGGACTGAAACAGGCTCCTCGTGCTTGGTACTCAAGGCTGGATAAGTACTTGCAAAAACAAGGCTTTAAAAGAGGAGGAGTAGACAACAATCTACACATAAAAGCCCATGAAAATGAACTCTTGATTGTTGTAGTATACATTGATGACATTATGTTTGGAAGCAACAAAGATGAGCTAGCAAAAGGATTTGCTGAAGATATGAAATCAGAGTTTGAGATGTCTATGATTGGAGAGCTCACTTTCTACTTAGGACTTCAAATTCAGAAAAAGAACACAAGTAAATTCATCTCACAGGAAAAATACTTAAAAGAGATGTTGAAAAAGTTCAAAATGGAAGACTGAAAACCTGTGTCAACCCCCATGATCAGTGGATGAAAGATATGTGTCGATGATGGATCTACTGATATAGATCAAAGACTTTACAGATCCATGATAAGAAGTCTACTATATCTAACAGCATCAAGACTAGACATCATGTTGGCAGTCAAACTTGTGGCTAGATATCAAGCAGCATCAAAGCAAAATCACCTTCTAGTAGTCAAAAGAATACTTAGATATCTACAAGGAATTGTACAATATGGGTTGTGGTATCCAAAAGGAAAGAGTTTCACTTTGACAGCATATATAGATGCAGATTGGGCTAGCTGTGTGGATGACATGAAAAGCACAAGTGGAGGTGAGTTCTACTTGGGAAAAATTCTGGTGGCATGGCTAAGCAAGAAACAAACATCTATCTCTCTATCTACAGTAGAAGCAGAATACATAGCAGTAGCAACATGTTGCACACAAGTCATGTGGATGAAGCAAACCCTCCAAGACATGAAGGTAAGCATTGATGAACCTATCTCTATCAAATGTGATAATACAAGTGCTATAAGTATTTCAAAAAATCCTGTACTTCATTCAAAAACTAAAAACATCCCAATCAAGTACCATTTCCTAAAAGAACAAGTAGCACAGAAGGTAGTGAAGTTGGAATATCTGCCAACAAAAGAAAAAAAAATAGATATATTCACAAAACCTCTTGTTAGAGAGCCATTCGAATATCTGAGAAACAATCTAGGGGTAGTGTCTTCAGATACTACTCTCTAAAAGAAACGGAAAGCTTCATTTCAGGGGGAGAGCAGAAAAGAAGACATCATTCTAGGGGGAGATCAATCAACAAAGAGAGCTATAAAAAGTACAGAGCAACTAAAAAGAACTTGAAACAGGTCCTCAAGATCAGAGCAACATGGACGAGATTTAAAAGAACAACCTTTGCCATTGATGCCAAATGGGGAGGAAAAGTCAGGACCAGAAGAAAGGGTCCTAAAAGACAAGTATAGGAAGTGTATTGCCATCAATGCCAAAGGGGGAGACTATTGGAAATGTTGTCATTGATGGCATAGGAGACAACATAAAAGAGCAGAGAGAGAAAATAGGTAGCAAGATGTAGAGAGAGTCAAGCAGCAACAAAAGAAGCAAGGCAGTAAAAGACAGAGGTGGCAGAGACAGAGATAGGAGGCAGAGAAGTGAAATGAAACGGTCGAGCAGTAAAGAAAGGCTACAGAAAGTATAGTGACACAAAGACAGAGAATAACTAAGGTGGATACAGAGAATATAGAGGCAAAGCTGTTAACAAACCAACAGTGAAATGATTGCAGGAGATGCGGAACCGTGCAGAAAGGGCGGAACCGAGAAGCTAAATAATAGCGGGGTTCTATGTATATAGGTTAATACACAATAATTACTTTTAAACGAAGAATATAGGTTAAAATAAGCCTTTGATGCAAGGTTATAAAATATTGGAACCCGGAGTCAAGAGTGGAACCTTGATCAAACAGTGAAACCGATGCTCAAAAGCTAGTGGGTTCGCGCGTTGGTTGAAGTGGTAAGCAGCATTGCCAAAATGAATGTGATATATGTCATTGATGGCCACGTGTCCTACAAATTTTTCCAAATAAAAAAATTTCCACGTAATTTTGGAGAATTATGTGACGAGCATATAAGTTGCGGGATATTGCGCATCGCCTGTCGAATGGGGGTCCAAAGCTCAGCTAGTGCACGAGAGCAGATTGACCGTCCGATCAAAGGAGAAATTGCGGGGAAAAGAACCAACACTGTGGGCCCAAGTATAGTTATATGAAGTGTTGGGTTAATGTTATAAGCCTTCGTTGAAAGGTTATAAATGCTTCTGCGTTTAATAAAAGGCATCAAATCCATTGTTATAACGTTAAGTGATAAGGTCGGGAATATGTAAGTGCTTATCAGGTTCAAACCTTAGAGAGCGGGTTAATAAGGTTATGCGTCGGGTTAATACACTTGACATAATAAACAAAGGAAGGGGTTCCATATAATATGAGCACAATATTAATACAGGGCTTTTAAAACATTGTATATGGGGATACAAGTTGGACTGGGCCCAGTTGGAGTATCGTGTTAATGGTTAGTGATTAACCATTGGAGAAAATATTGAATGGTTGAATTGTTTATATATATTAACTATGGACCCCGATTATGTTATGGATTGACAAATAGGTAACCCAAACTTTAGACAGTGCATTATATCATTATAAACAAGACGAGTTAAAATAACTCTGGAGCCCGAAAGGTTATATTACTACATATATTAGCGTTGGGTTTAAGTTTGAGTAAAGACTTAATATAATGTTGACGGAGGATATTATATGTGTAGAGTGGGAACCCCCTTACATAAAATTTCGAGAATCTTAACCCTAGCTGGAGGATCATAAAAACTGAAACAGCAAAGTATATATATGCAACACTTTATATATGTAAGCTTTATATACAAGGGACCAAAGTATATATATGTGTAGCGCTCCATTGTTTGGGTTTAATACAAATGAAGTTCTATAAGGTGGGACCCTCACAAATCGCACTGGAGAAAAGTGTGGTAATAGAGCATGGAAATAAACATTCCGATTGTGATTGTGATGAAGATGCGGACCCGATGGGTTTGTGAACTGTGATTCATACATGTTTGAGTTCTGACACCACAGTGAACCATCGCATCGGAGTGATTCATCACATCGACACAGTGAAGTGCAGTGAACAGTGAATCATCGGATCAAAGTGAGAGCATCGAAGCATTAGAGCATCGGAACATACAACTAGAAGTTGAGATTTCTATTAATCACAATCGGAAGAATTTAGGAGGTGACTCATCGCATCGGAGAATAGACCAAGCTAGACGAGTGGGCCCGAAAGGTCATTTTATGTATTAAAAGGTTTTTATTTAGTTGTCCTAGAGTTGATTTGTGTTACATAAAGGGGAATTTTATATGTTAAAAACACTTCATTATCATATCGTGAGTTGAATTGTGTTATATAAAAAGTGCAGTTACATACATATGGCAGTTACACTACAACAGTGAACAGGAGATCAAACAGAGCCGAAAAGGAAAAACACATTCACAGAAAATACAAACACAGTGATCCAAAACTGAATGAGTTGATTTGTAATCCTCATTGTAACTGAATTTATATGCTTTTTATTGGTTTATATTATTTTTGATGCACTGGCAAGTCTCCGTAGGAAATAAAACTCCACTGTAAAACTGAAAGTTATATAAATTGTTGAGATTTTCTGAATGAGGTGGAAAAAGAAGTGAGGAGGAAGAATGCAAAAAGTCAGGGCTATTCACTTTGAATTCCCTGTGGAATATGAACTGTTATGGGGTAAACTGTATAAATAATATCACATTGATATGCATAAGGAGGTTAGAGAGTGAGGTTAGAGAATGCAGAGTATGAAAAATTGAGTCAAAGAAGATAAGAAAGAAAGGAGCAGAAAGAGATGCTACATAACAGCGCTGATATCTGAGGTAAATCAGCACATATTTTCTTTTGATTGAATGAGGAATTTGGAGCTTCCCTATCAAGTTGAACCTTGATAGATGTCATTTGTAGCTGACTAAGGTTGGAGCCACCTGTAGGTTGGTGCCTGCAGAAAATCAGTGGTGAGAGGGAGTTGGAGCTTGCCTTTGTATCACAAAACTAATAGATGTGGTTTTGTCCCTTTATTGGTTTCCACTTATATCTTTTGTCTCTGTGTGTGTTGCTTATGTGTTGATATGATCTACCCACTCTGCTTAATGTTTACTGCTCTCTGCTCACATATTAAAGTTGGTTATAAAATTAAACTATAAATAAGCTTGATGAAAATTTTAAAAAGCTTATGTATGTGTTAAACTGATTCACCCCCCCCTCTCAGTTTAACTAAGGATTCAACACGTAGTGGGTCCCGTTGACCCACATCATCTCAGCACCTCTATATTATGGGTCTTCCCCATCAAATCCCTCTCCTCCAAACTCAAGTCGAGGCTTAAGGTCCCAGATTTGATGAGATCTGGGAATCGAGGTTCATTTCCTCTCTGTGATCGAGCACTTTCAGTTGATGGTTGAGGTTCTTATCGAATCTTTGACATTAGGCCTTTACACAAGTTGACTTCCATGAATCTGATGAAGCTCCAATAGTCTAATGACATGGTTCCATAAGCAAGGTTCCACCCTGGTCCCATTCTCCTCTCTTTTGTGCCCACTCATTATGCTTTTGCCTCAACCAAATACAAATAGTAATGCAAGACCCTCAATGGTGGATTCAAGGCTTGTAATGAATCATAAACATAGAACAAAGGTTGCTAGTTTGGTGTTAATCCAAACTATGTCCCCACCATTTCTCATTAAAGTTTGACTATGAGGGGACCCCTCAATTTATCTGAACAACTTATCTTGACTAGGAAAGGGTTTCACCCAACTAACTTATGTGAAGTTTAACACCCATTCCCTTGATGAAATAAAGATACTACCCTCGAGCCAATGAAAACAAACTTTCTCTTGTTGTAAAGAGATCTAATATTCCTTACACTTATTGTAAAGATATCTAACCATGATGATTCAACCCATTTTATCATAGAGATTCTTAATCTATAAATAGGCATTATTATAATACCATAGGCTAATAACATGGCTTACCAATCGCATGCCCAAAATGTCATAACTCATTTTATATGACACATGTTCATATGACAATTTTTAATTAATGTATTTAATGAAAAGGAAAAGAAATACGCAACTACTTTGGAAATAATCTTACTTTTTCATTTGTGTATACTACTATGAATATTCTAGAGTATTCTATGGAGGTTAAATTCCTACAATCAACCTAATAATTGATACTTAAATTAAAATTCTCGAAGCCATATTCTAAAATTCATATGCTTATAGGCATAATTAATATTAATAAAATGATTTAAACTAAAGTTATAATTTAGATCATTTTAATGGTTTTTTTTCAATGTTGGTAATGTGAGATATTGAGATGGATGTGGAGGATGTTAATTAATTCTGTTCAAAATTTCAAGTGGACACTCCACCCACCATCACAGAGATTACAAATGAGCATTATCAATCCTCTAATTGGAAAAATCTTACAAAATTAGAATTTAAAAAATACTATTAAAATAATAAAATAAATTAACTAATGAAAAATAATAATAATATAATAATAAAATAGTTGTTAAAGAATTTTATATATATATATATATATATATATATATATATATATATATATATATATATATATATATATATATAATATTTCAATTCAAATGATTTAGTATATAATGAATATTTATTTAATTAAAAGAAATAAAAAGTAAATATATAAATTAATAGGGCTACTAGGAAATTAAGGGACAAGGGTAAATGATAGAATAGGTGAAATTAAAGGATTATTATTATTATTATCATCAAATTTTAAGGTCACGACCAAGATAGACACCAAATTGGTGTATGAGACCCCCTTGTTTGTGGCAAAGGTACCCACCTCTTCTCACCTATTTGACTACTAAGTCTACAAATGCATACATATTCTATCCCCCTGGTTTTGAACCTGTGACCTTTTAGTAGGAAACACATGTTCTTAGGCCCACTCAAGTTGTATATATATACCCTTTTTATTTAATTTATATATCATTTACCCTTGTCCTTTATTTTCTTTTTAACCGTGTGTTAGTATGAATCCTTTGTCGAAGTGTACGAAAAAGGACCACTTTAGCTACGCATAACTAATAGCCCTAACAACAAAAGTGGCTGCCAATATCTTCAGATCTGTGATTAGTTAGACAAGAAAAGAGCTGCAACAACCAGATCTATAAATGGAAAGACATTAAGCGGTAAAGTAAAGGGTTTGCTCCATGCATCCAACAGACAAGACAAGAACACAATTTTTTGAAAGAATTTTAATATTACAGGGCACCTGGGAGGAAAACAAGAAGGTGTATCCAGCTCTCCTCAATGGGATGGGTTCTTTGTAGTCCTCAGCACTTCAGATCTAAGCTTTCTCTCTCTAGTTGATGTAGAAAACCCAATGCAAAAAGTAGAGCTCAATGGGAGCAAATGGCAGAAAATGGTGACCGAGTGTATAGATCCAGAGTGATCTAATAGGCAACAAAAGGTGAAGAATGATGGGGAAAACCCTCCTATTTATAACAAAATATTGGGTCATTCTAGATCTCGGTGCATGATTAAAATAATGTTAATCAAATCTAGATCCACCTCTATGGAATATTTTATTATTATTTGTTGGAGGGAAAGGGTGTTTTGACTTGGGTCAAATCCCTTGATTAGTGAAGAATAAATAAATAAATGATTTATTTATCTTTTTAAGGAAGTGGTTGGGATATAATCAAATAAATAATGATTTATTTGATTAATGGTGGTTAATTTGGTCATATTTAACAAGGAATATTATCTAAATAAGATTTAAATAATTATTCCTAGAAAATAATAAGATAACTATGGGTTTATCTCATTAATTTCTTTGTTTTTGGGTTAAACATGACTTGGAATAATAATTAAATTATGGTTTAATTAATTATTCCTTTTGGGGTTTCCTAATTAACATAGTGAAAGCAGTTTTACTTGGGGTAAAACTGGTCTTACATAGTGTACTTGGGTCCATCTAATGATGAAGAGTTAGATGACCAAAAAATGGTGTAACAGATTGCCCCCCAGCGAGTGTCGGAGAAATAAAATCATTATGTAGAAGTCGTTGTAAGAACAATCACTGAAGCGGCCAAGGGTATGTCAGAGAAAGAAATATGAGGTAGATAGTGTGCTGAAGGACTAGACCCTGAGGAGACGAGACTCGCAGGTGCAACAAGTCTCTGTTATGAGAGGGTACATGTGCTGAAGGCGGCGGGGGAGGCATACCTATGCCCGCCGTGACAAAGTACAAAAGAATAGTGTGTCCAGTGAACAAGGGACCGAACCATAGAGTACAGCTGGCATAATCAAGAGCCAGATAAAAATACAATGAAAAGTCTCACATACATGCTGTGCCTGGGATAACAGCCAGGACTAGTACAATATCATCTGAGTACATGAGATAAATACAACCCAAATGCCCCCTGTAAATGGGGAAGGGCTCACAAAATCTGACTGATACATGCAAATCATAGAGGTGCTGCAAGTGGCTAAGGCCAACATCATCAAAATCTGGAGCGGCATCAAAGGCTGCAATGAAGGGGTCATCCGGGCATGTGGGGGGCTACCTGCAGGGCCACCCCCTCATGAGGGCTGAGACATCTCACACACGCCCGGGAATCATCAGGAGCTGCTGCTGGGTCACTGGACTGTCCAGTATACGAATCTCGATCATGCTGAAAGGAGCTGGAGAAGCAATCAAGTCAGAGGGAGGTAAGGGATCCCCCTGCCTGATCAGAGGCACCGAACAAAAGTGGAAGCTGGAACCAAAGTACACCGCCTTCTAGACCTTGCTTCTGGAATAAATGTGCTGATGTTGACAGAAGGAGGTCCGCCGTAGGTGAGGCAATGAGAGATCCTCAACTAAGGCACGAGAGAAGAACAATAGAGCGACGGACAGACTGACACTAATGATGATAGTGGAAATGGAAAGGATGGAGTGGCGAATGGATGACTTCCCTTGTTAGAGCATAAAGGGCATGAATGACATGGCGGCGACTGACACAATATCGAAAGGGACAGGGGAAAGTGGGGCTGAAGGTCATGATATGCGTCACAAGATAAAAATACAATGAAAAGTCTCACATACATGCTGTGCCTGGGATAACAGCCAGGACTAGTACAATATCATCTGAGTACATGAGATAAATACAACCCAAATGCCCCCTGTAAATGGGGAAGGGCTCACAAAATCTGACTGATACATGCAAATCATAGAGGTGCTGCAAGTGGCTAAGGCCAACATCATCAAAATCTGGAGCGGCATCAAAGGCGGCAATGAAGAGGTCATCCGGGCATGTGGGGGGCTACCTGCAGGGCCACCCCCTCATGAGGGCTGAGACATCTCACACACGCCCGGGAATCATCAAGAGCTGCTGCTGGGTCACTGGACTGTCCAGTATACTCATCTCGATCATGCTGAAAGGAGCTGGAGAAGTAATCAAGTCAAGGGGAAGTGAGAGATCCCCCTGCCTGATCCGAGGCACCGAACAAAAGTGGAAGCTGGAACCAAGGTACACCGCCCTCTAGACCTGGCTTCTGGAATAAATGTGCTGATGTCGACAGAAGTAGGTCCGCCGTAGGTGAGGCAATAAGAGACCCTCAACTAAGGCACGAGGGAAGAACAATAGAGCGACAGACAGACTGACACCAATGATGATAGTGGAAAGGGGAAGGATGTAGTGGCGAATGGACGACTTCCCTTGTTAGAGCATAAATGGCATGAATGACATGGCAGCGACTGACACAATATCGAAAGGGACAGGGGACAGTGGGGCTGAAGGTCATGATATGCGGCACAAGGGAGGAACCAAGCAAAGAAGGATGGAGGGCTATAGTGGGGTGTAAAAGGACGCAGGATAGACTCCATGAATGCAATGATGACTCGACTTGGATGCTCTAAACAAGGGCGACTTTATAGTGCTGCCACACAGTAAAGGCCCCAATGGGGGGGTCATGGAAGCATGAGTACAAGGTGGGCACTCATGACGAAAATCGACACGAACATGGACAAGTAAGGGAGCGATATGGTGCCCCAAGTACAAGTGTCGTAAGTGAGGAAATTCGATTTTAAGGAGTGGTGAAGTGACCCTTCGTGGAAAAAATGTGTCTGGGTGAAGTATCAAATCACCAAAAACTAACTAAAACCCATTTGAGAGCTTGGTGAGATCTATCCAGCGGTGCTGACGGTTCGTCGAACGGGGCTACGGTGTGGTCGCAGCAGTCGAAAGAAGAAACAGGGGTTCTCTTTTAATGAGGCGGTTTTCCCTCCAAAATCATTCATTTGCTATTGTTGTTGTGGTGAATGTGGAGAGGAGAGAAGGCCCTAAATCTTGCGGCGAACGTAGCGGACAAACCGACCGTTGGATTCGAGATCTGTCAGTTGGAGGTAAGAGGCCTAACCTTGCTCTTGTATTTTGATGGATTAGATTTGCAGTTTAGGGCCCAACACCCCAGAAACAACCCCTCCCTCATCTCTACGGCCGGGTCGCACTTTTTGGGGCAAAAAGTGCGACCCAGGACGCAGGTTTGAGGGCAGAAAGTGCGACCTGGTCCAGAAAATGGTAGAAAACTGCGACCTGGGAGATGAGGGGGGCTTGGTGCTGTTTTATGGCTGGGAGTTGGGTTTTGGTGTGTGGTTATGGTTTTCCCGATCTGTACCCTGACAAAAATAATGTGTTTGTGCAGGTATGGCAGAGTTGCGGGTCAACTGGAGAGAAAGGGATCTGGAAACACTTCGGACAGAGATCCAGGCGGATCAGGGCGTTCGTCGTGTATTGGCGAGATTTGGGGTTCTCAAGTTTGTGGAGAACCCGTTGATGAGAGCAGGGGAACCATTACTGGCCCGGATTATCAGTTATTGGGATCCAGATCAGGAGATCTTTGTAGTGCAAGGGCACAGGATCGAACTGACGGTCCAGGATGTGTACTTCCTGACCGGCCTCCCACCACTGGGGATAGTGGGAGACACGCAGCCAGTATTGCCGTGGGGGCGGCATATCATGGAGTTTGTGGAACGCCATTGTCGACCGGGTCTTCAAGTCAAGGGGACTCGAATATCGATCGGGGATCTAGAGAGGCTAGAAACCCGTGCAGTGGCCGCAGCTGTGCTGCGAATCCTGGGCAGCCAGGCGTTCCATCACATCACCGGTGGGCAGATGATGATAGTGGAAAGTGTGTTGGGTGGGACCTACTTTGGGTGGGCCCAAATGATGCTGGTAGCGCTAAAGCGACAGTTGTCGCTATGCAGGCGGCAGGTGAATCATGATTGCTCATATGGGACTTTATTGTGCGCTTTCTTCTTTGAGAAGATCCCGACCTTGAGGCCTCGTGTGCAGCTTCCAGATGGGGGCCCGAGAGAGCCCAGGATGCGTCGTTGGGGACGACTACTCTGCAAAGGAGGAGGAGGGGCGGTCGGGCGAGTGTGCTGACCGGAGTTTTTTTCCCATTGGGATCAGATGCCGTTATACATAGACGACTACCCGTATAGTGGGATGAGCTACTGTGGGGATCCGGATCTGCCACTTCCGGCTGGTCGAGTCTGGGGACCCGATGGTAAGTGACAAATTGCTATCCTTATGTGGGCATGTTAAAGTTTCTGAATAGTAAATAATGATACTGATTCATGGACTTTTGGTATGCAGATATAGCACCGGTAAAACCGGCCGGATATATGGGACGACCGGCAGCATCTGGAGCCACGGGTCCAAGTGGGTCGAGAGCAGTGCAGAATGAGGATGCAGCCGCCCTACTGGAGGACATCCGCCGTAGATGTGAGCAGCTGTTGACCGGAGTATCGGAGCGCGGGTGGCAGGATTTAGACGACCGTTACATAGAGCCATGTGTTGGTCTCCCCTCGGAGTGGCGAGGTGTCATGCGGCGCATGGCGATGGCCGGGCAAGCTATGCGTGATCTACATGCTGCAGGGGCAGAGCCATTGGCTCGGGAGCCTCCAGATAGTGATTAGGGGCATATGGTGCCCTCTCGGATGTGTGTAGGGGCAAGTGGTGCCCCCTAGGATGTATGGGGGGCAGATGGTGCCCCCAGTTTTTGGATTTTGTTTGTAACATGCTATGGGCATGTCGGATGTATATGTATGGGGGGCGTATGGTGCCCCCAGTTTTTAGATCATGCGATGGGCATGTCGTATGTATATGTATGGGGGGGCGTATGGTGCCCCCAGTTTTGGAACATGCTATGGGCATGTCATATGTATGAGAGTAGGTGGACTCATCAATATATGGTTTGCGACACATATTATGGATATGCATCGTCTTTTGATGGTTGATCTAATGTTATTGTCTTGCATGAATTGTGTGTGATAAATGCCAATCTAGAACATGGTTTGCAATACTATCTACGTAATGATTTTGGTCTCTGGGTACATGGTTGAAAGTGATGGTTTCAAACACACGTATTAAGACTTTCACTCGTAAATAGCGTCTAAACAGCACAGGGTTATGCACACGATAAACACCATTTAGTTGCATTACAAGAAGCAGGGAATCCAAACGAACATGCAGATGGCGGATGCGATGCAACAGGGCATCAGCTAATAGGCCACGCACTGCATCATATTCGGCCTGGTTGTTGGTGGCAGAACCAATGCATACCCCGTTAGACAGAATGAGGTCATGCAAGGGGGTGAAGATGGCCCACCCTGCCGAGGCAAGATTCCTGGAGTAGCGACTTGCACCATCGGCGTAACCGATAAAGGGTGTGGACGAGGGGTCCTGCAAAATGGTATGACAAGACAATAAATGAGGAGGTGGAAGGAAATGACGGCAGCGTGAGGGTACAGAAGTCATCGAGCAGTAATGGCAGGGGGAAGGGGCAGGATGATCAAGACTCAAACAAGGTGGTGTATGAGAGCTATCGGAAACAAGGCGAGGGCTCGGGCTGCGGAGGTCAACAGAGACACAAGTGGAGTGATCTCGAGTATCAAGGGACACAATGGGGGAGGCTGCAGACGGGCTAGGCTCTGAGTGTCGTGCAGAGGAGGATAGGTAAAGGATGGTGACTGTAGACTCCGTCATCTGAACATCAGGGGGAGCGATGTGGATGGGAGCGGGGGGATCCTCAGTCTGGCCGGAAGCATACTGCGCGAGAATGGGTGAGGCGGATTGTTTTTGTTCAATCTCATACTCGCGGATCACCTCAAGGGAGGCGCGGTAATGCGTCAGGTGAGGACAATAATGGGAGTAGTGGCCATGGACACCGCACAAAGCACAAGGCTTGTTGGTGCGGAGAGTCTTGGGGTTCTTGGGGACGGTCGAAGAAGGAGTGGGAGTTTCAGGGACCGTAGTGTCGGGGAACGCGAATTTTACCATGGGTCGGATACGAGGTAACTCGGGACAAGCATGGGTGGCATGACCAATGACATCACATAAGGCACAAGGCTTTGGGGGTGGAGAAGGAGCCGGGTTGGTCGTGGTGGTTTGGTCTTTGGTTGGCCCCTTGCGGGCTTTGCCTTTCTTCCCGGGAGCCGACCCAACAGGAGAAGGGTCCTGTGGAGGTGCTGGGGGCACAGTGGCTATGGAGGAAGCGAGGGGGACCAGTTGAATCGGTGTCAAAGCCATGTAAGGTTTGGGGTGACCAGGGGGGGTGGCGGCTGGGGGGTCAAGGTACCAAACCGGAATACCCAAGGTCAAGTTAGGGAGAGAAAGGGTGGCCATGACGGGGACGGAATATACTCCGGGAGGGGGAGCTAAGAAGGGGATCTGTCCAGCAGGGTAATGACCAGGAGGTACGGCTCCAAGATGGTTAAGGCCAGGGGGGACCGAGCCTGGAGGATAAAGAGGTTCGGGGATACCAGCTGTAGGGGGAGGGCCGGAAGGAGGAGGTCCGGCTGGCGGAGATGAATGGCTAGGAGCGGGTTGCGGAGGGCGGGGGGGAGGGTGCGGACTAGCCGAGGCAGGCCGTTTATGGGCAGCCTGAGACGATTACATCATGCAAATATTTGACAAGCTGGGATCAGTAACAGGAGGGGGGGGAAGGTGAGGAAAAGTACCAAGCAGGGTGGAATCTTTATAAACGCCGGGGGAGACACTGGTCAAGGAATCGACGGTTTTCTTGTTGGCTACAGAAGAGATGATCGTCTCGGAGGAGGAATGAGACGGCGGCTCATGATACGATAGCTGGTCAATGGTGACTATCTTCCCATTATGTGGAAAAGACATCTTGCGAAAGACCGCGGATGGGACAGCAGACATGGCATAGGTGTAGCTTCGCCCCAATAGAATGTTGTAGTCTAGAGGGGCGTCAATGACTTCGACATCAACGCAAACGGTCTTACCGGCGAGGGTGATGGGACAGTTACGAAACAGGCCAATGGGTTGGGAGGCATGACCGTCCCACGCTCGAAGGGTGATCGTGGAAGGGGCCAGCTCAGGGGATCCGAGTTGCTTCCAAACCGAAGCGGACATCACACAGGTGGATGCCCCCTCATCAATTATACACCGGGATACGGTGGCGTTCCGGATTTTGACTGGGATTTGGAAAGCAACGGAAGGAGGAAGAGGAGGGTGGTCCGATTGGGTGGCGTCGAAAACAATCATTTGGTCATCAGCAGGATCAACAGCGCCCACGGCAGATAGTAGAGCCTTCCTTTGAGAAGGGCACGACTGGAGGAGTTCCAGTGTGGAAATGGCAGCGGGGGATTGTGCCAAATCATCTACTATACTGTACGATTGAGCGGCTCGACCGGAAGCAGCATTTCGGCGTAATGGACCCTTTGGAATCTTGGGGTGAACCTCAACTTTGGGTTGAGGGATGTGTAAGGGGCCACTGGATGTCGAAAGAGGCTCTGTAGAACCTGAAGATGGAGACTCGGGAGCAGACTGAGCAGGAGGCTTGGGGTACTGGCGAGACCGAGTTTGAAGGTGAAGGTCGACGGAAGGGGACGGATCGGAGCGCATCATAAGGATCTGGTAGTCAGAGGAACCAGAAATGGACGAGGGTGTGGCTGCATGGCTGTCGGGGGGTTGGGTAGCCACGAATGCCTGTTGAGGGAAAGGATCAGTGAACACAGCTGGCTGGGTAGTGGCCACAGTAGGAGGAGCGTGAGGGGAGGCGTGTTGTCCACGCAATGTGGCTTGAGACTCCCACATCTGTCGCATCTGGGGTAAGAGAGTACAATCGTGAGTGTAGTGACCGTAAACACCGCAACACGAACAGGGCTTGTTTGTGCGAAGCGGCCTGTCCGGCCTGGGCGGAATGCCCTGAGGCTGGTTGTTAGTGTTAGGGTCCACACCAGAATTGGGTCCTCGGTTACCGGGGGCAGATGGGTTCTGGTTGCCTCTCCGCCTTCTTTGAGAAGAAGGGGGATTAATCGCACCCTGCTGTGCAAATACTTGCCCTGGAGGGGGTTGTAAGTGCTGTTGCGGGTTGTGAGGAGGCAAGGGAGGCAGAAGCGCATATGCTGGAGGAGCTGGCGCACCAGGTTGTGGATAAAAGTAAGGGTTGGGTTGGGCGACATTGAGGTAAGCAGGAGGTTGGGCAAAAGGAGGAGGCATGCCGTATCCTGGATACATGTTGCCGGGAGGGGGAAGAGTGCTTGAGGTGCTGGCCCCTCCCTGAGGGAGACCATGGCTCATAGGAGGGTGAGGAGATGGGTGGGAAAGAGATCCAACAATACCGTCGGCGGAATGAGATGCCCCCGGGGCGTTAGCGCCACCGGGCCTGGGGATGTCAGGAAGAACGGTATAAACATAACCAGATTGAGCGTAGATCGGGTCATATTTTAAAGCTATTTGGAGGGCGGCTTCTTCAGATTGAGGAAAGTGAGAGGCGACATCTTTGCCGATGGGAGACGGGAGGGTGCGAAGGAACCAGTCCATGTAAACCCGATCTTCAAAGGGAGGGGCTCGACATAAACTCCGTCTTCGTCGCCATTCCTGAACATGGGCAGAAAGGCGTGTGGAAGAGGATTGCTTAAATGAAGTCAAGAGCTCCGTGCCAGTGTCGTATCGGAGAGGGAGCTGGAAGTAGGACAAAAAGGCTTGGGCAAGAGTCTCGAACGTGGTATAGGAGGAAGTGGACTGTTCGACATACCATTTAGAAGCTTCGCCGGTAAGCGTGCGTTGGAACAAACGAAGACGGATGGAGTCATCGGTAATGGAATTGGAGGAACACCACATGTGGAAAGACCGGACGTGATTGGTTGGGTCTTCGCCATTAAGGCCCTCGAACTTAGGGATATCGGAGGGTAGCTTGGTGGGCATAGCGGGCCAGGTAGTATTATGGTGAATGGGGTCGTTAATCAACTGATGGAAATCGGGGAGGCTGAGGCCTGCAATGTATGGCAGCACAGGGGTGGCCGGAGTAGTGGTTGTGACGGTTCCGCTAGAAGTAGCGCCGGCATTGGGGCCGGGAGAACCGCTAGCATTAGGCCCTGATCCGGACATGGTGAAGGTAAAAGGGGGAGAACCGGAAGGAGAAGGGGGACCCGATGAATCGGGAGAGGAGTCGGAGTGCGGACTCGAAGGTGGACTGGCTCGACGACGGCGGTGCGGAGCAGGTCGATCAACCGGAAACTGAGGGTGAAGGCCAAGAAGTCTCCGGGAACGGCGCCTTGGGGGCGCAATGATGACAGGAAGAAGGAAACCGACAAGGGCAGAAAGGGATAGAATCAAGGAAGGTCAAGGGCAGATAAGGTGCAGTGACAATTGATTTTAGAGTCTTTGCCAGGCGGTGTAAACCAGGCGCTTCTTCACTTAGGGTCAGTGTGTGGCGTGTGTTAATTTTAATTTTTAAACCCTTTCCGTTGTTGAGAGCAAGAAAAAGTGTGCGGCGTAGCTGAAAATAAACCTACAGAGAACAGAATAAAATGCTAAAATAACAGAGAAATAACAGCTACGTATGCATCTATCTAACCCAAGAAGGTGGGTCTCTCACAACTATGCTGAAAAGAAAGGGAAAAATTATGGAAACACACATAAAGGAAGCTCAACAGATCTAGGGTCAAAGGGGACAGAGATCTGGAGGATAAAGCTGCAGACAAGGGGTGCAGATCACAGCCAAGAGACAGAGGCAAGGTGGCTGGAAAAAAGGGAAATCAGCAAAAACCGGGGGAACAGATCTAGGGTCAAAGGGGACAGAGATCTGGAGGATAAAGCTGCAGATAAGGGGTGCAGATCACAGCCAAGAGGCAGAGGCAAGGTGGCTGGAAAAAGGGAAATCAGCAAAAAACCGGGGGGGGCAAGGCAGAGGCCTTTAGAAGAGGTCCAAACAAAACGACAAGAGGTGATTTGAAAGGAAAAGAGGCTGATTTCAATGGATCTGAAAGTGAGGTAACAGATCTGGAAAAAGAGGGGGCTGAAGCTCTGAAACCGACGGCTGAAACAGCTGAAACTCTTCCACAAAAGTGGAGGGTACTAAAGCCCTAAGGGGCTGGGTTCCCACTTAGATGAGTAAAAACAGATCAGATCTTGGTGAGCGGATAAACGAGGCAGAGGGTGGAAAACCCTGGCGAGAGGCTGCGACGGAGCCAGTGGAAAAAATGCTGGAAAAAAAGGCAGGTCGCAGGTTCTGACCTGATTTTGGTTGAGGTCGCAGGTTACAGGCTAAAAAGTGCGTCCAGGTCGCAGGTTTTGGGCCAAAGGTGCGACCCCCCCGTTCCGGCTGTTTCGGCGGCAGATTTTCTGAAAAATTGCCGTCTCAGGTGCGGCTGGTGTCGCTTACCTGCGCAATAGGGCCAGAAACACACGGAAGTTAGAAATTTTAGGTTTTTAGGGTTTTATGTGTGAAAAATGACATGAAAAGAGAAAAACTAAGCAGCTAAAAAAGAAGCCCTAGGGCCTGAAGTAGCTGGATATGCAGGAATATGAAAAACGACAGCGGTCGTAATTTAAAACCAGTGTGGAGTCGCCATTTGTTAGTATGAATTCTTTGTCGAAGCGTACGAAAAAGAACCACTTTAGCTACGCATAACTAATAGCCCTAACAACAATAATGGCTGCAAAACATCTTCAGATCTGCAATTAGTAGTTAAAGTGCTGCAACAAACGGATCTATAAATGGAAAGACATTAAGCAGTAAAGTAAAGAGTTTGCTCCATGCATCCAACAGACAAGACAAGAACACGATTTTTGAATGAATTTTTATATTACAGGGCACCTGGGAGGAAACAAGAAGGTGTATCTAGATCTCCTCAATGGGATGGGTTCTTTGTAGTCCTCAGCACTTCAGATCTAAGCTTTCTCTCTCTTGTAGATGTAGAAAACCCAATGTAGAAGGTAGAGCTCAATGGGAGAAAAATGGTAGAAATGAGACCAAGTGTATAGATCCAGAGTGATCTTCTATGCAACAAAAGGTGAAGAATGAAGGGGAAAGCCCTCCTATTTATAACAAAATATTGGGTCATTCTAGATCTTGGTGCATGATTAAAATAATGTTAATCAAATCTAGATCCACCTCTATGGAATATTTTATTATTATTTGTTGGAGGGAAAGGGTGTTTGACTTGGGTCAAATCCCTTGATTAGTAAGGAATAAATAAATAAATGATTTATTTATCCTCTTAAGGAAGTGGTTGGGATATAATCAAATAAATAATGATTTATTTAATTAATAGTGGTTGATTTGGTCATATTTAACAAGGAATATTATTTAAATAATTATTCCTAGAAAATAATAAGATAACTATGGGTGTATCTCATTAATTTCTTTGTTTTTGGGTTAAACATGACTGGGAATAATAATTAAATTATGGTTTAATTAATTATTCCTTTTGGGGCTTCCTAATTAACATAGTGAAAGCAGTTTTACTAGGGGTAAAACTGGTCTTACATGGTGTACTTGGGTCCATCTAATGATGAAAGGTTATATGACCAAAAAATGGTGTAACAGAGACATCTGCAGCCAAATCTTGGGCAAGAAGACTTAGTGCATTCTTCCTACTACATCCAGTGGTAAAGAGAGAAGCAGTGGAGATTTCAGTGCTGCACCTGAAGGGTGAAGCAAGCAATTGGTGGTTCTGCCATGTGAGACATGCAAAAGTATCCTTTTTTGCAGATTTCACTCAAAATGTGATCAAGAGATTTGAGGAAGAGAAGTCATCACTATCTCTTGAGGAGATTTGTACCAGTAGTATGACAACCTTGGAGGAACAACCTTCAACACCTGCAGTTGAGGGAGTCAACATTGTAGAAGAAGGAACTCTTGCAGCCATACAAGATGTTCCTGAAGCTTATCAAGGTATGATTGAGTTTCCACCTTCTATTATTGCAGCAAACCTTTTTGAGGGTTGTGGAAACCTGCTATTGCATGACCCAGAATCATCACTTACTTCTAATTTAGAGCAGCAGAGTTGCACTGCATTGTCCAAGAGTAGCAATAAAGAAAAGATGATCCATTCCTCATGGGAGCATTCAAATGGCAGCTTCATTCATGAAGCAATGGAGGAATAAGTGGTAGATGGTGGACATCTTGAAGTGAGAAATCCTTTCTCCTTTCTAGATGACCCTTTTTCAATGAGAACTCCCCATCTCAAAGAGAAACTTCTACCTACAAAAGATCTAGAGCCTTATTGGTTTTGGAAGGCCATTGATGAGAAGGAGATCTCATGGAGAGATTTCATTGGAGGCGCACTTCAACACATCATGGAGTGAAAGGTTCTTCAATAGTTTGAGGAGGTTTTTCCCTTCTCACACTTGGATCATCATGTATTTAAGGAGGAGAAGATAGAAGATGGAGGACATCTTCAGATGGATAATGTCTCTCATGATTGTGTTGGACACTTCTTGAGCCATACACATCATGATGGGAGGTTTTTGCCTACCACCTATTTGGGTCCTTATGGGATCAAATTGATCCTTGAGAAGATTCCATTTCAAAATACCATGAATTGCAGAAATATGATTTGGGATGATGGTAGCCCTCATGGGAGGAGTAACAAGATGGAGTGGATGTGGATGGAGAGCAAGAAGCTGGTGAGCTACTTGTAGAATTATGATACTGGGCAGCAGGAGGCTTGGTTGCACTGGTTACTCTTAAAGGAATTTGGCCATCACTTGGCATACACTCTTTTTAAGGGTATGGGGATGGAGGAGATGTGGCAGGATGTTGGCATCATTGAGCATCAAAGAGTATGGATGCATGGTGTTGATGTGACATTCATATCATTCATTATGCCTTCATCACATGACTTGTATGATGAGAGCATGAGGAGGCAACAAACACTTGTGTTGCTAGGTGTTGAGGAGGTAAATCCCCTCTGCAGACAGAGGCGATCCCTACTAGCCCAGCAGGGGTCTAGCAACAAACAAACAATGTCATGACGCAGGTTCCTAATTACAGATGAAAAGGCTGGAGATATGAGCCTACCTGGATTCCAACGCTAGGATCTGAAGAAGAAGCGTCCCCGTTCCTCAAGCTTGGCAGATCACAATCCCTCCACGATCTCCGCGGATGAACACCTCGGCATACAGAAGCAAAAACCAATGTATACAAGCATAGAAACCAGCATACGTAACTAAACATCAGTCAGAAAGGACATTACTCGCATTAACATGATGGAAAACTGAGTGGAACCATAATCATAATCATCTATTAAATAACCAGCGAAGAAAGATTACAACCAAGTTCTGACGTCGCGGTCTCCTTCGGACGGGTTTCCAGTCGTCCACGTCTCGCAAAGCTTGCCAAGGAAAGGAAAAACCTCTCCAGAGTCTCGTGACAATGGTCTCCTTACTTGAGTCAGCCTTAAGGGAAAGAGAGGGTGCTTTACAACACAAAGGCTCTTGGGAATATGGAGATTCAGAGCTTAGGCACTTCAAGACTAGCTTGCCATTGATTTGAGCAAGCTTTTATAGATGGAGAAGGAGGAGTTGGGATCCCTATTATTATGGGATTGGCCCTATCAACAAGGAAGGTTCCATGGGAGGTGGCAAAACTACTTCCCTCCATAGAACTCCCGCAGCCAACCTCCCAACTCAAGATAGGTGATGGTTTGTGAATTTGTTGGAACTCAACTTCCGCCATCTTTATTTAAAAAACAACTCCCAAATTGGGTGGCGCGACTACGGCTCTATGACAGAGCGCCAAGTGGCGCGACCCCTTTGCAGTAATTTCTCCATTGGCGCGAGTGCTGAACTGACTGCCCGCGCCAATGCCAAAAGGGCTGTTTTTCATGACTTTTGCAAGGAGATGTCTCAAGGGAAAATCAAGCTCATGTTCAGAGGGATGCATTGATGATGTTTCCAAGGCATGACAATGTTCACAGGTCACAGAATGGGGAATGGTAAGGACGGTGACAAATTACTGTGTAACAGATGCCCCCTAAAGTATGAGGCCCGAGAGGGAGAGGGGTGAAATGCTTTACGAGAACATGTCCAACTGAAAGCCCGCCGTCGAAAAACCTGCGCAGAAAGATACAACTGATATCTCAAGTACATGATGTATAAGTGGTATGGACGCAGCCATCCGAAAAAGAGTATGCTATAATCCGGATCCAGGGTATGGGCGCAACCATCCAACTAAGATCAAACAAATAGACTCAGGTATGGTCGCAGCCATCCAATCAATGAGTCATGTACATAACGATAATAATCCACAATCGCAGCCTGGATTACAATAGACACAATCCAGGGTCTTGCGCTCCATCTCAACCCAACAGAGTACAAGTTCAAGCATGTGAATATGTGAGCTGAAGTCGAACATGCAAGAACATCGTCGGATTACCAGCCAATGATGAAAGCTGTTAACCGACGCGAGAGAAACCACCAATAATGACAATGGTTCTCAAGGTACTACAGGTACAATCTACGGCGTGCGAATAAATGAGCTGACGTCGAACACCCGCAGAATCACTCGATCGGAGGCCAATGATGTAAACCTCTCGTCGAATGCGATGAACCTGCCATTGAGGCATGCAGGCTCCAAGGTACCATAAGGAGTCTCTAGACCAACTTCCTGGATAATGAGTTGATGTCGACAGGAAGTGACCTTGATCGATGGTGGGCCATAATGATTCCCACATCATCGACACGAGATAGAGGAACATGATGTTTGTTGTGAATCAGGATCGTATGAGAAACAGAGGAAGGTTGATATTTGCAGAGGCCAACTTCTCTTGAACACATGAACGGCACGACAGTGGACTTGGCAGTATTTGACATCAACAGATCAGCGGTCATGGTGACGAGGCAGTGAACAGATGAGAGGTCAAAAGAGATTACCCAAAACCATGGAGGCAAAGTGAAGCAACGAGATGAGATGTCCCCAACCCGACACGGATGCAGACAAGTGCCATGTTCAAGAGCGACATACTGCCGATGACAACGACGATGGTTCCATTTTCCCCCACCATTTCTGGCGAGTACCCCAATTATTTTTAATAACAAGGTTGAAGGGGATAGCATATGCTTGTGATATAAGTCCGCCTTTCGGGCGAATCCATCCTGGTGCATTTAACGAGTCCCAGGAAGGAGAAACTCGGAGAACGTCATTTCGACTAGATCCGATGTCATCAGGGTTTAACGAGTCTGACAAAGGAAGAACTCGGCGTCTTTTCATGTTTAGAGAGTTTGAAAAGACAACGGAAAAGAAAACTCCACAGGTCCCTTTTCGTAAATAGTTCCCCAGATCCGAAAAGGTAGAAAACAATATCCAGGAAAACCTCCTAGTCGCGATAGGCTAGGGTATTCCTTTTTCGTAATCAATCCATCCCAGCCCGAAAAAGGGTTAAACTTATACCGGGTGAATGTCGATTCGTGTCCATTTTAACGAGATCGAAACGACAAGGGCCTCGGCGATCTTTTCATATTTAGAGAGTCAGAAAAGAGCTGAAAGATGACTCCAAAGTGACTTTTTCGTGTATTTACCGAGTCCGAAAAAGTATAAAATACAACTCGTGTCCATCTTTTTGAGTCGCAAAACCTGCTGCTGCACATACCAAGCAAGCGTAAAACCCATTTTCGACATAATATATGCAAATATTTGATAAAAATAACTCTTAAAACTCATTTAATGTCGAAAAAGTTATAAATATGTCTAATTGGTAAAAATAAAATTACTTTTACTATTTACCTTGGTAGAAAACAACAGTGGTCCATTTGGAGCAGAAACTTCCGTCGACGATTGCGACCAATCCAAGCAACCATTCAGCTTCTCGTCTGTCACAGGTAAAAGGCGCTCCCTTGCTCTACATTTTCATTCATTTTTTAATGATTTTCCCTTAAAAATCAGTCTTAATGGGCATTTTTAAAATTTTAGGGCCGTGCCCATTGGCGCGGGTATCGGGCACGGACCCGCGCCAATGAGCTCTTTTTAGTAAAGGGCTCATGCCACATGGTGCGACTGTTAGCAAAACAGCCGCGCCAACGGCCGAACCTAAATTTCCGCCTAAAATTCCGGTTTTTAAACCAAATTTCTTGAAATTTGAAGCTCACCAAAGATCTAATCAGGGGTTTTTGACCATGTGAATGCAGATAATCACTCAAAATGGCAATCGAATGGAAGGAACGAGAGCACGGAGACGAGGATGAACAGGCCATGCAAAGCCAAGCTTGCATGAACGCACTTAGGAACTGTGGATTGAAGAAGTTCTTCCTCACGCCATGTTTACGAGCTCAGCCCGAGCTCCTCCAATATCTAATCAGCATCTGGGATGAAAACGAACAAGTGTTCAGGCTACGAGACCAGGTGTTAGAGTTGGAGGTCGCTGATGTTTATTTCATTACCGGATTGTCCCACAGAGGTCGAATCCCTGTATTCACTGGAAGCAGACCATCCGGGGAGAAGATGGAACAGGTAATGGCACGGGTGTGCCGAGGGGCACAAACAGGATCAGGAAGCAAGAAGGTGGATATCCACACCATCCCTGACCTAGCACTGAGAGTAGTTCTCCATACCATTATGCGGGCTGCTGGGTCGCAGGCCCCGCACGAGGCCACGAAGACTCAACTCCTGCTGGCCTCAGAATGCATGGGTCCCTTACTGTTCAACTGGGCAGAAGCAGTAACTATCAACATGAAAAGGCAGCTCACAAGGTGCAAACAGGGGAAACTGAAACAGTTCGGTTATGGTTCCATCTTGGTATCGTTCATTTTGGAATGCATACCAATCTTCCAGGGCCAAGGGGCCGCAGTGGCGAGTCCGATACCATGAGAGCCACGAATGGCTCGCTGGGCAGCACTGATGCCCAGATCTGGAGGTGGCCAGCAGATGTCCTAGAGGCCAGAGTTCTTTAGGTGGTTACGGCGCCAGCTGATCGTCGTGGAAGATTGGCCCTATTCTGGAACTGACTTTACCGGGGACCCAGATCTCCCACTACCAGAAGGAGATGACTGGGACGAGGAGCTGGGTAAGACCTCACATTTTTTATTTTATGTTTATATGTTTTTTTTGTTAATACACATTCGTCTTAACACAATTATATATGCATGCAGATGTAGGACCTGAGAGACCAGCCGAGATGTTTCCTATCTCTCGGAGGACACAACTTGCCCCTGAGATCCAGGGGGAAGGCACCGGAGGAGAGGAACTGATCCAGAACCTCGAGGGGATTGCCCATGGGATCCCAGACTATGCCCGACTATCAGACGTACCGATGGCATACCAGCGCCACACGATGGGAGTTCCGAACCGGATCCACCGAATCCTGAGGCGCTTAGTGCGTGCAGTGACGTGCTATCATGAGCACCATGCGGATTAGTCCTTAGGGTTTATGCCACACCTATTTTTTGAGAGACACAGTGTCTCAGGATGTACTAAGACGATTATGTATATTTTTTGAGTTTTATGATGCACACTGTGCAAACATTTCGACACACATATATATATACATACATATGACTATTTTGGATGGATCTTTCTTTACATGTGATGATGTTTTCTATATGTCATGCAAATGTCTAATACAGATGTAATCTAATGTATCAGTTACATAACAAACGACCCAATGCGAAATGTATTCACACAATGTATCTAGTCACACATTTCATTTTTACGCAAGCTTAAAAGCACACATGAACACACACATATGCAAACTATGCTTGAAATGAGGAAGACGGGCATGCCCCCCAAGCATGATGTCTCAATTCGAGGTGCATGCCCCCCAAGCTTCAGTCCATTGAAAATGGAGTGAAGGTTCAAAACAAAAAGTTGAATTGAACATGCTTGTGTTTCATTATTTTAACGAGATTGACACACTTGAAAGAACTATCCTCAAAACGCCTTGTTTCATGGTTTAAGGAGCTTGACTCAAGACAAGGAACGCTGCTCTGACAACCTTGTTTCATTTTTTAAAGAGCTTGACCCAGGGAGGAAACCGTGCTCTAACCGACTTACATCAAAATGAACCAGAAGGCGGTGCTTCCAAGAGTTCCACTCCTGATAGAAGGAAAACATCCTGGAAGTCGGGACCCAATGCCCCCAGCACCCTATGCACAACGGCATCATCACTGAGCACAGGCACGGGGTAAGTAGCCACATAGTTGATCTGCGGTGGGGCAGAGACAACCGGTGAATAAAAACCAGGAGGGGGTGATGGCGGACCAGTTGCCACATTAGGGCCAAAGAATGACAGCTGATCAATGGTCACGATCCTTCCTTCATGTGGAAAACAAGCCACACGAAAGAGGGAGGAGACGAGCGCTCCCATTGCATAGGTGTAATCGCGCCCCAAAAGCATATTGAAATCCAAGGGGCCTGGAACGACCATCACGTCCATATGGACGGTTTTGCCTCCCAAAGTAACAGGTAACCTTGGAAGGATCCCCAATGGTTGGCTCGTCCTTCTATTAAAAGTGAGCAGATTCTGCATAACAGGTGCAAGCGGCGGTGAACCGAAAGCTTGCCAGGTAGTTGAAGACAGAATACTAACAGAGGCACCTTCGTCTATAATGGTGCTGGGTACAACCAGACCAAGAGCCTGTACTGTGATCTCGAAAGGCACATAAGACGGGAGGCAAAATCCTGCAAATCGATTCCAGTCAAAGGAAGCGACCAAACTACTCGGAGGGGCTACCATCGACAAGCGAAGGTCTTCCCCTGATGTTACGGTAGAAGAAGCATCCTCCATGACCTCCATCTGGAAGGCGGGAGGGATATCCTCTGGAGCCTCCATTATGGGAGGCGGAGGAGGGGCTTCTTGAAGCACAGGGACAGGAGAATCTTTCTCCAAGTCTGAAGAATCTGAAGAAATCAGAAGGACATGAGGGGTGTGAGATCCACTCTCGACAGAAAATACCTGGTGCACTGCGGACGGGGCCAGTTCAACCGATCCTACGACCAATGGTTGGTCAAGGACGGATTCGTGAATTTGAATTTCTGGGGGAGTGGGATCGACCAAGGATGACTCTTGACCAATCGTAGGATCAGCTGGCGGAGGACTCAAAGAAAGCCGATTGTAACCAGGTGGAAGGCGTGGTGTAGAACCGACTGGGTTGTCCAAGATTTTCTTGGCTTCATCCATATAAGGACAAAGGTGAATGGCATGGTGCTCTTCACACAACTTACAGGGATTGGTGATCTTACCCTGCTTCTTAGAGTTCTTATCAACAGCAGCTGAAGACGTGCCCCCAACTTGATTCCCGGAAGCCAAAGACAACGGTGGGCAGCCGTTGGACCATACTTCGAGCACCTTGGGAATGCCAGGGCAGTCTCGAAGAAGATGGTCTCCCGTGCACAACATGCACGGGAACTTGACTTTCCGAGGAGGGTTGGAAGGACTATCAAGAGGAGACATCTCGGAGGCAGTATCCGTACATTTAGCCTCTCGCTTATCAGGCTTCTTCTTCTTTGTCTTCTTCTTCTTCTTCTTAGCCACCCGGTTACTTGAATCCAGACTTTCACCAGGCGAAGTAGAAGAGGAGGACGCAGAAACAGGCGAAGAAGGGGAGAGGTCCACCTTGGAATCAACATGAGGTTGTTCAGGTGGAGGAACTGATTGAACAGTAGTGGAGACATTCGGGACAACAGAGGTTGAGAACAACCAAACAGGCAACCCAACAGTTAAACCAGGAAGGGACAATGTCGCCATGTAAGGAGCACCAACATTTCCAAAAGGAGGAAAATGACCAGGATTCCCTTCTGAGGGGATTCCTTGGTTGGTGAACTCTGAAAAAGTTTCCATCAAACTCAAAACCACACACGGGCTGAAAATGAGTTAAGACACACGATCAAACGGTCAACAAGCAATGTCTAAACGGGTGTGTAATCGTGGGCGATTAATTTTACCACATTGGAAAGTAAGAAATTCTATCGTTTCATGTTTTAAGAGTCGAGAAACGATAAAAGATGACTCTATCTCTTTCAGAGTTGACACGAGCGTGAAAGGACAAGCGCTTGACGGTCTTTTCAAGTTTAGGGAGTCAGAAAAGACCAAATGACTGCTCAGGAAAAACTAGGCACAAAGGGTGTACCAAATATTCGTGAACTGCAATATACACCTTGGTTTCAATAATGAAACAGAAATCGACCAAGGACTTTCCGTATGTGCAGGCAATCTCCCCGAATGCTGTGTTCGGTGTATCACGGGTATAGGGCGGCAGACTCGGCTTCCTGTGGATAAAGGATTGAAAACCTAGAGGGGTCTCCCTTTATATACGCGACGGTACGGGGAGCGCAAGTCCGTACTAGTGTTGTCTAAAGCCAACAGGCGAACGACAGCTGCTAGGTTTAACGACGCCGGAACACGTCTCTAGCCTAGACCTTCTAAATATGTTTCGTTAAGTTCCAATGCCGCCTTAGGTTAATTGAATAAATTTTACAGTTGATCTTCAATTAAGTTTCAATTTCTAGGCCCTATCGTATGTAGTGTCTCCTAAATGCAAAGCTATATGCCACAATGCAACATTTCGTTCGATGAAAACTAATTAGAGAAGAGTTGAGAGCTTTTACACAAACGAAACGAACGGAAACCAAACAATGAGATCTCTAATGCAACTAACGCAATTGACAACTTTTCATTCAAAACACTAATCACTAGTGATATGGAAAAGATCACAATTTGCACTAATTAACAAAAGAAAAAGAGATTTTTTTTTTTTTTGATTTTCAATGTTTAATGGCTAATATGCACTAAACAAACTTGAAAACAAATGGAGAAACTTGAGAAATGATATTCAAGAGAGCGAAACAAACACATTCCACTCAACAACACAAGCAATCAGATCCCCAAATTGACCAAAGTCTCGCAAAGCGAAGAAAAGACTCAAAAGCTTCCAATGGACCGTGTGATCTAGGTCCAAAGCAAGACCAAACGAGTTTCGAATGAAGAAATGAACAATCACCCAAAAATCGTAATGAAACAATGAAAAACTACTTAGAGAATGTGGAGAATCAATCAGGTAGTTGAAAGGACAATCCAAACACCAAAACTCCCAAGGAGGGCTCGATACACTAAGCCACTAGATGACCTAGGGCTTAAAACGTGAAATCGGTAGATAGAAGCAAACAACCAAAGGACAGAGGTGAATTTCCAGCCAAACAGGACTCCAACACACTCAGGCAGTCGGAAAATCAAGAAGAAAAACACTGATCAAATCCAGAGAGCTAAAAAATGAGAAAACTCAAAAACTTACAGGGGTGGCGCGACTGTAAGAGTGAAACTGGCGCCAGAAGGCGATTGGTGCGGGTTGTACAGAGGCAACATGCGCCAAGTGGTGCGACTGTCGGGTTAAAAACCGCGCCAGTCGAGTTTCTCAGTAAAAAATTAAAAATAAGCTACTCCAGAAACAGATCAATGCAAGCTAAGCAATCCAAGAAGCAAAGACACACAAAAAATCCAACCCAGAAGGTTCATCAAGCAAGGAAAAGCAAGATACAAATGGCAAGGCAAGAAAAAGACTCCAATTCGTTCAGTCTGTAAACCAAACCGGAGATTGACTGAAGTAGCGTTGATCTACTCCGCTAATGCAAGGCAGAAGCGTTTCGAAGGCTATCTGGCTGTACTTCAGGCTCCGTCTAAAGTTTACAAATCAAACAACAAGCTGGCTCCCCAGCAGAGTCATCAATTTGTTGAGGAGGTAAATCCCCTCTGCGGACAGAGGCGATCCCTACTAGCCCAGCAGGGGTCTAGCAACAAACAAACAACGTCATGACGCAGGTTCCTAATTACGAATGAAAAGGCTGGAGATAAGAGCCTACCTGGATTCCAACGCTAGGATCTGAAGAAGAAGCGTCCCCGTTCCTCAAGCTTGGCAGATCACAATCCCTCCACGATCTCCGCGGATGAACACCTGCACATGGAAGAAACAAACAGATACAAGCATAGAAACCAGCATACGTAACTAAATGTCAGTCAGAAAGGACATTACTCGCATTAACATGATGGAAAACGGAGTGGAACCATAATCATAATCATCTATTAAATAACCAGCGAAGAAAGATTACAACCAAGTTCTGACGTCGCAGTCTCCTTCGGACGGGTCTCCAGTAGTCCACGTCTCGCAAAGCTTTCCAAGGAAAGGGAAAACCTCTCCAGAGTCTCGTGACAATGGTCTCCTTACTTGAGTCAGCCTTAAGGGAAAGAGAGGGTGCTTTACAACACAAAGGCTCTTGGGAATATGGAGATTCAGAGCTTAGGCACTTCAAGACTAGCTTGCCATTGATCTGAGCAAGCTTTTATAGATGGGGAAGGAGGAGTGGGGATCCCTATTATTATGGGATTGGCCCTATCAACAAGGAAGGTTCCATGGGAGGTGGCAAAACCACTTCCCTTCCATAGAACTCCCGCAGCCAAACCTCCCAACTCAAGATAGTCAATGGTTTGTGAGTTTGTTGGAACTCAACTTCCGCCATCTTTATTTAAAAACAATTTTCAAATTAAGCCCATGACCACGTTTATGGACAAGAAAGCCAGCCATGGCGCGACCTCTTTTGCAGTACTCCTCCATTGGCGAGTGTCGAACCCATCGTTCGCGCTAATGCCAGCGGGTTGTTTTTCAGCACTTTTGCAGTGAGATGTCTCAAGGGGAAAATTGCCTGTTCGTAGGAAAAAAATTGATGCTCGGGCATGACATGATGGAGGAGGCATGTAACGTGGGTCCTCCATTGTGCGGGATGGGGAATGGTAAGGACGATGACAAATTACTGTGTAACACTAGGGTTGTACTTGAGAGAGCAAGGGCATATTTTCTCTCACATGTTGGATGATGTTGCAGGAGTAGGAGATGGAACTATCATGGTGAAAAGGGGCTACTCCTTGGCCTTTGATGATCAGGAAGTACTTCCATTTTGGGAGGAATTTCCAAATTGCAGCAACATTGTTGGTGGAGTCTTTAACAAGGATCAAGTCAAAGAAATGAGGTATGTGGAGTTGGGGTAGCCAAGAGACTCTATGCAAGGGTCATTTCATCCATCTCTTCCTTCTTTTGAAAGAGGAGAAATGTCCATGCACAACTCCATGTGTATGAGTAATTTTCATGGTAAAGAATATGTTCATGTAAAGCAAGTTTATTTTTCTGTTTGTACATGTTCTTTTACCATTTGTATGTAGGCCATGACTCCTAAAAGGAGAAATGTATCATGTAAATGTCATGGAAATTGTTGGCAAACTAAGAGTGCTGAATTTGGCCACTCCCTTGATGTGCAAAGGGAGATTTATTTTCATGATGGGTACTTCCCAAAGGCACCAAATATATCTCACATTTTCTACAATAGTGAGATGACTTGGGAAACAAGTAAGTGGTGGGAAAACCACTTACCACATCTTGGTTTGATGTAGGGAGGGGATGCTCTATGCTAGTTCCACATGTGGGACTATGATCCACCTCCATGTACATATATTTATATTTACTTGTACATTGTCTTGATCGCCTATATTGATGATGTGCTTGTACTTTTCATGGGGATGAATGGAGGAAGGAGGGCATGCATGTGCCCTATGGTATTACTACACTCCCTGTACTTAATGTTTTGTATTTCAGGGATGGAATTGGGAAAACCATGGTTGTTTCATGTGATTCATTGTTTCCTTATGGGATGAGCTATTTGCATCTCATGAGGAAATTGTTGGGACAAGTCATGGATGGATGGTTTAGTGATCACTTAGCTTATGAGAGAAGCTTATCCTTTGTTTATGACACCAATGGGGGAGGAGATGAGTTGCAACACTCACCTTATCAGTTACTTGAGGACAAACAACATTTGGAGGGGAGGATTGTAATATCCCTAATTAGCCCAAGCTAATATGACTATTCCTTTTGTTTTCATTTTCTTGTTCAAGAATAAAATTGTAAAGGAGGACAAATTAAACTCCTAAAAACAACAAAATAAATCAATGCCCATATGAACAAGGCTAAATCTGGGTTGCTTTAATGAAACTCCTTCATGTGTGAAAGGGGATTGTGATAATTGACTGGGTCAACAGGACCAAATCTACGATGCTGTCCAGATGCAATGTACCAAGATAAACAACGCAGATCTAGTTGGAGGTTTCAAATGTGAAAGGAGCTAAAACTTTGAGATGGCTTAGGGTTTTGCAAGGCTTTCATCCTATAAATGAAATAGGAGAGCAGAGTGAGAGGGGTTGTTGAACATATTATCTTGGAAGGATTTGTCTGTTTAGACACTTCTCATTCTCTGGTTGTTTAGCTGAGAATACTGTTGTTTAGCACTTGGGTGTTCCTGGTCGGGAATCCCACCTCTTTCCTTGAGGGGCCTCCTTGAAGAGTCTTGCATTTCTTTGTCCACTATCAGGCATTTGGCCAAGCTTCTTCTTCCAACTGCAATCAGATCCTGTTTAAGATTTTTTTTTCTTTGTAAGCTACAACAGTGGAGGATATATCTATTCATATCTAGGAAAATCTAGTGCCTCTTCTCAGTGAGTGTGTCTTTTAACCACCTGGAAGAGTGTATTGGATCATTAGAGCCGCAAATTCAGATCAAGGCATCAGGCCTACTTAGTATTTAAGCTAACAACACAGTTCCTCTCCCATAACTGCGTTATCTACAAGAGGGAAGTTGCAGGGTGTTTGAGCAACGTTTTTGATGAGAGATCTCTGGTGTAAAGGAGTCTTCCTTGCACTGTGGTGATCCATGGATTGGACAACCAATCCATGTATGTTTCAGATCTGATTCATTCATTGCTTTATTTACTCCAAAATTTCTGAAGCATTCTACATATCTTCTGCAGTAGATCTCAGATCTACTCTTTGTGCTTCATGTTTTGCTGAAAACCCCAAGGGGGATGTAAAATAGAGACAGTCTAGTGTACAGATCTGATATAGATCTAATATTTTGTACAAAGATATTTCCTAGATCTGAATTTTAACCTATAGCTTCTGCTTCTCCATAATAAAACATTGTCCAGCTGGTTTAGTCATTTCCTATGGTTGTAGTACCTCATTCTTGAGGATTTCTTCATGTTTTCTCTTCATGTAAAAGAGGATTTTTATCTATTTCCTTCCATAATTGATGTAATAAAATTAAATCTGATATTCATGCCATATTGTACCTAAACCATTCATAAAATCACGTTGCATATGCTTCAGTCACTTTATGTTGAGTTAAGTCTTGGGGATTGGGCTTTTCTGAGCTATATCGGGACTGGGAGACTTGTTTAACTTAGCTAGAGTCATTGTTTTTTGCTGAAATTTGGTATGTGAGTCCCACATGACCTAAGCTAAAGGATCCCACCGTCATTTCCCCCTAATTTTACGTAAATCTTAGAAAATTATGTTTTTAGGGATGAAATAGTTGTTTTTCCCCATATTTTGGATCATGAATAAGAATATAAGTTATGGTTGTAGTATGATTGAAGGATATGTGTTTCAACACATTATATGAGCTTATTTAATGCTGCATATCCATTATTGTGTTTATATATTGTTGCAGTCCTTCATTGGGCACTTTCTCAAGACAACTAGGTGTAGGAGACCTGTATAACCCACCTAGAAAGATTTATTTCTGATATCCTATTTGATTCAGGACTTAGATACTCATATATAAGGGATCCAAGCGATGATTTCAAGAGCTGTAGTAGCCATTCCTGAAAAATGTGTTTTTCAGGCATGCCTTGCTAGCAGTTCCCATTTTGAGATATTATAGACTTACAATGGGTCACAATTAAAAGGATTTATTGATGCAATTGAAAAAATAAATATAATCTCACTAAAACTGACGCAATTGATGGAAGTAAACATACTCTAACTAAAATTGGTGCAATTATGCTAAAATAAAAACCTAACTAATACTCCCTTTGCAAAGAGTGTTCCAAAAAGTAAGTTTATGAAACAAAGTAGGGCTTCAAGCGTGAACCATTCAACCATCTAGGAAAAAGGATACCATCCAACTGAGAAATCTTGACAAATCCTGAATCTCTAATATCCACAACATAAAATGAACCAAGCCAATGCATTTTTAGTTTACCAGGATGTTTCAAGTATTTTTTGTCATAAATTAATACTCGATCTCTAACTAAAAATAAATTATTCTTGATGTTACTATCATGCCAAGCCTTTTTTTATTTATTTTTCAATAGTTTGATGGAAATCTACAAGGAATCATTGTTCGTATAGTTTCCATAACTCTTGCAATCACTCTCGAATGGAGTCATATTCCGATATCTTGGTAGCATGAGAAACAAAGATATTAAGGACTATAAATTATGTTGGAACCACTGCTTCTCTACCATAAAAAAATTGAAATGGTGTATAATTATGCAACCGCTTGATTATAGTGCAATAAGCCCATAATGTTGCTTGAAATTGTTTATCCCAGTCATCCCTATTCACAGAACATATTTTGGTAAGACCCTTCTCCAAGATGTTATTAAAAGCTTCAACAATTCCATTTTCTTACAGGTGATAAGGGTTTCTCTTGCGATGTTGTATAATGAAATTTTGTAGTATTGAATGAATTGTATCATTAATAAAATTAGGACCTTAATCAATAGTAAGGCTTTTAGGACAACCAAACTTGGTGATGATATTTTGAAAAATAAATCTTGCAGTTGTATTAGTGGTGTAATACTTAACATGAATAGATTCTATTTAGTGTGTCAAGTAATCTATTGGAGTAATAATATGTTTGGCATGTGAGTGCCATGCAGGCCAATTTATTGGTCACACAAATTCAACCACCCATTTTTAAAATGCTTCAAGCGTCCTAACTAGATGTATATGTGGTTCATCCCATCGAGGTGGTTGACCAACTCACTGGAAAATATCACACTGCTTTGCATATTCATTAAAATCCTTAAATAAGGTTGGCCACTAGAGGATAGTTTGTAATACTTTCTGAGTAGTGGATTTTCCTCCAACATGGCCTCTTGCAACTCCCGCATGGAATTCCCATATAATATTATCCCTTTCATGACCCAATACAAATATTCACAAAATGTGATCATGCCCCATTTTATATATTTGTCCTACAATCAATTGATAATCCCCAACACGAACAACCATATGCCTCTTTTTAGTGTGCGTATAATCATTAGTGAATTTACCTATTGAGATAGATAATGAAATATCCTCCAAATAATTTATGACTGCTTCAACTTTAAACAAATATGCATCAGGAAACTGATCATCAACTGAGCCTCCCAATTCTCCTAATTCCAAGTAAGATAGGTGATTTGGACCCACATTCGATCATCCTAGCTTAACAATGACTTCAAAGATAAACTCTTGGAATAACAAAATCCAATGACATATTTTCCCTTCTAATATAGGTTTATTAACTAAGTATTTTAAAGCCGAATAATCAATGAGAAAATTAAATGGACCTCCCAACAAATAGTGTATGAACTTCTGAAGAGAATACACCATAGCAAGAGCTTCCCTTTCCATAGTTTTGTAATTCTTATCCACAATATAATTTTTTCTACCGGTGAAATAAATGGGATGACCTAAGTTACCTTCTCTTGGTTTAGTCAAAATATCTCCTAATGCAATCCTAAATTCATCTATGTGAACATGGAATTATTTTTTCCAATCAGGATAAACCAAGATGGGTGCACTTGAAAGTTTCTTCTTTAGGGTGTCAAATGAAGGATCACATTCAACAAACCTAAAAAAATGTTCATATTTCCTTAAAATATTCTCTAATGGTACTATCATTAAAGCAAAATTCTAGATTTACTGGTGATAGTATATTCTATGTCCCAGAGTTGACCACAATTGCTTCATAGTAGTTCGTGGTGGCATATTCAGTATTACCAAAACTTTGATAGGATCCACACATACCTCTTCCTTACACACTATGTGGCCCAGCAATGTTCAAAAACAGACAACAAAACTGCACTTATTCAAATTCAGGGAGATTTGAAGCTTCCTACATATATCAAACATTTCTCTGAGAAAAATAGAAAGTTTATTCAACAAACTATATATTTTTCAGTCATCCATATATACTTCAAGAAACTTATGAATATAGTATTGGAATGCAACAATCACAATCCTTGGAAATATAGTAAGATAATTCTTCAAACCGAAAGGAATGACATTGAAAGCATAAGAGCCCCATTTGGTCGTAAATGTAGTTTTATTATTATATTATTATGCAATTCGGACTTGATGATAACCAAAAAATCCATTAATAAAGGAACAAACTTCATTTCCTACAACATTATACAAGACCTTGTCACTTAAAGGAATAGGGAACGAATCATGGAAGGAAGTGTTGTTAAGGCTTCTAAAATAAACATAAACCTTGATCTCCTACGAATCCTTCTTATCTTAGATTACAATTGGAATGATCCACTCAACCTCATCAACCAAAAATATAATTACTGCAACTAACATATTTTGAATCTCTTTCTTCACCTTTTCTTTAACTCTTGGATTTAATCTGTAAGGTCAGTGTTTGAATGATTTTGCATCCATCGTCAAAGTTATCTTCATCTCCCCTAAATCTCCTTTAATGCCCTTCAGTTCTAAGACTAAAGTAGGAAAAAAATATTCATACTCCTTTAGTAAATCAAAACTTCTTTAGTATTATTCTCGTCCCAATAGTCGCCAATTGAAGAAATTTTAGGTTTTTCTTCTGTCCCAATGTTTAGCTTTTTCAACTTTAGTGGCTTCAAATGAGGTGCATATGTTCGGTGTGGAGCATGGCTATCTTCTTTATATCACTACATTGGACCCCTGTTCTTAACAGGGCCACAACGCCGCCCATTGTTTGATCGCCGTCAGGGGGGTCCAGGGGGGGTGACGATCCAACATATGTAAATTTTCCTTGTAAAATTTTGTAATTTCATAGTCAGTCTGGGTAGTTCAGTAGGTGGATGATTTGACGGTAGAAGTTATGTTTAATTTAGGTTTTTTTTTCCCTAGAAGGAAACCCCTTTGTTGTATGAGGGAATTGTATTGTTGCGGTGAATTGTTTGTACATTCTTAGCACTACAAGAAAAAAGGAAATTGGTGAGGGTCATGCTTGTGACAAACCTTTAAGGTCCGTCACCAATGTCACATATGGTGATGGTCCTTAAAAAACGTCGTTGTAAGTGAATATAGTGATGTTCCTTTAAGGTTTGTCACCAAAGCCATTTTCAATGACACTTTTGGTGAGGATCGTTAAAGGTCCATCACTAATTCTGTCTTTGGTGACACTTCTAGTGACGAACTTTTAATGACCCTCACCGATGTTATTTTTGTTACTTTTGGTGACGGTCAAAAAATTTTCATCACCATTGATCATTCCAATGAGTTTTTGATGACGTTATGTGCTTGTTAATATATTTTTTTCAAAAGATAACGATTTAATACCATTATTGTGGAGTCTTTTTTATAATATGTCCAATGCCATAATGGTTAGAGTCATTCAATTTTTTAAGAAGTAATTAATGTGTATCATTTCTCGCAATTAATCATGAGTCGAATAGAGTTTTCCTATGAGCCAACACATGATTCATATCTATTAATTTTATTATATAGAAAATTCACTTTAGATAAAGTCCCACTAGTGTGTGTAGGAAATATATTATTTAATACATAATCAAGCTTTAGCAATTCTATTAATGAGAAAGACCTAACACTCCTCAACAATCCGGGAACTCCTTAAATTAATTCTTTTGCACACACTAACATTTCTTAGCACCTCACATGTCTTGGAACATCTTTGTACCTAGAACATCTTGTCATGACATTGATGCCCAAGCACATGGTGCCATGCGCTAGCACAACATAGAACTCTCCTAGAATGTGTTGGCATGCATGTAGTCCCTAGCATGCCCTAGAACACCTTGGTTGAATGCATTGACATACATTAGCACTTGGCACACAATGCCACTTGGCATTTATTGTGACCTATTATTAGTGTGGTTAGCATGCCCCTTTTGAAAAATATAAAGTCTCGACTTATTAACCCTCTTATTGGTTCTTCATTTTGTTTCCTTGAAACTTCTTGACACGTATTGACATACCCTGGCACCCTACACATCCTTAGAACCTAGCATGTATTGGCATATCTTGGCACTATTTGGCACTTATAATTATCACACCTTGGGACTCCCAAGGATACTTTGAGACTTCTTTACATGCCTTGATATTCCCTAACATGCCTTACTAATCCTTATCATACATTGTCACTCCCTCCTTGGCATGAAAACTAGAACTCATTAACACTAGTCCTTGGCACACATTCCTCATATTCATTAACTTCCATGAATTTTGACCTAGTGCTCCCTTAATGTTTTTTCCTAGTACTTCTTAACACTCCTCAACATGCATTAGCACTCTCTAGCACACTTTAGCACTCTTTAGCATGTCTTTCCACTTCATAGCACGCATAACACTCTGTGACACATATTAGCACTCGGCACGTGTTGGCGCTTGGAAAGTGTTAGCATGTATGGAATACATTGACATTTCTTGGTATAATTTGGCATGGTTTAATATTAAACTTATATGAGGTAAGCTATTGGAAAGTAGATGAGAAGAAACGAAGGAAGACTTGGCACTTAGAATGCACTAAGACTTTTCACTTGGCACCTATTTGCACCTAGTGTTGTTGTGCCTAGCATGCCCCTCTTGGAAAAATTAAATTGATGACTTATTAACCCTCTTATGTGTTCATTTTCTTGTATTTTAACTTGTTTCTCCCTTTTTTTTCCTTGACAGTCCCTAGCACGCATTGACACACCCTTGCACATCTTGGCATGCCCTATCAGTTGGCACATCTTAGCATGTTTGACATGCCTTCACACTATCTGACACATCTTAGCATTACCTAGGATGCCTTGGAATTCATGTCCTCACAACTATCCTTTACATTTTTTCACAACTTGGGAACCCAATCAATTCCTTGGCTACTACAGTCATGTGACAATATTGGCTTGCTTCAACCGCAACAACTTGACCATTTGCACCTACTAAAAGTAGATTGTGGCTTGTTCACCTAAGAATTTCCTATAACTCATCTTATTCCACTCATTTCAAAGCTTAACTTGTCCCACTTGACTAGTTACAAAGACAAGGATCACATGATATAGCCATGGCCATAAACAACTAAGAAACATAGCTTACATATGAAATATTTCACATGTATGTTCAGTTCACATAAACTGTAGAACATTAACTGAGAGTTTGCTAGAACCACGAGATGCGCAAGGCATATAAGATATAAGCCGAAAAAATTTGAGTGCCCCAAAACTTATACACAACAATGTATAATATGAAATTATCTAGAATATTTTAAAACATGAGCATGTAGCCAAAATGTGCCAGATCTCATATAAAAAAAATAGCTAAAGGAAAAACAATGTTGTGCCTAGCGCAAAGTGATTTCCCTTTGTCTAAAACAGCTATGTCGAGCCCCGTATAGCAACCGTAGGCTTGCCTCCTGTAAATCTTATTCTAAACTTCTCCTAACACACTTCATCCTTAACACACTTGAATTTTCTAACACTCCCTGACACACACTCTTATTCGTTCCTTTCCATGCATTTTGACCTAGTTATCCCTTGATATTCCTCGACACTCCTAACACTCTTCAACATGCATTGACATTGTCCAACATATTCTAGCATGCCTTTTCATTCCCACTGTGCATGCCCTAACCCTCCCTAGCTATTGTGCCCTCACAACTACCCTTACTTAATTTGTAACTTGGGAACCCAACTAAGCCCTTGCTTGACTACAAGAGCTTGAAAAAGTTACGGTTACTATAACTAGACTATGTTGTTGAATTGTGTAGCTTGGGAGGTAATCCACGAGACTAATGAGATGGGTTTGTGTGAGTTTGGTCACAAAAGGATTTGTGGGCAAAGAAGCCAAGAAAAGGGATTTTGGACCCAAGATGGGGTTTAAAATCTAAAGTAAAATTAATATTTCCTAGGGTCTAAGTGGATAAAAACAATAAGTTCTAGAGGGTTCCTAAGAGGTATAGGAAAAACTATTTAAGGAGGCCTTAAGAAGAAGGAAAGAAAATCAAGTGAGAAGGAGCTAATTTGATCAAGGGGGTGAAGAGAGATGTATTCCTAAAGTAGGTCGAGTAAGAGGGCCGAGTAAGGGTTGCTAAAGGGATGCCATCGTCATTCTCCAAGAGCAAGATCATCATGTGAGGGTTCACAAGAATGTTGCATACCTTAATGGTTGGTTCGAGCTAGGAAGTAGGATGGCATATTTTTGGTTCTCTTATGGGAGATCAAGCTTAAGAGAGGTCGCTCATGAGAATCTGGGCATGTGATTTCAATGGTGTCCTTGTGTGAAGGACACATCAAATTCTGAAATGTTGAAATTTGCAACAAGAAACATTGAAATAGGAAACTAGAAAGGACAAAAAAGAATGCACCCACACTGGTGAGGAATTTTGGTGCACTAGGAGTGAGGAATGTGGGGCGTCTAATTTATTTTTCCCTTAAATAAATTGGACAATAAATTGTAATTTCATCTTATAACAACCTGTGTCAATTAACCAAGTCATGATGACTGGGTTAGCTCAATAAATTCGAGTTGAGGGTCTAAGATAAGACATGTAGAGGTATAATCTAATATTTTTGGAGTCCAATTGCAGTTGATGCATTAGCGGGGTGCAAGTGTGAATTAGTTAACTTAATTAAATGACTTAAAATTAGTTTAAATAGTTCTAACTAAGTGATGAGCTAGTCAGAGGTGAGCCAGTGAATTGAATTAGATTTAATTCATAATGATTGATCAATCAGATAACTTATAATTCACTATTAATAGCTGCATGCATGTCAGTTCCGAGGAAGACCTAGTTGATACAGAGGTTAAAGGGAACATAACTATCAGATGTATTTATACAAAATTTCCCATGTGAAATTATAAATTCATTGGGATGCCATGATGGATTGTGCAATCAAGGAAGACTAATTTTCCTAATTAATAGGGAGTTAATTCCCTAGGAATTTCATGAGTAAAGCGAGCTGAAGGAAGGATGAGAATTGGCTAAGTACTAGACCAAGTTTGCCTAGATTAGTGGGAGACAATTCGAAGAGTGCTGGAGAATCTCATGAGAGATTAAGCATTGTATTGTTTCATGATTCATTGACTTAATACACAATAAAGATAGAGCAGTTTTTAGCAGTTTCTTTCCCCATATACATCTTGTGTTGTGCGATTGATAATTTATTTCTCTTACTTAAATGTGATTGTGCGATTGTGTTTTGTTTCCGAAAATTGTAGGAAGGATTCAATATCTTGTTTTAGTACATTACAAGATCAGATTGAATCTCATTGGTTAGATTTTCTACATGGTATCAAAGCAAGAATTTTTTGGGTGGCGTGTTTGCAGAGAATATCTGAAGATTTTGGTGTAGAATTTAAAAAAAAAATAGCATATTTGGATTCCTTATGAAAAACTACCCAAATGGAAAATCAATTCAAAGCTCGGATGAGGGAGATATCATCGATTTAAAATCAACTCTTTTTTATAAAATTTTGTAATGGTGGGAGAATTGCAATGTGTGCGAATCAAGAACCTATATGCACTTGAGGTACCAGATGCATGCAAAGATTTGAGGAGAAAAGCAGAGATTAGAGACTTAGTTGTTGAGAGGGAGTACAAATTACCTCTCAACATACATCCTTAGAAGTAGTCTCAGAAGGTTGTGGAGCAGTCTCAGAAGGTTGTGGAGTAGCCACAATTGGAGAAGTAGAGAGGAGCCCGAGTGGAAGCATCCACTCAAGCAGAGACCTCCATGAGGGGGAAATTTCGAGCCAGATGGGCAGAAGGAGCACATGTAGCCATACCTCCAGGTGAAAGGTGGGGTGATGTGTAGCATAATCCCAAGATAAAAAATTTGGGCAGGGTCCATTGAGATGGTGTGTCTCATGGATAGAACCTAGCTATGAGGAGTCTAGAGTAAAATATTAGTAGGAAGGATCAGTTAGATTGATGCAGTCAGATGTCAGAAAGACATAAATAAGAGTGACAAATGTTAGATACTAAAGTGCATATCAGATTTGGAAACAGTGCAAATGGAATGGATGCAGATGTCAGTAGCAGAGCAGAGAGTCGAGTAGAGCTAGTAGCAGTTAGAAGACTCTGATGAAAAATGCAATATATTGATTCATTTGTTCGGAGGCTATTCAGTTTCAGGATTTGCAAGTGCAAACAACACTAGAGAACTGTTGCATGTATAATTCCAAAGGTACCGGATCGAGATAGATTGAATTCCTTTATTTTTGAGAGGGAGTGTTGAAATTTTCAACAAGTAATAGTGAAATTGGCAACCAAAAAGGACCAAAAAAAAAAAACACCCACACTGGTGAGGAATTTTGATGTGCCTAGAGTGAGGAATATGAGGCGTCTAATTTATTTTCCTCTTAAATAAATTGGACAATAAATTGTAATTTCATATCATAACAATTTGGGTCACTTAACTAAGTCGTGATGACTGAGTTAGCTCAAGAAATTCGAGTTGAGGTGATCGAGGTGGGTATTGGTGGCCACCCGCCTATTCCTCTTGGGCCCTTTCCATTGTCTCTTTTAGTTTTTCAGTTTCCATAATTATAGGACAATTTACTATTTTTGTCAGTTTTTCGGGTCCTAAACTTCTGGAGTAGTTGTGAAGCCCCAAATGAAATTTTTTGGGCATGAAAGGTTTGGTTATTTCGTAGAAATTGTGTTATCAGTTGTAGTCCTCATAGAGATATTTCTAACAATGTATCATGTGCGTCAAACAGAGATCATATGACCAAGTTATGACCCCGAGAAGTTGATTTCCCAACTACCCCCAACGGGGCCCATAAACCCTTAGTGTTACAACTCCTCGGGTTAGGGTTTTCTCTTATTTTTCAATAATAAAAAGGCCCTTGAGCCTTATTGTAGCACAGTTCATAGTAACTGAGCCATCACATCTCTTCTCAGAGATAATCTAGCATCGCCCAAGCTGGTTTGTTTTCCTCTCTGTTTGTAAGCATTTTTCAGTATTTGATATTAATGAAATGAAGTGTTATTCCTAATGCATCTCTAAGTTTATGTTTATTTCTATATTTTATGCATTCCTGCATATGTCCAGATCATGAGGGTCTAAGATGAGGCATGTAGAGGGATTCTAATATTTTTGCGGTCCAGTTGCAGTTGATGCATTAGTGGGGTGTAGGTGTGAATTAGTTGACTCAATTAATTGAGTTAAAAATCAATTTAACTAGTTATAACTGAGTGATGAGATAGTGAGAGGTCCATTGAATTAAATTATATTTAATTCACAATTAGTAATTAATCAAATAAATTATAATTCTCTATTTTTAGTTGCATGCATGTCAGTTTCGAGGAAGACCCAGTTGAGGCAGAGGTTAAAGGGAACATAACTATCAGTGGTATTTATACAAAATTGCCCATGTGAAATTATAAAGTCATCGGGATTCCATGATGGATTGCACAATCAAGGAAGGATGATTTTCCTATTTAATAGGGAGTTAATTCCATAGGAATTGTGTGAGCAAGGCAGGCTGAAGGAAGGTTGAGAATTGGCTAAGTACTAGACCGATTTTGCGTAGATCAGTAGGAGACAATTGGCAAAGTTCTCGAGAATCTCATGATAGATTAAGAATTGTATTGTTTCATGATTCCTTGACTTAATACAGAATAGAGATAGAGAGGTTTTGAGCAGTTACTTTATTGTATTGTGTGATTGATAATTTCTTTCTCTAGTTACTTATATGTGATTGTGCAATCATGTTTTGTTTCCACAAATTGTAGGAAGGATTCAATATCTTGTTTTAGTACAGTACAAGATCAAATTGAATCTCGTTGGTTAGATTTTCTACATGACATAGAAGAGAGGGTTGATATGATCTTGTCTTGTGGCGGTTAGTAAGCTGCAAGGTCTGTGATAAAAACCAACATAAATGGAGGAGGGCTTGCACTGTAATTTAGAGGCAGAACAAAAGTAGACGCATGCAGATATTGACTGAGGTAACCCTAGTTTGAGAGTCGACATTGAGATATGAAGTTCATTTCAAGATTTTGTCAAAGAAAGGCCTAGAATATATGGATCCATATGATCTAGGTCAAGTCTCTTATGGAGGCAAGAGTCGTGGTTTTTTCTATTGGTGGATAGGGTTTGTTTTACAACGATTAGAAGTGCATAAGTATAGTTCCCTAGTTAGGAAAGTTTCCTAGCATGTTTAATTCATAAGGTATGCCCTTAAGACTGTAAAAAAAAATTGTAGAAGAAGAGCGGTTGTGACCTTTAGAGCGAGGTCTATTTTTGCAATATAGATCACAGATCTAGAAGATGGTTTGTAGATTTACTATGTGTGGAGATAGCAGATCCAAAGGAGGGTAGAACTTGAGCAGAAGATTGAGCATGCAGAAGAAATGTCCCATATGAAGAATGGATTGACATGTAGAGGATTTGATTTTGGTGGACTATCCATAGAGTTTTAGACATAGGTCTGAAGCAACCTATAAAAAAATTAGTCAATGGACTGTTAGTGGCTGATCAGTGACACTAGTTTAGTCATCTACAAATTGTTAGAAGGATGATAAGAGGAGTAGTTCAGATTTGTTCATAGAGTGGACAACAAAGATAAAATTTTCAATACACAAGAACAAGGATTTTGAGAGTACTCAAACCATTGTTAGGTGGAAGATTTGAAGATCCCTAGATGGAGACAATATTGTGAGCCTTAGATCAATAAAAAGAATTGATTGTGGTTGGGCAGATTGATGGTAGTCCAAGTATAGTTGGAGGGTTGTTAGGTGACTATCAAAGAAGAGCCCTAACTCTTCTACTTGTGAAGGAAAACAAGATTGGTAGAAGGGAAAGTGTATAGGGCCTAAGGATGTGCATACTTTGAAGGACTAAAGTAGCAGTCAAGTGGGCCAACCAACTAGCACTAGTTCACTATATTGTAGAGGATTAATCTAGTGAGATGAAGGGCAACCTCCATAGCCCTAGAACTCTCATCTTGGAGCCGTAGTATGTAAAAAGTGGGCATACCAAAGATTTGTTCACAAATGGAGTTGTGAGCAACTTGTTACCACTTAAACAAGTAGTGGACCTAGAAGGGGTTCCTAAGAGGGCAACTGTTAGGACAAGGGCAACGGTGGAGGCTTAGCCCATTGTCACCGCAGCTAAGGCTCATTTCTCTTCAAGGAATTTCACTGATGGAGGAGTCCCAGTAGTTTAGGAAGTCACTTGTGGAGTATAGGTCAATGAATAGGTGGGAAGTGACCCTGAAACCCTTTCCCTAAGATAGAATAAAGAGTGGGATATGCTTGTCTTTTAAGCAAGGGACTTCATCTCCTAGGGAGAGAAGAGGGGGATTGAAGGGTTGAGGGAGAAGAATAATACTTATGAAGGAAGTTCTCAATCCCTAAAATCCTTTGGGAACTTGGATTACCAAATGGTCCTTGATGAAAGGCCTTTGACACCAAATGGGACCACATGGGGCCAGGTGTACCCAACCTTGGTTCGAGGATGGAATTTAGCAACCAATGATGTTCCTATTCTATAAAATGTGAGGGGAAAGGATCTGGCAAGAGTTTTTACTTCAATGGGTCAAATTGATCCTACTAGGTTCTAGCCTTGGGAACACCTATGCAAAACTTGATCCTAGAGCTAGGGCTTGAGGCATCTAGAGATTCCATTTTCATAATTGGACAAAATTCCAAGGATAGTGAGGGGACCCACCAACACAGTCACCTCTAGGATATTGAAGTTTTCCTATGGCTAGATTCTTGGGAAATTAATGCCCTAGGTGACCTAATGGGCATAGACCTAGGGAAAAATGGAAAAGTTGTGAAAAAAAGGGGGGGAAATCATCACCCTTTTTGAGGGCGTAGTGCCTAATTCACTTGGGGATATGGAGTTAGGGGTGGTAATGAACAAGAATTCGGTTTCTTGATCAAGGAGGCCCAAAAAGTCAACTTCGTCCAACGTTAGAGGAAAACGAAAAGTGACCTTCAAACATTTATAATTCATATAAATGGTGCAATATTATTGAGATAAAATGATCTCTAAGACATTTCATTCTTCCAACAATTGCCCATACATTAAATAATCTAAATAGACACATAATTCCACATTTCCATCATGCAACAATTAGCCCTAGTTATAGCGAAATTCAACAGTATGCAGCAACAAGAAAATAAACGCTAAATTTTCACTCAAAATGTTAGAGAGTATATCCAATCGGCTTCACATTTGCAAAAACAAAGCTCCAATATAAAAATAGCCCAAATCCATACATCAAAATGCATTCATCATCCAAAATAGTCCTCCAAGGAAAAATGTGAAGTTCTCTAAAGATAGAGAGATCCCAAGTCGAGTGATGATACAAATGAATCCAACTAAAACCTATTTATACAATGAGTAGGATTTGATCGAATTAGCTTATGGGCCTACATTAGCCCCTAAACATAAAATAATATGCAAGTAACCCTAAATTTTGGTGACAATCCCACCAAACTATCTCATACATGGAATAATAAGCCTCATAAGAGGTCAATTGATGTCTTAGGGCCTTCTAGGAGGCATACTGGTGTCCATGAGTGCCATAATGATGCATGGGACCCATCAAAAGTGTTCGAAAAGGGGGTGGTCCCTTGTTCTCCAAACATTAAACCTACGGTGCTCTCATTAAACCTATGGACTGAAAGGGTTGTGTGTGGCCACCATCAGCAAGTAGGTCGTGTTGTCTTGTTCAGGATATATTGGTTGTCAAAATATTAACACCAAACCCTAGTTGTATTCCTTGTATCAGTGTGATTGTAAAGGGTCACGATCCATGGTACAAGAGCTCTAGCCTGTTGTATTTTATTTTGTAATATAATGAAGAAGTGTTTGAAAAAGGTAAAATTATCATGTGCACTAGTTGATTCCTTGATTTGTGTAGATTTCGTTGTGCGTTAAAGTATATGTGTTGTGGCACTTGAACGAGTTTGCATCAAAGATTCTAAGAAAAAACTCAGATTCTCATGTGTCGTGGAAATTAAACATGTGCCTTGTTCACCTTACTACTACCTATAGCTCATCTTATGTTACTCATGTCCAATCTCAACTCATCCAACTTAACAAGTTACCAAAACAAGGCTCACATCCAATTGTGGCAGTAAAACAACTAAGCAACACATCTTACATCTTAACATCCCATATCACCTGACACGTGTTAGAATGCCTAGGCATTATCTGGCATATGTTAGCATCCCCTACATTCCTCAGCATGATTTGGCACTCCCTAGCACACAATAACACTCCCTGACATGCCATGACACTCTAGCATACCTTGTAATTTGGTTGAATCAGGTATGATTTCATACATTTGGTTGAATCAAGAAATTGGAATCTCGGTTCCTCCAATCATGGTGATTTCATTCTACAGAGGGGATTTGCACAATGTTCCCCACATTCCTGGGTGATGGCCCATCACCAAGTCTCCATCTCTCTTTTCCACTTCAAAATACTTCTAGACAAGCAAAAATAGGTGTTCAATAGGCTATATGTTTAGGATTCCATGGAGGAAGATGAAGCAGAAGGCATGGGCCATAATGGATTCACCAAATAAGACGACGACAGGTGCCTTTCCAATTCAAAAATTAGCAAAGAAAATAAGAGAACAATAATACATTGATTACGACAAGGAAGTCAAATCTCCTAAGATCATAGGTGGTCACCAACTAGATTCTCAAGCACATATAAATTGTGATGATCTAGTCATCCCTAAAAATTACAGAGACCCAAAAAGGGCCTTGGATTTGCCTCAAACGAGCCTTGGATTTCCCAAGATTCTCAAAGAAAAGAAATTGTATCCTCAGGAAATGATTGTGCACTCAGATGATCAGGATTAAGGCTCTATTCTAGAGGAGAAGCTTCCAGAGGTTACAAACCCACTCAAGAGGTAGATAACAAAATTTTATTTTTATTGTTTAATTATAGGAATCGTTGCAAGAAAAATTCCCATGAGGGACTTACATTGGCTTAGGTGACGGGTCTGAATGGTAAATATTCTTCCAAAATGTCCTAGGGACTTCATGTTATGCCATTTGGGTGGCACAGACCATAGTGACAATGAAACCTAGTGGTTGGGTTAAACTCTGCTGATCTCACTAGTAAACCAATCTTACCTTGGGTGTCCTAGGTTGATCAATTAGGCTTAATAGAATTCTTATTTTCTCACTATTTTAAATGTTTCTTTGTTTTCAATCCTTTTTTCCTTGCCTTTTCTCATAATTTTAATTCCTTTCCACCTTCTTAAAATTTTATGGTTTCCAGTGGAGTGTGTTTTTTCTTTTTGTGTCATTAATCTAGGATGTTGTAAACACATCTTACCTTTCATATGTAAATTTTATTTTAGCATGAAACAAGTGGAAAATAAACAATAAAATGGCTTGTGCCCTAAATTTTGTGCATTGTGTGGTTTGACCTTTCAGGCATGGGAAAAGTAGATAAAGGATTAAATTGACTATAGTTGATATTGTTTTTGTGATTGATGATCTCAAGTTGAATGAAATTTATAGATTGAAAGATGACATCATAGATCAAATTAAAATGGGATCTCAAAAGCTAAAATAAAAGTTGATGGACTCATCCTAGAAAGTGGAGCAATCAGGAAAGGGTGTACGATTTTGACCAAGATTCAATTAAAGCTATGCAAAACTGTGTTAATAGTGAATTCACCAAGTATTTTCTCCCAATGTAGGATCATGCTTGAGATAGAATCACCACAGGAGAATTATAAGTAATCCATTATTGAAATTCTCTTACCTTGCTCGTACTCACACCATAGATAATTCTAGGATGATGTTCCTTCCATGGAGCACCCTTTTATGCTCCATAGACATAAAGTGATGCCACACTTAGGTTCTTGCCTAGCCATCTCGGTCAAATCCTTTTCAAATCATAGGTGTGGAGAAGTTTATCCTTGGCGGACCACAACCCTTGAATATTTTAGGTTGTTGCTAGCATGGAGGGTTAAGGATTTCCTTTTGCCCTAAACAAAATTGCAGGAGCAACAAACTAACAGTGTGGACAACAAAGTTTTGTGGAGGTGTGTTGGATCAAAGCATTTGACCGGATTGGATCGTGACTTTGCAGCCTGTGAGAGCCATGTTGGAGGATTGATTAGGTGATCGAGAGTCTCCTTAGGTGAAGATCTTGCAAATTTTGGAATGTGATGCATTCAAAGACATCAGGGAAAGTTATGAAAATATGTTAGCATCGGTTTCTTGGCATTGTCTTTTTCAGCTAGGATATTGTTGGAAGGTTGGGTCAGCTCATCGTCAATTTGAATAAGAAAAGGGTTGAATTGAAAAATGCCAAAAAAAAGAACTAATGATCCCATAGACAATTTTTAATCTCGTGGACATTAAAATTTCATTTCATTTCATAATTAAAACCAACTTGTTCAGTGGTCTATATCTTCCAACATTTCCATGCCATTTTTTGTTTGAAAAGTCTTATTTTTTCATGGGTCCTTGACATTACACCAAAGGTGTTCCTCTATGGGCTTTTTTTCGGTAGATTTGGCCAATCAGTTACTTTGTTTTTTTTCCTCCTCCCTCAAATCAATTTTTTTACCACGTGCAAGATCTCAGAACTACCATATTTCCGGAAATGACTTTAGTTATCTAGTTTTCTCTATTTGAGGGAGATCTTCGAGAGCTTTTCAATCATCGATACATAGCCTATGCTTCTACAATTCCAATAGGATTGTGATTGTGCATGATTGGTTGTTGGGGTGGGTTCAGACTGGTAATAAAACATCAAGTCCCTACCTACAGTTTCAATTGCGTTAATGCCTATTTATCAGCAATATAGGCGAAGGGGACATGAATTTTGGAATGCATTGTATCATAAGACTGGTGCTTCCCGGATATATTTATTACTTCCATATCTAGATGCAAAGAAGAAAGTCTAGCACTGATGAGAAGACATCTCATGAAAAAATTTTGCAGCCTCAAATCTCAATTCATGGATGACAACAAATAGGTTGAGAACGTTACGGTGAGTATCCTCTGTTTCCCATCGGTCGTCTTCTTCCTCAATCAATTTGGATGACTAAGAAGGGTAATTAAAAAGTTGTAAGTTTATTGAGATGGCTGGAAAACCAAGCTCCAACTTCAATTCTTTATGTTTATTTTGGTACAACATGTTCCCTATCATGCCAACAAATCCAAGAATTGGCTTGAGGGCTTACAAGTAATTTCTTAACAAATTGCGTGTGGAATTCAACTTTGGAGAGCATAAACATGAGTGTTCACATGGTGGCTTGGATGCAACATTCAGACCAATTTGCCAACTCGATATTGGTGGCGAAGGAGTTGAAGGTGGGCATGGAAGTGAAGAAGTGGACAAATGCAGATGAGAATGAATTCGTCACAACAGAAAAGTTTGAGATAGCCTAATTTGAAGCCTAATGGCTAGAAATTGATATGGCAAAGAAGAAACTAAGTAGTACACTACATTGTTTGCGCATGGATGGATGGGAAAGCGTTGTCACTTCAATGGATTGAGATTGAAAGAGAGGACTAAGCTCTATGATTCTCTTCATCCTCCTGGGGAAATGCATGGTATTTATTTGAAGCCTAATTTGGCACCTTTTATCTATCCTAGGGAAATGTATGGTCATGATTTTGAAGGAAGAGGAACGATTCATATCACTTGCGTGACAATAGCACCCATGTGTAATAAGAACATAAAGATAAAATGTTGTGTTGATTTCCACGAAAGTTATAAAGTTATACCCATGAACTTACATATTTTTCCATAGACTGAACAAATTCAGGGACGTGGGGACACTCATGTTCAATTCCAAACCATATTGAAAAATTGTTCCAAGTGTTCAAAATTGAGTTTCGTATGTGTAGAAGTGTGGATATCTATATACATTTTGTTAATGGAGCAAATATATTTTCTGGGACCTCATTTCGATATGTAAAACTACTTGAAATTTTCGGTTAAAATATTGGGAAAGAACTTTCGTACTACTATGTTTAATTGTGACATGGTGAAGTTCTTAATTTTTTTGGTATTTAATCAACACAATGATTCACCGAGAGACTGTTTGTCTTTCACATTTACTAAACTAGAAATTACCCCTAACCTTTTCTAAAATGAATCTCACCAACATAAAACTACCTAGGTTGTTTGAAGTTGAGGAAACAATGTCAAAACATAAAAACAACCTTAAAAATAAATGATTCTAGGTGAAAATTCAATGCATATCCTTGAAAATCAATTTTAAAATCAAATTAACATGTTGTGGAATTATGTAAATGAAACTAAAGAATAGAACAAATCAGTAACAATACCATGTCATATTACTTTTAAATATACACTAAAATAATTTCATTTTGAAATATAGATAGAGATTGATATCAATATTTATATAATATTTATATAAGAGTTTTCATATTTAATGATAGTTTTTCAAAATTATCTTCCATTCCTTGGATATCTTTGCACTTTAGAGATAACTGCTAGAGAGTCGTTTCCATCTAGTGTTAATTGATTGGTCCCTTGCCTTCCTATTGGCATCAAAGGTCCAGCATGGGGTTTGAAACTCATATTTCTTCAAAATCCCGCGTTTTGAATGGATTTGCTCTTGAAACTCTCACGGCCAGGGCTCTCTGCATGTCTGATATATCTCAGGTACGATGAAATTGGATCCCTCCTTGCAATTAAGTTAAGACCAGATTTTTCTTAGAAAAATGTTGTGAAATGGAGGCTTTACTAAGAAAATTTATGCAAGATGGGGGTTTTTCGGGAAAATTACATGTAACATTTGAGGGCACAGTGTCAAATCGATACCCTATATCAGCGCAGAAGATTTTGAGGGTAGCCAGTGGGAGAAATTTCGTAGACATGACCATAGCCTTCAGGAAATGGAAAGGCTATATGTGTCACAGATTTTTTCTTCAAACATCCATTGGCTATTGATTCCGTGTATGTAAAAGATGCTTCACATTCTCCTGGTCCTTCATGAGGACAAACAAGAGTCCAATTTCTGTGCAAAAAACATTAATTGCAAAAGATTCCTCTGAAACATGTAACTACTTGGTTGGATTGAACTCTTTACCTACAAGCAACGGAAAAGTGTAGTGTCCCTTCTTGGTGAGATAGATTTGGTGACACTCAGAGATGATTATTTTGATAATGATGTAATATTATGCATGACCAGTAGTTATTTACGTTTATATGCTATATAATTGGTTTGGGCTGTTTGGTTGTCAGGTGCTTATGATAATATCTATGGTCATAGTATAAGAATTGATTTTAAGTTGCTATAGTACGTGTTTTCTTTGGTATCCTATTTTGACATAGGTGTATGACATGAATGGTGATCAGGATTGAAGCCATGATCCATGGATGATCATGGTTATGTGAATATATGGTTAATTATGATTTATGGATGATACCTAATTGTGATTATATGTGCATCCGCATTAAGCATGATGTAATAGGACTTTGGGCTGCTTCAACAAGATGCCTAGGTTAGTAATGAATGTGTTGGCTTTCAAACCAAATGATCAAGTCATGCATAATATTTAGTGTACCTAAATAATTTAATTATGAAATCAATTTGATTGTATTTTGATCTATGAGATTGTGATGTGTGCAAGTCTTGGAAGAATACCTATTAATGAACCATAAGATGGCAGGAGTCTACACCGAAGACTTTAAGGTGAAACGTGTAGTTTCAAAGTAGATTAGACAGCAGAAACCAAGAAAATTAGGGCGGGGAGTCTCAAATCCATGAAATATAAATATTTGACCTCTGGATACATAATAAAGGATTAGGCCATGGAGTCCTAAACTATGAAAGAAAGACATAGAGTCTTGAACATATACCGAAATGTTTAAAAGAACCTCCCTAATATTTAAAAAGATTTATAGGAATTAGATTCTTAGAGCAGATCAGTAGTACGAGTTTCGAATTCACTAAGAAGCAGTAGATGCATACAATAGGTGAACTTCTATCTCAAAGAAAACACCACTCATGGGAAGCCTGCGATGAATTTTTAATAAAATCTCTATTCTCTAACAATTTTGGAGTGACTTTCAAAATAGAAATAAATGTCTACCATTTCAAGTACAGACTTCCTTCCAAAAATAATAAATCACCCAATCAATGGGTTAACTCGAAGTATACTTGAAACAACCACCACTTATGATTAATTAATCGTAATAGTTCAATTCGTACTTAATCGTCATTATTATTAATATTAATATTATATTTTATGAGACTATGATATTATTATTAAAGGAATTATATCTCTCAATCACTTCAATAATCTTCTCTCCTCGATGATTATCATGGTTTCACAGTAACCTCTCTCTCTTCTTAACAATACATTATGCACTATTTTATGCACTCACTAAATAATGAACATATTCTCTTACACTCACTAAATACATGTCATAAAAGATTCTCTCACACCTTTAATGCGATATGGATAAACCTCTTAATTAAGGCATGTGACATTTCTCTCTAATGGCATGAGAGTTGGTAATTTATCTAAATGGAATACATGAATGCATATTAATCCCTCCTTATGACACACGCAGTCTATATGTGTCTCATATTTTCACTAAAGGTAACAGACAGGCAAGATGAAAGAGATTTCAGAAAATATTAAGGGGAGAGGGGAGAGACTTTTGAGAGTAGTGAATTTATTTTTCAAATGAACGAATTTCTAATTCCAATTACTAGCATTCCACATGGTGGAGCCACCACAGTGGTGGTTAAGAGTGCTTTAAACTTGTTCTTTCAAATTTCACATATCTTCACTGCCAGGTTTTGGTCACTTGTGAGCTCTTACAAATTTCTGGGGTTCCACGGGAGAATTTCTCCCTGACAGGCTGGTGAAAACCCTGGGATGGTTCAAAATGAGTTGGTTAAGTGGGTCACAGACTGCACTTTCAACTGGTCAGAGTTGAACATTCTTTCATGTACACTTCTCATCCTAAAATTATAGTATGTGATTTATGTGTCATATAGACATTTAAATTCTTGTAAGTATCTAATTTTGGTTTAGGCTTATGTTATCTAGAATATTATTGATTAGTTAAAAATGAATATTAGATCAATCTATATGTATGGATATTTATATCTCAATACGAGCATATGTGTAGTTTATGTAATAATCTTGCATTGTAGCATTTGAGTATACAAGCTAAATATTGTTAACAGTAATTACAATAAATAATCGCATGAATTGGGTGGGTATTTTCATGCCTTATGGTTTTGTTTCAACTAATTATACATGTTTTAGAAACATTAATAGTTTTCAAAGCAAGCTGACAAAAATCCAATAATTATTAATGTTATCAATTTATTTGCGCATGAATAAGTGCTAATTTCAGCACTATATCGTAGCGGTAAAGAAAATGGACATGTACCCAAAATATACCTGAGGAATTAATCAACCCTTAAAAGAAAAGCAGCAACACGGCAACTTTAAAATATGGTTTGGAAGATCAATGCTTGATAAGTTCGATAAATTTATTTATGGTCATTTTCCATATTCTTATTAGTAATTCAAATTTATTTTTCATTCAAGTTTTTAATATACCATGATAGTCTTTGACAGAATCCTTAATGGTCGTATATCTAAGGTCGCCATGTGTTTGTCAAATTATAGAAATTGCGAATAAGCTGTCAAATCATGCTTCAAATGAATAGCTCTTTAAATAAAATGTTTCGTTAACTATGCTGGATTAGAAAACGTGTAATCTTTAATGAGAATATCTTAGTACAATCGCTGTTTTTTCTCGTAGAGTTGTGGTTGTAAGTTTTCATTTCATATATGTTTGGACAAAACATAAACAACATTTAGCTATAAATTTTTGGTCAAGCTTCGCTAACTGCATTTCAGGAATTTTAATTCACCCAACCTTCAACATCGTATCCGCAATAATGGACTTGTAACCCCTGAGTCAGATTCCCAAAAAATTATTTAACCCAGTGTATCGAAATAAGGACAATTTTGTAGCTTGTCACAGAGTTATAAAAGACTTTTTTTGAGTTCCTGATGGAAGACTAAGATTATTTAGTTCTATTTTAAGATGCCAACATTTAAATTTCTCAATTTATGAATTTTATGAGATAACATACAAGAAAAACCTTAAATTATCACAGCTTCGTAAGTGTTTGAAAAAATGCTCAATGGTTTTTGATTGCATGTTGCGTATTATTTGTCATACACCAATGATTGTGTAGATTGCATGCTTTAAAAGTGTTTTTAAAAGTCCCCATCGGTCGTATCTTTGTTGCATATAAATTATTAGTAAAAGTCTTAGTGACCTATTATTTTTATGTACTAGAAATTACAGAGTAAAACTATTTAATGGTAAGAAGCCTTTATGTTCACAAGTTTTGGTTGAAATATGAAAATTAACTTAATAATTTGTTGAGGTGAATAGGAGAATAAGACAATTGTTCCTTTATTATCTAAGTTTTCAAAAAAATTGAGTATTAGTGACAAATGACCTCGATCATATTATTTATGCAAAAGGTGGACCTTACATATGATTGCAGCTACTACAACACTAGGGCTTCACTTAACAATATGCTTGTTTGTAGGTTGATGTATGAATGTTGATTTTGCATGACATTGAGTTGTTGTATATGACTTTGGAAACATATTACAATAATAGGGATATTATTATTATTATGTCATTTAGAGACTCATGAAAGAAAAAATGAATGATTTATTATAATCCTTTATCTTTTTGTTAAGAAAAATTATTAGAAATATGTTAAAAGGCTTAAGGACATGCTAGGAAAGGATATGCTTGAGAATCTTGTGGTTAAACCCAAACATGTGAATGGTTTGACGTTAATCACGAGTAAGATAGGTGGATTGGTCATATTGTTGCATATATGTTTTTGGCTGCATCATTATCAATGTGATGTGGACCTAGTAGCCATACTTTCTACAAGCTGAAATCGTTTCTACCAAGGAAAATATTGGATTAATATGACTATAGCATGATGACCTTTGTGGTGGCGTTTAGAAATGTGGTAACAAGTGAAAAGGCTGAGTCAATTAATGTGATGATTGAGTTCATCAGTTAATTTTGACTCTTTTTCCCACCTATTACTCACGGAAACTTAACACAAGCTACCTTGTATTATTAATGCTGATGCGAATGTAGATCCGTATAACAAGGTGTTGCACCTGATGTGTTAAAATATGATTTGGGAACAATATTCTTAATGATGTAGCAAGACCAATTTTACGATTTTCGACACGATGTTTTTTTAGCTTGGTTGACATTATGCATCAAACAACTTGAAATTACTCAAACACTAGTTGATGTGTGACCTTTCGACAAACAATATGTTTAAATGAGTTTGCATGAATGGTTGCAGAAGCCATTTAAGGAACACTAATAACAGAATTGCTGTTGCATATGCAAATCCATACTAGAATACATTCAAGAGTCATCGTGGCGGTGTGGAATCCATACCAGTACATATCTATGAGTTAAGTAATTTTTCCGAAGAATGAATAAAGTATTTGATGGAACTTCATAGACATGATTAAGGATTATTGATTACAAAATAAAGCAACGATGAGATTTCGTACGACAATTTTTTCACAAACGAAGACACTAATATTGATATATATATTAGCTGAATGTTTAACAATTGATTTTGATATATGGAGTCAAGTGTGAAATAGACATTCATCTCCAATTGTAATCAGGACAAGCTAATTTAGGTATAACAAAAAGACTTTCAAATTTCTGAAATGGGCAGAAAAATATTATTGTGATAAGTTGATAAAATAAATTTTCTATTGGCTAAGAAAAATTAGGTCTAAATAAAGCTAATAGTCTCAATAATGATTTTATCAATTGAATATTGGTTTATCTATTTAACAAAATTAATTAGAGAAATTATGAGGATTGAACCTATGTATTGCTCTTCAACTATTGTTATTAAGCGATTGCGCTAAAATTTCAATTGTTTATAAATTGTTAAGAGAATAAATAGCTGTTTCACAAAATTTTATGTGTAGGAGAATTGCTTTATTTGAATTTAAAGAAAAAAGCATGTGATTAATGGCGCTAGTTGAGTTCATTTTAAAGAATATGCTTGTGATTTTTTTTAAGTGGAGTAATTGAAGAGAATGAATTGCTATTTTGATGAATTGGAATTTTGGAAGCGATTTAGGCGTTTCAAGATGATTGTATTGTATGTGAATGAAGAGATTGATTTAGGAATTTTTTGTTGGGATGTATAGTTATATGAGTATTTATTAGTCTGTAAAATGTTGTAACAATTTGAGAGGGTGAAAAAGTGGTTTAACTTAGGATAGAAAATTGATAGTCTAAATATTATTTAAATCTTCATTGAAGATTCATCTTCAATATTTTGAGAAATGTATGGTTTTACAGTTTGTTTTTTGTGTACATTAATAGTAAGAATAAGGCATGAAACCAAATGAATTGATTAATTACTCTAATAAAAAACTGCGAGTGATTTCACAATGGAAAAAATACTTATAAAGGTAGAGATTCAATAACAGACACCATATTTTACACCAGAGTTGTTCTTTATCATAAAAGATATCATTAATCCTAAGAATGAATATTCTTTTGTTAAGTCCTCATATTAACAGTGTGTCCCTTATTATGTTATTTTTTAACCTCACTTATTGTTATTGTTGTACCTTCAGAATTTAATATTGTTATTATTAAGTCTTTACATTATTGTTAGGTCGGCATAGATTATATTATGGCCTCATGATTCTATATAGAAGTATTTTTTTTTTTTTCATTTGTATCATCCAAGAATTGTTCATTATAATGTATTGGAGGTTTCCTCTAAGTGGCTTATTTTCACATTCACATTCTTTTCTATTTTTGAGGCCGGTTACAGAACATTTGGTATCGTAGCTTTGGATTTTAGGTTTTCCACGTTCTCCAAACAAAGCCATTTGGTATTTTTATTATAATTCAGCTTAGCTTAAGTTTAAGCTGAAATTTTTGTTGCAGAAGTTAAACCTTGGCATATTTTTCTAAAAATTGTTAACCCTGTTCGTGTATTTGGGGATATCATCTGTAGTTAGGTCTTTTTTTTTTCGTGCCCGTGAACAAAACAATGGGATTTTTTTTTTATGCTTATGAAAATTTTTTTTTATTAATAGTTCAGAATTGGAAATTCATATGGTGAATAAATCCTTGGGAGAAATTCTTCAAAAAACTTAGAGCTTTCTGTCTTTAAACATGTTTGTAGATATGATCCCAGAAGGTAGTGATTTTTCAGTTCTCTGCACTCATCCATGAGGTGATCGTGAAAGACCACACCTCCTCTCAGATTGGATTGGGAGTTTGCAAAAAGTGGTCACACACATTTTGCCAGGTGTTTCTTGGCTATCAATTTCAGATATAAAGAAAACAGTTGGGATAATGCAGCAAATGACAAGTTTTCCACCTAAATCAAATTGCATAATCAGGGTCAGTGGAAGATTTAACACCACCAGAATCCAAATCAAAATAAACTTGTGGCATTTGAAAAGCAAGTTTGTAGGCCGCTACAAGTTGAATTTGAAGATGTTTTAAGATTTTCAATTACAGAGATAATTTTTCAAATTATCGAACCTTGCTGTATATACAAAATATTTTTTTTCCTAATTGCACAAATATTGTTTGTAATCGCCTGAAGTGTGATTCGGCAAATCATTACGGTTACATTTGGTATTGCATTCTGAAATGCTTCCTAAAAAGAATTCAACACCCATCGCCCTTAAATTCATACTATGATGCATATGAAGTGAAGAATCAGATGAGACATCAAAATTATAAACAAAAATAAATTTTAACTTACAAAGGAGCAATCGCAAGCAGTATAGATGCCGTTTTTGAAGTTATGAAATGATATTAATTTAGATGGTTTGAAGGATAAAATAATAAAGCATAGTAATGATAAATTAACGAAGATGACACAGCATCAACAAGTTCTCCACCAAAGCGATAACCTAACTTTTGCGCAAAAACCTAATGAACAACGAATATATCAACATCACACTAAAGAAGTTTTGAAGAAGCCACAAAACAAGAACTGACAAGCATGATCAATTTTGCAGACCATGAAGTGAAGAACTTTCCAGAAATATTCCATATGGGAGGATGAGACTTTATATGTACATCAAGAATAATCGTTGAGGACAGCAATTAGCTATTGGGAGAGGCATGAAGTCCTTATATTAATAGTGTAGTCTTATTATGTTATTTTGTAGTCTTAATTATTGTTGTCATGAAATTTAACCCCATATTGTTATTATTGTGTGCTCCTTATGCATTATTATTGTTAGGTCGCTAGGATTACATATACCAATGGACTCCTATATATATATGAGTGTTTTTTTCATTTGTATCATCTAAGAATTGTCTATTTATGTAGTCATATTGAGGTTTCTATGTCATATTTTGAAGGTACGCATACTCTTTATTCTATTTTTGGAGCTGTTACACAACAACCTTTCTAACATAGTCATTCATAATTGATTTCGTTAGAGAACCTAATGATAACATTATGGAAACTAAAGGAATGATCTATAATACATAAGGTCATCGAAGACCGTATTTAACCTGATTGTTTGTTTTGGTGGCAATTAAAGCCTTGAAACCTCAAATTGTGATTTTTTCCAAAGAATAAAACGAACAAATTGACTCTAGAGTTATCAAGGTAGATTCAATAACAGATACCATATTTAAGACCAGAGAGGTTGTTCTTGATTACAAAAGATATCATTAACTGGCTAAAATGAATAACTTCTAACATAGTCATTCACACTGACTTTGCCAGGAGAAGTGAATAATAATGAAGATTATAACTAAAGGAATGATCTATAATATATAAGTGGGCCAATGAAGATCGTATTTAACCTTAGATTGTTTGTTTAAAAACAAATTGGTGTCAATTAAACGATTTTTTCCTAAAAGAGTAAAGTCGAATAAAAATAAAGAGTAGATCCTAAATATTTGATTGCAATGATTTCTTATGGAATGAAAAGGGAAAAATTATTTACAAATCAAGGGATGTAAGAAAGTGTGGGTTTTATATATAACATCGTTATTTTTTTACCGTGTAATTTCACCCATAATCATGTGGATGATTTTATGCTTATTGAAGGCAAATTTGATTATGATATGGATGACAATCATTGTTGTCTATACAACGAATGAATGTGATCTATTTATAAAGGCTTACAAGCTCAAAAATACCACAAACCAAGAATATGCCACATGTAGATCCATAGATTGTGAGAAAGAAAGTAAATCATGTAGGTCATAAAAAATTACTATACAATTAAGTAGATGTTGTATATCAATTACATAAAATAGTATTTTGATATGGTACTACAATTGTATGGTTGGTTTTGACAATTAAAATATTTGGTATTTTATATCAAACATGCCTAATATGGTATGGACATATTTTCTACTTGCTTAAGAAGGTATGTTTAGTTTTCGCGCTCAATTTAGAAAATATTAAACCATGGATTGGCATCAAAACATATATATCAAATTACATACACATAATAATAACAACTTATTGATAGGATAATCTAAAAGAACCAAGTATCTATGATCATAGGAAAACTTTCCACAAGTTTAGCTCTGGTTAGGGGAGTACAGTGTCCCTTCGGTGGAGATAGATTTGGTGACATCAAAGATGATGATTTTGATGAAGGATAATATTATGTATGACAGACTTATGTACATGCTTATGGGCGTTATTGACGTGGTTTGGATCATCGGCTGCTAGTGCTATGATAATATCTACATACGTATAAGAATTGCTTTAATAAGAGAATATTACAATTCTTTCTTTGGTATCCTATTTGGATACAGGGGCGACATGAATGGTGATTCAGGATTGAAGTACAGATCCATGGATGATCATGGTTATGTGAAATACATAATAATTATGACGCAGGATGATACATGATTTGGCGGCATTATATGTGCGAATCATACCATGATGACAAGGTGACTTGGCTGCTCTAAAAGGATGCCTAAAGTTATAAATGAATGCAGTTGTTTCTTCCAAAAACCATAATGACCGTGGAACGGCACACCATAGTGGTACTTGAATAAAGCATTATGTAAATTAATCGATTATTTTGATCTATGAGATTAGATGCGCAGTTTTGAAGAAGACCTTACCAACGAACCATAAGATGGGTAATATGCCTACAATCAAGACTTTAAGGTGAAACACATAGCGCCTAAAGTAGATTAGATGAGTAACAAGTGAAAATTAGGGCGCGAGTCCTAAAATTCATGAACATAGTATTTGGACTCTTGATACACAATGATTAGGCATGAGTCCTAACCATGAAATACAAAGATGGGAGTCTTTGAATTAGAATGAATGTTTTGGGCGAGAGTCTTAATATTTAAAATATCAAGGTGGCAATTCGACCTTAGAGTAGGACTGCATGAGTTCAATCAAGTATACACTATATGCATGTCATTAGGTGGAACCCTATTATCCCAAAGAAAATACCACCATGGGAACAAGGTATGAATTTCAAAAATCTTCATTCCTAATACTTGGAGGATTTTCTGCAATAGTAGTTACGTTCACTATTCGCTATGACTTTCCAAAAATAGTAAATCACCTAATCACGGTAATAAAGTATACTGAAAGAAAATCACTTAACTTATGATTAATCAATCGTATTAGTTAATTAGACTTAATCATCAATATTATTAATATTATTAATATTATTATTATATTTTGCGAGACTATGGATATTATTATTAAAAGTAAATTAGGCCTCTCAATTACCACACCTTCTCTGATGATTCTCATGGCCTATGTAACCCTCTTTAAACAACACATTACACTATTTCATGCACTCATCAAACAATGGCATATCTTAATTTACACTCATTAAATACACAGTCATAAAAATGTTCCTCTTATTAATTCTCTTTAATGCATAAGGATACACTTTCCCGATTACGTTAGCTTTCTATACTCCTCTTCTCAATGGTGTAACAGTTACATCTATCTAAATGAACACAAGGCATGCATATTGGTTCTTTTATGACAACAATTTTTTCTCCTCCCATATATGTCTCATGTATTCTCACTTGGGAAGGCATTAGGATAGCAAGAGTTGGGAGAGATTTGGAAAACATGAGAGGGAGAGACTTTGAGAGTAGGAATTTATCTCAAATGAATTTGAAATTCCTAACTAACTTAATATTGGTTGCTCCACATGGTGGAGTTGACCATGAGTGGTATTAAGAGAAAGGAACTTGTTCTCTCCCCAAATGTACTGTATATCTCTTAACGTTATATTTTTGCATCGCTTGTGAAAGCCCATAAAATGCAGAGTTCAGTGAGGGAGTAGCTTCCTGATATGGTTGATGGAAAACCGGATGGTTCAAATGAGTTAAGGGGTCAAATGTGATCATATTTCAACGATTGCGCCTGAATATCTCTTTAGGTATACTTCCAAATATCCCAAATTATAGTATATTTAGCATAAATAAAGGTAGAGTTATTTAAATTGTTGTATTCAATTTTGGTTTAGGCTTATGTTATCTAGAACATATTGATTAGCTAAAAATGAATATTGGATCAACCTGTATGTATGGATGTTTAGATCTCAGCTATTGGAGTGATTATTGGTGTAGTTTATGGTAATAATCTTGGTATTGTAGCATTTGAGAAAGGAAAAGCCAAATATTGTTGAAGGTACCGTAAATAAATTCCATGACTGTATATTTCTAATGTTTATGGTGTTGTTTCAAAGTAATTATATGTATGTTTTAGGAATGGTTTTTGGATAGTTTAAAGTGTTTGACAAACATGTTGAATCAGCACGTTATCAATTTATTTATGCATGAATACAAGCACCAGCTATACTTAATTACGAATGGACATGCACCAAACACACCGAGGAACTACACAATCAACCCTTTAAAGAAATGAAAAAATAATGTAAACTAAACAACAGATCAAATTTATATGGTTGAGGTAAATTTACTATATTTTGCTTGTTATCTTCATTGCATCAATGATTTTTCATTCAAGTTTTTGTAATAGTACTATGAGAATTTTGATAGAGTTTTAATGGTCAGACATTCAAGGCTGCCATGTTTGTCAACCAGCAATTGCGTGCTTGTCAAATCATGTCAAATGAATTAGCTTGTGGTGGTATTCACGAGAATATCTTAGTAGCATAATTGGTTGTTTTTTTCTCGTGTAGAGTTGTGTTGTGTTTTCATTCCATATGCTTGATAAAAAAGTCATAAACATTTAGGCTATAAATTTTGTTGTTTTCATGAATTGCATTCCCATATTTTTGAATTGGAGTTCTAGCTTCAACATCAGGTGATCCAGCCACGTGGACTTGTAGTAAACTCTAGCGATTCCAAAGTACTTTTAACCCATATCGGAACTGTGATTGCAGTTTGTTATGATATGTGCAATTTTGTTGAGTTTTGATGAAAGACTAAGATTATTTAGTCCTTTACTTAAGATGCCAACATTTGGGAAGTTTAACTTGTTAAATTTATGAGATAAATATGTTAAAGAAGACCTTAACCATTGTTTCAAGTGTTTGACAAAATGCCTTAATGGATTTTGATTGCATGCTTTCAAAAGTGTTTGGCTGTGTTGCCTCAATGACTACAGATTGGGTATGTTTTTAAAAGTGTTTTTAAAAGTCCGTAATGGTCGTATCTTTGTCATGACATAAATTACCAGTAAAAGTATTAGTGACCTGCTGTTTTTATACCAGAAATTACAGATAAACTATTTAATGGGTAAAAGCTCAATAGACTATTTTCTAATGGGTAGCCTTCCGTCTACAAGCTTTGGTCGAATATGAAAATTAATTTAATAACTTTTTTAGGCATAGAGAACAAGACAATTGTTTTAAATATTCAAAAAGCTAAAAAAAAAAATTGAGTATTAGTGATAAATGTGACCCCATTTTCATATTATTTATGGTAATGGGACATTACACAAAGTAATAATGTAAGAGAGTTAAACTATACAATGGATAATCCTCTTGAGTGTAGACACAATACATCACATCAAATATCTCGGGTATTTAAATAAGGCCACAGAGTGAAGTTTAGGCAGTCTTGGAACATGAATTTTTGTTATCAAATTTGCACAGAAGAGAACCTTTTCAGAAAATGGAATGGCATGAGATTATTTGCCTAAAGTTGTCCGTTTTCAACCTTCAATGTAATAGACAAAGGTATCGTTGTGCTGTTTTTCTTTTCTCTACTGGAGAGGCCAGAGAAGCAATCAAATCCAGAACCGACTACAGACAGAGCATGTTTATAAGGTTTGTAATCAGCATCTAGGAGATCAAGGTCATTTCGTAAATAATAAGCGAACAAGTTGTCGAAGTAGGAGCTACGTGTATGCTTATCCTAGAGATGGGGAATACATTCATAGATATCCATAAGTGGCTTGTAAGTTCAGATGAGAAATTTGTTTTTTCTCCAATCCGTTGGAAGATTCCTTTGGGGCTGATCATTTGAAGACACCTAGAAACCAATATGCTTTTTCTTTATATCTCATTACAATATTCATTCTATGACCACAGAATTCAGAGATACCCTGTGGATGACTTTGAGACATCTCATACTGTGATGAATTCTACATAAAGAGAGAGACCTAGCATTTGAATGATGCACATACTTTATTATATCCAAGAGAAAATATCTTGACCGCTATAACACAGACAGAATTTTTTTTTTGTCTCCAAATGAAACTAAGGAGGTAAAAGCACCTTCATGCCTTGAAGTTTTTGTACGGGTCATCACATTTTTTTTATTGCATGAAGAACGTGTTTTAAAAAAGAGAAATTAACAAAGTTATTTTACCTATGAAATATATAATATGACTGATCATAAGTTTAAGTCAACTTACCCGATAACCCACGACACCAAAGGGTCCCCTAAATATGAAAGCTTCCAATATGTCTATGGTTCCACTTTTCAATGCACACAAAATATGCTCATGTTGAAAACTGGAGAACATATCAAACATCGAGACTATATTTAATAATATTTATGATATTAACTACAAGTTCAAACAAGATATTTATGTAGAAATTTAAATGCATCGAGATGAAATCGTCCAATCATATGAGAAAGCCACCGAATGTTCAAGTGTTAATTTGGAGACAAAATAATTTGACAAAGGATAATAATGGTCCATGCCATGGAATGTGGATGCTTTTGAAGGAAAATTAGGAGTTGTGTAATGGTGTACGGAGTGATGCAACATATGGTGGCCAGCTTGATGCTGATAAATGAAGAGGAAGAAGACATTGACACGTGAGGAAAGATTATAGACACCATATTGAATAGCAAAGGACAATGTGATTGAAATGATACTAGAGAACTCATATGTTGAGCTTCCAACATGGGCTACCACACATTTGAAGTTTTTTCAAGAAAGAACCATGTAACATAGCGTAAGTTGCAAATGAATTGATATCGAGATCTTCCCTTAATAGACAACCCACAGTACCTCGTATTTTATCACGTGCGAAGAAAGAAAGGAAAATGAAAAGAGTTGTCTTTTGACATTTTCCTTAATATCCCTTTTGTTTTTTTATATGATAAGAAGAAAATATTAAGCATATGGAGTTTCAATTGATGATGATTCTAATAGCATGAAAACAATTACAGAATGAAAGAATAACATTAGAGTGAAAATGATTTCTATGATTGGCTTAATGTGACAAAATCCAAGGACAGTAGAAAAACTATAGAGCAGACAGCAGGCAATTGAAACTTTACAATCAATGATACCAAAGATGAAAATCAACTAAACAGATATAAGTTCGCAACAAACACTGCTAGAAATACTTCAACAATTTCTTTACACGTTGACTTATATAATTTATTATGTATGGAGTAGTAGATTGTATTTATTGTATATATAATAGCCTGGCCCCATCCCCGCCTTTTCATCGCTATTTACACACCGAAATACTTCAATTCTAACCCCAAATCAAGGGTTGTACAAGGAAAGAATAGTCAAGAATGGAAAGAGGAAGAAGCAGTATCCGGATCTAATCACAAAAAATGGCCGTATGATTTCTTCAAAGCTTGTGTGGCCTAAAGTTTACTTGAGCAGTAACATATTCATATATCTTCCTTCTGCCGCTTAATGCCTTTTCAATCATCACTCCAGATCGACAAGATCCATAAAAATTACTGCAGACATATCTACTTAATTTTCTTAGGTTATGAATGTTTATCTTCAATAAAAGTGATATGTTAACGTTGTGAATAAATAAATAAATTATGTTATTTAACAAAACCCCATGCATTTTGAAAGAAACCCTGGGATCTTCGCAATTTGATACCGTAAACCCTCACTTTCATTACATGTCTTATGAAATTATGAAATTCCTGTTGTATTGGACTATTGGATCTTCCGCAACATTACCTAACGAGATTTGAAATCAACCTTGATGTTCTAGGATTTTCTATCGTACAATCTCATCGCATTAATAAGAATCATGGGAAATTATTTAAAGATTTTAATTCCATTTCAATAAATCAGTAAATTCGCTACATTGACTAGTAAGGCTTTGAATCACTTGAAAGAAAGAAAAGTGCCTTTATCCAATGAACTACATTGGCTTTGGCAAGTTTAATGTACCTTTTCAAGATCAATTAATAAGAAGTCATAGGAGACCCTGAAATTTAAATAAATCAAACATAAAAAAATATTTAAAAATATCACCGACCGACATCTCCATGGCCTTAAGAAATCCATTTCAAGTTCAATTTTCACAATTTAGGAACAACCAAGAGGCACTTGGAGATCATAAGCTTCTAATGTTAAGCTGCTGTTATGTGTTGTGGCCTTTATAATTACAATATTACGCAAAATAGCATAGAGTGAAAACATCAACCCTTTGGAGTCTGCGATTCAGTTTTCCTAGATTCAGAGAGGGTTTTTCTTTGTTATTATGATTTAGGTTGATGGTAATGAATTTTTATATTAGTTGAAGTTGCTGATGCAGAAAACTAGTTGTCGTGATTGATTTGGCTGGTTGGATGAGAAGCACAGTAGAGGCTAATCCATTGACATAGAGTTCAATAGGTATGAATTATTGCATCATGTTCAAAATTACAGGGCAATAATTATGTACTAGATCTTAAAGAAGAAGAGATTGGTGATAGTGAAATAGTTAAAGTGAATTTGCGGTAGTGGTTAAAAAGCAATTAAGAATTAACCAAACCATGAAGAAAACATTCACATTGTAATCACGGTTGCATATGCGTTTCAAAAACAAATTCAACCTAAAATTTATGTTTTACAATCGCCTTAAAATGATATGTTGAGTGAAAATAGTTGAAACATTCACTATAGAGGAGAAAATCACATCACCTTAAAGACAAAACTCACACTCGTGAAATGGTTTTCGTTATTGATGCGTTTCAAATTCAAAATTATAGTGTTTAATAGTTTTTACAACGGCTCTCAGGTGTTATGGTTTAATTTTCCAACCCATTATAATGAAATACAAACAATACTTAACTACAACTATGCTGAAGCACTTAACATATTTCAGTATGCCATTAATTACAATTTAATAAATCGACACCAGAAGCGCAAGGCCTAACCAAAATATTTAGCTAAACACTGACCGTAGCATTAACTTTGGCAGCTTCTTTGTAATTCAAAGTTATGTTGAAGGTGGACCGAGGTGGTCACGAAGAGGCAATGTTGTGGTTTCATCATTCGGCTTTGTCATTCGTGTACTTAATTACAGATCATTAGTTCTAATGGTGATGGTTTTATGGCAATTTCTCAATATCTCTATCCAATATTCGCCATCGGTCACCAATTTTTGCATCTACATCATCAATTTCCTTTTCTAGCTTGTGAAGCATAGCATCGATCCTATTTATGAGAGAAGATGAAACATTGCTTCCTATAGAAACTTTAGTCGCATGATACTTTGAATCCTTTCATAGCTAGACAAAAAGAATCCTTCACCCCTATTAGGAATGGCTAAATTGGTGGCTTCACATTGTTTTTTACGCTCAGTCACACTGTCTGAAGGAATATATTGTGTTGCCTTCTGTGGTATCTCAAATATGCCCTCTACAAAACAACCAATTCCTTTTGCTATCTTAATTTTCTCCATGTATTCTCAATTATATCATGGTAAACACCTCTATTGGGAGTTTCTTTCATTCCTTTTTTCCATGTAGCATGACATTTTCCACCGTTTGTAAATCTCTTACCACTTAATGATTCTTCTCTTGTTTTTCTCTCCCTTGTCCCGACAGAAGAATGTTGCCACATAAGGCCACTTCCGCCACATGGGTTTATAATTGAACACTTTTTCTACCTTCCGTAGCCTTGCTCAGTGCTCATTCATTGCACCGATATTTTGAAAGTGCCTTTCTTAAGCTTTCACCTTTTTATTTTTCTCAGTAAAATAATCGCTATGTAGCAACAATCACTGCTGTGCAACTTGTGACACAAACACCTTACTTCAAACTGTAAGAAGATCCTCACAAGCTCAAAATTGTTCCATCCCCAATATTTGAAGTCACGTCATAAATTTAATTAACACTTAATTTGAATTTTCCTATGTGTTATTTCTTAATGGTGAGAAATCTGACCAATAAGCTCAACTTCTTTCTCTAGGAATCCGTGATTTTTCCAAAGCTCACAAATTTGTCTTTAGATGGTTCAAATACGCTGCAAGAGCCAAAATCGTAAATTTTTTGGTTTCTTTGGAAAAAGCGAAATTGATGGAACTCAACAAATACTCAAACCAAATCAATAGTAGAACATCAAACATACACATTCACTATATTTAACGTAACATATTCTCTCAGGAAAGCTAACAAAGTGCATCACATTCATTTTTGTGGATAGACCTGGCAGTAGACATCAATATTTTAAAATGTGAACCAATAATGATCATTAAAATCATATTTGGAAGGAAAAAAACTTCTCACATGTTTCACAACCATAATTGGGTATCACATTACAACAAGTCACTACCCGTAGAAAATCTTCCACACGTTCAAGGAAAATGTTCTATAACATGACATAGACACGTTCTCCTAAAAGTTGTCTAATATTGTTAAAGACAACATTATAAAAATTGAGATGCTTTTTCATGCTCAAACTTTATGCATATTATTAAGCTTGTATTTGTATGCACATTCAAACATATTTCTATTAAGAAATCTCAACAAAGTGATCTTTGGTTTAAAACTTAATATATGATCAAAAACATGGTACACCAGAAATATTACTATTCTAGTCCTATAATTATCTCAACCAAAAGCTTCACATCCCTCATGCTGCAACCTATTGAAGCACTTTCAATATGAAAATTTTCCTTTCATCACCTCGAATAAACATATGAGAAAGAAACAGAAATAAACATCCTTTCTGTGAGATCTTCATTCTTATTTAAGAAATCAGAAATTTTGTCACCATAGAACAATGTTTTTATTTAAGATCAATACACCTTAGGTACACCATTTAGCTATTGTGTACATTATCCTTATATATCACTTTTTTAGTAATGATATCCTATTTCTGCTACACACATGGTTAAGCTTGAAAACACCATTTAGACCCCTCCTCCATTAAACTTGAAACTACTGTAGGTCCAAAATCAACTTGGAACTGTCATTATCCAACGCGCCATCTTCATAAGCCGAACATGCGTGAGTGTTTTCATAGTACAGACGGGTATTTTAACCTTATAATATCCATTAAAGACCTATAATTACATATGGACACACCCGGAATAAGTAATTTCTGAAGTTCTTAATTTCCACATAGTGTCTTGCCCACTAGTTATGTTCTGCACTTCTTCAACTCTTCACTAATAATATCCTTGTCTTAACACCAATACGCACAGCCTTCATTTATTAAGCTATTCGAAATATTCTGTTCTGCTTCAGAGACTTACCATTTGTGTAATAATAGACTTAATTGGAAATATCTAACCATTTCTATTGTTTATATTTTTTAGACATACCTATCATCATGATATAGTGTAGAAATACTTAGTTTACATTTATGACATGGAACCACCAAACTTCACTATTTGGAGAATATTCACCGCTTTCTATGCCAATAGAATCTACCTAGGCTTACTATTTCATTGTTTTTTTTGTTGGGATTTTGATTCTTTGCAATGTCATATCTTCCTAAACATAGGTTTGGTTCCATACAAAATGATTGATGGGAGAGACATTGATGTTTCTAAAATCAAACATATTTCACCCATATCTACCTTCACTATTGCTTCAACACTATCAACCTAATTTCTTCCATTGTCTTTTGAGCTTTTATTACACTACTCATCATAGGACCCACTATATCCTAATAAAATATGTTGAACTACACCTGAGCATTTGGTCAAATGACCTTCAAGCACCTTTCCCTTCTCAAGTAAGCAACATTGTGTAACAAGCCCTGCACCTAATAACCATAAATAATTTGTCTATGAAATGTTGGCTCTATCATATGGACCTATATCTAGGAAAACAACATATACATTAAGAACATGAAGCACTTTGGTTGTCTTTATGCTGAAGAACTTTAACAAATGCATTCTCATCCTCCTCTATAAAGAAGAATATCTACTATAGATCGTGATGGAACACCACACAAAAATTTCTTCATTCATGATATATTTCACATAAATATCATTGGCCACTGCAAATAGATTCATGTCACAAGATAAAGGTAAGAGACACAGAATATCCTCCCCATCCAACATGGTCCTCTTTAATATTTGCATAGGTTTTGGTTACCTTGCAGTTAAAAACCAACAGTAATTATGTCATTTGTGTCTTGAATAACCAAACTCATTTCACCAATAATAACCATTGCAGGTATCTAACTTATTATCATCTTTATAGCCACACTATATCACTTCCTTCAACTTCAATGACTCATCATGGACATAACTATTCACAGTTGGCCCCACTGCTCTCACTATAGGAATCCATGTTTTGCAATTGGCCCAAATGGAATGATGAAGGATGCATAATCCCACCAGATTAATAGAATCCAAATAATTAAGCATAATTTATATCCTGACAATGACAATTTTAGCATTCTTTTTGGTAATGTGAGACAAGCACATAAAGAAGAAGAGTAAGTGAGGTTTTTCATATTTTCCTAATGTTAACCTCCATTTATTATTGTTCTAATAAATAATAAATTTATCCATGCATCATGTACTTCACTCCTCTCACACGTCTGGTTACCGTAGGGCAGACATGACCACATAATAATTATTTACATGAACTAAATTGCACCGGAATACATTTTCCACTACCCCACAATTTATCAAAGGCTTTTTTATTGAATCACCCCTAGGATATTGGATTCTATAAAAGGTATCAATACCAGGCACTGTCCATAGGTTTTGTAGTTCTCAGCTGTCAATAAATATGTGATAATTGCATTATTCACCTTTTCTCTCTTGAATTTTTTCATAGATATTGCTGTCCTTTATTAAACTAGATTAATACTTCATCAAAACCCATCCCCACAATATCAATTGTAACCTTCCCATGATTTCTATTAACTCACATTTAACTTAGTAAGTATTTTTATTTTATCCTTTAACTAATATTACTGAACAAGTAACTTCATATGAATTTCCTTTTAACAAAGCTACAAATACCATGTCAAAACTTAAATTTTAGGAGCCCAACCATCCTTTTCTATCAACTTCAATCTGAAATGGTTGCTCTGCTACCTTTCATATAGATTTTCTTTCCGTAATTTCTTGTCAATCTTTCTTGATTAGAGATTTCATATGAGTTTTCTTCCTAAAATCTGGTTAAAGCGCTCTCAAAAGATTGAAATTATCAAAGAGAGTCACACTAAATCTGTCTTCATTAATAAACTTCCTAATTGTAGACATAGCCCTTCACTTCGTAGGACATGACAGTTTATGCTTTCCCTTAGACCTCAAATCTCCTTCATTTCAGCCATTCTTTCTTACGTTTCTTTTTCCACGAACAAATTCTTTGATTCAATTGCGTGCTCAATTTTTTTTTTTTTTTTTTCTTGCTTTTTTATCTTCACAGAGATATGAGGTTAACTGTGAAACAACATTCACCGTATCAAAATCACTACCCTGGTGTTAAAATATTTTTAGAAGTGGTCAAATACTTTTCATGGTTCCAGTCCATATGACATGCATGAGTCACCTGCAAATATTTCCTCAATAAGGTCAACAGAATATTATTTCGTATCTACATACTCCCATGTGACACCATCGGTATCTTCATCATGGCTTTTCCACAAACTTCTTTTTTCTTGGTCACCAAAATCATTGTTGTGATTGCTTCATAGGTTGTATGTCCTTCATCACGGAACTTATTGTCATTTTCATTGCCCTTTCCAACAGACCATGTCATCATTTGACCGCACCAATTCATCACCTTAGACGCATCAACTATCCACCTAATAATCATCCTCTCATTCATTGGTGGTCTTCTACTCCTTCCATTTTCGTAGCTTCAGGTTAACTGCCCATCATTATCACTTTCAATGTTATCTCGGTTCAACTCATTCGAAATCCTATCGACACAGACAAACACATTGAAATAGTAACCCATCATATCCATTTTGCTTCTTGATGGAAAGGCCACAAATAGATAATTCTAAAAAATTATTGTTTGATGATATGTGGATCTATATTCACAAGATCCCCGAAAGTGATTGTTCTCTTTTATCCATTTTTCTCTGACACTTTCACCCATGTCATGAACTTATGAATAGAATGTTTTCCTGAAGCTTTAGTTTTAGCATCTTCATTCTATCAACATGCTCTTTGACACACCTTGTAGTTTGTGTCAGCAACAACATAAACAAAAGTCTTGTTATTTTTTATCCAAACAAGAAAGCAGTTGAATTTAACAAGTGGCTAAGAGTTTATTATTGTGAGTGTCTATAGATTCAAGATACCTAGGCGCATATAACATAAGTAGCAGTGCCTGTGGTAAGTACCAGTTGTAACATTAAATTTGTTCTATTTTTGCTAATAACGTGAATAAATGTAAAATACAAAGTCAATTTAAAATTTATCTCATGCCAACAATCAGTCCCGAAAATGCTGGACTGGCAGAACTTTTTTAAGCCTCAATTTAGCTGTTAGTCGAGGCAATTTTGGAGAAATTTTAAAATGAAATGACAATGTTACAAGTCTCCTTTCTTTGTTGGTAAATATGTACACAAAATGGGTTTTCAAATACCAAAATATCAACATATGTTGTCATAAGAATGCTCCAACGAATTCATAATTCAGTAATTCTCACAGAAAGTGCCTGCTATTCGTATGGCTTGGCACGTTTATCTCTGATTCAAACAAATTGTAGACATGATACAAATTTCCGTAGACTCGATTCTGATGCAAAGGGAGATGGATACAAACTATAAATGAAACACCGTGTTGTAAGATAGAATCAAAGATTGGCTAAGTGTACCAATGAACCGTAAATCATTTCTTTAGCAGTAACTCTTTCCTCCACTTAGTAGTTGGATCTGATTCAAATATACTGTGGTTAACAACAAAGGTCGATGGGGTAGAAAACTCATATATGTACGAAGGTATGCTTCGCAATTGAAATTAAGGACCAAACATGAGGCACTGATTATTTTCCGTCATATATTTTCTCCTTCATGCAAAGGAATACATCTCATTAAGAGCTCACTGAAAACTTTCTCACTTAATTCACATTTTCTGAGTCTTCACAACCCAGAGATACAATATCAAGACTTTAAAAGAAGATATCACAGCTAAAATTTTCTAGACAATGAAGCAAGAACCCAAAATGATTAATGTTAACCCAGAAAATTATGACAATCAGTTGGTGAAAGGAAGACCCTATAGTACACATCTTGAGAAAACTAAGAAAGAATCACCACATACCAGGATCACATACAGAAGAAAGAAGTATTTTATGCGTATATTTTAGTTGTAGTTTGTGGAAATGAAAGATGCACTTATGAAGGAAAGAAAGATAAAATTTGAATTATATGATGTCCATGGTTCATCAGTATGACAAATGTCGTACACAAATACAAATCTTATTGGAGATCTAATCTGTAGGATGTCAAAGTGAGAGGGAGGAAAACATGTAGGAGTGCGTTAATCAAGGAAGTCACAAAGCTAAAATAAAACAACGAGAGGAATTAGAATAAATAAAAGATAGAAAGAGACACTAAAGAGACTGTGAAGAATTTGTATGTAACCTTGCCAACTAATTCCCAAATCCTTCGACTGTGGTTAGAGCTAATGATATTGAAGCTTCAATCAAATTATTCAAAAATTTGATCACCTATGGTTAAGACTTCCAACTCATTCTTTGTCGATTTTCTGAGGAGAGATACTTATGAATAAAAATATTCTCAACAACTTTTAGCTTCGTTATACCTCTCACCCCTTTAGTGATTAAGGCTTTGAGAAATGAAAAACTTGTTTTGTTCTCTATCTCTCAGACTGCTTGATTTCCTCCAAAGTTAAAACACGAATAAGAGGTATTTCTTCCTTTCCTGCTCTTTACCCTTGCATATACCCTAAGATGATCCGTTTTCGTGTTCTTAGGATTTTTTTCAGATGTTAACAACTAAATCCAATATCACCTAATTGATTTCAATACACTTATGATGAAAACTATCCTATGACCCATTGGAGACCATTCCAAGATCTCAGCACTATACTACCCTAATTTTATTATTAACCACGCCCGTCCGTACCTATACCTGTCTAGCTTAACATGAAATCTAAGGAGATTTTGTGCTCAAAGTTATGTACAATGAAGGAGGAACTAATGATCATTTTTTCTTTGGGTTTGATTCTTTGAATAACTGAATATGATGGAGGAATTTAAGTTTTATCCCCATTCCTCAAGTAAAGCCCAAAAATAGTTAAGTGAAACCTCCATGGCTTCTTCTTCACTAATTTGACATTCTCAATGAAAGGAGGTCATCTGCAAACATTAGGTGGTGATGATTTTTTCCTTTAAAGTCTACCTTTTTGTCTTTCCCTCTTAACCTTTTGGTTTATTAACATACCTAGCTCCCTTTCACGACTAGAAGCACAAAGGCAAGAGGGTGTTAATCGCCTTAAATTTATTGAAGCGTGAACAATCGATATTATTCCATTGTTTAAAGTTGTACACAATAAATCGAATTCAGTTGATGCTTCCATCCAAAAATGAGTGAATGAGATAATTGTACTGTGCATGAGGATTAGACATAGACACATCCAACTTTCTGATCGAATACTTTGATGGGATCTATTTTTGAGTTTTCTGTTTTATCAGATAATGCAATGCCTTCTTTCATTTTTTCTATTACATCTCGATGTCTTGATCTCCGAGGAACCCAACTTGTTCCTATGAGATTGCTTTTGGATAGAATTGGTTTATCTTGAAGAAAATGGTTTCAATTATTTTATACATGTGCATGTACAGAGAACTTGATCCTATTGGCTAAAGTGAGTCAAAGTTATTTTTCTTGGAACCCAGAATCTTTAATGTTGATTCTGAAATTGCACATCCTCCTATTTATTCTTGATTTCTTCTATGAACTAATGACATATTTTCATAAAATCTCCAAACCCTCTAAAGAATTCAATGTAACACATTTGGTTCAACTCTTTCATTCTGTAGGTCCCTCACAATTTTTGTTATTTTTTTCCTTTGGTATTGGTATGTACATTTATTTGTTCATCTCTGTACCCACATAGAGTAAACATCATGGCCATTAATATCCTATCTTCAATTGTTTTCGAGGTTTGTTTGTATTCTTGCATGTGCTGAGGTTCAGAGTTGCTAATGTCTTCAAATGTTTTTAACAAAGTCTTTTATTTTGTTCGACGTATTTAAAATGTAATTATATGTTTTCCTTGGTTTGTTTCATTTGCTTGGTTTTTGTTATTATATGTTTCATTCTCTCCTTCGCCGTGAACTAAACTATCATGCTCTTCATTCTCTATTTAGCCCTCTTTCCCAGATACAGAAGATGATCTTTCTAGCTATATTTTTAGACCAATCACTTATGGATTGAAGAACACCTATCCTTGCCACCACTTGTATAAGATCTTTCTTTTCTTCCATCGTTCCTTTGCTGATCATATATACTTAAAAATGTACCCATACACATTCCCATATTATATTTTTTGATCTTAAGTAATTTTCTTTTCAAAATTTCTCCATGGTGTGTCCATCTTCGTATCGTAAGGAAACAACCTTTTTAATGTGTGATCTTGTTCAAGGAATTTTAGCCGATCGGTTTAATTTTGTGGAGGTGATGGAGTCTTTCTACTTTACTATCACCTGCGTAATAATTATGGATCGGCTCACGTCCACAGCCCATGGTGAGGACTTCCCACCCAGTTGGAGAAGAGAATTATTCGTCGAGAATCGCCCATTCTTTCCCTATGTAGTCTTTTCCAAATGTTATGTGTCCATGGGGAAGGCCAATGGATTCAACACATAAACAGAATTGAAGCATTGTTTGAAAATTTAGTATGGATAATTTCATGTTTTCTAAGCCCTCATATTTTTCTTTATTATTTAGAATCATCTAAATATCCACCAAATACCATCTAACAAGATTTTCATCCTGATATCCTACCAAAATTGTCATTGTTTTCCAATAGGCCCACATATATTTAGAGAATATAAACATTTTTTAAATTCATTTGACATCGTTATAACTAGCATGGTGTTATCCCATTTGAGGTTGCTTACCTTCCGAAAGTCTTGTTCAATCGATCATTGGTCCACCCAATTTTCCTTGAGTGCTAGCATCTAAACCCTGGATATCTTTGAAAATTATTCTTCAAGATAACATTCTATTCTTTTTCATGATGGTGTTTTCTTCGAATAAAAATTATTGATGGTTTATGTACATATTATCCTTCTGCAGAATGATTCTGATAGGCAAGTGTCTACCAGATCCTATGCAGGCCTGGCGTTCCTTGTTATTGGTGGAGAACAATATCATTGGGGTGAAGTTTTGGGAAGTTTTCTTCGACTGCAGTGCCCCCAAAATAGTAAGTTGTCTTCTTTATTGTACTCTATTTTTTCTTGTAGTAGTGTTTGGTTTCTCCTTTCATAGGTTTTCACATCAGTTTTGGTGTAACCTTTCCTAGCATGAATTTATTTAACTCGTATTGCCCTTGCCACTTTTTATTTTTTGGATCTAGTGAGGCGGCTATATTGAATGGGTTTTCCGTTTTGGTGAGGTTCAAATGACTTTGGGAGGGTGATTCACTCAGTTTCATTTCCTTTTGGGCTTTGCTGTTGCCAGATCTTCCTTCTATATGAACTTGAGGCTTTTTCATTGAAATTAGGGAGATTATGAAGTCCTTTGTTCGCATTTTCTGAAGTGTAGTGAGAGATTTCTCATAGATTTTTGGAGCTGGAAGAGTTTTTCTAGCTCTTTCCTTGGCTTTCCTTGTACACCTAAATCTTTTACAGTTCTTCTAGTATCTAATAATTTTCAAACTTTATTGAACTTTTATACAACCAACGTTGTAGCTTTAGGTTTGCATTGGCCTTTTCTGTCCCTTTCAGCATCAATATTCAGGACCATTTTTACTGTTGAAGCAGAGATATGAAGGAGATTCAAAAGAGATGTATGTTGTATCACTACTTGGCTCTTCTTTTCCTCTTTCTAGCATATTCCTCCCCCTCCCTTCTCATAACCAGCATGTGGGCTGCCACATAGACTCCCATGTTCTTCAATACTTAACCCTTCAGAAGTTGACAGTGTGAACACTACTGCTGTAGCCTTTTTTGGAGCTCAGCTTTAACGTAATGCTGCCTTCTTAGAGCCTTCTGCTTAAATTGACCTTCACATAGATCTTGGCCATTGTATTTCTTCTTCTTATTACCAATGTCTTCCTGATAATTTTGAGGAAGGTCTTAACTTGTTTCAATTCTTCTATTCCATACCCAAATATTTACCAGGTGGGAGTTTTACCTATATTACCATATTGAAGATTTGTTCTCTAGGATGTCAAACCAGGTTTCCAACTTTAACATACAACAAGAAACACAGATCAAAGGGTCCCCTCTCAGTGAATTATGTCTTATCTTTCTTTTCTTTAAACAAATGTTGGAACCTCTTGATTCAGATGGAGCTTGGGTGGGTATCCGCGTCTTTTTCCCTTGGTGTCGAGATGAGACCATCCTGGGAGGTCATTGTTGGCTTGTCCGTTGTTGAATTTTCTCTTCCATACCCTCGCTTTGAGTATTTTACTCAGCCACCAATTAACTTTCCCTCTAGCTCTAGTTACATCTTCTTTGTTTAACGCACTTAGGTTTTTTTTCTCATTTTTTCCTTGTTTTCAAACTCTTCAAGGGTCCATGATCCCTTTATTTTGTCTATTATGTTGTGTGTTAATTACCTCCTCCATAAAAGTGAACACCAAGCACCCGTATTCTTTCTAGTGAAGATGGTGTGGTTATTAGCAGCAGCAAATCTTGAGTAGAGCCTCGATCTCCAAGTTTATCTCCCTACAAAGGTGGCAACGTTTACTTCATGTAAGTTGCAAATGCCATATCTTTTCAAAATTTTTCACCTTTTGTGATGATTATTTTCTTACATGGGTTCAAGTGTAGATTTTGTTGCTATCCCCCACTCCCAGTGTGAGTGTTTTAAATGTGTGAAATTTGTGTTATAAGAACCATTCATCAGTAGCTTTTTAATCAAATATCCCATCCAAATGGCCCCAACATGAATTTTTCTATTTTGAAATTGCTTTCTTTGGTGCTATTTTCATCACAAACAAGGAGTTTGTGGTATCTTTTTATTTATTTTTTTTATTATAGTTCTTCTTTGTATTTCATTTTCAAAGATGTCAGCATCATATGATAGTTAGTTTTTATGGAAGCTATAGGGCTTATGAATGCAGTAAATATTCCAACATTGTCTAATAAAATGATTATAAATACTTAATGGAAATATAGGACTAAAATTTACCAAATAATTTTCATGAAACAACTTATGCAACTATTTAAAGTTTGAATTTTCATAAGAGATGTCAAATAATTTGTTTTAAGCACCTCTTCTACATCAAATTTCTTGGGATACACTAGAATGTTTGTAATAATATTTTTATCGTGAAAATAGAAAACTTTTATGAAACCCATATTTTTTTTTCCTACTCGTTTAATTTGGTCGTGATTGTTTCATGCTTGCATAACTATACAATATCATTTTTTCATGTCCTCATTATGTAAAACATCACTTTGACATCATTTTCCGCTATTTATCCATAAAATTAATTTTTGAATATTATTTGAATTTGAATCGCCTTTACCAACAACCCGCCATGGATTGATCTTCTTATTGTATATAACAGTGTAGATTCAAATATTACAAATCTTATAATACAAATTTTAGCAATGAAAGCAACCAGACCACCCAATTGAGTCTTTGGGAATATTTTTCATCGATAATCGCTTTTGGAATCGCTTGATAGCATATTCAAATTAGTTTGCTCGTACCATGTCGACTTAGCATTGCAGAGCGAAAGAAACAACAAATTGTTGCAGTTGAAAACCGAATTTAATAGTGCTACAGCTTTGTGCTACTTTAACTATCCCATTTTCTTGTTTATGATGCATATTTTGGTTTGTATGTTATAATGCGAGAAATATGTTTAATTAAGCTATGCAGTGATACCTCGTAACATTTTCTAAACCATTATTAAGTTTATGCAACCAAATATGTGAAAAATGGACCTTGAAGCAATAAGTTACAGCCAAGTTTAGCTAATTTAGTTTTGCTCTATATTGATATACATTTCGTGAAGATTTGATTGATTGTAATAGGATCACGACAAGGATGCAAGTTTGCTTTCATCAATGGATGTAACCTACAATGATTTTTTTAGGTGTTACTTGTTGTATAGCATCGTATCCATATTCATATAATGTAGCCATGATTTGAACTTAATTACTTGTAAGTCTCTGCCATAAATTCAATTTCTTCTCATTTGAAGCATTTATTTCTTCTCAAGAAGTAAGGGCTCGAACATGACACACCAGAAAATCTATTGATGACCTGGTTTAATATATTAGTCCATACCAAATTTCTCCTTTGTAGAATGGTGGTTTCTTAGCTTTTGAAAGTTTGTTCTTTTAACCCGTGTAAGGTTTAATAACCACTTTAAACATGACTTGCCAATATAGACAATATACACTACACAAGGAATATGCATGTATGTAATAGGGCACCACTATATGTTTCTTCCCTTCCGGCCACAATCAAATATTTCTTTCAATAGCCTAGAAAGTTTAATCTTCTTCTGGTGCTTCCTCAAAATCATGAGGAAATTTTTGCCCCTTTTCAACCTATGATAATATGCTTTTGTTACCATTTTCTTCCCTTGGACAATGTACTGTCATGTTTTTTTCTATTATCACCTTAACCTTGGGTGATAGATTGCAAACCCAACCCCATTGTTAGTAACCAGAAAAAGGGCTTTTACCGCTAGGTATGAATCTGTAAATTTTCTTGCACTTAATGCATCACAAGTAGCTTCCCACCTTATTTTTTTCATTTTTTTCATCTTTTGACACACTTTCCCCAGAGGGGAACAAATTTATGTTATTTTTTCACCATCTCCTCTCCCCTTCTTCACCACTGCTCCACCATGATTTTCATAGACTGTTATTCTTTCCAAGACATGAATGTATCCTTCATCATAAGAATAAGTAGGTGAGAGTAATAGCTGTGAAAAATAAGAGTTTTTATGTCACAAAGTAATAAAACTTTTTTTCGAGTCCCTCCTTCAAATCTACTCGCTGCTATTTTTCAGCAGTTGTTATACCAAACATGTCCACCCTAAATTGTTCTTTATTATGTTGTTCTAAATCTGCTTTTCAAAAGTATGAAACCTAAAATGAGATGATTTTAAGCCACACGTAGACATTTCTGGGGGGACGATAACAGGGGCCACCCTCCTCAATGCCGCTATGGAGGCCATGACACACCTATCTGCTTCCCTCCAAAATCAGTACAGTATTTTACAACTTTATTTTTTATTTTTATGCATAATTTTTTTCTTTTGTTGATCAAAGGTTTCATCCCCACAACATTCTGATGAATCAACAATCTGCATTTAATACAAACTGAAACCTGTTTTCCATCCTAGGATGGTGATTCCAAATAACATAAACTGCCTAGGATTCACCCATAGTATTTTAAAATATTTCCTATTGTCATTAAAATAATTAACATATTTATGCTTATTAATAGATTTATGTTAATAATTTATCTAGTAGAAATGAAATTATATTATGTATACTATGATATTACATTCAAAAATGAGTTAAACTGAAATCAATCTAATATTCTTCTAATATTTCAGTAAATATGTTTCTAAAATTTCATTCTTGAAAGTATCTCATGTGGTTGACTATCTCCAAACTATCTAACGTATTAATCTTATGTTATATGCACTTTTTCAAATCAAAATTTATGGGACTTGTTCGTCTATGTTCACAGATTCTCGCTTAGGAAAGGGTCATGACTACTTTATATGTTAAACATGTTGTTCAATATGAGCTTAAATTCTACTATCTAGCTATTGAGTCTTTATTTTTTGTAGATGAAGATGCCAATTTTTGCCTAACTTCCCTTAAAATTAGTAAAAACATTTGCTGTATTTGCTGCATCACTAAGTTTAGATATCTATTTTTAAAGATACCTGTACTGGTTGTTCCTATTCCGGTAATAAAACCACTTATGAGAAATTAAAATCGAAAATGTAAAATAAGACAATGTCAACTGCTCTCGTTTTAGTAGATGACCCTCTCTATTGATAACAACAATGAGAGTCCAAACCGCTTACTAGGTGAGGGATGGGGTCAACGGCGTCACATAAAAACATTAAAACTATTCTAAAATCCAGAATTTTGTTCAAACGTGAATTGCTTTAAGAAATATTTAATAGGACATATGTGCCTGGTTATTGGTGGTACAATGAATATATCCATATGAACAGATACCTCTACTTCGTATACCTTTAGTGATTTATTCATATTTTTCAACTTCAATAAAGGCATATTCTTAAACGACATTATATTCCATATGTGGTCTAGGTTTTATAGAAATCATGCTGTTATTTGGAACTTCATGAAGATAATGAATCAAAATATTCAGATCCTAAATGGCTCATTGTTCGCTTTCATCCAAGGTTAATATTAATTATCAAATAAAAACAAAGGATTCATTTGGGAAGGTAATGAGTACCGTATAGAAAGGAAATAAAATCAGCGTTTTTTTTGATACAACTTTAGGTGTCAAACCACGCAATGTTTTCTTTAAAGAAGACTTTCACCTTTTCCTTTTGGATCATCGTGCTATATTACCATATTTAGCCATGTGTTGAAGGGGTGTCATAAGCAAAGCCACAACTCTTTCAATATCAAGTATTATGGCAATGCTACAAGCTAACAGAAGGTACCTATAGGATGATTTTTTTGACCATGTAGATTTTTTCTTTTCATGTTTTTTTTCTTTCTATGTTTTCAAGTGTTTTCTTTTCTTCATGTCTATTTATTTTACATAGTTTTTCTTTCTATATTGTAGAATTTTTTCATTTACACAAGAATAATTGGAAAATCATGTAACAAAATACCAAAAACATGCAGAATTTCTCTTTGTCGTTTCTATAATGAACCGTACAGATTTTTTTTTTGCTGCTAATACACCGTCAGTAGCTTCATGATATTCATAAGATAGTTACCTTTATTTTTGACATTACTCGGTGAACGTGAAGGAAAATACGATGTAAAGTAGGAAGCAATGTGCACAAAAAGATGGGAGTTCTAGAACAAACTGACAAACCCTACATTTTGCCTGGGTTCGACAAGTTACATATGTAGGTTTATCTTGAAAATTCCCTAGAGCTTATTTTTTTCTAATGATGTTGTAGCAAGTAGTGTCAGCTTTTGTCATTCGATGGCTGAGGTCACAGTTACCATAACAAATCAAGGTGCCAAACCCAATGATTGTGATGCTTCCAGGGCTCCACATACCCTTTCAGCTACAACTAACCAACATGAAGAACCAAAAACCATGGCACACCTTCAAGATGTACAAGAACTTTCCGTAACCCCACCTTCCATGGTTCACTAAACCGCTGTTATAATTGTTTTCGATTCCGTATCCCACAATTTATACTCGCCAACAATAATCCCTAGTCAATTCAGAACCCAATTATGGTGGTTCACCACTCGGTTGCCATAAATCATGAATCGAATAATCCACTTGCCTACCGACTAGGTTACCAACTCATTTAAACATATATTCTTAATTTAATATTATAATATAATATTACAATATTACTTTTTCATTAAGATACTCTTTACTAGTCGTGAGTCATCAGCCCTACATACTCTTATTCAGACCCCATTGCAGTCATTATATTTATTAATGTTAATAACGTAAAACTATTTACCATATTTAAGATTTTAGTCTCATAGCATAAAACACATACACACATCGCCTAACACTTAAATATACACACACAAGTATATGTCTTGTATAACCTCCCAACTCACCACTTTGTTAATTATGTCCCTGCTCACCAACCTAATAATCTCACATGTACATGGTGAGCTATATGTTGAATAGCAGCATCCCCCCTTATTTATGCATTTTCTCACATTTATTACAAAACAATCCGTAATCAACAACAGATAGTGACATTCTCCTCCATGCCTTCATCCTCATAGTTTGGGAGGTTGTAATGCCTTAATTATTCATATCTCAGATCGATGTCTTTATTCATGAACTTAACTTTGGTGCATCATTTGTGTCCAGAGATCTTTCTAATAAACTCACATTGATGGGTGTGCACTCAAAGACAAATTCCATCATACTTCAAACCCAGGATAACTTCCGAGTGTGCACATTTTGCAAATGGCCATCATGGAAGACTTAGCTCATGAATATCTTCTCTCAAAATCGTAAATGTTTCCCTGAAACTATCTCGGGGAGCACATAGTATTTGTTGCCTCAATTCTAATTCATGTTGTTGACAAGGCTGCTTTGTCATAGGAATAAACTCATCCTTATAACTTTGTCTTTGCATGAAAACATAGTGATGGAATCTCAATTCAAGGACATCTCAATTTCTTCGTATGAAAATGGTCTTAGATCTTTGTCACATCCCACATTTATGGCAAAACTTCCAACACAAATTCCATCATACTTCAAAAATTGGAGATAACTTTCGTACGCACATTTTTCAAATGGTTATCATAATACTTCTAGCCCATGAATATCTTCAAACTAAAATGATCCCTCATAACTATATAGGAGCATACAACATCAAGCTTTGTTGCACAATTTAATTCATGTTGTAGCTTTGGTTGAGCCTTTGTCATAGGAAATAGTTTCATCCCTCATAAATTTTGTTCTAAGATGAAAACATAGTGTTGGGAATTTAACTTAAGGACATCCTCAAATTTCCTTGCACGAACAAGGTCTGAAAGCTCATCACATCCCACATTGATGGTCAAACTTAAAGACAAATTCCATCATATTTCAAACCGAGATAACTTATGATGCAGAATTTCAAGTTTAAATCCTCAATTCAAGGACATCTTACCCTATACACTTAAAATAGTCCAGATCTTTTGTCACACCCTCTACATTTATGGTATTTTTTGACTAGCCTTCCTCTGCTTAATCAGCTCTTAAATGTTGACCATTGCTCAAATTTCGTTTATCCTAATGGTTATAGCAGACTAGGCTTTAATGTTTGTATGAATAGCAGTCTAGCTATTGTCCTATTCTTTCCTATGAATGATATTAATTTTTCAAACTCAAACTAGTTTTTTGTCCAACTAATTAAAAGCTTTGACGACAAACATATAGTTTTCAAAGATTTTTTCTAAAATCTATTTTCATGAGAAAATTTGCTTTTACTTTATGTACCATAATTACCACTGTGTGACATGCGATATACCGGATAAATAGACAAAGGTTATATAAACGAGTCTTTTTTTAAATTTGAATAGCATTTAAAAATACAAATTTTATTAATTAAGAAATATATTTTTTAGACTTAGCCACATGATTATTAATAAAAGGTAACTTGTGTATGCTTACGTTGTGTTGTCTCTCGATTTTGTTACAATAATGGTTAATAAGGAAATCGTACCTTTTGTTATGCACAAATCTTATTATACTATCGGCTAAAGATGTCCATGCTCAAGGCATGGCAATGTAAAACACAAATTTTTTCTTATTTAGGTAAATATTTAAGACTTTAATTTTAATAGCAATTTTTAAAAGTATAATTAATAAAGGGCACCATCAATTTAAGAGCACCTACTTTGCTACAAGAGGGTTAAGTGGTTCATTCCATCATGCCCATATTATCTAGAATGAACGCCTAATTTTTTGGTGACATGTTTTTTGACTATCACCAATGAGCGAAGACATTTTTCACCCCTACTAAAACATGAAATGGTGATAAATAACGCATCGCTACCCATATATATGCATCAATAGTGACGACCATGAAAAGTCTATCACCATAAATCGTTGTTGTTGATATGGAATGGTGAGGTTCACTATTTTTCATTATAATCATTATTAGTGATGGACCTTGATGTCACCAATGAACTTATCATGACATTTTTGACCCTCACCAAATATGAAATGGTGACGGTTAACGGCATACCATATGTACTAATAGTGATGGCTACTGAAGAATCACTAAAAATCATTAAATTACAGGGAATGTACATTTACATGTCTGTCATTATAATCATTATTCGTGATGGGACCTTGGATCATCACCAAACATTTTAATTAAGCATGCTACATTTGGTATCGCTTCAATTTTTGGTGATGGAGTTATTGTCCATCATCATTTTTCATAAGGAATGGTGACGTCAATATCCATCATTATAAATCATTATCGGTGATTTAACCTTAAATGTCACCAATAACACCTATACTTTCAAAAGATGCCACCACCTTTGTGATATTTATTTTTTGGTGATGCCATTTTGACCTCACCAATGAGCTTATGGTGACATTTTTCGCCCCTCACCAATGAGCTTATGGTGACATCTTTCTCCCCTCACCAATGTCCTTTTTTCTTGTAGTGGAGTGAGAAATAGAAAGGAGGACTGTGTGAGAGAGTAGATGATATTACAATGGATTTGAAATAGGTTGTGTCTCTTCATTTTGCTGGATAATAGAAAGGGAGTACTGGTTTTTTCGTGGATGTAGCCCAAGTTGGGTGAACCACATATATTTGTGTCTCTATTGTATTATATGTTATTTCTGTGTTTGTGTTTCCGCATATTTTATGTGTTCCATTGCTTTGTAATATATAATTTTCTAACAACAGATGTAATAGGATCATCCTTTATCTCCCCTCTCTCCTTCGGATTCTTTAAAGGATGAGTTCCTCATGTCATCTAGATCATCATCGAGTTCTCTATTGATTTTCTTGCAAGCTATAACCTCATGGAAGCCCGAATCATATTGATGTGCAAAGTCTCCATATATGTTACATTCTTCCATAGTGTTTCCAAAGGGGAATACCACCCTTTTAATATATTTTATATCTTCAAATATATTTGTATGAGTATCAAAAAATGAGAAATCCATATAGAAATAAGCAGTCATTATATCCCAATCCACCACTTGTCTTTTCAACTCCTCTTTCAAATAACAGTCTCACGGGATAGTATCCACTGTATAAATTATTTGGTACATCCACATCGCAACTGGTAATCCAATTTTTATCCATATGGAGAAAAAATTTTGTATATGCTTTTGTGGGCTAGTACGTCCATCATAAATAGAAATTTTTCTAAAGGGGTTCTATGAAGCAGAAAATCTATGTATCATACCAGACTTAACAATATCCCAATCTTGAATATGGTCACGATGGGATACCCACCATATTGCGGGGGTGGCTTTCAATTCAACATTCATCAAAGAGATATTTTTTCCCTCTTATATTCTAGAATCAACTTCTTAGATAAAATTCATAGTAGATTTAACAAGATTAAAAACAAGATAATCTCGTACCTTAGTACCAATCCATCAAAGGCATCAGAAAATTGTGTAGTGTCGTGAATGGAGCTCATGATATCTTTGTTGCCAATCATTCATCACAACATCTCACACCAACTTCATGCTTTGGACACTTCTCTAGCTAATAGATCTAGCGTTCGTTGGATTAATGTAATCCTCTCTCTTCCCAATAGTGAGTTGATATAACCGATTTAAAAAATTAGTTTCTTCAACATTATCTACAGGTTTAGTAAACCTCAAGCCTTGGTATGTGTCCAACAGTTGTATAACCTAAACGCCATCCACGTAGAAGGTCATGGTTTCCAGTTTGAGATCAATGAATGCATATTTTTCAAATTCCTACTCAATTCCCAATAAATTTGGGTGCGAGTCTTTGTCACGCATAATTTCTATTACCTAAACATATACATAGGTCATAAGACCTTCAATATGAGCCTCAACATCGGACTTTGAATCTCCCAATAGTTAAGATAGGCATGCTAGATGGTGTCGAACCCCTGAGCCATGGGAATTTGTGACATGATGTGTCCTTCAACTTGAAAATGTGTGCACTATACTTGATGTCTCTTAGGATGTGTAGGAGAAATATATTTTAATTTTTCAGTCAGGTTAGAAATATTATTTTGAAGTCTCGTAATAGCAAGATCAATAGAAGAAGTGCCCAATTTATAGTCTTGAGGGTATCCCTCCATTGTTTCAATCTACATTGTGTGCTCTAAATAACTCTGCAATGTATCAATCTTTTGTTGTGACAATGGAATCCTAGTCATTGGTAATAAATCCTTAATGAATAAATATATCTGATGATGGGGATAAATGGGATAAGATATTTTATTGATAACATCTTTGAATATTTGGATGCCTTTCCAACTATATTCTCCCTCCCTTTGTTTGATATCCAAAAATTCCACTAGGCCTTGCTGATTAGAACAAGGCAACCTAAATTATTTAATAAATCCTTGTTTAAATATATCCATAGTGGCTTTATGATTTGCATAAATCCACTTAATAAACCACCACAACACCGTATATCACAACACAATATGGAACTCAATAATCTTGATGGCATATGGAGTTTGTATATCCCTCCAAACAACCTCACACAATTACCAATCTTATTCAACACATTCACTACCTAATCCTTAAAACTATGGATACCAAGTAAGTGATCTAACCATATTCCTAGCCATGATTTTTTTCCTAGGATAAACTATTATAAATCCCTTGGAACCTGACTGAAAATAATTGGTTTGACTTGGTTGAACACCCATACTATAACTAATTCCTCCACTAGAACTATATCTAAAATTACTTGCTAGAATTTTAGATTTTTACTTAACTTAGAAAAGAAATGCTCATGATTTTGATATAGTACTAGGGAAACATTAGGGAGAGGAAGATTTGTACCACTATGTTGCGAATTTCCACTAGTAGGAACTAAATTGTCTTCAAAGAATAGTTTCCTCATCAAAAAGTGCATATAATCATCAACTTTATTATGATCATCAGACATCATAATTGGTTTTACATATGGCTCAAGCATATGAAATCCTCCTGACTTTGAGTGGGATCCATCTGTCCCAATCAAACTTCCTGCAACACTTCCACTAGTTTTGCATCAGAAATTGCAAGGAGTTGTTGCTCCATGATCTAGTGTCTGATTAGATCACCAAACAGTAAGAGACAATAATAATGAGAAAAAAATGGATCCCAATATCGTATTATTAGAAAAGCAACATGAAATCGATTCTATATTATAACGAAGAGAGATGGAACCTGGCCTCCTCGTAGTTCGGGGAAGGACCTTGAATTGATAGCAAAATCCTCACGCTCAACTCAAGCGATCTGCTTCATCTGCACTCGATATCAAATACTCTAGGATGAAAAGTGATCTTCCTCAAAATATCGTTAGATCAAAATCAATATACACTGATTATAAAATATGTTGAACACATAATCATGTAAGGGAAGGAATCATAAATATTCCTTTATCGTATGAAAAACTACAATGCTTATAACTTCACTTCCACGCTTCCTCTCTATGATCCGACAAATTTTCTCCTCAATATCTAAGAAATGAGCATGAAGATCAACACATATATGACCAAGAACTCGCAAGCTCTCTCTAGTAGCAAAATGGCAACATAGGATCAAGATCTCAACTCTCCCAAAAACTATCTCTCCAAAGATACTCTAACCCTCTTAAATGGTCTAGTATAAATAGGTAGAAGAGAGGTCCCATGAGGATGTATGTGGACACACAGAAGGATGAGAGGTTATAGAAGCTTCTAACTAATGAGTCATGGCCAAATCCAATAGATGAGATATCAAACTAATCTCCTAGGGACCAAGGCATTTTAGAACATTCCCTTGTCCACAGGCATATAAAGGGCTAAAAATGGCCCTAGCCGTAGGCATAAGGAGGCTTGGTAGTGGCTATAGGGTACTAACCATATGAATAATCCTAACTGCTTATGGCTAGGGGTTAAACTAGCCAAAAAAAGGTCCTCATGTTTGGAAAAATTCATCTAACCATGAGGGCTAAGGGTCAGTGATCCAGGGGGAGAAAAATAGGTTGATAACAACTGGTGCCTCATATTTCGTGAAAAGGAGATCCCTCATTCTCTCCTTTTCGAAACAACTTTGAACTATCCGTGTTATTCCTTCACGATGATGATCTCGTCACCACTTCTCCTATCCTCTGTAATTCCCTTCTTCTATGCCTAATTACCCCCAATGTAAGGTCCCACCTTACCCACCATCAGTAAGATAGAGAAGTAGATGTCACATAATCACTAATACTCATTTGCACAAAATCCTAAAGAATTAGTCACTGTAAAATTGTTTCCAACAAAAAGCCTTTTTTATTTTGAAAGCTTTAGATAATACAAGAAACAATTGTCTTAGTCACACTTCAGCAAATTATTAAATTCATTTTCACATTCATACCAAAAACTTGCAGACATAGGAAGCTACACCCATTAAATAGTTTATTTATAATTTATAGTAACATGAAAAAAACAAGAGTAACTAAGAATTTTACATTAGCAATTTATATGCACAAAAGCTACAACCATTCAAGATTTTTCACAAACACTTCGCAGACATGCACTCTACACTCATTCAGCCCTTATGACAAACACTTTGCAAGCACACAATTAAAAGTCATTGAGGCATTTTGTCAAATACTTAGCAACAATGAATTTAAGATTATTCTTCAACATATTTATCTCATAAAATTCAGAATTTAAACTGTAAATGTTTCCATCTTAAAACATGGACTAAATAATCTTATTTTTTCAGCAAAGACTCAACAACAGGCGCACATAACTCAAAGCAGCAATCTGCCAAATCGCCCAGATTTCCGATCTGGGTTCTGAAAAGTATGTTTTTGGAATGACATCAGGGGTTACATGACCAATAGGCACGGATACCCCCTGATGTTGGGCTGAATCGAATTCAAAACGCCCAGAAAAGCGATTCTTGAAAACAACAAATTTATAGCCTAAATGTTTCATTTATGACTTTTTTTCAAACATATGGAATGAAAACTTACAACTACACCTCTACATGAGGAAAAGCAACCCAAAGTTATGCTACTAAGATATTCTCATTGAAATCACACATTTCTAAATCCACCATATGAGTCCTTAAAACATTTTACCACCCACAAGCTAATTCATTTGACATGATTGACAAGCTTTTTGCACCAATTGCTACAATTTAACAAACATATGGCAGCCCTGAATGCTACAGCCATTAAGGCTTTCTATAAAAATTCTGATAGTACTATTACAACAACTTGAATAACAAAACATTGAATTATTAATAAGAATATGAAACATAAGCCATAACTGAAATTTATCTCCAACTTACCTCAAGCATTTGACCTTCCAAACTATATTTTAGTTGCCATTATTTTTGCATTTTCTTTTAAGGGTTGATTATGTAATTCCTCCAAGTATATTTTGGGTACACGTCCATTTTCTTACTTCAGATGTAAGCTGCAAGTTAGCACTTATTCATGCATAAATAAATTGATAACATGACTCATTCACAGATTTTGTCAAACACTTTGCAAACTATCCTCAAACCATTTATAAAACATGCATCTATTAATTATTTGAAACAAAACCATAAATCATGAAATACTTACCCAAGTCCTTTGGAATAAATTTATTGCAATTACCTTCAACAATTTTTGGCTTTCCTTTTTCAAATGCTACAATACCAAGATTAGTACCATAAAATACACCAATAATAACTCCAATATTGAGATCTAAACATCCATACATATAGATTGATCTAGTCTTCATTTTTAACTAATCAATAATATTTTAGATAACATAAGCCTAAACCAAAATTAGATGCTTACAACAATTTAAATGTCTACTTTTTATTTTATGCTAAAGTTATACAATAATTTTAGGACAATGGAAATTATACCTGAAGAGATACTCAGCTCCAATCGTTGAGAATATGATCCACCTTCGATCCCTTAACCAACTCATTTTAACCATCCGGTTTTCCACCCAACCATATCTAGGGAGAACTCCTCCCCCTGGAACCCCCGAGCTGTAAAAGCTCACAAACAGTACCAAAATATAATAGTAGAGAGATAGATGCAAGGAAAAATAAGGAATATAGTTTTCACTTCCTCTAAATACCACTCATGTTCAACCTCAATAGATACTTAGAAGATTCGTAAGAAATTCAGATTTGTTTTGGAAGTAATTGGATACTCTCCATATCTCTCCCTCTCACCATATTCCTCAAGTCTCTTCCACTCTTGGCATTACCCCTCCCCCCCCAAATGAGAATACATGAGACTCATATATAGGAGGAGCCACAATTTATTGTCATAAAGGAGGATTAATATGCATGCATTGTATTCCATTTAGAGGAGTGTAACCTATGCCATTAAGGAGAGGTATGCATGCCTTATTTAAGGAGAGTGTAACATACGCATTAAAGTGAGTGTAAGAGGAATATTTTATGACATATATTTAATGAGTGTAAGAGGAATATGACATTCCTTGATGAGTGCATAAAAGAGAGTGTAATGTAATATTTAAAATAGAGAGAGTTACATAGAGCCATGAGAGTCATGAAGGAGAGAGGTGTGAAGTGATTGAGGAGATACAATTTCCTTTTAATAATAATATCATAGTCTCATAAAAGATAATAATAATATTAATAATATTGAGGATTAAGTCGAGATTGAACTATTACAATTGATTAATCATAAGTTGAGTGATTTTCCTTCAAGTATACTTGTTTACCCATTGATTGGAGGTGATTTACTATTTTTGGAAAGTCATACTTGAAATAGTAGGCATGACTTTCTATTTTTAGAAAGTCACTCCAAAATTGTTAGGAATGAGATCTTATTAAGGAAATTCATATGTGAGCTGCCCATGAGTGGTATTTTGGATAATAGGGATTCCGCACCCCTATTGTATGCATCTTTGTGCCTTAGTAGATTGAGGACTCCACGCCCGGATCTACTCTAAAAATCCAAGATTCCACACCTTGATCTTTTTAAATATTCAGGACTCCACGCCCCAAACATTTCATTATAGATTCAAGACTCCACATCTTTATATTTCATGGATTTATGACTCCACGCCCTAATCCTTTTATTATATATCCAAGACTCCACGTCTTTATATTTCATGGATTTAGGACTCCGCGCCCTAATTTCCATGGCTTCTCATCTACTTTGCTTTGAAACTCCACGCTTCACCTTAAGGTACTGATTGTGAGCTCATACCCATCTGATGGTTCGTTGGTAAGGTCTTCTTCCAAGACCTGCACACATCACAAACTCATTGATCAAATAAATCAAATGAATTTCATAATTAACTTATTCAATTTTTACCAAATATTGTGCATGACTTCCACAGTCATTTTGGTTTTGGAGAAATGACTTCCACAGTCATTTATAACTTGAGCATCCTTGTTGGCAATGACCAAGTCCTTTGCCACATCATGCTTAGTACGATATTATGCACATATAATCATACAAATTATGTATCATCCATAAATCATAATTAACCATATGTTCCATCTAACCATGATCATCCATGGATCTGTGTCTCAATTCTGAATCACCATTCATGTCATACACCTATGTCCAAAATAGGATACCAAAAGAGAAAACATTGCTAATATGCTCTTAACCAAAATCAATTCTTGTGTATGCAACCATAGATATTATCATAAGCACACAGCAACCAAGTGACCTAAACCAAGTCATAGCATATAAGCATGTACATAAGTCTTTCATACATAATATTATATCATTATATCAAAATCACCATCTCTAAGTGTCATCAAAGCTATCTCACTAAGAAGGGACACTACATACTCCCCCTCTTGGGTTAAACTTGGCCCGAAGTTTTTCCTACAGTCAGAACATGCTTAATTCTTTTCGATTCTCCTATCGATAAGTTGTTAACCCTATGTATATGTATTTGATATAGTTTTTTTTTCTCATGCCAATCCATAGTTTAATGTTTTCTAAATTGGAAGCAACTCCATGAAACAAAACATACCATTCTAAATCAGGTATAAAATACATCCATGCCATATTACGCATGTTTTGACACAAGATACCAAATATTTCTATATCAAAACCAGCGATACAATTTATAGTACCATACAAAAATACTATTCTATGTAATTGATATGACATCTACTTAATTTATATATAATAATTTGATAGTCTACTTGTTTTTCTTTCTCATAGTCTATATGAATCCTACATGTGTCATCTCCTTGGTTCTGTATTATGTTGAGATTTCCAAGATATAAATAGATCACATTGGTTGTATACACAGCAATGATGGTCCATCCCATATCACAATCAAACTTGCATACAATAAGCATAAAATCATCCACATACAATTGTTAGTGAAATTACACAACAAAACATGATGTTATATATAAAACTCACTCTTACATGCCACTTGATTTATGTATTCTCAATTCAACTTTCCCCTTTTCATTCCATAAGACAGCCTTGCAGTCAAAATATTTAGGATCTATCCGTAGGCTTTTTTTTTTTTTTTTTTACTAAACGTTTACTCTTTAGGAAAAATCACAATTTGAGGTTCAAGGTACCAATTTTTTTTTTTTTTAAACTAACAAGCTAAGGTAAAATACAATCCTCATTGACCCACTTATGTATTATAGATCAGTCCTTTTGTTTCCATAATCTTCATTATTAGTCACTTCTCTAACTTGAGAATCAATTATGAATGACCCTATTAGAAGATCTTAATCTAAAAGCAGATTAATTGTATCTTTTTTAAAATGACTTTTAATCAAGAACAAATCTCACAATTATGCAAATATGGTATCTATATTATTGAATCTACCTTGATAACTCTAAGTCAATTTGTTTTCCAACTATGAAATCGCTCACGATTTCTATTCAGTAATTAATCAATTCATTTTCTTTGATGTCTTATCCCTTACTATTAATACGTACGCAACAAAAAACTATGAAAACCATAAATTTCTCAAAATGTGATGAATGTTGTCAAATTTAAATAAGATTTAGACTATCACAAGGGAATTTCTAGCCTAAAGTTAAACCTTTTTTTTTTTTTTAAGGATACTTACCACCCTCTCAAATTATTACAACATTTTGTAGGACTAATAAATACTAATACAACTATACATCCCAACACAAATTCTTAAATCCAACAATCTCTTCCATTCCACATACAATACACTCATCTTAGGCTTCTAAATCATGCAAGAATTCCAATTCATCAAAATGTGATCTCACTCTCCAATTTCTTCCTCAAAAATATCACAAGCACATATTCTTGTAAAACAAGAACTCAACTAAGCTTTTCATTAATCACATGTTTTTTTTTTCTTTAATTTCAAATAAAACAAGTTCTCACCGCATAAAATAGTTACCTTCTAAACATGTTATTCTCTTCACAACTTATAAATAATTTGAATTTTGACGCGATCACCTAAACAACAATAGTTTAGAGAAATACATGAGTTCAATCCTCATAATTTCTCTAATTAATTTGGTTAAATAGAATGCAACCAATATTCAACTAATAAAATCATTAAAGAGACTATTATGGCTTTTCTAGACTTAATTTGTCTTAAGCCAATAGAAAAGTTATTTCATCAACTTATCACAGTAATCTTTTTCTACATTTCAAGAATTTGAAAGTCATTTTAATTCTACCTAAATTCAACACATACAAAAGGATTAAAATACAAGAGGATAGATATCTAGTTCACACTTGACTCCATATATCAAAATCAATTCTTCCAAACAATCTAAACCACCTAATGGTGTTCAATATATCAATCTTAGTATCTTCATTTGTCATAAAAATAAAATAATGGATTTAAAGCTCAAGCACATTTGTGTTACAAATATCTATCCATTTAACTTTAATTACACATAATCACTCCTTAATCATGAATATTAGATTCCATCAAAATATTCTAATGAGAAGAATTACTTAGCTCATAGATATATTTTAGTATGGGTTCCACACCCATACCTTACCTCATTACTTATCTCATAGATATATACTAGTTGGATTCCACATCCATACATTTTCTCATAGATATATACTAGTATGGATTCCGCACCCATACATTAGATCATAGATATATGCTAGTATGGATTCCACACCCATACATTTTCTCATAGATATATGCTAGTATGGATTCCACACCCATACATTAGCTTAACGAAAATATAACCTTCAAGTGTTCCTTAAAATGGCTTCCACAACCCTTCATGCACCAATCATTTAAGCCTCTTGTTTATTAGGAAGGTTATACCTCAACCTAGTAATTGAGTAATTTAAACTTATTTGATGCCTAATGTCAAACCAAAATACACAAAATAATGTCAAAGAAATTAGATTAATTTCATTCTTACTCATTAAGAATGTATTCCCAAATCATATTTTAACACATCTAATTAATACACATACATTACTCTTGAATCTACATTCACAGTTAAAAGTGACACCCTTCAAGGTAGATTTTAGTTAAGTTTCTTTTAGTGTAGGTACAAAAAGATTCAAGATTATCATGATGAACTCAATCATCAAGTTAATGGAATCTCAACCTTACACTTGTTACTCATTCCCAAAGCATACACACCAAGGTCATCACACTATAGTCCATATTAAGCCAATATTCTTCTTGGTAGATACGATTTCAGCGAGCAAAGATGGCTACTAAGCCCATATCACATTGAAAATGATGCACTAAAAATATATGAAACCATGCATTCACTCCACCTATCTCACTCATTGATTGAAAATCAAGTCATTCACATACTTGGGTTTAACCCCAACTTTCTCAAGCACATCCTTTCCCAGCATGTCTTTAAGAATTTTAACATATTGTTGATAATGTGTCTTAACAAAAATATAAAGGAATATAAGGGATTTTTTTTTTTATTATATTTCATGAGTCACTAAATGACATAATGATAATAATATCCTCTATGCAACCAATATGCTTCCAAGTCAAGATATACAACAACTAAACATGCATGCAAAATCAACATTCATACATCATCAACCTACAAGTAAGCATGTTGGCCCATTAGGCCCTAGCGTTGTAACTCACTCCGATACCATATGTAAGGTCCCACCTTACCCACCATTAGTAAGATAGAGAAGTAGATGTCACATAATCACTAATACTCATTTGCACAAAATCCTAAAGAATTAGTCATTGTAAAATTGTTTCCAACAAAAGGCCTTCTTTATTTTGAAAGCTTTAGATAATACAAGAAACAATTTTCTTAGTCACACTTCAGAAAATTATTAAATTCATTTTCACATTCATACCAAAAACTTGCAGACATAGGAAGCTACACCCATTAAATAGTTTATTTATAATTTATAGTAACATAAAAAAAACAAGAGTAACTAAGAATTTTACATTAGCAATTTATATGCACAAAAGCTACAGCCATTCAAGATTTTTCACAAACACTTTGCAGACATACACTCTACACTCATTCAGCCCTTATGACAAACACTTTGCAAGCACGCAATTAAAAGTCATTGAGGCATTTTGTCAAATACTTGGCAACAATGAATTTAAGATTATTCTTCAACATATTTATCTCATAAAATTCAGAATTTAAACTATAAATGTTTCCATCTTAAAACAGGGACTAAATAATCTTATTTTTTCAGCAAAGACTCAACAACAGGCGCACATAACTCAGAGCAGCAATCTGCCAAATCGCCCAGATTTCCGATCTGGGTTCTGAAAAGTATTTTTTTTGGAATGAAATCAGGGGTTACATGACCATTAGGCACGGATACCCCCTGATGTGGGGCTGAATCGAATTCAAAACGCCCAGAAATGCGATTCTTGAAAACAACAAATTGATAGCCTAAATGTTTCATTTATGACTTTTGTCAAACATATGGAATGAAAACTTACAACTACACCTCTACATGAAGAAAAACAACCCAAAGTTATGCTACTAAGATATGCTCATTGAAATCACACATTTCTAAATCCACCATATGAGTCCTTAAAACATTTTACCACCCACAAGCTAATTCATTTGACATGATTGACAAACTTTTTGCACCAATTGCTACAATTTAACAAACATATGGCAGCCCTGAATGCTACAGCCATTAAGGCTTTCTATCAAAATTCTGATAGTACTATTACAACAACTTGAATAACAAAGCATTGAATTATTAATAAGAATATGAAACATAAGCCATAACTGAAATTTATCTCCAACTTACCTCAAGCATTTGATCTTCCAAACTATATTTTAGTTGCCATTATTTTTGCATTTTCTTTTAAGGGTTGATTATGTAATTCCTCCAAGTATTTTTTGGGTACATGTCCATTTTCTTACTTCTGATGTAAGCTGCAAGTTAGCACTTAGTCATGCATAAATAAACAGATAACATTACTCATTCACAGATATTGTCAAACACTTTGCAAACTATCCTCAAACCGTTTATAAAACATGCATCTATTAATTATTTGAAATAAAACCATAAATCATGAAATACTTACCCAAGTCCTTTGGAATAAATTTATTGCAATTACCTTCAACAATTTTTGGCTTTCCTTTTTCAAATGCTACAATACCGAGATTAGTACCATAAACTACACCAATAATAACTCCAATATTGAGATCTAAACATCCATACATATAGATTGATCTAGTCTTCATTTTTAACTAATCAATAATATTTTAGATAACATAAACCTAAACCAAAATTAGATGCTTACAACAATTTAAATGTCTACTTTTTATTTTATGCTAAAGCTATACTATAATTTTAGGACAATGGAAATTATACCTGAAGAGATATTCATCTCCAATCGTTGAGAATATGATCCACCTTCGACCCCTTAACCAACTCATTTGAACCATTCGGTTTTCCGCCCAACCATATCCAGAGAGAACTCCTCCCCCTGGAACCCCCGAGCTGTAAAAGCTCACAAACAGTACCAAAATACAATAGTAGAGAGATAGATGCAAGGAAAACTAAGGAATATAGTTTTCACTTCCTCTAAATACCACTCATGTTCAACCTCAATAGATACTTAGAAGATTCGTAAGAAATTCAGATTTGTTTTGGAAGTAATTGGATACTCTCCATATCTCTCCCTCTCACCATATTCCTCAAGTCTCTTCCACTCTTGGCATTAACCCTCCCCCCCCTCAAATGAGAATACATGAGACTCATATATAGGAGGAGCAACAATTCTTGTCATAAAGGAGGATTAATATGCATGCATTGTATTCCATTTAGAGGAGTGTAACTTATGCCATTAAGGAGAGGTATGCATGCCTTATTTAGGGAGAGTGTAACATATGCATTAAAGTGAGTGTAAGAGGAATATTTTATGACATATATTTAATGAGTGTAAGAGGAATATGCCATTCCTTGATGAGTGCATAAAAGAGAGTGTAATGTAATATTTAAAATAGAGAGATTTACATAGATCCATGAGAGTCATGAAGGAGAGAGGTGTGAAGTGATTGAGGAGATATAATTCCCTTTTAATAATAATATCATAGTCTCATAAAAGATAATAATAATATTAATAATATTAACGATATTGATGATTAAGTCAAGATTGAACTATTACAATTGATTAATCATAAGTTAAGTGATTTTCCTTCAAGTATACTTGTTTACCCATTGATTGGAGGTGATTTACTATTTTTGGAAAGTCATACTTGAAATGGTAGACATGAATTTCTATTTTTAGAAAGTCAGTCCAAAATTGTTAGGAATTAGATTATTAAGGAAATTCATCTATGAGTTACCCATGAGTGGTATTTTTCTTCCGGATAATAGGGATTCCGCACCCCTATTGTATGCATCTTCATGCCTTAGTAGATTGAGGACTCCGCGCCCTAATCTACTCTAAAGATCCAAGATTCCACACCCCGATCTTTTTAAATATTCAGGACTCTGCGCCCCAAACATTTCCTTATATATTCAAGACTCCACGTCTTTATATTTCATGGATTTAGGACTCCGCGTCCTAATCCTTTTATCATATATCCAAGACTCCACGTCTTCATATTTCATGGATTTAGGACTCCGCGCCCTAATTTCCATGGCTTCTCATCTATTCTGCTTTGAAACTCCGCGTTTCACCTTAAGGTACTGATTGTGAGCTCATACCCATCTGATGGTTCGTTGGTAAGGTCTTCTTCCAAGACCTGCACACATAACAAACTCATTGATCAAATAAATCAAATGAATTTCATAATTAACTTATTCAAATTTTACCAAATATTGTGCATGACTTCCACAGTCATTTTGGTTTTGGAGAAATGACTTCCGCAGTCATTTATAACTTGAGCATCCCTGTTGGCAATGACCAAGTCCCCTGCCACATCATGCTTAGTACGATATTATGCACATATAATCATACAAATTATGTATCATCCATAAATCATAATTAACCATATGTTCCATCTAACCATGATCATCCATGGATTTGTGTCTCAATTCTGAATCACCGTTCATGTCATACACCTATGTCCAAAATAGGATACCAAAAGAGAAAACATTGCTAATATGCTCTTAACCAAAATCAATTCATGTCTATGCAACCATAGATATTATCATAAGCACACAACAACCAAGTGACCTAAACCAGGTCATAGCATATAAGCATGTACATAAGTCTTTCATACATAATATTATATCATTATATCAAAATCACCATCTCTAAGTGTCATCAAAGCTATCTCACTAAGAAGGGACACTACACCCAACTTCCTTTCTCACCACACATGAACTATCTGCACCCTCTGTAATGATCTAAAATATCGTGCCTTTCACAACTCTTCTTGTTCCATCGCAACAACCCCTCATTTTCCATAATTTCACAACATTAATCCCCCTAGATCCAACCATCAACACTAAGGGTTTCAAGACTTTGATCGAAAGAAGGATCTCATTCAACCATATTCCTTACAACCCACACCTAAATACTGCTTCTGATCTAGAAAAGGAATGATGGTTTTCAGCTACAAACTTAATAATATAGCCGTCTAATTTCAAAGTTTCACACAAATCAACAACTGTTGTTAGATCTGTGTTTTTTTGGTGGATTTTAGCCAATTCAATTATTGGCTAGTCTCTATGGAGCCTAAGGCAACTTCCAACTCCTGAATTTCCTTGCAATCGCCTTAACCAATTCTATAATTCTTCAGGGAACTTGCAACAAAAGATTCATATTGATCACAAACAATTTCAACATACAAAAATTATTCCTTAACCTAGTCCAGACCCTTTTGTCTCAGTTGAACCTGTTGCAGAATAAAATGGTTAATATTCTCATGCCCATTGTCCTGAATACCTCCACCATGAATTCTAGATACGATGATCTATATCCCTATTGTAATTTTAGGGTCCCAACAGTGGAACCATTTGTTTGCAAAATATTTGGAGAACTATAGACCCAAGGTTTGACCTAAGGTTTCCAAAAAAGTACCCTTGTATTCTAGCTTAACGCCGACATTTTCACTCCATTAATAATAAAGGAGAGTCTCACCCAAGGCGTGCCATAATCAATAATGAAAAGAGGGATTAAGATCAATGGTGTGAAACCAAAATCATCACTGCATTATGTTTTCATTTTACTATATAGTCATTCATCGCAACCAGATCTAAATATAAATCAATCACTCATAGATCAACAAATAAATAATTTCACATACATAATTAAAATTTTAAAGGGGACATGCATTTATAAATCATATAACATAAGTCATTTCTGGAACACATTCTATATTATTCAAGTATCCATTACAACAAATATGAGCACATACTTGCGAGATATCATCTCCTCAGATCAAATGCATTACACCAGGACATTACAGTTCAGAAAAAGAAGGATCATAATGCAATAAATATCACTGACTCTTTAACATGTAGACCATTAGTTACATAATAAGGTACTAGCTCATATTCTAGTTATAGCTCTAGCTCTCTCTTAAATTCTTGATTTTCTCATATGCATCTTCATAGTATAGACTTACTCTCTTGATTCAATCATTGCACAGGTTACTTGATGTCATTCTTGATCGAATCCACTTTGACAAAATCTGTTTCCTTTGTCATTATCCTTCTCAGATCCTTTCAAATTTGAACTTGTGTTTCTTTTTTTTTTCGGTCGTGCTTTCCATATTTTATGGTTTCATGATTCTCGACATAACTTACCTCTCAATATTTGTTTTTGTTGGCCTACTTCTAGCGGATCTAACCATTTTCTTCTCTACAAATATTGTATACACTTATTTCTCTAAAATATCTTCAAAAAAGAAGGACCCAACAACTTAAGATGGTGAAATTTTGTAAATATTGAGGAGAAATATTGGGGAACATATAGTTAAAATTCGAGATCTTGGTTCACTATAATGTTAGAGATGTGCTCTGAGGAAGTTGTTATTCATGAATTCTCTTGGAATTAGTTTCAAATATTTCATTTTGGAATTTTCACTATAACCTCTTTTCATAATGTTTCATATGGTAAAATTTGGACCATATTAAGGAACAACTAGGTAAAATTTCATAGTTTTGTTTGTTGACCTTTCTAAGATGTATTTTATGAAAGTTGGGATTTTGTGAAGGATCCTGAAATTTATTTCAAACAAGGAATTTCTTGCTTCAATTTTTTTTGGATGCTTCAAACAGTGAAATTATGAGCATATTGTTGATATATTTTTTTTTCATAGTGGTTCACGTTCCTATGTTCCTGCACACATGTACTAGCTACATCCACAGTCTGAATGAATTGCAGTAAATCCTCCCGAAGGGATCTACTATCGGCCTAACACTGAGGCCTAACCCCACGGGTGTCTAGGAGATTTGATCCTGTGACCTCTCAATCTGGGAGTACTTCCAAGTGGGGACTCAAAAAATTGAGCTAACCCTTGGGGCTAGCATATTGTTGATATATCTCTAGTAATATCTAATTAAAATTATGGATTTATGTTTTCTATAATTTCAGAAACTCCATAAGTTAAGATTTGTGAAGGGTCCTAAAATTAGTTTCAAACAAATGAGCTTAGCAATTTCAATATAGTTTTCTATATGATACCTTAGACTATCAAATTTTTAGAGATACAAGTAACAACGAAGTACCTTATGTAAAAATTTCAGAATTAGATTTCAATAATTGGAAATGTGGAAAGATATGAAAATTTTCTCCCGGGAAAAGGCTAAAAATCAACAAAATCTTGGGAAAGTTACCACAATATTTTACTTAGCACATAAAAATCTCATTAAACATATGGAATTCCAAAGAAGAAATATCAAATTATTACAAACAAAACTTTCAAATTCATAAAGGCTCAAACCTCAAAGATATATCATGAAAAATACCAGTCATTTAGATATTATCTAAATTAATTTTTTAAGGTACATAATTTATAGCGAAATAAATTTTGATTAGAAGATTTATTTTCTTAGGGGTGATAAAGAGGATCATGTTGATGGTGTTGGAAATATGTCAACCAAGGAGTATCGCCAATGTGAATTCCCGATTATACCTCACAACATTTGGAGTAGGAGCCCCATCCAAAATATCAGCCCCACTTCCATGTATTCTTATAGATTTTACTTGACTCAACTATTAGCAAGATATAGGGGTGAACATGCGCCTTTGAAAAGCAAGGGGGGTGTGCTTGATGAGTGTTCGATAATATGTGCATCAAGGCTCTTCTACTGCGGGGGAAAAAAAAAGGTGAATCTCTAAGAGAGAGGTAATAGTACCACCCAAGAAGAGACATGTAGAAAATATAACCAAGGGATTCAATCTAATCTTGTAATGTACTAAAATATAATATTGAATCCTTCTACAATTTGCAGAAACAAAACATGATCATACAATCACATAACAAATAAGAGAAAGAAATAATCAATCGCACAACACAAGATGCATATAGGGAAAGCACAAATCCTAAAACTCGGCTATCTGTATATTGCATAAATTCAAGACCATGAAACAATACAATGCTTTGTCTCACCGAGAAGATTCGGCACTCTGCCAACTATCTCACTCTGGTCTAGGAAAAAATCAATCAAATACTTAAGAAATTCTCAGCCTCTGATCAACCAACCTTGCTCACAAATTCTTTGAGGAATTTCCATCCTATTAAATAGGAAATTCGTTGGAATTGATTGGGCACTGCATCATAGGCTTCCACATGACTCTATAATTGACTTGTACAATTTTCTAATTATACAACTGATAGTTGCCATCCCTTCAACCTCAATCTCAAATGGGCCTTCCTTAGAACTGACATGCAAAAACTATTTATAGTGAATTATCAGTTAATTTCTTGATCACTACTTTTCAATTAGATCATATTTAATTTATTGCACCTCTCACTAGCTCATGTCTCAGTTAGAACTAGTTAAACTAATTTAACTCAATTTCTCGAGTTAATTAATTAAAACTCACAAATAACTGTAATTGTACCCCCTTAAATCATGGTAGATCTCTACAGAGCTCATCTCTGACTCTCAACTCAAATTTCCTAAGCTAACTCAATCATTTTGACCTAGTTAACTAACACAAGTTGTCATGAGATGAAATTACAATTTCTCTTCCAATTTAATCAAGGGAAAATTAAATTAGAAGCCCCCTTAGGTGCCATTTCAACACTCCCTCTCAACAAGAAAGGGATTATCTACTACCCTGATCCTGTCTCTGTGGAGTTCGAATTTTCTTCTTTCTAGTGCCTTCGTAAAGATGTATGGATCCTACTCCTCTGTGGGAATGTACTCTAATGACATAATCTGCCTCTGCACACAATATCTAAAATGGTGATACCGAATATCAATATGCTTGGCCCTGTCATGGGATACTAGATTAAGAGAGATTTTGATGCAACTCTAGTTATCACATTGTATCGCCATCGGATCCATCTGATGACCAAACAAGACAGCAAGTATCTTCCTCATCTAGATGGCCTCGCATGCTACCTGACTAGCCTTGATGTACTCTATCTCTAATGAACTGAGTGAAACTGATATCTGTTTCCTACTATACTAGGAAACTGTTGTTGATCCTATGTTGAATATTCCCCCTAATGTGCTCTTCTTGTCAGATGGACTCCCTACCCAATCCGCATCCATGAAGCCTCGAAAATTCACTCTCTCTATTTGTCTTTACCATAAGCCTTAAAGCTGGTTAACTATGTAGCATAAGTGGGGTCGTGTGTTCACTAGGTACATTAGTGAACCCACAAGCTACTTGTAAACAATAGCATCCACCAATTCACCCGAAGTAGCATCCTCCTTGTTCCATTTTCCTACTAGAGGAGTCTTCATGGGTTTGCTTCCCTCCATGTGGAGCTACCTCAAAATATCCTTGGAATACTTGCCTTGAGATACAAATAGCTCCCAATCTATTTTCCATATTTCCAATCCCAGGAAATAGTGCAATAGCCCCATGTTCTTCATCTCAAATTTTATTGAAAGATCCTCTTTGCAAGACTTGATGAGATTCTCATCACCTGTCAGTATTAGATCCTCGACATAAAGTACAATAATCAAAATTTTACCATCAACAACAATATCATACAGGTTCACTTCCTCTTCACTATTGGTGAAGCCCAACCTAATTAAATAGTTGTTGATCCTGGTGTACCAAGCACGAGGTGCTTGCTTCAGCCCATACAATTCTCTCTTAAGTCTGCACACATGCGAATCCATGTTTAAGGTCTCAAAATGTTCCAGATGCTCAATGTACACCTCTTCCTCAATAACTCCACTGAGAAAGGTTGTCTTTACATCCATCTAATATATTTTCCATCCCATCTGCGCTAAGAGTGCAGGGATGGATCTAATATATGAGCACTTTCTAATTGGCGCAAAAGTATCATCATAGTCAATGCCCTCCACCCGAGAGAACCCTCTAGCCACAAATATGGCCTTCTGCTTCTCCACACTCCCATTTTTTGCCTGCTTCACCATGTAGACCCACCTAGATCCTACAACTGACTTCCCCACTAGTTTTGAGATAACTTCCCATGCATTATTTATGATAATTGAGTCATACTCCTCAACCATGGCATAAACCCACACTGGCTACTGCACTACTTCTTCAAAAGGGGATGGTTCTATTATCACTCAGATTTACCTTGAAGTTGTGGAAAAGGAAAGTAAATCCGAGGTAACCACAAACCAACCTTCAGAGACAGAATCCAGCCAATCTGTATCTAGAGAGGGCTCTCTCTTTAAAATTTAGCTTTGTTCTTAGAAAGTATTAGGCTAGTTATAAGTCCAAGAGTTTGTTTGAATTTAAATTGTGGAATCCTCCAACTAAGGGCATGATTGAGTATTTCAGGCCATTGGGCTATGGAGTCGAAAGGATGTCTTTACTGGATTAAGTTTCTACACACAAGATGGCTTTGCAGGGCAAGATAGCCAAACAGAGAACAATTTTAGATATTAAAGTGAATGGAATGGATTTTGAAGGGATGAAAGGCAATTAAGAATCTTTCAACATGTTCAAAGAAATAAAGTGAATGATTAAAAATAAAAAGAAGTTAAGAATTATTTACTATAGTAATCAAAATGTTTAAACCAGCGAAACAAGAGCAATTAAGAATTCATTGTTTATAACCAGTTTAGAAGAAAACATTTAGAACAATCACAATTGAAATCAGAGTACACTTAAGCAAGTTCCGATTTATTCTTTTTTGTCAATTATTCAGAAATGGAACACAGTGATATTATAAATAGATATAAAACATAAAACATAGGATAGAAAAGTCTTATTGAACTGTAGTCTGACACATGAATCCTGCAAAAAGTCTTGAGCTTCAATTCATCATCCAGCAAGCCACAAAGAAATTTCTCCAAAGCACTTTTATTCCAAAAAGTCAATGTTACAGAAAAGTAGAAGAATCCACCCTCACTAATTCCATTGAGGACTTATTTATACAAAAGATTATTTAAAATATCTCATAACAAAAGAGATATAATCTAGGGTGACTAATGAATAAGTTACAATAAAAATAGAGACAGATGGTCTCGTAAATAGGATAAATCAGCTGATGTTGTGTGTTGTCTCCTCTTTTTTAGAATGTGCTGGAAGCAGTTCCTCTGTTTTAGCTCGTTGCTGTCTTCTTGAGTAATTCTTTTCTGACTGCCTTGCTTGTCTGATACTCTTTTATTCTTACTGATATACTTTAACTGCTGAACTGATACTCTTTGACCTTTATTCACCTATTTATCCTTTATCAAGATATACCTCAGTAAAATAGGCAAAAATTTCACCCAAGGATAAATTTTATAAAAGTTCCATCATCTCATCCCACCATTTAACTTCTGGCACTCTAGTCCTTTGTAATTTTCTCAATGTTTCATCAGCTTCAGTGTATTTGAAAAAATTAGGCTGATATGGAAACAAATGTTTTATTTCATGTTCAAGATAAAATAAACTCTCCAATTTTTCATAAAGACTTTTCCCTATTGGCAATGTTCCTTCTGTTGTACTGGTTGAAGAACTGGATTGATCATCAATCTGTTTGTTTACTTTCTTAACAAAACTTTCCAAATCCATTAATCTACTTTCTTCAATAACAGGACTAGGCAAACCTTTATTTAACACAACATCAAATCTTTCTTTGAAGGTAAAAATTTCTTGCTGCATGCCTGAACACCTTCTTTCAAGATTTTGCATAAGAGTCCTTTTAGTAAAAACTCTTTTGATTTCCAAGATGGTTCCTGTCCTGTCCTGAATTCAAAATTCTACAAGTTGCTGCTTATTTTGAGTATTCAAAAAAGTGATAAGTCTATTGGCTTCTTCTGGCATATTCCCTAACTCTTCCCTTGCTTTCTCAATTTCTTCCAGAGCCAATCTGACTAAATCCTGTTGTTCATATATTATTTGAATAGAAGACCAAATGTTATTTATTGATTGAATAATGTTATACCAAAGAATTTGTTTTAATTCACTTAAAGGTTTTTCCATTGTAAGATCCTTTTCCAATGCTTTAACTGATTTTTCTAGTTTTTTTATTTCTCTTGTCTTCTCAGCAACATTCATTTTTAATTGATCATATTTATTTTCTAGAGTAGAAAGCTAAAACTTTAAGCTTTGGAGTTCTGTCACTTGCAGTTTTAATTCATTCATTGCTTTGATTAATTCATCAGAACCCTTATCAGAAGTGTTCACCTGTGTTAGCTCTGCTTGTTGGCCTGTGATTGATGTACCTGTTCCTGTGGCCGCCTGTGTTGTGATTGCTGGAATAATGGACTCTTTATCTTTTAATACTTGCTCAAGTTATTTTTATATTTCAGAAAGTCATTCATTCATTTTTAAAAGTAAGTCCATCACCTCTTCTTCTGAATTTTTCTTTATTACTTCTTCAGTCTGAGGGTGCCTTGAAGCTGGTAGTTTCAATTGTTTCCTTAATGCAGCAATATCATCATCTTTCTTTTTAATCAATGCTTCAATACCCTTGAAATCCTTTGGATTGTGACCTAATCCAATTATTATCTCTTCCAATGTTTTTATCTTGTTGTCTTTGGCTTGAGATGAGGCTCTTTCCACATGTAGTTGTGCATTTTTGTTTTCTAAAGAATCTTGCAGTTTATGAGCTACCATTGCTTTGTCAGTAAGGGTGGAATAGATCATTTCTCCAGTCTGCTTGTGTAATTCAATTTGATCTAATGGATGAATATCTTTTGCTAGGACCTCAAAATTGGTCCTGTTAACTGACTATCCTATCTCTCTCGACTATCAATGATTTCATCAATAGATTCTACTTTTGGTGGAGGATTCACTTTTTGTCTTTTGGTCTGAGGCTATTGTGAAGATTCATTAAGAGGAGTAGTACCTTCAGCCTCTATTTTCTTGCCCTTTTCCACTTTAGATGGAGTCTGTAAGATTGATATTTCTATTGGATTAGTTTGAACAGAAGAAAACTGTACTTGATCTTGTCCTTTGGAAGTTTGAGGTTGTTCTGTCATTTTGAATGTTTCAATCACTTGTATTTCAGCCTCTTTCTCTTTTCCTTTGGATTCAACTGCAATTGATGGAATGTTTTCCTGTAATTTCTGTTGAAAATTCGCTGCTGAAGAAGGACCAATGTCTGGTACCTGCACTTGCCCAAAAACTTCTAGGTCAAGCATTTTTCCAAGATCTCCATTATCCTGTTCAATTAATGTTCCCTCCACCCATTCATCTTTATTAGCATACTGTTCAATTTTTGGAATCCTATGATGGATGTAAGGTGCTGATTTATTTTTCATTATTTTGTCACAAATGAAGTTGAATGGGTCATAAGGGGCCCAGTAGAAACTCTTTTGCAATCTGAAACGGTCTTCTAGTATTCTTTCAGCTTCTTGTCCAACATCCCTAGAATTGCATATAAATGGACCTAATTGACCTTTGATTTCGGAGTTGGCCTTTCTTTTTTGCATTACAAAAATGAATAATATCAGAGTTATTCATTTGCCTGAAGTACTCTAAAGAAAAAAGTCTCATAGGCACATACTTTGGAAATTTAAATGGACATAATTCACATCCATATATTTTGACTTCTGTAAAATTTTGGTACAAGTACCAATCACCAATTTTATACTGTTTTGAAAGTTGCAGAGTTTTCTTAATTTCATTGCTGAGTCTTAGAGGAGCAACTCCTGTCAACAAGGTAGTTGCAGGGTGTATAAACAGATCAATGAATTCATTATAGGAATAAGGAGAATCTCTGGAATTATGGGTGATGGCTGACCAAAATATGACAGACCTGGGATTTCCTTGGACATTAAGATTTTGAACATGGAAAGGAAAGTTTTCAGATTGGTAATAAAGCATGAGATGGTAAATGACTAAAGAATACTTAAACACTTTCTCATTCTCTAATCTCATGAATTGATCATGGATTTTGTTGGCTATGTAAGATGCAAAGTCATATTTGACAGCAGGAGGCTGTCCAGGAGTGAAGATAGACAATAATACCAGAGTTAACTCATCAACATCCTCACTAGTATTAAAGCCCATGATAAAAGAAATCATATTCAGAATGATTTGGCCCATTTCAGTAAAAAAGGCACTAGCATAGGGAGGTGGGCCCTTGGGCTGATGTTCAGGTAACATGAAAGTCTGACATATGCGTTTTACCTCTTTAGGGGATAACTGAGTAGATTTTTCAAGAAATTCTCCAATGGACAAGGGAGTGAGGTTTTGAATAGGTTCAAAATGGAGCATATCATTGATAGACTGAGCAGTAATAGGGAAAAGGACATTCTGGTTTGGGGATAAAACTGCTCTCTGAATTGGATCATAATTAGCATGAAAATAATGGGTAATTTTAGGGAAGATATGGACTGAGGGTAAAAGGTATCTCAGGAAATTAGATTCCCATAACCCAATAACATCCAAGCCATTCAAATAATTATCTCTACAGCGATAATGAATTCGAAGGGGGCTTTCACTGAAAACTAAGTCTTTGATCTGAAAATCTTTATCCACTAATGGAAAATATTCCAATTCTCTATGAGGGGCGTTCAATGGGGCAACATTTAAAGCCACCGGGACTTCCATTTTTGGTTCTTGTGGATTCAAAAATGGAAATTTGGGGTTTTTATGAAAATGGGGCACAATTTCAGGTTTGGAGATAGTAATTACAGTTCTGGGAACTAAAACACATCACATTGAAGATTTTTCAGACTGTATTGCAGAATTAAAACTCGAACAAATATTTTTAACAGAGTTTCAGTAGGAAATCGGAATAAATACCTGTTTATGGGAAAATGACACTTGTTTAACAGGTACAAGCTAACGGCAGATGGATGCCGGGAAACTGGACTGGCAGTAGTCTTCAGCGGAATATAGTTAATGGTAGTTGGCAGCAGTTTTTTGAATTTCTCAGTATGGAGGGCACAGTCGTTTTCAGCATACAGAATGATCAAAAAATGCGCGAACTTTTGTTTTATTCGCAAAGTCAAAGCGGGGAATTTTTTTATTATTTTAATATATGACGTCAGGGTGTACGATGGACACGTCACAGGGAAATGGTGGTAAGTGGTTTATTCCGCACCACCTTTGGGAGCTGGCGGTAATTTTCGAATTGGGAGCGATTCCATAGATTAACTGACGCGTGGCCCCAACACTATTCGAAAACCACTGCAATTTCGCGAGTTAACTTTCGGATGAGAGAAGGCCAACGAAATGAATGTGAGCCGTGGATCTCTGATGGAGCGATCCAACGGTTGACATGACGTGAAGTTGGCAGGGGATTTAAAAGGTGGGATTAGATTATTAATTAATCCGGATGATTAATTAATCTCTTTGCGTATGATGACGGGTCGCGGTAATGAATGGGTTCATTTTTCAAATTTTGTTTTGAATAAAACTTCGGATTTTTATTTTTTCGTTTAAAACATAAAAACATATGCTTAAACCTTTTTTCGTATGTTTTTATTATATGGTAATAAATCGATATGATTCACTTACCATAGGGGGCGGGGATCATTATATAGATATATTTTTAGCCAAAGGGCATTGTAATGTGGGATCTTTATTTAATCACATGGGTTAAATACTTTGGCTAAAAACTTATAGTAAGATGGTTTATTGGGTTATTTATAAAAGGGAATTATATATAATAGGATAAAGTATTTCCACTAAGGAGTTAATATATAAAGTTAGAAATTAACATGAAAAATGAGAGAAAGCGCTAAGTATAAAACACCATAATAATGTATTTAACTTATGCTTTGCGTGAAATGGATTTTTATGGATCATTGCATGTTTTCCCTAAGTAAAATGGGATTTTGCTTAGGAAAATATTTTTATGAATAAATGAGTATGATGATGAATATTTTTAAATACTAAGGTTTTCTCCAATCATTAGGTCGAGGGTCCGGTCCCTCCAAAATTCAAGGAAATGCCTTGAGCCCCTTTAATCTTCAAATTCCTTAGCACTTAGGGGAAATTAGTAAATTGTTAGGGAAAAAGTGAGATGGAAAGTTAATGATTTTGACTTTGCTGTGTTCTGAAATTCTGCCAATGTGGTGTTATGCCTTTGCACTTGGTGATGAAAGTAAAAGATTACAAACATTTTAAAGCCATCATTCATCACATGAGAATTTGCAATGCCATCTACCTACCCTATCTACTTTCTCTACCATTTTATCTTCTTTATTAGGGTGCACTTAGACTGGCAAACCCTTATCAATCTTCTTTTCCTTTTACATGGCAAATCTATCTATTTCTACACTTATTACATCCAAGGGCTCAAATTAAACTGTTGAGCACCTTTTATTAACTCTACCTATCTACTTATCTGCCAAGATTAAACTGTTTGGTCAGATATTTATTCTCTATTCTACAACATGAAATTGAAAAATGAATTAGTCAAGTTTAAACAGTTTGACTCTTCATAAATTGTGGCAAAAGTTTGACAAGCTGCACACAATTTTATTTATTACAAAAATGAAATAGTAGTGGCATTTGGACTTGCACACTTTTCTGGTCTATTTTTGTGTTGGGGTTCATTGCTTTTCACTTTCTTTTTACCATTTTATTCTTTTCACCCTTTTATTTTTCTTTTAGGGTATACCCTCTTTACATTTTTTAAATTTTTTGATTTTTCAATTTTTTGAAAATATGGAACACCTTTGCACAAGAAAAAGGTTTGAACATATTGCATAGTTCAATAAGACAATCATGAAAAATGACACCTACTGGTATAGGAGTCTAACACTGGCTCCACTTGGGGATGGCTTTTCCTGGTGAAAAGTCAAGAACAGCAGGTCAGATGCCTCAAAAATGCCTTTAACTAAACCATGAAATCTTCTTTTTCTGGTGGCTTTATTTTATATATGATAGTAAACTTCTGAAGCTTAGGGCCTTCACTTCGGGCTTCAACTCCAACAAGTCACCATCCAATCAAAACTGATGCATTATAAAGGATATATTATGTACAAGTTAGAAAAATCAGAACATCCTAGCAAATAGGATCAAAACAGTGTTTCAGCATTCGACCATTGACCTGTCCTTCCTCAGCTTGTGAACCATCCAAATTCTTCAAAAAATATGTGTCATTTCCCTGTAAAGCATGAATGATGTAAGGTCCTTTCCATAAGAAATAAAATTTCCCATGTTTCCCTTTATCTTCCCTTCTGGAATCCCATCTCAGAACTTTGTCTCCCAGTTGAAAATCTTCTGCTTTAGTCCTTTTGTCAAACATTTTCTTTAAATTTTCCTGTAAAACTTGGGATCGTTGATACACTTCTTCTCTAGTCTGCTGCAAGTGAATTGTTTGATTTATTCTTCTTTGAATATCATTTGGTTCTACTTGAGCTTCCTGAAGTAATTTCATAACAATTCCTAAGGATGATGGAAATCTAGCCTCAATACCATAAACTAATTCATATGGACTGGTCCCAATTGATTTCTTAGTTGTAAGTCTGCCTGCCCACAATGCATTGGTAAGTTTATTATGCCAATTCTTTTTATTTTCTTCCAATAATTTTTTAATGATATTAATAAGGATTTTATTAGAAGATTCAGCCAGTCCATTACCCTGAGGATAATAGGCTGTTGAATGGCCTAAAGTGATGTGATATTTATTGCAGAAACTAATCATTTTCTTAGACTTAAAAGCAGCAGCATTATCAGTAATAATTTTCTCTGGACGGCCAAATCTTGAAAGTATATTGGTTTCTAAGAACCCTATAATTACAGAATCATTGGCTTGTCTGCATGGGATAGCTTCAATCCATTTAGTAAATTAATCTGTGGCAGTGAGGATCCATCTGTGTTGCCCAGAAGAAGGAGAATGGATTTCTCCAATAAAATCCAGTCCCCATTGTTGAAAGGGTTTCTCGGTGGAAATTGGCTTTAATGGTAAAGGCAACAATTTTCTCTTGCCTTCAAAGATCTGACGCTTGTGACAAGAAGTTACAAATTTCTTAACATCTGAAAACAAATTCGGCCAGTAAAAACCAACCCTTAATATCTTATCTGCAGTTGACTTCCAGTAGAGGTGCCCACCACAATCTCCTGCATGAAATTCATTAAGAAATTTGTTAGTTTCATCTTTCAATAAACAATTTAATAGAATTCCATCATGATTCTTCCAAAAAATAGCACTATCTAAAATACACTACTTTAAAGATGTCATTTTTAAGAACCTTTGTTTCGTTCTGGATAACCCTAGAGGAGCTTGCAGGTTTAACAAAACATAAATGATATCAGTGTACCAGGGTGAGTCTAAAAAGGTCTGACTGATTTGTGGAGTCGCCATCTCCTGTTCGTCATCCAGTTCATTAATATCCAGGGCTTAGCAATTTGTTTCAGTCATGAGTTGAGCCAAAACTTGTCCCTTTATGAGTTTTGTAGGTCTTATTTCAATATCATATTCTAATATGGTAGCTATCCACTTACCTCTTTTGCTTTCAATACCATCTTGAGTTAAGATCTCTTTAACGACAGCGTTAGGTACATAAGCTATCACATGAGAATACAATATATAAACTCTGAAATCTTTAATTTCTTTCATAAGTGCAAAAGCTTGTTTCTCCATGATATTATATTTCAATGATGCATCTCTAAGTGCTTTACTAAAAAAGGCTATTGGTTTTTCACATCCTTGATCATCCTTTTGTAGCAAAACAGCTGCAATTGTATGTTCAGAAGCAAATGAAAAAATTATGAAATCTCTATCAAACTTTGGACTGGTAAGAACTGGTGTTCTGTTTAAAGCCATTTTGATTTCTTCAAATGATTTCTTGGCTTCTACGGTCCAGTCAATAATTGAATTCTTTTTTAACATGTTAGTAAGCAGTCTAAGTAATTCAGCTAAACTAGAAATGAATCTTCTCAAAAAATTGATCTTTCCTATGAAAGCTTGAAGTTATTTAATGTTCCTGGGATGAGGTATCTGCAATATGGCTTGTATTCTTTCAGGATCAATTCTAATGCCATCTTTAGAAATAATGTGACCTAGGAGTTTTCCTTCTTCAAGACCAAATAATGATTTTTTTTGGATTTAAAGAAATACCATACTTTCTGCATTTTAAAAATACTTGTCTTAGATGATCTAAATGTTGTTGATCTGTCTTTGAAAAAATAGTTAAATCATCTAGATAAATAACCAAAAAATCATGAATTTCTTTGGCAAACGCAATGTCCATTGCTCTTTGGAAGGTTGCTCCTGTGTTTCTGAGACCAAAAGGCATCTTAACATATTTAAAAGTACCCCATGGTGTTGTAAATGTTGTTTTGTCTTGATCATCAGGATGAACCAGAATCTGGTTATACCCTGAAAATCCATCCAGAAGAGAAATCCTTGAAGATCCTACTACCCTTTGTAGGATATGGTCCATTTTAGGCAAAGGATAGTTACCTTTTAAAGAAAAATTGTTCAAATTTCTCAAATCGACACATAGTCTAATCTCTCCAGTCTTTTTTCTTGTTGGTACTAGATTAGAAACCCATTGAAAGAACCTAATAGGAGCTATAATTCCTGCTTCATACATTCTTTTAATTTATTTCTCAATTGAAGGTAGTAAAACAGGGTTGATCCTTCTAAATTTCTATTTGAATGGTTTCTGATCTGGTTTCAAAGGTATTGTATGTTGAATATTGATGTATAGTATGACTTCAGATCTTCATAACTCCAGGAAAAAACATCCTGGAATTCTTTTAAAAGTTCAACATATTTAACCTTTTGATATTTTGGCAGAGATTTAGATAGTTTAACCATCTTGGGATTTCCTTCAATTCCCAAATTGACTTCTTCAATATCAGCTTTTAAAGGTTCCATTTTGGTTTTAGTGGAATGTCATTTGAGTCAAAAAGATCTTTAAAAGGAGTTAATCCTTTGGGTAAATGATTATCTTTTAGATTAATAATTTCAGATTCATCTTCAATAATCTCATCGAATTCCATTTGTTTCAAATCCTGCATATCTTTTTTAGTGAATTTGGTTGGGTGAAGCATGTGAATTGCAGTCTCTTCTGAAATATTCGTTTCTTGTTCATCTAGTTGATCAGATTCATTGATTGTTGTGTTTTCATCTATACTACTGTTAGAGAACTCATTTTCTAATGTCAAAAAATTATTGATCTGATTATTATTTACAAACACTTGCCAATTCATGAGATTGTCCGGTATAGCAAGTCTATGTCTAATCTCAACTGTGAACTGATGATTAGGTCCAAAAGGTAACTTACAGGTGCTAGCAAACATTGCAAGACTGTGGGCATGCAAATTTTATTTTCTAGGAATTTTGGCAAGTTGAGCTTGTAGGAAAGTGTTGAGAATTTCCACAACTGCTCCTCTGTATTCTCTTAGTGTGGGGTCTTTCGTTGAAAATTCACCATTGATATGTTGGATAATTAACTCAGAGTCTCCTATGATTGATACTCTAATTGCTCCTAACTTTTTGACATGTTTAAGCCCTAGAAAAAGTGCTTCATACTCTGCCATATTATTAGTGCATCTAAAGTTCAACCTATAAGCATGGCCTTCAGCGTGATCATTTTCAACATTATGTATCCAAATTACAGCTCCTTCTCCCAACTTATTTACTGAACCATCAAATTCTAAATGCCACAGAATTTCATGTTCATAATCTTCATCAACTGTTTTAACATGTTTCTTAACAAGAGGCTTTGGTCTTTCAATTTTTTCTGGTATTTCTTGATTGTTTGGTGTTTCTTTGTTTTAAGAAATTTCTTTAATTTGAACAGTAGATTTATTTACAGTTTTTGTTTCTGGTGCTTATAGCTCAGTAGGAAGGTCCAATTCAGCATTATAAAGGATGAAAGAGTCCATATCAGAATGTACTGAATAGACAGGGAAGTTTTCAGGCTTCTCATGGCTACTGACTAAATATTTCATCAAGGTCTCTCTGTATAGTCTTTTAGGTTGACCAAATACTGAAATAGTAGCATATGACATATCTAATTGAATAGATCCTCTGAGTTTGGCACCCCAAGATCTGGACAACAACATACCATATTTGGGAGGAATATCGGCTACTAATATATCCATCAGAACAAATTTCGCAGGGTAGTGCACCAAAGTAACACACAGATATTTAATCAAACCTAAACATCTTACCTGACTTGAATCAAAAGAAAAAAGATCTTTATATGGTCTGGTAATGTCAACGTTTAATCTTTCCATCACAGCTTTTGGCATCAAATTATGGGACGCTCCAGAATCAAGCATAGCGTTATGAAGTATTTTTTCATGAACATTCAAACTCACATAAAATGGGGGAATTCCTCCACTTTCTGGTTTTCCATTTACCTCAGGGCCAAAAAGGAGTTTGGGTTGATCATCAAGAACATTTACTGAATCATCCATTCCAGTAATGTTAATGTTAAGGGATTTGCTGATTTGGCTTCTATAGACATCATGTTTAGCCAATTCTGATAAGGGAACAACTATCTTTAGTTTGCCTATTTCAGCCTCTAGATTGAAAGGTTTTTCTGTTTGAGCTCTAGTGTTTTGGACAGTTGGGTTTTCTCTGTTTTTTGAGTCTTTAATGTTTTTCTCTTTTTCATGGGTGGGATTATGAGTTGAAGGTGTTTCTTAATTAACTTATGTTGTTTCTTCTACGTTTCCTACAGGAGGAAAAGTATTAGAAAGTTGTTTATTATTTGGTTGGTTATCAGACACATCTTCAATTATTGGATTTGCAGGGTTAGGACCTGTTCTAGACAGAATTTGTACAGGAGGAGTGTTAGTTTTACCTTTGATTCTTTGCTTCACAGCTTTTTGTTTTCTATTTTCTGGTACATCAATCCGTCTGCTTCTCAAATTGTATTGTTTATGAACTTCATAAATTTCTGTGTCATAACCTTCTTTAAAATCAATATTTTCTCCTGAATGAGTTTGAAATGTTTCAAGAATGTGATTTTCTTGATCATCTTGAGATAGGAAAAATTCTGGTTCGTTTTTGTTCTCAGTTACGTTATTTATTTAAACATCCTCGGTCGGTTCTTCAGAAGTTGAACCTTCAACAAAATTTTCTTGGAATGGTGGCCTGATGTTTTGGTCAGGGACATTTTTCCTCGTATTTTGGTTTTGATTTCTTCTAAAGTTTGGGTTTCTCACAAAATTTTGACCATCACCAGAAGAATTTCTTTCGATCGTCTCTACTCTGTCTCCCAGTCTTTCCATACCTTTAATAATTGCATCCATCTTTCTTTCAAAAGCTGAAGGTTATTCGTTCATAGGCATCCTTCTTTCAGCCCTATCTCTAGCTCGTTTTTCTATGAGGTTAGCTTCAACACTAACAACTATGCTTTGCATCTCTTCTAGGGTTTGGGGGGCTCTTTCCCTAAGTGAATATGCTATGTCAGAGTCAAAAACATCAGGGAATTTAACCAGTACTGAATCCGGAGGGGGTTTAAGGTTTTGAGGAACAACATTATAGGCTTCGTTAAATCTGATGATGTAATCTTGCACTGTTTCATTAGGTCCTCTTTTCAATTTTCCAAAGTCAGATAGGATCTGAAGAGGGTCTTTATTCTTCTCCCATATATTTAAAAATGACATATATAGGGCTGGTAAGTCAGCAATACTGTTTGGAGTAAGAGCCCTAAACCATGTTCTGACTTCCCTAGTAAGGCTCTGGACAAAAATTCTCATTCGAACATCATCAACGTCAATTTCATAAAATTCGAAGTAATCAGTCATCCTTTTGGTATGTTGTTGAGCAGTATAAGTACCTGAACCATCAAAAGGGTGATCTTACTTTGATAGTCTAGAGGCAAAGCAGCAGGGTTGCCTGGCAACCTTAACGGAGCATATCTATTGGCCATTGGAAGGTGTAATGGAATAATAGGTGATGATGGTCTGGAAGTGGTGGGGGTAGGAGTAGAAGGAGTGGCTTGTGTTTGGGAAGCTTGAGGAAAAGTAGCTGAACTTGGGGACGCTTCAGTAATTACAGAAATGTTTGAAGTTTCTTCAAAGGTCTGTTCAGATTGAATGGAATTTTGTAAATGTCTGACGAGATGAAATGAAAAAAATCTCAATTGTAAATCTTCAAGAAACAATGGGTCCGGAACTAGTCTGGATAATTCAGTTTCAGAAAAATTTACAAACAAAGATGTTTCAAATCGCTCATTAAAAGGTATTTCATCAAAATATATAATCTTCACAGGACAGGATGTTGATCTAGAAAGAGGTCGGGAACTTCCAGAACTTTCTTGAGTTCCTCTTTCAGAGCTTTCTTGACTTCCTTGTCTTCTAAGAATCTTAGGAATCAGATTTGGATTATCGAATACCAGAGGTGGGTTTGGATTAGGATTTGACCTGGTATAACGAGTTCTTTCTGAAGCCAGATTTCCTAGTAATGTTTCTTTTTGGCTTTTGTTTTAAATAAAATGAAAGTACAACTTCGACAAATTCTTTAAGAAATTTAAGATTTTTGATTAAAATTTTCTCAAAGATTTATTGAACTGGAGATTCTGATTGAATGTTTGAAATTAAAGTTCTGTTATTTAAGCTAAACCAGAGATAGACTGAAGCAGCATTTATTTACTATGCAACTGCAGAGCAAAAGCATTTCAAAGGCTACCTAGCTGATCTTCAGACTCTGTCTATAGCTTATAAGCAAACAATAGTAACAATAAAGATATTCAGATCCCTAGTGGAGTCGCCACTATGTTATCACTCATATTTTCCTTGAAGTTGTGGAAAAGGAAAGTAAATCCGAGGTAACCACAAACGAACCTTCAGATACAGAATCTAGCCAATCTGTATCCAGAGAGGGCTCTCTCTTTAAAATTTAGCTTTGTTCTTAGAAAGTATTAGGCTAGTTATAAGTCCAAGAGTTTTTTTGAATTTAAATGGTGGAATCCGCCAACTAAGGGCACGATTGAGTATTTTAGGCCATTGGGCTATGGAGTTGAAAGGATGGCTTTACTGGATTAAGTTTCTACACATAAGATGGCTTTGCAGGGCAAGACAGCCAAACAAAGAACAATTTTAGATATTAAAGTGAATGGAATGGATTTTGAAGGGATGAAAGGCAATTAAGAATCTTTCAACATGTTCAAAGAAAGAAAGTGAATGATTACAAATAAAGAGCAGTTAATAATTCTTTACTATAGTTATCAAAATGTTTAAACCAGCGAAACAAGAGCAATTAAGGATTCATTGCTTATAACCAGTTTAGAAGAAAACATTTAGAACAATCACAATTTAAATCAAAGTACACTTAAGCAAGTTCCAATTTATTCTTTTTTGTCAATTATTCAGAAATGGAACACAGTGATATTATAAACAGATATAAAACTTAAAACATAGGATAGAAAAGACTTATTTAACTGTAGTCTGACACATGAATCCTGCAAAAAGTCTTGAGCTTCAATTCATCATCCAGCAAGCCACAAAGAAATTTCTCCAAAGCACTTTTATTCCAAAAAGTCAATGTTACAGCAAAGTAGAAGAATCCACCCTCACTAATTCCATTGAGGGCTTATTTATACAAAAGATTATTTAAAATATCTCATAAAAAAAGAGATATAATCTAGGGTGACTAATGAATAAGTTACAATAAAAATAGAGACATATGGTCTCGTAAATAGGATAAATCAGCTAATGTTGTGTGTTGTCTCCTCTTTTTTAGAATGTGCTGGAAGCAGTTCCTCTGTTTTAGCTCGTTGCTATCTTCTTGAGTAATTCTTTTTTGACCGCCTTGCTTGTCTCATGCTCTTTTATTCTTACTGATATACTTTAACTGCTGAACTGATACTCTTTGACCTTTAGTCACCTATTTATCCTTTATCAAGATATACCTTAGTAAAATAGGCAAAAATTTCACCCAAGGATAAATTTTATAAAAGTTCCATAATCTCATCCCACCATTTAACTTCTGGCACTCTGGTCCTTTGTAATTTTCTCAATGTTTCATTAGCTTCAGTGTATTTGAAAAAATTAGGCTGATATGGAAACAAATGTTTTATTTCATGTTCAAGATAAAATAAACTCTCCAATTTTTCAAAAAGACTTTTCCTTGTTGGCAATGTTCCTTCTGCTGTATTGGTTGAAGAACTGGCTTGATCATCAATCTGTTTGTTTAATTTCTTAACAAAACTTTCCAAATCCATTAATCTACTTTCTTCAATAATAGGATTGGGCAAACCTTTATTTAACACAACATGAAATCTTTCTTTGAAGGTAAAAATTTCTTGCTGCATGTCTAAACACTTTCTTTCAAGATTTTGCATAAGAGTCCTTTTGGTAAAAACTCTTTTGATTTCCAAGATGGTTCCTGTCGTGTCCTGAAATCCAAATTCTGCAAGTTGCTACTTATTCTGAGTATTCAAAAAATTGATAAGTCTATTGGCTTCTTCTTGCATATTCCCTAGCTCTTCCCTTGCTTTCTCAATTTCTTCCAGAGCCAATCTAACTAAATCCTGATGTTCCTATATTATTTGAATAGAAGACCAAACGTTCTTTATTGATTGAATAATGTTATACCAAAGAATTTGTTTTAATTCACTTAAAGGTTTTTCCATTGTAAGATCCTTTTCCAATGCTTTAACTGATTTTTCTATTTTTTTTATTTCTCTTGTCTTCTCAGCAACATTCATTTTTGATTGATCATATTTATTTTCCAGAGTAGAAAGCTAAAACTTTAAGCTTTGGAGTTCTGTCACTTGCAGTTTTAATTCATTCATTTCTTTGATTAATTCATCAGAACCCGTATCAGAAGTGTTCACCTGTGTTAGCTCTGCTTGTTGGCCTGTGATTGATGTACCTGTTCCTGTGGCCGCATGTGTTGTGGTTGCTAGAATAATGGACTCTTTATCTTTTAATGCTTGCTCAAGTTCTTTTTCTGTTTCAGAAAGTTGTTTATTCATTTTTAAAAGTAAGTCCATCACCTCTTCTTCTGAATTTTTCTTCATTATTTCTTCAGTCTGAGGGTGCATTGAAGCTGGTAGTTTCAATTGTTTCCTTAATGCAACAATATCATCATCTTTCTTTTTAATCAATGCTTCAATACCCTTGACATCCTTTGGATTGTGACCTAATCCAATTATTATCTCTTCCAATGTTTTTATCCTGTTGTCTTTGGCTTGAGATGAGGCTCTTTCCACATGTACTTGTGCATTTGTGTTTTCTAAAGAATCTTGCAGTTTATGAGCTGCCATTTCTTTTTCAGTAAGGGTGGAATAGATCATTTCTCCAGTCTGCTTGTGTAATTCAATTTGATCTAATGGATGAATATCTTTTGCTAGGACCTCAAAATTGGTCCTGTTAACTGACTATCCTCTCTCTCGACTATTAATGATTTCATCAATAGATTCTACTTCTGGTGGAGGATTCACTTTTTGTCTTTTGTTCTGAGGCTGTTGTGAAGATTCATTAAGAGGAGTAGTACCTTCAGCCTCTCTTTTCTTGCCCTTTTCCACTTTAGATGGAGTCTGTAAGATTGATATTTCTATTGGATTATTTTGAACAGAAGAAACCTGTACTTGATCCTGTCCTTTGGAAGTTTGAGGTTGTTCTATCATTTTGAATGTTTCAATCACTTGTATTTCAGGCTCTTTCTCTTTTCCTTTGGATTCAATTGCAATTGATGGAATGTTTTCCTGTAATTTCTATTGAAAATTCCCTATTGAAGAAGGACCAATGTCTGGTACCTGCACTTGCCCAAAAAATTCTAGGTCAAGCATTTTTCAAAGATCTTTCATTACATTGTCCATATTGACTTCTTCATTATCCTGTTCAATTAATGTTCCCTCCACCCATTCATCTTTATTAGCATACTGTTCAATTTCTGGAATCCTATGATGGATGTAAGGTGCTGATTTATTTTTCATTCTTTTGTCACAAATGAAGCTGAATGGGTCATAAGGGGCCCATTAGAGACTCTTTTGCAATCTGAAATGGTCTTCTAGTATTCTTTCAGCATCTTGTCCAGCATCCCTAGAATTGCATATAAATGGACCTAATTGACCTTTGATTCGGAGTTGGGCTTTCTTCTTTGCATTACAAAAATGAATAATATCAGAGTTATTCATTTGCCTGAAGTACTCTAAAGCAAAAAGTCTCATAGGCACATACTTTGGCAATTTAAATGGACATAATTCACATCCATATATTCTGACTTCTGTAAAATTTTGGTACAAGTACCAATCACCAATTTTGTACTGTTTTGAAAGTTGCAGAGTTTTCTTAATTTCATTGCTGAGTCTTGGAGGAGGAACTCCTGTCAACAAGGTAGTTGCAGGGTGTATAAACATATCAATGAATTCATTATAGGAATAAGGAGAATCTCTGGAATTATGGGTGATGGCTGACCAAAATATGACAGACCTGGGATTTCCTTGGACATTAAGCTTTTGAACATGGAAAGGAAAGTTTTCAGACTGGTAATAGAGCATGAGATTGTAAATGACTGAAGAATACTTGAATACTTTCTCATTCTCTAATCTCATGAATTGATCATGGATTTTGTTGGCTATGTAAGATGCAAAGTCATATTTGACAGCAGGAGGCTGTCCAGGAGTGAAGATAGACAATAATACTAGAGTTAACTCATCAACATACTCACTAGTATTAAAGCCCATGATAAAAGAAATCATATTCAAAATGATCTGGCCCATTTCAGTAAAAAAGGCACTAGCATAGGGAGGTGGGCCCTTGGGCTGATGTTCAGGTAACATGAAAGTCTGACAGATGCGTTTTACCTCTTCAGGGGACAACTGGGTAGATTTTTCAAGCAATTCTCCAATGGACAAGGGAGTGAGGTTTTGACCAGGTTCAAAATGGAGCATATCATTGATGGACTGAGCAGTAATAGGGAAAAGGACATTCTGGTTTGGGGATAAAACTGCTCTCTGAATTGGATCGTAATTAGCATGGCAATAATGGATAATTTCAGGAAAGATATGGACTGAGGGTAAAAGGTATCTAGGAAGACCAGACTCCCATAACCCAATAATATCTGAGCCATTCGAATAATCATCTCTGCAGCGACAATGAATTCGAAGGGGGCTTTCACTGAAAACTAAGTCTTTGATCTGAAAATCTTTATCCACTAATGGAAAATATTCCAATTCTCTATGAGGGGCGTTCAATGGGGCAACATTTAAAGCCACCGAGACTTCCATTTTTGGTTCTTGTGGATTCAAAAATGGAAATTCGGGGGTTTTTATGAAAATGGGGCACAATTTCAGGTTTGGAGATAGTAATTACAGTTTTGGGAACTAAAACACATCACATTGAAGCTTTTTCAGACTGTATTGCAGAATTAAAACTCGAACAAGGATTTTTAACAGAGTTTCAGCAGGAAATCGGAATAAATACCTGTTTATGGGAAAATGGCACTTGTTTAACAGGTACAAGCTGACGGTAGATGGATGCTGGGAAACTGGACTGGCAGTAGTCTTCAGCGGAATACAGTTAATGGCAGTTGGCAGCAGTTTTTTGAATTTCTCAGTATGGAGGGCACAGTCGTTTTCAGCATACAGAATGATCAAAAAATGCACGAACTTTTGTTTTATTTGCAGAGTCAAAGCGGGGAATTTTTTTATTATTTTAATATATGACGTCAGGGTGTACGATGGACACATCACAGGGAAAGGGCGGTAAGTGGTTTATTTTGCACCACCTTTGGGAACTGGCGGTAATTTGTGAATTGGGAGCGATTCCATAGATTAACTGACGCGTGGCCCTGACACTATTCGAAAACCACTGCGATTTCGCGAGTTAACTTTCGGATGAGGGAAGGCCAGTGGAATGAATGCGGGCCATGGATCTCTGATGGAGTGATCCAACAGTTGACATGATGTGAATTTGGCGGGGGAGTTAAAAGGCGGGATTAGATTATTAATTAATCTGGATGATTAATTAATCTCTTTGCATATGATGACGGGCTGGGGTAATGAATGGGTTTATTTTTCGAAGTTTGTTTTGAAAAAAACTTCGGCTTTTTATTTTTTCATTTAAAACATAAAGACATATGCTTAAACCTTTTTTCATATGTTTTTATTATATGGTAATAAATCGATATGATTCACTTACCATAGGGGGCGGGGATAATTATATAGATATATTTTTAGCCAAAGGGCATTGTAATGTGGGATCTTTATTTAATCACATGGGTTAAATACTTTGGCTAAAAACTTATAGTAAAATGGTTTTGTGGGTTATTTATAAAAGGGAATTATATATAATAGGATAAGGTATTTCCACTAAGGAGTTAATATATAAAGTTAGAAATTAACATGAAAAATGAGAGAAAGTGCTAAGTATAAAACACCATAATAATGTATTTAACTTATGCTTTGTGTGAAATGGATTTTTATGGATCATTGCATGTTTTCCCTGAGTAAAATGGGATTTTGCTTAGGAAAAGATTTTTATGAATAAATGAGTATGATGATGAATATTTTTAAATACTAAGGTTTTCTCCAATCATTAGGCTGAGGGTCCGGTCCCTCCAAAAGTCAAGGAAATGCCTTGAGCCCCTTTAATCTTCAAATTCCTTAGCACTTAAGGGAAATTAGTAAATTGTTAGGGAAAAAGTGAGATGGGAAGTTAATGATTTTGACTTTGCTGTGTTCTGAAATTCTGCCAATGTGGTGTTATGCCTTTTGCACTTGGTGATGAAAGTAAAAGACTACAAACATTTTAAAGCCATCATTCATCACATGAGAATTTGCAATGCCATCTACCTACCCTATCTACTTTCTCTACCATTTTCTCTTCTTTATTAGGGTGCACTTAGACTGGCAAACCCTTATCAATCTTCTTTTCCTTTTACATGGAAAATCTATCTATTTCTACACTTATTACATCCAAGGGCTCAGATTAAACTGTTGAGCACCTTTTATTAACTCTACCTATCTACTTATATGCCAAGATTAAACTGTTTGGTCAGATATTTATTCTCTATTCTACAACATGAAATTGAAAAATGAATGAGTCAAGTTTAAACAGTTTGACTCTTCATAAATTGTGGCAAAAGTTTGACAAGCTGCACACAATTTTATTTATTACAAAAATGAAATAGTAGTGGCATTTGGACTTGCACACTTTCCTGGTCTATTTTTGTGTTGGGGTTCATTTCTTTTCAATTTTTTTTGACCATTTTATTCTTTTCACCCTTTGATTTTTCTTTTAGGTTATACCCTCTTTACATTTTTTAATTTTTTTTATTTTTCAATTTTTTGAAAATATGGAACACCTTTGCACAAGAAAAAGGTTTGAACATATTGCATAGTTCAATAAGACAATCATGAAAAATGACACCTATTGGTATAGGAGTCTAACAAGGTCTATTGCAATACCTTCATTCATAAGAGCCATGTATCTAGTTTACTTCTTTCGGGACTTTCTCTTCCGGTGCTATGATGTGGGTGCTCCCACATTATCTCTCACATCTAGCAATAATATGTCAGTCGCTTTGGTGCACTTCCTTCCATCTATCATAGATGGCTCTGCATGAGTGGTTTCTACAACTCTCTATTCCTCTTCTTATGGTTGCTCCAAATCATGAGTTTCATCCTTTGGAGCCAAGAGCTCCTCATATGCATGCAACTCGAGCTTCCTCTCAAGGGACAATTCCATGGCTTTGCCTTCATCAAATTTCACATCTCTTCTGACCAATGTCATCTGGTGTGTTGGAAAGTACATCTGATAGTTTTTAGGTGTATCAGTGTACCCCACAAATATCCTCAACTATGTTGTTGCCTCTAGATTCTTCCTGGTATCTTTGGTTACATGGAAATAAACAGATGAACCAAAAATTTTAAAATACGACACATTCAGTCTCTTGCCTAAAAAACCCTTCTCTGGTGTACTCATCCCAAGTATCCAATGAGGACTTCTTCTCTACACAAATAATTTTGAATTGCATGCTTCCGCCCAAAAATTTAATGATAGGCCCTAATCATTCAACATAGCTCATGCTCCTCCCACAATATTTATATTCTTTATTTCTACAAACCCATTCTACTTGGGTTATGAGGTGATATCAATTATCTTAGAATTCCTCCTGAGGCACAAAAGTTCTTGAATTTGTTAGAGATTTATTCTCCACCATTTTCGATCCTCAGAGCCTTCAACTTCTTCCCTGTATATTTCTTGACAAGTGCCTTGAACTCAAAAAACTTGGAGAACTTTTGGCTTTTATTCTGCATGAAGAAAATCTAACAATTTCTTGAAAAATAATCAACTAAAATCACACAATACCTATGCTTTGTTTTGGAATCTATTGAGAATGGTCCAGACACGTCTGATTGAACTCTCTCAAGGATCACCTTGGCTTGGATTTCCTTATTGTGAAAGGTAGCTTTTATATACTTCCCCAATGTACACCCTTTGCATGTATCTCTTTGTGCAAGTGCACCCTTTGGATGTCCTGTAGAAATCTATTGCATGATCTTCAAAGCGTCGTGGTGTAGATGGCCCAACCTCCTATGCCATAACTCACTGATGTCTCAACTCTCCACCTTCTCTACTGCTCAATGTTGTAGAGTCTTCTACATCTAGTTTGTAGAGATTATTTGCTCGAACTAAAATATTTTTCACTTGTCCTGTGGCTTTATGACAAAGGAATGCCTTTCCTTCACTAAAGATCACATCATAGCCACAATCTTCCAATATAGAAACAAAAATCAAATTATTCTTTAAAAAAGGAACATACATGACATATTTTAATGTGAGTGGATTACCTGACTCCCTCTAAAATGTAGCTATACCTACACCAGAAACTTTATAGCTCCCATCATCACCCATCTCAATGAGCATCTAGAAATTATTCTGCTCCAAGCTATTGAAGAATGCTTTTTTTTCATTCATATAGACTGAAGTTACATTATCCAAGTACCACAGATAACCTATCATCGATGACACCATGCATGCGATGAGAGTGAAATTCAACTCGAACTTTGAGGAATATTCTTCACCTGTTGCTCCTCCTAAGGCCTTCTTGTTGGTATTATTTTGTGGACAATCTATGGCATAGTGTCCATGCTCATGACAAGTGAAACATTTTACCTTTTACAAGTTTCTCTTCTTTATTAACTTGATGGACTCCTATTTGGAATGGGATGCCTTCCCTTTCCCTTTCTTTGCCTTTCCATCCAAGAAATAGTTCTCCTCATCATCAGTCTTTGATGAGGATCCATCTCTCGTGCTCCACCGAATTTCTTCTTGAACCAAATCAAACCATAGTCGCTCCCACTATGGTAGCTTATCCCTCCCATTCACAGAGTCCTGGTAGCTATGCCAGCTCTTGGGAAGGCCTAGCATATCTAGGCTCACCAAATCATCTGAGGAAACAGTTATCCCAACACTTCCAAGCGCTTGTCAACATTGAGTGAACTTCGTCAATTATTTTTGGATCATGTCGCCCTTCTCTATTTTGATCTTCCTGAGTTTGAATTTAAGCGCCAAATTCTTGGCATTGCTACTATTCTGAAACAGATGTTTCAAGGCCTTCCACATATCATATGGAGTCTCCTTCCCATGGAAACTTGAGACAATATGATGTCTAACTCCCTCTAACAAGATCCATCTCGCCTTTGCTACATTCTTCTACCATGCATCAAGATGTTGGGAATTTGTTGTTATGGAAGAGGAATATCAATATCAATGAATTCCTTCAGTTCATTTTCCTTGATAATTTCCTCCACCCCTTCCTTCAAAGTTATGTAATTTGAATTTCCCTCAGGGGAATATTCGAGTCTTAATGCATTGAAAGACATGTTGATCTGTTTCTGGGTCCTGAAGAATAAATATGCAAATTCAAAGTTGCTCAAAACAAAAAAATTTCTTCTCTTCTATTGTGATTCCTAACGCTATGATACCACCTATGAAATCTAACCAAGGGATTCAATTTGATCTTGTAATGTACTAAAAAAAATATTGAATCCTTCTACAATTTGTGGAAACTAAACACAATCGCGTAATCACATAACAAGTAAGAGAAAGAAACTGTCAATCACACAACATAATATGTATCTAGGGAAATCACACTTCCTAAAACCTTGCTATCTTTATATTATATAAAGTCAAGAAAATGAAACAAATGATTTTCTCTCATCGATAAACTCCAACACTCTACCAACTGTCTCACTCTGATCTAGGAAAAATGAGTCAAATACTTAACCAATTCTTAGCCTCTTCTCATCCAGCCTTGCTCATACATTCTTGGAGAAATTTTTTCCCTATTAAATAGGAAATTCCTTGGAATTTATTGCACAATTCATCATAGGCTTCCATATGACTCTATAACTGACATGTAAAATTTTCTAATTATACAACTGATAGTTATCATCCCTTTAACCTTAGTCTCAACGGGGCCTTCTTTAGAAGTGACATGAAAAAACTATTTATAATAAATTATCAGTTAACTGATTGATCACTACTTGTGAATTAAATTAGATTTAATTCACTAGACCTCTCCCTAGCTCATCTCTCAGTTCGAACTAGTAAAACTGATTTTAACTTGATTTCTTGAGTTAACTAATTACAACTCATAAACAAATGTATATGAAACCCCTTAAATAATGGGAAAACTCTACATGCCTCCTCTCTGACCTTTAACTCAAATTTCATGAGCTAACTCAATCATTATGACTTAGTTAACTAATACTAGTTGTCATGAGATGAAATTACAATTTCTCTTGCAATTTAATTAAGAGAAAACTAAACTAGAAGCCCCTTTAGGTTCCATTTCTTGGTGCCATTTCAACAAGACACACATGAACTAAAGGATTTCATCTGACATCCAATGGAATAGTCCAAAAGGGATGTGATGGTCATTTCACATAACAATTTGAGAAGGATCCACCTAATATCTTGCAGAATAGTCCACAAGGATGGGGCAATAATTAGAACCATTACAACACATTCTCAACAAGATAGACACTACTAACCAAAATATTTCAATTATCTTAGTACATGTGAAAGAAAACATGAATTAAAAACATTCGTGGAATAATATTAAAACATTCATAAGTCATGCATGAAGAATGTGCAGGCACTGAAGGATTCTATTATTAAGTAAAATTTCCAAGACACATATGTACAATGAACATCACTAGCTCCAATAGTGGATTATTGGAGCCACTCCTTACTCCACAAAGAATTTATTTATCTCTCTAGTGCTTTGCTAGTGGAGCCAAGGTGAAAATTCCATTCCCCATATAATGAGGGAGTATATATAACCAAGGGAGACTCTTTGAATACCATCATGATTGTTTGACTTCCCATGAATTTTCGACTTACATGACTCTTCACATTCATGTGTGTCCTTTGGAATTCCACCTTTCAATACATTTTGAATAGAACATACATGGTGTAAAATAGTCATGTGGCATATGACCACTCATGACATGGAATGACATGACACTGCTGACATGGGCTGCTTGATGACATGGCAATGTCATGCCACTAATGTTGCTAAAAGTTAAGAGTCTTCATCAAAGAGCTTTATTTTCTCCTCCCCATGCCTTGGTGCTAAGGAGTCTCCAATGATCTCGAGTATTAGATGGTGGTTGCACACTAATGTCCTTTCACTTTATTTTGATCAATCATCTTGTCACTAGTGTAAAATGGCTAATTAATTACTAAAATAACGACTAAATTTTGCATATAAATGACCAGTTTTCAGTCGGTGACTAGTAGTAGCTAATTTACAGTGTCTTATAACGCAGCCAACTTTTAGTCATTTTTAGCTTAGTCATTGGTTGTCTCAATTTTAACGTCTAGTAGTATATTCAGTCATTAATTTGGCCATTAATTTAGTCATTAATTGTCAAAATTAATGACCAAATATACAAAAAAATATATTACTATATGATCATCCGAGAAAACCAATTAATGACCAAAGAAATATGACCAAAATGTTGGTCCTGTTATAAGATAATGTAAATTAGCTACTAATATTCATATATATGCAAATTTTAGTTGTCATTTTCAACCAATTAATGACCAAAGAAATATGAAAAAATGTTTGTCGTGTAATAAGATATTGTAAATTAGCTACTAATAGTCATATATATGTAAAATTTAGTTTTCATTTGTAATTACAAATTAATAATTTGCAATAGTCATTTATAATTTTTTTGTAGTTTCATTTTAATTATATAAACTACAAATTTAGTAGTTTATATTCATTTCATTTATTTTCATTCATAATAATTATAAATTACTTATTTAGTTGTATATTCATTTTATTTGTGGTCATCATTCATCAATATAAACTACTAATTTAGTAGTTTTAGATTGATTTTATGTGTTCATTATTAATCAACATAAATTAATTAGTATGATTTTGCGACTAAATTAAAAAAATGCCATACAACGTGCACTGGTTCATCTAATATAAAAATGGAAAGTTACATATGTTAATTAAAATACTAAACAATATCAAGTGCACCTATAAACAATTTCAACCACATAAATGATATTATATGAAATGTCAAGTATAATTTACAATATGAGTTTCCAACTTAACATTGGTTGGACTATAATTTACACGTGAAATTTTGTTTCATCACTACAAAAAAATATCATCGTGTTGCCAAGGCATTGCAGGTGAATTCACTAACTCTAAATATTTGACCATCAGTCTCTATGTGTGTGTATTATGCGAGATATTGGCTTTAAGGGTATCATTAGACCAATTCTCTTCCCTCTATTTTTGCATTTTTCACTCCAATGTTAGTGCTCTCCTATTTCTTCAAATATTGTTTCTTACCATCAATACTGAGTTCCTTTTCTGGAAAAGAAAAAGAAAAATACAATGCAGAGTATAAGACATGATATAAAATGAACAATAGAATATAAAATAAATTAGACTATAAAGGTTTTATATGACATATACCTCCACATCAATAATATTAAAGCCATTTTTCCCCACAAAAGAAAGAAACTCAAACAAGTTTTATTCAGTTGAACGAAAGTGGCCACCTGTATAAACAAAGAAAATAAAATCTCACCATAAAAAAGAAGACCTTAGTAACTTAGTATTCAACCTTCACGTAAATATTAGGAAAAATCATGCCAACTAAGTTACATGTTAAAAGCTCAAGTTGTAAATAAGTTGTGAAAACAAATAATCTAAGGTGTCATGTCTAATCCTTGTCGTTTTATTTGCAACAACATTTTGTTCTCTAACGCATGAACTTGGTCAAGTATATAAATAACATGTTCTCAAATAACAACATGAAAGTAAAATTTTCTAATAGTTATGAAAATATTTAAAGACAAAACATTAAAAAGGATTTCAATCAATATCATGTAATACCAATTTCATATTCAAGTTTTTGTTGTTGTTTAAATGGACATGATACCAAGTATTTTCAATTTCATAGTCTAAATACAAAGAAAAATCAAAATAAACTTTCAAAATACAATTAAACAATAAAGAGAGGATATCACAGAATGGATATTGCTATTATACAAAAAAAATTTACCTGTCCATCGATGTGTTATCAATCATTCATAAAAAATTTGGTTGCCCAAAATAACTATGAGGTGAAAGAATCACAACATTAAAAACCGTAGGAATACCTGCTAGAAACATTTCCAAATTCGATGGCTCAAGTTCCTGAAGGATCTCCAACAACAAATGAATTATATCTAGTACATGATCTACAATGTCTCCCCATCCTTTTTCCAATCACATTTCATGTAACTTCCCCACACCAAAGTCAAGTAACAATCAAATGAAGGAATTGACATTTTTTTTAACCTTTTATATCTCTAATCTTTGAATCTAATTTGTTTCAAGAACATATTAATTCATATTTAAATCCTTAATGTCATGATAAGGTATCAATCAAGTAGGAAATGAGAAAAATCAACCTTAATGAGGTCCTCTAACAATTTCTATAATATCAATATTTTTCTTGTTGTGATATCTTGGATAGAAAAAATTACATATCTGCAAAGGAAAAATCCATATATTACTTATGTTCAAACTCTATATATGGTGTATTCTTAGGTAAATTTTTAAGATGTTCCTCTTCCTTTACCAAAGCGGATTGTATCTTGGTTAAACTATGTATCATTTTGTTCAACATCAATTTATGAAAGATAAATTTCACACATTATTCTTTCCCATTTCTCAACATGGTACATATCATAAATTAAAAGTCACATAAAAGCAAGAGAAACCATTTTCTAGCCAAAAGAAACAAACAAACAATGCCTCTAATTAAACTTCACACCTCGAAATTACTCGGTCTCGTGTTTAGGCTAGAGGTGATAGTATTTGAATCATCTTTAGGTCATATTTAATGGGATATTCATGTGTTTACGATGATGTCAATTTGTTGTTAAAAGAAATATATAAATTCAGGTTATTATAAGTTAGATTGAAGTATAATTTAGAAAAATAACATCATTGCAAGGTAGTGGAGAGAGAAACATCTTCATAATTAGGCTTCTCTATTTTAGTTTGATATGAGTTGATTTTATAATTGAATATATAGTTCTCTCTAAATAAGTGAAATAGAAAGATGGTAATCTAAATAGTCTTCTGAATTTGTAACCAAATCATATTATATATATCTAAAACAGTGAGGTCGTCATTCTTTGTTGTTTGATAGATATTTATGGTGCATAGAATAATAATTAATTAACTATCAAACACAATGATGCAATATATTAACCAAGGAACTAAAAATGACATGGTTGTGGTATTTTTGTGCTCGAAGGAAATCAATCAATGGTTGTGTGCTTTGTTTATCATGAAATAGTCTTGAAGACAAATTTCGGTTCAAAAATTGAACTCCATTACCAATAGGAGATGGTTGTGTTGGGTAAGGAAAGGATGAATTGAAGGGCTCAAGTTCTAGCTCCAGTATATAGTTATCCTTAGCACTGCAAAATACAATGATGGCATCATTTTCTTATCCAGGTAAAAACGAAAGTGAGTATGTATTTTTTCACCTGTGATAGTATATGAAAAAGAGAGCACTAGTGTACCCTAGAGCACCATCTCTCTCTCCTCCATAAATATTAGTGTACCCTCAACACTATTGTATAGACCACCAAAATATGACATTGTTTATTATACTTAAAACTATCGTAAAATGTTCTAACTATAGCCCTCCTAAAGGAAGAGAAATGTGGATGGATCACTATCTAAACCATATAGATAAACTAACTCTAAAGACATGGAAAAAACAAAACCTTCAAAAGCCATGATTTTTTCCTAAGGGATATGAATAACAACATTTTGAGACGTGATTTACCAAAGAAAGCATTTCCTGTAACCTTCTTCTTACTTCCCATAATTATCCTCTTTATGAAAATGCACTAAATCCTACTCCCAATGCTCCAAAACATAATTAAAATGGTTTTTTTGGTTGTGGTAGCTCTTGTTGTGAAGAAAATGAGTGATATGAAGAGGCTTTTTACAAGAAGAAAAAAAATAACCAAGACAATAAATGTTGATTTCAGTGATAGATTCAAATAAATTAATTTCTAGATGAATGATTGAAAACCATAAAGACATATTAACCTTAGCTTTATTAAACTTGGAGAGAGGCATCAAACCAAAATACAAATATTTTAATACTTAATACATCTCAATGTCTGTGTGTGTGTGTGTGTGTGTGTGTGTGTTTATGTTTTGTGGGAGTATTCATTTCAAAAAAAAAATTGTTTTATTTATTTATAAGCTTTACCAAGTGACATATCTCAACTATATTTTCCACATCATGTACCTAGCCTCTTTAAATTCAGTTATAGAACCCTCACCTAGTTACATCTTTCATCCATATTGAGCTGTAAAGAGGACTTGACTACTCAATTATAGATCCTTCATCAGGCATAACTAGAATTTGACAAGGGCAAAGGTTAACTTGTATAAAGGCACCTCCCATGTCACAAATGTAGTAGTGCAACTCACCATTCTGTACTCTATTATTTTGTGCACATATCCATTAGAACTGACAATTCAGGTTATACTCTTTTATAAGTATGCATTTTTTCAATTTCAGAAACTTATTCTCTATCTTTGGACTTTGATGGGTCATTATCACAAGAAACTGCAACAAGGTTAACCAGCTCCAAATTTAGATAAAACCATACATGGGGGAATTTCCAGCTCCAATGGGGCTAGGAGAAGACAAGAGGAACAAGGCTAATGTTGTGGCTTTTATCTAAGGAATCATAAGGTAGCCACTTCTTGTAATGAAAATTAAATCTCTAATTTAACCTACCTTTTAGTTATCACCTCTATCAAAATAAATTCCATATAGTCTACTGGGAGCTCAAAACCAAGAAACATATTTGTATATGATGATATGTTTTTTGCATTTACAACATTTCATATCAGAAGGTTTTTTATTATTTTTTTTATTTTTTCAATCAAGTTACAACATTGTACACATTGAATTGCATTACTATTGAAAAGGATACATGCATACAAACTCAAGGGAGACAAAAAAAAAATTATGCATTTCAATCTTGATAATTAATGAAATTTTAGCTCTGAAAACATTTCTAGGTAAGGCCACACATCAAATTGAGAAACCTGATGGCACAAATATCCTTTTTTTTTCTTGAAGGGAACCTGAAGTATCCAAGAATGTTGTGTTCCACTAATTTTTAAATTCATAAATATGATGGATCTTACTCGTAAATAAATGCAGAAGATTTGTCAATCAAGAAACAGGTGCAGCTTTGGAGTCCTAGTTGTGTGAATGTTTGACATATTTTTCTCATATTCAATTCCGTTCTTCTTTATTTGAGCTTTGAATGACCTTCATCGTGTGAGCCTATAATAAGATTATCTCTACCCCCATAACCATTACATGAAGCTAGTTGTTGACTGCTTCCAGTCCTGTGAGTTTCTAGGGATGCAAAACAATGAAGGTCACACCCATAGAACATAAATTGACAAAATTTTACCATCAACAAATAATATGAGGTGTGATGCCTAATCCTTGTTTTATTCTCAATAGAATTTCATTCTCTAACACATGAACTTGTTCAAATATATAGACAACCTATGCTTAAATCGTTTTTAATGTTGTCACCTAAAAATTAATTGAAACAAGATATAGCACTGATCTCAAACAACTTACAAAAAAATTCCTTAGTGGCACAAAATCTTCTAGTATCTGTATCAGAGCTTAGAAGAAGTTTATATATTCCTTTCAGGACTATTTGTTATATTTTCAAGAGAGATTCTATTCTTCAAGGATCTTATACTTGGTAACAAGTGACACCAACTAACTCTTATAGTTTCTGTCATAAGGATATTATTGGCATCATAATTAGAAATGGTGCAAATCTAACCCAGTGACGAAGTTCTCCCTTAACCCATGAAGATATTTAATCGTGGAAGGTGTGCCACTGAAGATGCTTGTCAATAATATCAATAGCAATGCCCACAAGTTTCCTCATCCATACTTGACTGTCAACCTTTACACATATTTGATGCAGCTATATAGAACTAATTCTTTTAATTATACAATTGTAGAGCTCCAAGGTAAGTAACATTTATTCTAATGATTTATTTGTATTTTCCAAGCTCAATTTTCCACAGATCTTTTAACATAAGTCGTGGTTTCCTTGTGAATTTCTAACCATACATTGATAAGCCAAACCTTGTAAGACATGTAATTCCATCAAGCATTAAAATACTAAATACCCAGGCTCCACAACCAAATAGATATGTTTATATATCCTTTGTGTTGACTTAGCTCCCTCAACAATAAGATCTGATGCTCCAAATCTTGTAGCCCTGAGCTTGTTTGTTGGCACAAGGATATGTATATATATACATATATACATTGTATATATATATATATATATATATATATATATATATATATATATATATATATATATATATATATATATATATATATATATATATATATATATATATATATATATATATATATATATATAGCCCATATTCAATAGACCGAAATAAAATAACTTAGTATCAATGTCCCTTCGTATAAACTGTAATGGAGAATGGATTGACCGTTGGATTGGACATGAACGATCAAAAAATGATTCTGTTTCCATCAAATGTATTCCATTATTGAAATGGTGGAGGTTTAAAACACTAGCTGAGGTAATCTCCTTTGCCACTATTTAATCAATTTAATGTCTTAAATTTCTACCATAAATTATCGACTGAGGTTAGTAATATGATGAAGTGTGGTGCATTATATATGATTAGATGCCCTTATTTATTACTTAGTTGTGTAGTTTTATATATTTTTTTGGGGGGTTTGTATTTTATGTCTAATGTTAAAACTAAAAACTGATCTAAGGAATGAAATCTAAGCTTTAAATGAAATCTTGAATGCTAAGAAATAATTGAATCTGAAAGGAATTTAGTGATGAAAAACTTAATCTTAAGAAGGAAGAAAAGGAAATGTTATTTTTACCCTAAGAAAAGAAATTGATTTACAAATTACTCTTAATAAAATGAATGAAATATAAAATCTAAAATAAGGAAGAAAAGGAAATGTTGCATAAAAAAAAAAATCAATCTTTGAGTGATTAAATCTGAGCTATGTTAGGCATAAAATCTAAGCTTTGATCCCAATTCATATCCTTCGTATATAGAGATCATTGATCTGAATCTGCCTGTCTGCCTAGATCTTGGCTCTAATGTTGATCTTAATTCTTCATACCCCTACAATGATTTTGTCGCTAGCTCTGATCCTAATTCATATCCTTTCTATATTGAGATCACTGAAGCCCTGCCTGTAGATTGTAACACTGAATTATCTTCCCTATCCTTCAATTCTCTCCCATAAACCTCGGCTATTTATGCGTCATCGGCTTTACCTCTGTCCCATTCGAACCTCTCCAACCAAGCCCTATCATTTCACCTGGCATGTTCTTCTATTAACTCAGCCTCCAGCTTTCCTCATGAGTCTCCCCTTGGCATCGGTTCCTTGTCCCCCTCTTCCCCGTGTTCCTTTACAAAGATCAACAACATTAGCCTTGATTTAGTTTCTAGCAACCCTAATAAATTTTATTTTGGTAATGATAAATTTTATTTTTGGGAATAATAAATTATCTTTTTTAAGATTTAGCTAAAATCATTAATAATAATAACACGAATTATCTTATTATTAATAAGAAGAACTAATTGTTTTGAATAATAATAATAATAATAATAATAGTACCTTTTTTTTAAAGTATTATTAATATTTTTAGTATAAATTTTGATCTCTTTGTTCTTAGTCTTTTTGATAAAGGGCTTACTTTTTCCTTGTCCCCTAAAAATATTCCTATCAATGAAATTATTTGTAACTTCCAATTTGGTATTAGGGACTTTCCTGATAATGTTAAAGAGGTTATTAGGAAATATTGTGCTATCATTCTTAGGAAGGTTAAGCCTCTCAAAAGAAACATTAGCAAAGAATAATTTCTTGCCCTAAAACTCATAAGGGATAACCCTGACATTATCCCCTTAAGTCAGTTTCTAAAGAAGTAACGACTGCCATTAGATCTAATAATTCCCTTAAACCTCTTGTCAAGAAGCTTATGGAGAGAAATCCCCTCACCCCCAAAATTTATGGCCTTCCAAAAATTCATAAAATTTGGGTCTCCTTGAGACCTATTGTTAACACAATAGGTGGTACTACTTATCTTCTTGCGAAATTCTTGGCTCAAAAGCTTAAACCTCTTGTTTTCATGCCCTAACTAGTTGATACATTATTATAATTAAAAATACTTAAAGTTGGACATGCTAAATCATGTTACGTTGATATAATTAAACTATGGGAAAAGGACCATACAACTTGTAGATTTGGATGTCCCTTGAAAATGTGATATTCAAGATTAATTAGCATATTTGAACCACCGAACATCAATTAATTATTAAACAAAATTTAAAATATGGGAAATGTGGTGGTCAAAGCTCAATGCGATGAGCTATTAGTATTGGAAATATTGGTGTAACCTGCAAATGTGGCCACAACACATTCATATGCATCACTATGTGTATGTAATTATAACAAAGGTCGTATTTTATTCCATTTATCGTATACTAGGTTTGTGATTAACGTCGACCTAGCCAAAATTAATATGTAGGCACAATAGCCTACTTGGGGTGTCTTCCTGTTATATGGGACCATAACCTCTGAGGAATACCACTCACTTGAGTTATGTGTAAATACATACTCTCATTTATAAAATCTCTTCTTGTGATCAACATCTATTATACAAAATGTGATAAGCCTAAGGACACTTATATTTGGTGTTTTTCTCTTGCGATTGACATATTCACTTGGTTGCATTTGCGTGATTTGATTTTCAACACATTTCTACTTAGATTTTACGCTCTCTAGTGAAATAGACCTAGATCTCTCTAGCCCACTTGTGAAGAGACTATTTCAGAATTTGGACAAGAATTATTTCCATCAATTCTCCTTCTTACCCTTTCTAAATCACGGTATCAAATAAAAGTGTGAACCTTCTTCTATAAATTATTTTGGCTGATATGAAAAATATTGGCTAGTGTTACATTTGATGGTGCAAAGGGTATCCATAAGGATTCTACAACTGTTGCTTTCTTTTATGATGTTCTGTGGAACTTTTAACCCTTATTTATGTGTAGCATGTCCATTCCTAGGATTATGTAGGGTTTTGTATCATTAGGATTTATAGGGTGAATTTCTAAAGTTGTCATTTCATTAGGAGAGCTCAAATTCAACCTGTTATATTTGTGCCTATGGATTCAAAGTGATTTATTTTCCATTTGGATAAAATCACTACCCTACTTCCAAGAACATATCTATGGATGTACTTGTAAAAATTACTTCTTGGTAAAGATCATGATAGTTATGGCATCATATTTTTGAAGGAAAAAGTTCCTGGGTTTACCACTATTTATGTCAAGTAGATATCATTCATCATTTCAAGGATAGCAAAAGAGCAAAGGAACTTTTGAATACCTTCAAAACACTCTTTGAAATGGTGAATACTACTCAAGTCAACCAACCTAATACTAAACTCTCCAATATCAGGATGGGTGACTTCAACAAAATTGAGGAGTATGTTACAAGGTTTAAGAACCTAAATTTTAGCACTATCCAAGTAGGAGGAAAAGGAAAAAGTTAAAACATATCTAGAACTTGTAAACATTACTTTGAATGATCTCTCGAACATTGAAATCTTTTTTTATTATGGTCTACAATATCGTTTTATTTTTCAAGGATCCTACAACTACCATTGAGGAATTTTTTTTCTTATCTGTTTTAGCATCAAGTTAAGTTACTGAATATGGATTAATATGGCTATATCAACCGCTCTCACATCTAAGACCATCCCTTCAAGTATTTCCTTATTCACATTTTAAAATTTTAAGAGCTTGCAAGATCTATAGGAAGCACTAAAGACCTCTTTGATAATAAAATTTGATCTCCTCGTAATACACTCTGCTTTTTCATCCTCTTCTGCTTAGCAAGAATGGACTATTGATTCTAGATCTACTCAGAATATGACCAAATATGAACACCATATTTTTTATTATAAAGAAAAAACATAGTGAAGAGAAGGTGTTGGACCAAATCCCCCCCACTACACCTCTAGATGTTAAAACACCGAACCAAGAAGCTAAGGCATTAGCTTGATTAATTGTGTGCCTAGATGGACCCAGGGCACCCGCAGGCTAGCTTTGACCCTACTTGATGGAATTTATCTTGTTCTATAGCCCATATTATGAAGGAATCATGGAGACCACATTAGATGGTTTGAAAGGGCTAGCACATCATGGCTAAATGTCAATGTTTTCCCTTTGAATTTCCATGTCATCCCTAAATGGTTTTCCATTCCTTATTGTTGTAGCATAATCTGGTAGAATAATCAAGTAAATAGGAAAATTTCTCTGCCCCATCTATCAGCGTCATTGTAAACCTATGAGATGTATGGATTTTTGATGTAATCCATAGTTCTAGATTTATATGGGACATTAGTTGTACCATGTTTAATAGTTTTGTTTAGAAAATGTTATCAACATTGTATGGGCGAAAATGCTTTTCCTACTGGAAAATCTATTTGTGAGGAGTTTCCCAAAGAGGTCAAGACTTACTGTGACATGAGAAAGGAAATTTAAATTAGGTGTTGGCTCACTAGTTAGGTTTTTGGGGTATTAACCCATCCACCGCGCTCCATTCTCACTGTGGTTTATCCCCCCTACTAGAATGTCTCAAAAAATTATGAGTTCGAGTGAAAATTGTTGGGCCAAAATTGTGAATTACAGTTAAATCATGCTTCCCTAGACAGGTGCTAGTCTAGAAAAATAGGTGAAAGACTATACGACTATTTCTCCTAACTCAGAATAGATACACAGAGAGGATTGGAGGCTTACTTGTTTAGTCGCTTCGAAATGGTTCCTTATGTCGCTTCCACTGCAGCTTCAAATTCAAGTGGTTTGTGGGATAAATTCTTCCTGCAAGAAAGAATATTGAAACAACAGAAGATTCAATAATATAGATATCTATTAAAGCTATTTAGCTAAATCATTAAAGCATAAACCATATACATCAACCAAGATATTTCAATATGGAAAATCAAAGTCAATACAGATGCATATAGGGAAAAATAAGTAGTACTCTTTATTGATGATAGAAGGAGAGGTTACAACCTAGTAACTGATTTGAAGTGACCTTCCAGCAAAGTTCCCAAGCCTCATCATAGTACAAATATCTCCAGCAGTAGCTTCACAAATCTAGCTCTCAATTGAAAATTCTCCAGCATTTCTCTACTCAAATTCTTCCTCTTCAAGCACTTAGATCTGTGCTCAATTTATAAATGAAGTGTACGTTTTTTTACAATCAATAACTTTCCAAAAATAGGCAAGACATTTTTCCAATAATTTATATGTCAAATGGACACTTGGATCCAAGGCTTGACACATGTGAACTCTTCTAGAAGGCATTGGCCAAGTGGAGATTCCGGAACAATGAGAATTTCGCTCCCAATGTGACCAACGCACCTGTGAATGTCGGGAAATGCTTTTCAAAGCATCCTTGCATGGGGCTACCTACATATGCAACACACTTAGGCCCCTTAGAGCCTATGTTGGTGAGCTCTAATATGATATATAATAAGATTCAAACCACGAAAACCTTTGCTTGATGAAAGTCTTGCTTGATTTGTCTTGTTTCTTGTCTTAGGGCATGTAGCAATTGAAATGATAGGGAATGATAAACCCTTGATCCTCGGTCCTGGAGATGATGCCCAGTTAACCAGATCATTGGGAATGGTGGCCAAATTGACCTATAACAATTTCCCCCTAGAGCATGAGATCCAAATAATAAGAACATTTGATTGAGATGCTTTACACTGTGATGAGCCTGGAAACGAAGCAGAGTGGTCACCTGCATCAATATTACAATACATTACATTATGATATATCCTATTTTGATCATAATTGTTGAGGGTAGGAATTCCCATGTTCAACACATAAACAATCTAATAACATGTACATAGTTCAGAAATTCGTATACATTGGAATGTTGCCCAGATGCAGACATGCCCACAGATATAGGCCCATGTTTGGATGAAAATCTGTATGTAAGGTCACCATACAGATGATGTGTACAACGACCCTGAAATCACAGCCTGGATGGCTGAAACTAGTTCCGCGGTCTTCTTATCTCGTTCACTCGATCATTCGGGTATAAGTCAAGCCATGTGAATATATGATTTGTAGTCGAACATGGAAAGACATCGTTTTATTACCAGCCAATAATGTGAGTTGTTAACAAAAGCAAGAGAACCACCATTAATGTTAATGGCCCTCAAGGTACTGTAGTACATTTTGTAAGGTGTGAATAGATGATTTGATGTCCAATGCCAAACAAAATATTTTGGTTAAAGGTTTGGAAGCGAGGATCTTGTCGATGCTATAACAAGCCTCATGGTACTGGAATCTGATGTTTCTAAGTGAACTTCCTGGATATTGATTTGTCATCGACAGGAAGTCACCTTATTGAAAAATAGGAGTTATTGATTTTGGAGACAAGGGTATGACTTGATATAGCAATTTTCAGGGATGACGGTCATGAAATGAAGGTTTACGAGTATTGCAGAGGGATGAATTTTTAATCACTGGATGACTTCTCTTGAACATATCGGTGACACTATGATGATTTGGCAGCATTGACCCAAAACCGAAGTGAAGGTATGATGAACCATAGGTATGAATGAACCATCAAGATGATTACCCAACCCAAACAATGGCTACATGGAGCAGGCATAAAGGCCAGCAGTTCAAGAGCCACTCGCTACCAAAAAGAAACTTATGCTATTTTTCCAAATTTTCCTAAGTCATTTGTCAATTAGTACCTCTTTATACAAGTCAGAGATAACATTTTCTTGATCTATAACCAACCTTCGGGCGAATAAAGTATTGCTATTTAATAATTTAACGAGTCTAGCGATGAATGAAACTCGATTCTTGCCATGATCGACAAGCCCATCGCTATTTTATGTTTTAACGAGCTTAATGACAGTGATAGTCCGGTCCTTTTTCATATTTAGAGTCTAAAAAAGAGGATGAAAGAGAACTCCAAAAGTACTTTTTCGTAAATTTGTCTCTCAGATCTGAAAAAGTGTAAAATAATATCTAAAAGAACCTCTTTGGTCATGTTTAACCAAGGTATTCCTTTTTCGTAAATAATCTATCTCAATCCAGAAAAGGGTTAAACTTATACTGAGTAGATATCAATTCATTTACTTTAACGAGCTTGCAAAGACAAGTGCTTGGAAATATTTTCACATTATCAAAGTCTGAAAAGAGCTGAAAGAAGACTCCAGGGGTTCCTTTTTCACTGTTATCGAATCTCGAAAAAGAGATAAAAGTTCACTTCAACTCCTTTTTCATTTTTAACAAAGCTCGAAAAATAAGGAGAAAATGTATGCTTTGTGGTCAAGTCTTTCTTTGAAATAAATCTACACGACCAATCTGTTCATCAGTTGTATTTCTTGTTCAAAACAACATCAAATGGATTAAAAATACCTATTTCATGATAAAAACATAATAAAACTATAGTCACAGCAATAAATTTAACTTTAAATCAATTAAATGACTATATAAAGTAGTTTCACTATTCATTTTTACCATTCCATAGTTACCATTTTCATTTTGGAGCTCTGAACCTGATTTTTCCCTCAAACTTCAGTTGTTGATTGCGGTCATTTCTGTGGATGAATTTTGTCACTATTTGATCCAGGTTAGTAGCATGAACCTCCTCTTCCTTCTAGTAATCATTTAATTTCCATTCGTTGCAATTTTTTAGGGTTTTAAGGACCCTAGGGTAAAGTCTTCTCAAAATGAGGGCAACACACCCTTGAATATCGAAACCTATGTTGCATAGCAGGTACAGTGAAGGGTACCTGCATATGCAATGCACTGTCTCAACCCAGGGAGTGCGTTGGGCATAGTTCAAGTTTTTGGTTTTCATGATGTGCTCAAATTTTGCCTAGTTTTTTGCAATGAATGGTATCTAATAGATCTTATGGTTATATTTCAGGTTTCCATCAGATTATAATGATAATTACATGGAGGGAAATAGAACATGAAGAACAAGATATGATTGCCTTGAATGATCTGGGTACTATAAGAGCCTTAAGAGATTGTGGACTACTTAAGTACTTCAAATTGTCGGGAATGAGGCAACAAAGAGAACTCTTAGAGTTATTAGTTCGAGCATGGGATCCAGTGATAGAGGCATTTCACACAAAAAATCAAGTGTTGTCCATAACAGTTGAGGATGTGTATTTTCTCATAGGTTTGTCGATGAGAGGTTTTCCCATTTATCTCATAGGGTCTACTGTTGGAGGAGAGACAATGAGGGATTATGTTATGCAATATTGCTATCTAGGGGTAGAACCTAGCAAAGATGGAAAAATAAACATCTGACATGTCAGGGATTTTTTTTTGAGAGGCATCCTTTTTACGATCGCTAAACTTGCTTGCACCGTTACACTACATGTAGAGAACAGATCGTATATGCAGTATGCGCTAGAGTGCTTAGAGCCAACAATATTAAACTGGTCTGAACCTATTCTATCTTAGATAAGGGAACAACTGAATAAAGCAAAGGGAGGAAGGAAGAGAAATTTCAATTATGGTTCAATCCTTATCTCTTTCGCTTTGAAACGGATAGCAATAATGCAGCCACAACATGTAACATTGGATATATCTAGTCCTAGAGAGCCACGAATGCAGAGATGGGTAGAACTCATGGGTCGTCATGCAGGCCAATCGACCATTGTGTTCTCTACTTCATTCTTCGTTTGGTTCTGGCGATAGATTATCGCCATCGATGAGTATGCATACGCAAGCGTCGACTTCCTAGGAGATCCAGATCTAGTATCACCAGAAGGCGCTGAGTGGGGTGCAATAGGTGAGAATGTTTTGACCATGTTTTTTTATTTTTCTAAGGTTTATACAATTTTTTTGTGTTTTGATTTTTTTTCCAAGACTAAACTAAATGTTTGATGTAATGCAGATATCGATCTTGTTCAACTAGTAGAGGAACCAGAGCATGAAGCAGATGCGCCAACAGAGAAGGCTGTCGGGAGAGTAGTCCTTCAGCACCTTGATATGGCTGTGACTCTGGCTAAACTCCAGCAGCACATAGAGGGGTTGACCTTCGAGATTCTGGATTGACGGATCAAAGAGCTTCCCATGCAACTACAGCGACACACAATTAGGGTTCCTAACCGTTGGATGCGGTTGCTCTGTAGGGTTGCTAGATCTATAGCATGTTACCATGAGCACCAGTAGTTTACTTGTGACATTTTTGCATACATTTAGAGGTCAGATAACCAATGTGTCTTGGGCACAAATTTTGTAAAAACCTATAACTATCTATCTATATGTTTTTTAGATTTTTTCCTATGTTTAATGCGCAATCCTATTCAATGTTGTGAATATTTTCTTTATCTATGTCACAAATGTATGTCTAAAACTTGATTTGCTAATGAATTAGTTAAAATGTTCAAATTTCTGGAAATGTGTTGATATTGAACAAAATCAAAATGTATTTCCAAAAGTCGAACTCTTAGGAACAATCTAAGAAGTGTTGGATTTCTAATAGTATAAACACTATTAAGTCTTAATACCATGAGTTGTGAGTCTAACCTTATGATTATGCGGTTAATACCAAATGAAATGACATTAGAGAGAAGTTTGATCAACGTGATATACTCAGCAATATTGTTCATCGATCTACCAATACAAATCCCTTGAAAACTCACTAACTTGCCGTTCGGAGCGAAAATGGCCCATGCTGAAGAGGATATATTCTGCATACTACGACTAGCACCATCAACATATCCAAAAAATGGTTCTGAAGATTCGTACATCTGCCATAAAATGTAAAGTGGATTACTAACGTTAAGAAAAATAAAAAAAACAAATTAAGATACTGAATGCAAATCAACATCATATAAACAATATAATACAAAAAATTACTACGCTCATGATTAAGCATAGTAATGTTTAAGATACAACCCATTTCTAGGTTGTGCCAATGGAATCCCATCATAATCAACTAACCCATAGGCACCCTTAGTAAGAACTCTTTTGACAATATAGGGGCCATGCCATAATGGCTCGAATTTTCCTGTACCTACTACTTTAGCTTCTTGGTCATAAAGAAGGACCAAGTCACCCTCTGAGTAGATACGAGGCTGCAAATTTTTGTCATATTGCACCTTTATACATCTCTTATGCGCTTCGTTGGCTAATTGGGATTCACGACACGTTTCATCAAGATGGATGAGGTTAAGGAGATGCGCTCCTTCTTCTGAGGTGTCAGGTAACAAGTCTATTGCAAGTTTTAACGATGATATTTCGCATTGGATTGGTAAGATAGCTTTGAGACCATACACCAATTGAAAAGGAGTAAATATAGTTGTGTTTCTCACCTAGGTTTGATATGCCCACAAGGCGAAGTACTGGATAAAGTTCCAGTTCCTTTTACAGACTCCTATCATTCGTTGAAGCATTCGTTTAAGGATTTTGTTAATAGCCTCAAATTTTTGATTTGATTGTGGATAATAAGGAGTAGAATTATCATGCGACAATCCTAACTTGGCAGTCAATTCAGACATCATATGGTTGCGAAAATTCTTCCCATGATCCGTAGTTATAGCTTGTGGGACCCCAAACCTTGCAATAACATGGTTGAAGAAAAACAATTCAGTTATTTGTCCTGTGTTATTAAATGTAGGCATCGCTTCGCCCCATTTGGTAAAATAGTCAACTGCAACAATAGTATAACCATGCCCCATGAATGAAGGAGGGTTACAGTTCATGAAATCAATACCCCATTTCGTAAATGGTCTAGCAGAGACAACAGGAAGCATTGGCATTGGTGGTTTGCAGATTTTATGATAAAAAATATGGCATGTGTGACAACTTCTGATTACGAGGATGCAATCTCGAAAAATAGTAGGCCAAAAGTAACTAGCACGGAGTATCTTCTGCGTGGTAGCATATCCAGATAAGTGTCCACTACAAGCCCCAGCATGACAATCATTTAACACTTTTTCGGCCTCCTCATGAGTGAGGCACCTCCTTAAAATGGTATCGACACCACGATGATAAAGTGTATCGCTGACGATAAGATAATCTTTGGCTTGGTATCGAGTACATTTTTTTTCAGAGCGAGAGGTATTATGTCAAAAAGTTTGGGTTTGGAGATAAATAATGAAATCCTGATACCAAGGATTAGATGATCCAATTAGAAATAGAGACTCGTCTGGAATAGATGGTTCCGACGTCGTAGGAGTACTAACACAGGGAAGGTCACAGATAAGCTCAGCCAAAACTAAAGACTTCTTTGACTTGGATTTGATGTATTCCAAATAAAATTCCTACAAAATGACAATCCATTTTGAATATTTTCCCCACAACAATTGACGTGATAAGATATAATTCATGGGGTTGCAATCCGAAACTATTGTTGTTTTTCGGAGCAGGATATAATGGCGAAATCTTTGGATAGCTTGAATAGCTTCCAAGGAAATATTTTCCACGTATGAGTACTTAACTTCCATATTATTGAGATTACGACTCAAATAATAGATCAGATGTTCAATTCCATCTTCTACTTGGACCAAAACCACAGCGATGGTCGTTTCAGCTGCGGTGATATATGAGAAATAATCATTTTGATAATTTGGAGGATACATTAATTATGCTCGGACAAGAGTGTCCTTGACAGCATCAAAAGAAGCTTGTGTAACTTGGTTCCAATGGAAGGGAACCCCCTTTTTCAATAATCGAGTAAATCCTTTAGCCATTTCGGCGTAGTTTGGAATGAACTTGCTCAGGAAGTTAGCCTTTCCTTGAAGTTTCTGTATCTGAAGTAAGTTTGATGATACAGGAAAATCAAGAATGGTCTAAACCTTCAGTGGGTCTACTTTAATTCCTTCTTTTGAGACTATGAATTCGAGCAATCGACCAGAACCAACACAAAACACACATTTATGTGGATTGAGGCATATCTTGTAGTGTCGGTAGCATAAGAAAATGGCTCTCAAATGCATCGAGTGATCAGTCTGATTTCTTGAATGCGTTGGTAAATCATCTAGATATGGTTGAACAATGTGCTTGATGTCGTTGAAAGCATAATCCATTGATCTCTGAAAATTTTCCCCAACGTTCTTTAAACCAAACAGAAGTTTCATATATGTGAATGTGCCCCAGGGACAGATGAATGTTTTCTTATGTTGATCATCTAGGCAGATATTGATTTGATTGTAGCCGGAAAATCCATCCATGAACGAGAATATTTCGCATCCAACACAATCTTCAATAATCTGGTCGATAAAGGGAGAAGGATAGTTGTCTTTTGGACAAGCATGAATGATATTGGAAACCCATATAGTTAATGAAATAGGGTAAATTAAACCATCACGCAAAAAAATTTCAACTTCTGCTTTGATGGCAGTAGCTTTCTTCAGATGAATAGGACAAATACGTTGATGCGCCGGTTTGACATCAGGATACATATTAATAGTGTGTTCAACTATACTAGTATCTATGCCTGGCATTTCCTCGTAAGGCCAAGCGAATACGTCACGAAATTCATGAAAAAGAGAGTGATATGAATCAATTTATGATGGAGAACAAGATACACCGACATGAATATTTTCTACAACACCAGGTTTGGTTGAAATATCGATAGAAATCGTTTCTTCGATATTTGATAAGTTTCACTCAGAATTGATTGCATTAACTGGAAAATAATTCGAAAATAATGTTTTGATGGATGGGTGATATAGTTCACTGAGATTGTTTTCTTCATAATTTGGAAGATGGGAACAATGATGATAATCTTCCCATGGTTCTCCTTCTGACATCACAGCTTCCAAAATATTTTCATCTGTAAATTTTTTTAAGGAAAATGGATCAGATGGAGTACCAAAATCTAAGGAATGATCAACCCAAACACTCAGCGATGCTGATTTCAGATTTGTTGCCCAAGCCAAATAGATTGATTGCTATGCTAGCTCGATAGGGTTGGGCGGTAAAACATCATCCAACGTATAAATTTTAGAATCACCCGTATTCTCCCTTAAGCCAGATAGAGTGGAAGAGACCATGTAGCAGGTCTCTATACTTGCAATTTTTGCTGACATCGCGGGCGGTAGTAACACAAAGGTTCCCATAAGAGTGGAATCCTTTAAGATTCCTACACCAATGTTATGAATTTCTAGTTGGGGTAAGTGAACAAATGGAATGCTTCCAGTTACCTTCAAAGCGGAGGAAAAAAAGGATAATTGATTAATGACTGTGATTGTACATTTATGTGGAAAGGAAATCATTCTAAAGTATGTATAAACAATGCAGTCATTGCATATACCCATTGTCTTCCAAGTAAAATATTATATTCAAGGGGTCCGTCAACAACCTCAACATCAATATTCATTGTTTTTCCCCCCTAATTGAACATGCAGGTTATTGATAATACCACAAGGTTTATATGTTCTTCCATCAAAAGCCTTCAATGTCATTGATGATTGTGATAATTGCGGTGAGCCAAGTGACTTCCAACAGTTTAGAGACATAATGCACATAGATTCTCCCTCATCAATAATAGTGCAATGAACAAGGTGACTGAGAACATTTACTTGGATGGAGAATGCCAATTTTGCTAGTAATTATGGCATATAGCCCGTATGATTAAATATGACAAGATTAGAATCAGTCGGATAAATTCCACCAATGACCGACAATAAAGCCTGCTTCTGGGAGGGAAAATTTTGTAATACCTCAAGAGTAGACATAGCTGAAGGGGATTGAGCCAAATATTCAACTATATTATAATTTTGTGCAACTCTTGCTTGAGGATTATATGTCGATTTATGAATTACTCCCTTTGGTGGCTTAATTGTCAATTCAGGAATAACAGTAGGTGGTACAGATTCAGTAGATGGATTTTTTGTCGAGGTAGTAGGTTGATCAGTGGTCAGATTACCATAGTCTTTATTCTGCATCAACACCAAAATATCTTGTGAAGGATTTTTGGTGGATAAAATTAACACTTGGGAACTAGGAGCTGGATCCGTAGCAACCAAATTAGTGTCTGGATTTGGAAATGGGTCTGTCAACACAGTTGATGCATGGGAAGTCTTCATGATTTTTTAGAATTCAGCACGGTGAGGAAAATCCCTAACAAAATTTTCCTTGTTATAGATTATGCATGGATAACAAGGTTTCCGTGGTCCTGACGGTTGATCAAATGATATTTCCTGCAGGTTAGAAGTTTTCTTTTTCTTTGATTTCCCCTTTTTCTTACTTCCTGGTTGCTTGTCACTTTTGCCTTTATCAAATGACACCGCATCAATTTCAGAAGTAGGAACAGGATTAGATGCAGTAGCGTGGTGTGTGCTTGCAGTGCCTATCAAGCCATCTCCAGCATGAGAGTCCTTTATTTGAAGAGGAACATTGAAATTAGATCGCGGTGAATTAGGAATTTTTTCATAGAGCATGCTGGATTTAGTGTAAATCAAGTCTAAATACTAGGCATGAGCGATAACTTGCTCTTCTGTGACGATGCCACCTTTAGCTACATCCTCAGTTATATATGGTAACAAGGACTTAATGAACCATTCAGCAAGGAGCTGATCGGGAAAAAATGTCTTAACCATTCATCGACGGCGACGCCACTCATGAATATGATCATAAATGTGAGTAGCATTAGTCTGTTTGAAGTTGGTCAAGAGTTCCATTCCAGTTTTGTATCTGATCGGTAACTGGAAATGGGTCAAAAAGACAGTAGCTATGGTAGTGAAATTGTCAAAAGAAGCTCTAGGTAACTCAATGTACCATTTAGCAGCCAGACCTATAAGCGTACGTTGGAAAAGACGTAGTTGAACAGAATCATCATTCAAGGAATTTGATGAGCACCATAAATGATAAGTCATGACATGACTTGACAGATCTTCTCCAGGGTTTCCATTGAATTTAGGAATATCGGAGGGTAATTTATGAGGTATCACCGGCCACCAAGGAGCATAAATTATAGGATCATTGGTTAACCGGTTTAAATCTGGTAATTCCAAGGTTGCAAAAAAAGGCAACTGTTTATTAAGGTCAAGATGAGCATAGCCAGGGTAAGATGGAATTTCTTGGGCAACAGGTATTTGAGCACCAGCATATGAAATTTGCTGCTAGTAACCCAGATAAGAGTTATTTTGGATGGCAAACACTTGAGAATTATGTTGACCAAAACCTGGATATGATACTTGTTGAAATGAAGTTTGAGGAATTTGTGCCTGTGGCTGCCAAGGGATCTGTCCACCAATATCATAACCCAAATTAGTATAAGTTGGATTCAGTTGATATGTATAACTAGGTTGCGTTTGTGACACCCCATAAAATGGTACACTATCTTTTGAATAAATCATTCCTGATACAGGTTGTTGTAAATTAACCAAAGGATTTTGAGTCTGTGGACCCAATATTTGATGTTATTGAGTTGAAGAAATCGCTTGATAAGTTTGATGTATGATATTTTGATTCTGTAACAGGGGTATAGATGTATTAACAAGTGGTAATGAAGTGGGTGTAACAAGTTGAACCGATTGATATGAGTGTACAACCGTTTGTGGTTGGATAGGCAGAGTGGGCTGCCATTGAAAAACATTCATTTCAACATTATTTTGACCAAAAAGTGACTGAGTAATGTCATATTGGGTGACCAAAGGTTTCCCCCCAGCATAATGACGATAATAAGACGGAAAATATTGTTCCCCGAATGCTAGGAGTCCAGTTGATATGGTACTTAAAGGAATTGACCCATAAGGACCGAATTGATATTTCCCTGATGATGGATGTAATGAATCAAGTCGTTTAGTACTAACTATAGGACTACCAGTTAAAACACCAGATGATGACATTGGTAAAGATGATGAACGTGAAGATGCACCAAAGAAAGTGCCAGATAATTATTTGTAACCTATTGGGACCGAAGGGCCAGCATGAAAATATGACTCTGGTGAGGTTTTGAACATTGACGGAGTAGCTGGGGTAGGAGATGACATAATTGGAATAGCAGACCCAACACAAGATGTTGGTTCAGACATGGTTTTTTGACCAAATGTATACCCTCAAAAATCAACGGGAGATTGAATGGCAATAGGATCAACAAAATCACATGGAAACAATTGAGGAAAAGACTGGTACAGGTAAAGGTCGCCCCCAAAATGGGTTGGAGTTAAAGGTGTATCATCTTGTGGGATTTCTTCAATCGCAATTAAACCAGGAGAAAGAACTTCACCGTCAGGCCCAAAATATATTTCAGATGGTTGACTGTGCGATATGGGAGTTTCAATAGCTACAGAACTTTGTGGGATGACCAAGGTAGGAAAAAATTATGTTTGTTCAACTTCAGGATTCAGATGTTCTGGAAAAGAGGAGACAGGATCTGGATCAATTTGTGATTGAACAACATCGGGTCCAGGAGGTATGGTCTTAGCGATTGAATGGATCGTGACCAGGGGTAGCTATGAAGACTTTGTTTTGACAACAGTAAACAAATCGGGATGTGTAGAAACAATTTGAGCTAACTCTGGGTTAAAATATGATGTTTCACTAGAGGTACAAATTGTACTTGATTCAGCAGATCATGATCGCCTTTGCCTACTAGAAGTAACTTCCAGTGGTAAAGGTGGTTTTAAAGCTAATCTATGCTAACAACTGGGGATAGGATTGTTTTCTTCCACGATTAATGATTTATTTTATCCAAAAACAAATAAACAAAAAGAGGTTAATGCTAAGCAAAAGGGTTTACCAAGAAACTGTGAACTGCATAATACCTCCTGGCGAACCAAGAAGTACGGAAAGGTAATCTCCCCGAATGTTGTGTTCAGTGTATCAAAATTTCAAGGCAGCCAACTCAGTTCACTATGGATGGATAGCACCTAAAATTTTTCCTCCCAAATATACCTGAAGGTACGTGGAGGCCCAAGTCTGTATTAGCGCTGTCTGATGCAAAATCGCACAGTGAGAGCACCCCTTTATACTTATCGTACTGTAACACTGCGATATACCCTAAAGTACGTGGACGAGCTATGATATACTTACGTACATGGAGTGAGGTATCACACTCGGAATGTATCACAGACAATTTAACAATAGTTGCTATGTTTTATGACGTCGGAACACGTCTCTAGCCTAGACCTTATAAATGTTATCATTATGGTTCCAAAGCGTTATTAAGTAAATTGAGATTAATTTTATGTTGATATTGCTTAAAAATTTTCCCATCAAATGTTCACCGCGATGATTTGTATGAAATTCCTAAAATTCAGCTAAGAATGATAAACAAACTTTCACTTTCAGCTTTTTCAGTGAAGAACCTAGCTATTAAGGGAAGAGAGAAAATAATTTGAGAGAAAAAAAATCAATCAACAAAACAAATCAATGAATCTCAAACTAAATGCAAATTTCCTAATGTTCCTTTTGCAAAACACACACAATCCTACATGCAAATGCAAGTTTTTCTTTTCAGTTTCCTTAATGTTATGAATGCAGAAAAGAAACTAGGTGCATTAGATCAATAATCCAAATGCTTTTTACTTTCGAGAAATGAAGAATACAAACAACAATTTCTCTTTTGAAGGAAAAACGAAGATTTCAACAACAATTTCTCCTATCAAGGAAATGAAGATTTTATGACAATTTCCTATTTCGAAAGCGAATGATTCTTAATGCGACCATGAAAAATACTTTGAAATCAACTTATCAATGATAAAGAAAAACTTTTTTAAAACAACATTGAACAAATTTTCAGTCAAAGGATAAGAAGTATATAGAGTCACTGGTCAATTGAGCATCAAAATTTTCACAACACAGCAGCAAACAAAACTAAAGCAACTTGCAAAGTCAAATTCAAGGGAATTTAGTCACTTTCAGGAGTCAACGCAGTCTCCAAGGGGAGACAGTGCTCTGCAACGCAGGCTAGGAAGGGAGATAGTGCTCTGCAAAGCACTGTGTCCAGTCTAAGGGTGCATTGGGCGCAGAAGACAAAGAAAAATACTACTATTTAACTCACTGTCTTTGCAAATTAAGTTCTGAAAACGTTTAATCTTTATGTGAAACAACTAATGGGTGGATAAACAAAGCAAATCATAATTGTGAATTACGGATAAATCACACTTCCCTAGGCTGGTGCTAGTCTAGAACAACAGGTGAAAGACTATATGACTATTTCTCCTAACTCAGAATAGATACACAGAGAGTATTGGAGGCTTTAACACCTATAACTAAGAGAAAGTCTCCCTAGTATGGTCGCCAATTTGTTGGGCCAGATTTGTGAATTACGGATAAATCACACTTCCCTAGACATGTGCTAGTCTAGAAAAATAGGTGAAAGACTATACAACTATTTCTCCTAACTCAATACAGATACACAGAGAGGATTGGAGGCTTACTTGTTCATTCGCTTCCAAATGGCTCCTTTTGTCGCTTCTATTGCAGCTTCAAATTCAAGCCGTTTGTGGGCTAAATGCTTCCTGCAAGAAAGAATACTGAAACAATAGAAGATGCAATAATATAGATATCTATTCAAGCTAGTTAGCTAAATCAATAAATCATAAACCATATACATCAACCAAGATCTTCCAATATGGAAAATCAAAGTCAATACAGATGCATATAGGGAAAAATAAGCAGTACTCTTTATTGATGATAGAAGGAGAGGTTACAACCTAGTGACTAATTTTAAGTGACCTTCCGCAAAGTTCCCAAGCCTCATCATAGTATAAATCTCTCCATCAGTAGCTTCACAAATCTAGCTCTCAATTGAAAATTCTCCATCATTTCTCTACTCAAATTCTTCCTCTTCAAGCACTTAGATCTGTGCTCAATTTATAAATGAAGTGTACATTGTTTTGCAATCAATAACTTTCCAAAAATAGGCAATACATGTTTCCAGTCATGTAGATGTCAAATGGACACTTGGATCTGAAGCATGACACATGTGAACTCTTCTAGAAGGCACTGGCCAAGTGGAGATTCTGAAACAATGAGAATTTCGCTCCCAATGTGACCAACGCACCTGTGAATGTCGAGAAGTGCTTTGCATAGCAGCCTTGCATGGGGCTACTTGCATATGCAATGCACTTAAGCCCCTTAGAGCCTGCATTGGTGAGCTCTCATATGCTATATAATAAGCTTCAAACCATGGAAACCTTTGCTTGATGAAAGTCTTGCTTGATTTGTCTTGTTTCTTGTCTTAGGGCATGTAGCAACTGAAATGATAGGGAATGATAGACCCTTGATCATCGGTCCTGGAGATGATGCCCAGTTAGCCAGTTCATTGGGAATGGTTCCCAAATTGACCTATAACAAAAACCACCAATGATTTGTCCTCGTTAGGTAACGAAGTCCTGGGACAACCATCTCAGTTTCTAAGTTTATATTTTATCTGCCAGTGGGATCAAACAAATCCACCAAAGTTCCAATTTGAACAGGGAATTGGTTCACTGCTAAGGTTTTTGAACTATTAACCCATCCACCCAAAAGTCCCATTATCATTGTGGTCTACCCCTCCCTAATGGAACGTCTCAATAAAAGTATGTTGTTGAATGAAAATCCCCAGTGATTTTTTCCATGTTATGTTGAAAGGTAACAAAGGCATGGGACAACCACCTTAGCTTATGGGTCTATGTATCCTTTTCCAGCTAGACTCAAACCCCCAACACCCCCTCCACACAACACAACCTGGGACATCCACTTTAGCTTATGAGTTTTGTTTTTTTTCCAGCAGTATTCAAACCCCCAAGCACACAAGTTAGAAATCCTCCCCCACCAAACAACGCTTTAGGCACAACTGAATTTTACACTTTGTATCTAAATTCTCAAAATTAAGTTGTGCATAACATTGTTTTCTCTTATTAAAACACAATAATCTTGAATAGATTGAAACCCATATAAATATTCAAAATGCAGCACATATATACATACCTTTTTTTCTTCTTGAGGACACACATAAATTTCATAGTGATATGAGGACTGGGTCAGGTCTTCTTGAGCTGCTCATTGTATATGTAGAGCTCCATGTCCAACTTCATGATATTCTCGTTAATCACATCACACTCACGTTCATCTACCCCTGACCAGAAAATAAATTAAAAAGTGGATTAACAGATATTATGTCCAATCATCAATGGAAACTAAATTATATAGGAAATAATTACTTAAACTCTTACCATCTCAGAGGCCTCCATCTATGTGGAGGAGGGGTTGCATTCTTCTTCTTGAAACCCAATAATCGCTTCATCATATTTGTTTGAGTCTAAATATTCAATGCACTATCAGTATTGATGAGACGGTGTTAAGGCTCCCCGCTTGTAGCTCTACCCTACTATGTTGGGAACATAATTTTATTTGTGTTTGGTTTTCCCACCAACCCTACTATGTTGGGAACATAATGTTATTTGTGTTTGGTTTTTCTGCCAATCCTCCATGTATGATACCCTCTTGAAATTTAAATGAATTGGGTTCAAGGGTCAAAAAAAATTATAATCATATAAAAAATGATTTGAATATAATAAATAAATTATTTTTCAGTCTATTCAAATATTATAAGTATTTTAATATTTTTCAAAAGAAAGGTGGAAACCATGTTGAGTTTGCAAGCTACTTTGTTTTCTCCTTTCTTTTTCTTTTTTTTCATTATATATGATGATTTTAGATCCATCTTAACTTTAGATCTACCAAGTGACCTAAAGGATCAAATCTCTATTCTATCTAAAAGAGGTTTGCACCTCAATATATTTGATTCTGCCCTCTGGTCACTTCCTAGATTTAGAGTTAAGATGATCTAGATTGGTTTAACTAGCAATTGCACCATATGTTGCAAAGGAAACACTGTAAAGCCTTTCATAGAGTGGTGGTCTGATTATGCACTATGAAATTTTTCTGGCACATATTTATGGAATGTTAAGGATGAACTTTGAAGTAATTAAAGCAATAATTCCTTGGGTGAAGATAGGGGACATACTTACCAACTCTCTTTTAGATCGAAAATTTTCTCATACATTTGATACTTTATTTGATGTTGAATTAGTGTATAGTCTGGTTAAATGTTTTTTGGCTGAACATGAAAGCACAATTTATACAACCCTTATTTCTCAAAGATCCATGGGAGCTCCCAAGTTTCCCACGTCAATGGTAAGAGTGGCCAAATTGATGGATAGATACGTTGCTGAAATAACTTACGATGACAACCTCATCGTAAGTTTCAATCTTTGAAGCATTGGTTGACTGTCTTCCATGTGATGCGCGGACCTGTGAATATGGCCTGTACATGGCCATAAACACCTATCTCAAGATTCAAATCCTTTAGAGAAACAACATTCATCTCCCAAGTAGTAAACATAATGCGTTACAACATCAATAGCTTTCTACATTTAGACAAATCAATAGATCAATTGAGAATGGTTTTGGTGTGAAGCATGATGCAATTAAGTTATATGATATTTTGAAATAGAAATAATTAATCAAATATTTATTTTTATATAATAGTTTAGAATATTTATACTCAAGTTAACTCACAAATAATCCTATCATAATAGCAGTGGAAAGATAAAGAATAGAACTCAAGGTTTACAGTCTCTGATTCAAATTATTTTCTGAGTCTATGATTCAAACTAATAATGAGATACGTTGATTCTGAACTCACGTTCTCTTTGTTTTCCATATAATCTCTGTTTAGTTGTTTGATTGTTGCTACTGTACCATCACCTAAAATTCCCTCATACACTGACCCAAATCCTCCCTGGAGGATTATATTGGCCAAGCTGAAGTTATTAGTGGCAAACTGTAGTTATTAAGTTGTTCGACTTACTGCATCTGAATTATGGAAGTTGTGACATACAATTTTATCAATCAAAGAAACAAGAATATTTTTAGAATTCAGGACCAAGGTCACTATTAAATGCACATTCTACATAACAGATAGGTATAGCCAATCAAAGTATTGTTGGATTGCTGGCTGAACTTATTTCGATTGCAAATTCTGCAAGAGTAGTTTTAAGTGTGATTTTTTGGAGTTTTTATGATATATTTCTGGTCGGAATCTGACGAAACAATTGTGGCCAAATCTTGATTTGTTGTTTAAAGTGGTTTTCTTGACTGCATATATAGATTTAGCACCCTCAAAAACCCTTGGGGCACTTTCATTGTGAAGAGTTCACCTATTAAGCTTGTGATTTCAATGAATCCCTGTCAAATTCTAAATAAATTATATCAAAAACTTTCCAAAAATGACACTTAAAAGACTATTCATATCTAGAAATATCTTGCAATTCTACCAATAAAGACAAGTTCAAACAATTAACCTTGCTGCTATATGCCAGATTCCCAGATTCCCCAATATGTAAAAATTCCCATGGTTACGGGATTCCCCAATATGTATAAATGCCCATGGTTGCCCCATAAACAACATTTTCTCACCTAAGAACACAACACTACTATCAAAGAGGAGATATTGCAAGAATCACAAACAAAAACACATCACTTCTACCAAAGAGGGAAGATTGCAAGAATCACAAACAAAAGAAAGAGGCTATTAAAAAATTGTTGCTTGTTGCAGAATTTTGTTCTACAAATAGTTCTACCACTCTTTTGTTTCTTTCTTCCTTGAAAGTACAGTATCTATCCTTACCTTTGAACATATTTGCTGATATAAGAAGTGAGGAGAAACAGAGGACACCATTAACAGCAGCAATAGCAGAGGAGGTTTCGGCTAGGGAAACCTGGGAACCCGTTCCAGGTTAATCTAAACTCTTGGTTTCTCCATGAGTCATGTGAATGTGTTGCAAGGTCACCCCAGTCGAGCCTGCTCTGTTTCATTTATTCATGTGATCATATGAGCCCAATATGCAGGGGAAACCCTTTCTGAAACTGAGAGTCAATGAATGCCTGTAATTTATAATTTATTGAAATGGGATCGATAGAGAAGGAGAAAGGGGCCGAAATCTGGTGGTAGAAGCAGTACGAGTGAAGTGCAGAGATGGCCCTGAGATTTATGTTGAGTTAGATCGAAAATTTTCTCATACATTTGATACTTTATTTGATGTTGAATTAGTGTATAGTCTGGTTAAATTTTTTTTGGCTGAACATGAAAGCACAATTTATACAACCCTTATTGCTCGAAGATCCATGGGAGCTCCCAAGTTGCCCACATCAATGGTAAGAGTGGCCAAATTGATGGATAGATACCTTGCTGAAATAACTTACGATGACAACCTCATCGTAAGTTTCAAGCTTTGAAGCATTGGTTGACTGTCTTCCATGTGATGCCCGGACCTGTGACTATGGCCTGTACATGGCCATAAACACCTATCTCAAGATTCAAATCCTTTAGAGACAAAACATTGATCTCCCAAGTAATAAACATAATGTGTTACAACATCAATAGCTTTTTGCATTTAGACAAGTCAATAGATCAATTGAGAATGGTTTTGGTGTGAAGCATGATGCAACTAAGTTATAGGATATTTTGAAATAGAAATAATTAATCAAATATTTATTTTTATATGATAGTTTAGAATATTTATACTCAAGTTAACTCACAAATAATCCTATCATAATAGCAGTGGAAAGATAAAGAATAGAACTCAAGGTTTACAGTCTCTGATTCAAATTATTTTCCGAGTCTATGATTCAAACTAATAATGAGATATGTTGATTCTGAACTCACGTTCTCTTTGTTTTCCATATAATCTCTATTGAGTTGTTTGATTGTTGCTACTGTACCATCACCTGAAATTCCCTCATACACTGACCCAAATCCTCCCTAGAGGATTATATTGGCCGAGCTGAAGTTATTAGTGGCAAACTGTAGTTATTAAGCTGTTCGATTGTTTGTGGGTGGTAACTTCTTTCTGTGATAATACTGCCGGAGATGGGGTAAGTGTTCAATTCCTCAACCTATGATCCTCAACCCACTCACGCCAAGCCTGCAAAGAATTAAGTACATTACCCAGCCCTCCATTGAACTACACACAAAAGTTAAAACCTTAATTGGGTAATGGGTAGTAACATTTTACCTTAAACATGAATGGCTAAATTCCATGGAATCTGGTCAATTTTACAAATTTCTTTGAGAAGTGACTTCAATATATCCGCAGAGTGACCAGGAAACCATACTAAATGAGTCGATAGATATCAAACTCCCATATTGAAATAATAATATATATATATATATATAATATTATTTTTTTTCAGTATGGAAGGGCTACACTGTCAAAGAAAGTAAGTTGTGAGCTTAACATCCCATGGCTGAACATCATGGCAACACCTATCTGCTATGTAGCATGTGCATTAAACTGCAACCCTTGAAAACAGGTTGGCTCCTGAGGAGCAGGGTTACTGACTAATGATTGATCCACATAGATATTTTTTGTTGAAATTTATGATTAAATTGATTGAAATTGTAGAGCCTGATTGGCACAGATGGATTCAGTAACAAATATGTACTTCACCCTGATTATGCACTGTGGATTTCATATACAATTTCATCAAAGGAACAAACAATTTGATTAAAACTGTAGATTCTGATGGTATAGCTGGATAAACATATACTACACCCTGATCTCTGCAAGATCATGAAAATAAACAAATAATTTGGTTGTAATTGTATATTTTGATAGCATAGATGGATTCAGCAAAAAAAACAACTTACTACATCTGAATTATGGAAGTTGTGACATACAATTTTATTTTCCTTAACATGCATAAAGACCATCATCCCTTCTATGAAATTTCTGATACAAGAAAAAGCTGTTTGTGCAACATATATTATCACTCCATTTGTTACAAACATACCCAAGTTAGACTCTGCACTTGCTCCTATTAGTACGAAAATTATAAAAGTCTGAAAAAACAGAGATGATGGGGGATCAGAAGACTTTACTGAGAGGCCATTTCTGAACACCCACAAAGACATTCCTAAGAAATTTTGATACTATCAATCATAAGCCCTCTCTGGTATTCATGACTTTGCTCTGTAGCTCAGTAGAAAGGCAGAGGGTCAGAATCCAAAACCATTCTCTGGTATTCATGACTTTGCTTCGAATCTCAGTAGAAAGGTAGAGGGTCAGAATCCAAAACCATTGAAGGCTCAACTGTGTGTATACATATCCCCCAACTATGTAAACAGTCCATCTGTATAATTGGTCCCTCATTCGTTGTAAGGATTGTAATTCAAAATTGCAGGGGCACGTGAGTATATAAATTAAATGCCTCTCAACTCAGAGAACAAAAAGGGAAAAGAAAAGACATCATTATTAATCTATTATGCGCCTCATAATCATTTGATTGAATAGTGCAGTTGGACACGCCATGAGACACATGGCATCCCTCAGTGAAAACTACTTCCACTGTCTGATTGTGGTCGTCAAAACTCTTTTTTGGCAAATAATAAAGGGGTATGCTGCTTTTGGACTGATAAAAAAATAATGATATCATTCATTCTGCTAATAAGATTCGCAGATTCTCAGGGACTTTAAGCCCAAAGCAGAGTAGTAGCATCACTGTCATTCTCCTCCTCATCATGACAGAATGAGAGATTCTCAGGCTATCTCCTCCACATCATCAGAATGAGAGATTCTGAGGCTTGTGAAAGCAAATTGTCATCCTTCACCAGTTGGGCTACAGCTCCAGCTTCCATGTTGAAAACACCATCACTATAGTAAAATACTAAAGATTGAAAATGTACCCACCGCATAGTGTCTGATTGACATTATCCTATACAAATTAGCAAACTGTGCAATGGGTTGAGATGTGTTCAAAAGCATTTGGTAAACTTTAATCCGTTCTTCATTTTGGTAGAAGGCCTTTCTCTTCATCACTGTCCTCTTTGTTATGATCATTACCACAGCTCATCTGCAACTGGTCTTTGATAGAAGGCGTTGGTAGAAGGCCTTGCGTTTTATCATCATCCTCTTTGTTATGGTGATTGCCACAGCCCATCTGCAACTGGCCACTGATCTGCCCCACTGAGGGATGCCTTTAAGTCAGGACGCCTTGCTCCTCCACCTAATTCCTTGCAGAATTCATCTTCATTCATATCAAATACTGAATATATGTAAGGAGTATAGGCAGGGGGGTGCCGATGATTGGGAGGGACGAACGCAGGTTGCAGATGAGAAGCGGCCAAAACTGGAGAAACCACAAGAATAGGCTGCACATCCATGATAGATCCCCCACGTCCTCGTATTGTGAAGGGGGTAGTACTTTTCAGAGGGCAGAATCCATTCTTATCATCCTTATTCATTCTTCCCTCCCTTCAAAACCTCTACAACAGCGACAAAGAAAATGTGTTAAGCAAAGGTCCTTATAACAGCCAAATTCATCTAAACATCCAAAATGCAGACCATAGTTCCATTAGTTGTTTTTAGCAGTAATGAAATCTATATCGGCTTGACTCAGGCCATGTAAACCAATTACACACAGCTCCATTCGGAAATAAAAATGATCACCCACCCGAGTCCAAAGGCGCAGAAAATCAAAAGAACAAACCTGGAAAAAAAAAACCATTTGTTAGCGCGAGGGTTTATCACATTCAGGGTTAGCACAGTGGCTATAACGTCCAGGCACTTACCTGGTACTCCTGTCGAACCGTGCCGAGCCCTACCCTCAGCCCTCCTCCTGCGCGGACGATTTCACCAGAGAGACCCCCGAGCAGAAGAAGAAGAATAATCTCAGCTCCCATGGAATTGCTCACGCTGTTCATTATTTTCTCATCGCGGCCTCTAACTCGTTTTCAAAACTGAATAATAACATAAATCAATCAAAGGTTGAAATCATTTGAATCGTCTAACATGAACATCAACGGTACATAATAGTCCAGGTGGCATTTTAGGTAAGTTGTTTTCAAATAAGAATGCTTTACAGCGTAATTATTAATTATAATTAATTATAACTATTATTTATTTATTTTTTATTATTTTTTATAGAGTTAAAATGTTAAAGAGGACTTTACGACATCTCTATGAATTCAACACTAGAGAAACCCTATAGGCCCACAGAAAAAATTGCAGACAAAGAAAGGGATGTGGAGTTTCAAACTAGAGTAGGGCATAGTTTTGAAAAAAAGTGAATGGTATGTGGACAATGTTAGGAATTGATATCCTTGTCAAAAATAAAAATAAGATTAAATGGTAACCATGAGTTTTTTATCCATGTGATATATCTATATCTATATATATATATATATATAATTACTGAGATGGCCATCATGATAAACACTTTGAATACACACAAATACTCATCAAATATGATTTTCAGGTGAGATGTTGATTGCTTGCAATTAGACCCATGTGGAGGAGGAGGATTTAGTGGATTATGAACCAGAGGATGGGAGTTTTCAACAAATTTGGGCTAGTCCCAAGGATTTTATCTGTTTGCATTTGGAAGTCAACTTAGAAGGTCGCCATACCATGGTTTCCGAGCCTACCGAGTATGTAGAAATAAATGTTAAGAATTAAATAGGAGACCATCTGGCGGTTTGGAGGCCCTAAACTTTACTCTAGCCAAACATTGTTTGGATCCTCTACTTTTGGCTAGCCCAAGCTGACCCAAGGATGTTTGTCAAGGGCTAGAGAACTCTTCTTGGGGTTCTCTAGCTCTAAGTTTAGTTTCCTTTTCATCCCAAAGATCGAAGGAAGACATACAATGTGTTATGACTTCCTTAGGGTTTTCAAAACATTTTGAACATAGTGGGGTGTGGAGCGATAAAAAGGTGTCTTTGTAACTCCTAATTACCTCACATTAATTGTCAACCCAGGGACAACTTTCTGTTTCAAGAGTGTACTCAGTCTGAGGCGGCTATTTACTCAAGAGTAATATTTTGCAGTATAGTGCTTAAAATCCAAAAGTAAATGAAAGCTTGTCTATAACTAAGTTACTTCAAAAGAATAAATCACACATTCAGAAAACTAGGCAGCTTATCAGTCAAGGGTTTGGCAGTGATAACCCATCCCTTTGGAAACTGATGGAAAGGAATTTAGAGCATAGACCACGGGTCTGGGAGCTATACAGTGAATGCCAAAGCTCACTACAGCCTTAGATCGTCTCTCACACAAATGCGAGTAAATGGAACAGCAAATAAAGAATTGAACAGCAAATCTGGAATGGAACAGCAATCGTACAACTAAGTCTCGCGAGTTGCAACCAAACGTAATCTATTAATCCAAATGCACTTTTCACAATCAAATAACAATCTCCCACTCTTAAGGCAAATCAAGCAAAGCATATGAATGGAACAACATTAACTATTGATAAATTATAGAACAACACTAATAAATCCGAAACGCACACAACACGCTGGAATAATAATCTGATCAACCTTAATCAACAGGAATACGACTGTGCTCTCAAACAGAACATCATTATTTCTGAATCCAACGATTATGAAGAACACTACCTCAAATGAATCTATGACACAAATGTTCAACATAAAAGCTCTGCAACGAAATAGTAAGAAGATTCGGTTAAGACTTAATAACATGCAATGAACTCTGAAAGGATTAATAACTTGATGCAGGGTTAATACATGATTCTATCTGTGAAGACCTCAATGATTTAATCTTAACAGGGCATGTAATATCAATTCATAAAGTAGATCAGATTATCAAATAACAACGATGAACAAACCACGCGGAAATCAAACCGTAGTGATACAGAAGCAAGTGTCCTCCGGGGCCGGGCCCTTAGCCTCCAAGGGGACACCGATTGAAGCTAATCCAGTAACAGAGGTGGAATAATCACCAAGCTTTCATTAACGCATCGATCAAAAATACATTGAACCAGTTCTCAACGAAACTTAATAATCAAAGCTGATGTTTTACAGAAATTACATAAAAGCGTATTCCCAAATCCCCCCCTCTCTGATCTCTGTTCTGATTTAAATAAAGAGAGATCAGAGAGCAGTTACAATAAAGATGAGTACAACATGATTTCTATTACAGAATTAGATTATTTCCAACCAATTGATCAACAAGAAGAAGGCGAATTTAGCTTTGCAGCTGAGATTTGGAGGACGGCCGCAACCACAGATCTGAGAAAATCGTGCTCAAAGAACTCTGCGAATCTCTCAACACAGACAGAATTTGGGCAAACCGTTCTTTGTTAAAGTTAATTGGGTCCGTTCTGGACAAAACCCATGTTCCGGATTTTCCAGATTCGTCTTCATTTGCTCAGAATCTCAACCGCAAAACTGTCACTCCTTATTCCAGCGCATTTCTGAGTTGGCACTTTTAATTATCAAATCTTCAATCTGGAAATTACCTTGGAGGCTAAAAATGGTGAATAATGTTATAACCAACTTATTGAAACTATCATTGATAAAATAATTCATAATCATCAATTTATTAGAAATAAAGGAAGATAAATAATATTCATCCATAAGAGCATAAATCATTTATAAAATGGATTTAAATGATAAATTATAACAAATGATATAATCGAGAAGAGTAAAAATGGATGAAATAAGTGTTACAAAGTGGTTGTATTCACGGACCAACACACCCCCACACTCAATATGTTGCATGTCCTCATGCAACGAAAACCTGAATATATTGCATGTCTTCATGCAACCCCAAGACAAAACCCATGTGTTAACCAAGCAATAAAAATTTGAGAACAAATGAATGCTTCCTTAATTAATGAATATTCAATTTTAGCAATCTTAATGAAGGCATAACAATTTTTACATTGACATTCAACTATATGTGTGAAGTTGCAGCAAAATATGATATAGATAACAACAAACTTCATTAACCATTTTTTTAAAACTACAAACCAGATTTTGTTGAAATGTTGCAAGTAAGTTTATAATATATGAAATGTCTCCATGATCCAAAAATCAGATCATTTTGATGCACGGATCATGAGATATAAACAAAATGGCTGTAGGTGAGCGTGCATGATTTCCGAAATTTTATGAACCAGTTTAACTTGAAATTATCTGGGTTCGTATTAATGATACGTCTGTGTTTTCCAGAAATCACAAGAATTGAGTTCATAGTTTTAAAAATATTATGGAAATCAATTTCTGCATTGTGTAAAAATGAAATTGTATGCCTTAAATGAGAAAGAAGATTGAAAACATCCATCATGCGTAGCAATTCCTCCCCCGCTCTGAAAAATTAGCATGCCCTCATGCGATGCTAGAAAAAATTGAGATGGTTGCTACCAGCTGTTGAATTCTATGCTTGGTGTAAAACAACATGGAATAATGGAGGTGTTGAGAATGAATAAGAATAACAATGGATGATAAAGAATATGGATGACATGGTCATAAGAAAGAAATGAATGAAAGGAACACTCCCCCATACTCGAAAATGATATGCCGCTGAAAAATAGGGAGTGGTATAGATGTGGACTGAAGGATGATAAATGATGCTCAAAATGGATTTTTATGAAATTCTCCTAAATTCGTAATAAATCAGAAAATTATGCGATTTTACCTCAAGTTTTACCTCCAAAAAGGTGGAATGACATATATGGACTGGCAGTTGTTGAAGCTGTTGTAGGCAGAGTTGGTGCTGAAAGTGATGCAAAAGGTGGAATCTAGGTAAGCACATCATGTCTGAAGAATTGTTCACGTTCGCGAGTTGCTCGAGCCTCTTCTGTTAGTTGCAATATTGTAGTCATGCTGTGAATAGAATTCTGCCCATACTTGTTGTTCTCCTATAAACAAAGCACTATTTTGCATACAATGTTCTTGAATCCATAGTGTTAGGTTTGAATAGCAACAGATAAGATGCATGCAAAACTTTCAATCAGAAAAACTTTTGTCAAATCAACAAGTTATGGCAGAGTGCAGTAATCATATCGCATGCAATCCCATAATGCAGACATTCCCCCCTCCAATTGGAAAAGAATTCCATGACCATAAAGTATATGAGAGGTGTTGTGATGATGGCAAGGCAAGGGAATGAACAATATAGCAGTGAATGAAGCAAAGTACACATATCAATGATAGGACAACGAGAGTTATGATTATAATGAGAGCAGAGTGTGTAAAGATAGTTATGAATAAGAGATAGGATGCTTTGGATTGATGATAAGTTATGAAAAAGAAAAAGAATGACAATATGCCAAAAATATGCTTTACTGACGGTATTCTAGCTGAAAAATGATGTGATTGATCTGAAAACAATTTCTCATGCGTAACGGTTCAAAACAGGGAAAAAAATTAAGGAAATAACTTCTCTGATTAAAAGAAAGAATAAGAAAAGGGTATTATAGTAATAATTGACGATAAGATATAACTTCAATACCATAAGCAGAGCCTCTGCTGCCAGCAGGCGTCCATAGCCTCGGCAGGGTTTCTTTTTAACCCATATGAGCCAGGATCCTCAATTTATAAATAGAGAGTTACAGTGTTGTTCTACAGAAGAGATCAGTGTGCTGGCGTGGTAACCAGATAACCACACTGCCATTCACTGGGATGTAGCAAAAGTGATCAGGCCGGCTCGTGATGAGACCTCCTGTTCCATGGATAATTTGGCTATCCAATGGATCATAACCCTGGTGTGGTGGCCATAATGGGAATGTCACTTTATTACAGCCTTATGAACATGGTAGGCTGGCTCGTAATGAGACCCCCTATCCTCCATCTATGAACAAAATTTTGTTGTTATTACACAATTTTATGATAAAAAGAGGGAGGCTCAGTACTCCTTAAGAGCAGGGATGGTGGAAGAAGTTGAACATGTCAATAGAAAAAATATACCCATAATCTCATTTATTACAGACAGAGAAGATTATAATCCAGAAGGGTGGAACCAGCATGGTATTAAGATGATCAATCAATATCATGTTCAACAGAAAACAATGCAGTAAATTAGTATATAAATAATTGTGTCCCTTTTGAAAATAATCTATCATCAAGGAGCTGTCCTGTTAAAGATCATAACGTGAATGATATTAACTCGCTTCAATAGAATCCATAATTCTTGTCCTCGTAAAAATAGTGTACTTCATGCCATGAAGGGGAATCAGTCAAATGTGGTTGAGATGAACTAGGAATAGTCCCACAAGAGGAAGAAAAGGTTGCTCTCAAAAATACTCCCAAAGGGTTGCTCTTTTGAAGGAACATCAAAAACACTCAAAAAGTGGTGTTCCGTGTAGGGAACAGCAAAGGAAATGCACACCAAAAAGCAAAAATACACATAAAAAAGTATGAAAATGCAAATGTCGTTCCTTTGGAAAAGGAACAGCAAAAATGCAAGTGCTGTTCCTTTGGAAAAGGAACAGCAAAAACACACGTGCCGTTCCTGTGGAAAAGGAACAACAAAAATGAAAAGTGCAAAAGTGCTATTCCATTCGAAAAGGAACAACAAATCGTGAAAGTGCAGAAGTGTTGTTCCATTTGGAAAGGAACAACAAAACGTAAAAGTGCAAAAATGGTGTTTCATTCGAAAATGAGCAACAAAAAGTGAAAATGCAGAAGTGATGTTCCATTTGGAAAGGAATAGCAAAACGTGAAAATGTAGAAGTGTTGTTCCATTCGGAAAGGAACAGCAAAAAGTGGAAGTGCAGAAGTGCTGTTCCATTCGGAAAGGAACAACAAAACGTGAAAGTGCAGAAGTGCTGTTCCATTCGGAAAGGAACAGCAAAATGTGAAAGTGCAGAAGTGCTGTTCCATTCGGAAAGGAACAGCAAAAAGTGAAAAAGGAACAGCAAAAAGAGTCGTGGAAAAGGAACTGGCAAAATGACTCGTGACAAAGGAACTGCTTGACCAAAAAGGTGTTGTTCCTTTGGAAAAGGAATAATAAAACGAAATTGCTGTCCCTTTGAAAAAGGAACAGCAAAACGACAACAGTGCACACAAACGCTGTCCCTTCAGAAAAAGAACAGTAAAAATGCATAAGCATGAAATGCGAGCACACAAAGAATGAATTAGCTGTTCACTGTATTGATGCTGAAGATGGGTCACAGTTTGAATGAAGCAACACCTGAAACACAAAATATAAAAAATATCAGAAAAGAAACACGTTTTATTTAAAAACAATATGTAAATAACTAAATTAAGTGACAACAACTATGATGTTATGTCAAAAAAATGATCTCTTTGAAAAATATTTTGGCAGCAGTGATAAGACATGAATCTTCCAATGGAAATAAATTCTTCATTTCTTCTATTATGAATCCGTTGGGTAATGAGTTGGATGAAATTTCTTTCAAAATCACTCGTCCATAAATTGACCTTCTTTTTCTCCTAGGACCTGCAAAAAACAAGTATCTACCTGCAATAAAACATTAAATCATAGAGAAAGAGAGGTGTACGGGCTCCCTTAATCCAAGAATTATGAAAAAAAATTAACAAGTAGTTACTCTGTATAACAAATCCACAGAGAAAATAACAAAGTAAAATTTATTTGTCACCTGCGGGAGAGCAGTGGTCGACCATACTAACCAGCAGTGTTTTAATCACAACTTCTTTGTTTTTCATCCAAATTGAGTGATTCCAAAGCCAAATGAGAGCTAATTCAAAGGTTTATTTGCAATAGAAATAGGTTTTAAAATTTCAATGATATGCTATGTCAATTTTGTTTAGAACAACCTGCATAATAGAGTCATTTTCGATTACCCAATCTAGACCAACGATTGATATTTCAAGCATAGATTCTTCGTTTGATGTCGGATTCAAATGATTCAAATTGGAAATGAAAGTAGATTCATTTATTTATTTCCAATAGAAACAGGTTTTGAAGACAAGAAGAATTGATAGGTCAAATACTGTAAGGAACAGCCGGAAAGACATAGTTTTAAGGGTGCTGATTTACGATAGACAGTCAGTATTTTGATCATAAATTCCCCATACGATATCGAAAATGAGTGATTCTAATTGCATTGTAAACTAGATTCATAGGGGAATCTACCATATAAACAGGTTTTAAAAATTCATTCATTTAGGCCTCCAAAAACTGACTGTCCCAACTCTGTTCCTGAGCTGCCCACTAGACAGCCGGTCAATGTTTTGGTTCTAACTTTTTCGTTTCAAATCAAAATTGACTGATTCAAATTGGGTTAGAAAGTAGACATCAAGGGCTACCTAGGGCAGAAACAGGTTTTAAAAATATTCATTTTTGGTCCCTCAAAACATGACTGTCCCGACTGTTTTTCCAGAAAATTCATCAAGCCCGCAAGCCAAAAAAATGATATTCAAGCATTTTTTCAAATTGGTGATAAAAAATAAATATAAGTGTTTATAGAATTTTTATTTGCAATATAATTCATCTACATACACAAAAATTGAAATATTTATCACCAATGTTGATTTCGATAGCGTGTTGCAACAAAAAAAACAACTAGTTTTACATAAAAAAACAAAATGCATTTATTTATTCCCTTATTTATTTTATTTTCTACACTAACCTATTTGAAAAAATGAATATGACTACGTATATGAGTACTTCCAGTGGAGCCATTTTCGAAATAAGGCTTCACGTATACACATACCCAAATTTGAAAAATGCATATTAATGAAAATCAGGGTATGAGAAGCCAACTTCCCTTGAAAAGATGGAGTCAAAAATTGTTGAAGTGTGGAGCAATGTTGCGAACAAGTGATGGAGTGAAACCAATCTTCGATAAATCCGTTATTTTCTTGATTTCCCATATCCATCATATCATTAAGTTCTTGAGCTTTCAAAATGGTTTGTTGATGCAAACTAGAAGTAAGCTCATTTTCTTCCATAACTTCTACAATTTTTGAATTTGAAACATTCTGAATCTCATTGTAAGTTTTCTCTAATGGCGCATGTGAGATAGAATGGGTGGGAAGGGTGGGTAAATTTGGCAGTTCAACACTGTAAGTATGTTGCACTGGTTTATTGTGGTGAGGGTGTGGAATTAGTTGAGCAGGAAAATGTGTAAGGAATGGAGCATTTTGATGATGTGGTTGATTGGGTTGTGTGAATGGTTTTGATGGGCAAGCAAGGTGTTGTGGAAGAGCTGGTGGAGAATATGGAGAATGTGCTTGTGCTACAAGATGAGGGAAAGTAGTCATGCAATCATAAGGTGAGCCATGCCAAACTTGTAGACAAGATTGGTGGCTATATTGAAATTGACATGGCTGCCCTAACACATGAGTATTCCATAATGAATTATGCAAGTAAGAAAGCGAAGAGGAAGTGTTTTGAACCATACCTGTAGGCCATGATTTCCATGGTTTTGACCTTATTGCAGCTTCCTCACCTCTTTGATATGCTACTTCCATCCTAGATAAGGAAGAACAACCATCTATGGTATGCTCCTTTCGGTCATGAGTGAAAAACACTTCATCCAATTCTTGATTTTTATGAACCTGCAAAACATCCAATTTTGAACTTAGAGAGGTAATAAAATCAACTTTAAAATGTTCAAGTAAATCATTGATTTCAGCTCTTATGTCTCCTATTCTTGTAGCAGATTTGGAAAAGAAAGAACAAACATCTCTAGAATTCTTACCAGCCTTGGAGATTCCTCTTGAATACCCTATGCACAACTCACAAACATCATCATATGATAACTGAAAAACATCACCTTTTCCTATCAGATTTAAGAGTTCTAAAAATTCATCTTTGATTCCTTTAAGAATGAGTGTTTTTAAGATCTCTTTCTCCAAATGCTTATATTTTGATTTTTGAAGGTTGTATTGAAATCGATCTACATAGTCCTCCAAACTTTCATCTTCGCCTTGTATCATACTGAAAATATCTTCATTGGATTTGCAATAGTCTTGGTACTTCTTCAAGAATATGTTCTTCATGTCCTCCCATGATTGGATGCAATTCCCACCTAGGTTCATGAACCATCAGAGAGCTGCTCCTTTTAGAGTAAGAGGAAACACTTTCAATCTTTGATCATTAGTACAATAATCATATCCTCTACAAAGTATTTCGAACTCAAATAAGAATGTATCTGGATCTTCATTTGCTAAACCATGAAAATTTGGTAAAGATGGGGGAATTATGTACATTTGTGTCACTCCTCCTAGATCTTTGATAGGAAATTCAAAAGTAGAAACGTGAGCCATTTCTTACCATAATATAAGATGTTCTTCATGTGTTTCTTCGAGGCTCCTTCTTCAAATGTTCCTGTCAATCGGTTAGTGAAATGGGTGGTGCTTACATCACCACTTGCATGAGATCATGTGATCCATTTTTAAAAAAATTTCTATCTTTTTCCTAATCATTCACACAAAAATTCAAACATCTATTTTTACCCAACAAAGCAACAACAAATCTGTTAGGAAAGCGGACAGTGGAGCAGGGCTTTTACATACTCCGCACGTAGGTTCTTACCTTCCGTTTTTAAGATCCAACTCTTCCCTAGCAGGCACTCATCAGATTCACACTACTCTTTAGAAATGGCTACACTCTCCCCGGCAACGGCGCCAAAATGTGGAGCGATAAAAAGGTGTCTTTGTAACTCCTAATTACCTCACATTAATTGTCAACCCGGGGACGACTTTTTGTTTCAAGAGTGTACTCAGTCTGAGGCGGCTATTTACTCAAGAGTAATGTTTTGCAGTATAGTGCTTAAAATCCAAAAGTAAATGAAAACTTAATGCAATAACTAAGATACTTCAAAAGAATAAATCACCGCTGAGAAAACTAGAAACTGACTTATCGGTCAAGGGTTTTGCGGTGATAACCCATCCCTTTGGAAACTGATGGAAAGGAAATGAGAGCATAGACCACGGGTCTGGGAGCTAGGCAGTGAATGCCGAAGCTCACTACAGCCTTAGATCATCTCTCACACAAAAACAACAAATGCGAGTAAATGGAACAACAAATAAAGAATTGAACAGCAAATCTGGAATGGAACAGCAATCGTACAACTAAGTCTCGCGAGTTGCAACCAAACGTAATCTATTAATCCAAATGCACTTTTCGCAATCAAATAACAATCTCCCACTCTTAAGGCAAATCAAGCAAAGCATATGAATGGAACAACATTAACTATTGATAAATTATAGAACAACACTAATAAATCCGAAACGCACACAACACGCTGGAATAATAATCTGATCAACCTTAATCAACAGGAATACGACTGTGCTCTCAAACAGAACATCATTATTTCTGAATCCAACGATTATGAAGAACACTACCTCAAATGAATCTATGACACAAATGTTCAATATAAAAGCTCTGTAACGGAATAGTAAGAAGATTCGGTTAAGACTTAATAACATGCAATGAACTCTGAAAGGATTAATAACTTGATGCAGGGTTAATACACGATTCTATCTGTGAAGACCTCAATGATTTAATTTTAACAGAGCATGTAATATCAATTCATAAAGTAGATCAGATTATCAAATAACAACGATGAACAAACTACGCGGAAATCAAACCGTAGTGATACAGAAGCAAGTGTCCTCCGGGGCCGGGCCCTTAGCCTCCAAGGGGACACCGCTTGAAGCTAATCCAGTAACAGAGGTGGAATAATCACCAAGCTTTCATTAACGCATCAATCAAAAATACATTGAACCAGTTCTCAACGAAACTTAATAATCAAAGCTGATGTTTTACAGAAATTACATAAAAGCGTATTCCCAAATCCTGCCTCTCTCTGATCTCTGTTCTGATTTAAATAAAGAGAGATCAGAGAGCGGTTACAATAAAGATGAGTACAACATGATTTCCATTACAAAATTAGATTGTTTCCAACCATTTGATCAACAAGAAGAAGGCGAATTTGGCTTTGCAGCTGAGATTTGGAGGACGGCCGCAACAACAGATCTGAGAAAATCGTGCTCAAAGAACTCTGCGAATCTCTCACCAGAGGCCGAATTTGGGCAAACCGTTCTTTGATAAAGTTAATTGGGTCCGTTCTGGACAAAACCCATGTTCCGGATTTTCCAGATTCGTCTTCATTTGCTCAGAATCTCAATCGCAAAACTGTCACTCCTTATTCCGGTGCATTTCTGAGTTGGCACTTTTAATGATCAAATCTTCAATCTAGAAATTACCTTGGAGGCTAAAAATGGTGAATAATGTTATAACCAACTTATTAAAACTATCATTGATAAAATAATTCATAATCATCAATTTATTAGAAATAAAGGAAGATAAATAATTTTCATCCATAAGAGCATAAATCATTTATAAAATGGAATTAAATGATAAATTATAACAAATGATATAATAGAGAAGAGTAAAAATGGATAAATAAGTGTTACAAAGTGGTTGTATTCACGGCCCAACACACCCCCACACTCAATATGTTGCATGTCCTCATGCAACGAAAACTGAATATATTGCATGTCCTCATGCAACCCAAAGACAAAAACCCATGTGTTAACCAAGCAATAAAAAATATGTTCATCTCAGCTCATGAAATGGATAGAACAAATGAATTCTTCCTTAATTAATGAATATTCACTTTTAGTAATCTTAATGAAGGCATAACAATTTTTATATTGACATTCAACTATATGTATATATGAAGTTGCAACAAAATATGATATAAGTAACAGCAAACTTCATTAACCATTTTCTCAAAAACTACAAACCAGCTTTTGTTGAAATTTGGCAAGTAAATTTATAATATATGAATGCCTTTATGATCCAAAAATCAGATCATTTTGATGCACGGATCATGAGATATAAACAAAATGGCTGTAGGTGAGAGTGCATGATTTCCGAAATTTTATGAACCAATTTAACTTGAAATTATCTGGGTTCGTATTAATGATACGTCTATGTTTTCCAGAAATCACAAGAATTGAGTTCATAGTTTTAAAAATATTATGGAAATCAATTTCTGCATTGTGTAAAAATGAAATTGTATGCCTTAAATGAGAAAGAAGATTGAAAACATCCATCATGCGTAGCAATTCCTCCCCCTCTCTGAAAAATTAGCATGCCCTCATGCGATGCTAGAAAAAAATGAGGTGGTTGCTACCAGCTGTTGAATTCTATGCTTGGTGTAAAACAACATGGAATAATGGAGGTGTTGAGAATGAATAAGAATAACAATGGATGATAAAGAATATGGATGACATGGTCATAAGAAAGAAATGAATGAAAGGAACACTCCCCCATAGTCGAAAATGATATGCCGCTGAAAAATAGGGAGTGGTATAGATGTGGACTGAAGGATGATAAATGATGCTCAAAATGGATTTTTATGAAATTCTCCTAAATTCGTAATAAATCAGAAAATTATGCTATTTTACCTCAAGTTTTACCTCCAAAAATGTGGAATGACATATATGCACTGGCAGGTGTTGAAGCTGATGTAGGCAGAGTTGGTGCTGAAAGTGATGCAAAAGGTGGAATCCAGGTAAGCACATCATGTCTGAAGAATTGTTCACGTATGCGAGTTGCTCGAGCCTCTTTTGTTAGTTGCAATACTGTAGTCATGCTGTGAATAGAATTATGCCCATACTTGTTGTTCTCCTATAAACAAATCACTAGTTTGCATACAATGTTCTTGAATCCATAGTGTTAGTTTTGAATAGAAATAGATTCAGATGCATGCAAAAATTTCAATCAGAAAAACTTATCAAATCAACAAGTTATGACAGAGTGGAGTAATCATATCACATGCAATCCCATAATGCAGACATTCGCCCCTCCAATTGGAAAAGGAATTCCATGACCATAAAGCATATGAGAGGTGTTGTGCTGACGGCAAGGCAAGGGAATAAACAATATAGTAGTGAATGAAACAGAGTACACATATCAATGATAGGACAACGAGAGTTATGATTATAATGATAGCAGAGTGTGTAAAGATAGTTATGAATAAAAGATAGGACGCTTTGGATTGATGATAAGTTACGAAAAAGAGAAAAAAGAACGAAAATATGCCAAAAAGATGCTTTGCTGACTGTATTCTAGCTGAAAAATGATGTGATTGATCATAAAACAATTTATCATGCATAAAGGTTCAAAATAGGGAAAAAAAATTAAGGAAATAACTTCTCTGATTAAAAAAAAGAAAATAAGAAAAAGTGTATTATAGTAATAATTGACGATAAGATATAACTTCAATACCATAAGCAGAGCCTCTGCTGCCAGCAGGCGTCCATAGCCTCGGCAGGGTTGCTTTTTAACCCATATGAGCCAGGATCCTCAATTTATAAATAGAGAGTTACAGTGCTGTTCTACAGAAGAGATCAGTGTGCTGGCGTGATAACCAGATAACCACACTGCCATTCACTGGGATGTAGCAAAAGTGATCAGGCCGGCTCGTGATGAGACCTCCTGTTCCATGGATAATTTGGCTATCCAATGGATCATAACCCTGGTGTGGTGGCCATAATGGGAATGTCACTTTGTTACAGCCTTATGAACATGGTAGGTTGGCTCGTAATGAGACCCCCTATCCTCCATCTATGAACAAAATTTTGTTGTTATTACACAATTTTATGATAAAAAGAGGGAGGCTCAGTACTCCTTAAGAGTAGGGATGGTGGAAGAAGTTGACCATGTCAATAGAAAAATATACCCATAATCTCATTTATTATAGACAGAGAAGATTATAATCCAGAAGGGTGGAACCAGCATGGTATTAAGATGATCAATCAATATCATGTTCAACAGAAAACAATGCAGTAAAGTAGTATATAAATAATTGTGTCCATTTTGAAAATAATCTATCATCAAGGAGCTGTCCTGTTAAAGATCATAACGTGAATGATATTAACTCGCTTCAATAGAATCCATAATTCTTGTCCTCGTAAAAATAGTGTACTTCAGGCCATGAAGGGGAATCAGTCAAATGGTTGAGATGAACTAGGAATAGTCCCACAAGAGGAAGAAAAGGTTGCTCTATCTAGTCATTGTTTTTAGTCATGGACTAAATTAGTCATTTCAGTTAGTCGCTTTTAGTTTGGTCACTTATTATCTAGTCGTATATTTTATCCCTAGACTAAATTAGTCGTTTAAGTTATTCGGTTTTAGTTTGATCACTTAAAATTGCTCAAATTGAGTACTAATTCACTTGAAATAATTGCGGTGACTAAAATTTTTAGTCACCTAGTCACTAATTTCATCATTTTCTCCTAGTGTTGGCCTCCTTCTCCCAATGCAATAGATATATCGCACTATAATATCGATACTTCAATCCCTCCTTTCCTCTTGGTGAGATTATATAGGCTCATTCTATCCTCCAAGAGAATGTATCTAGACACCTAGGGGCTCGAGAAGTTAGGAAACTTCTACAATAATAAACCCCTAGCCAACTCATACACAAGTGGGTCAAGTTGATCTTCTTGGGAATGAAAAATTATAGAAACCTTTTTCACAATTATAAGTTTTTCCTCAATTTTTTCAATTATGAAATGATTATTATCTCATAATTATAAAATTGTGACAAAATAATTATGAGAAATAACTCAATTATGTAAGTCTGCCTTTTTAACATGAAATAGATCACACATAAGTAAAAGAAAAGGTGAAAGGGGATGCATTCTATCCAGCAACTGAGGTATGTTTAACTTGGGCCTCTCTTACTATAATGGAGTGGAAAATAGGGTTATAACATTCATAACAAAAGGAATTAGTAATTTTAATTGTTGAAGCAAAATAATGCCACATGTACATTTCTAAAGCTCTAAATCTCATATGAAATTAGTGGCATGAGAAAGGATGAAAATAGGAGGTATAAATTAATCAATGGATAATAAATCAACAATAGATGGTTGATAATATAATGAAAAATATGGATGTTGAAGCATGAAATTTAATTATCTTGATATGGAAGTCAATCTAGTTAAAACAAAGGAATTATTCTTCTTATTTCTAACGTATCATTACTGATGTAGATCCAATAAAAATTTTATCAACTCATTTATCAACTTGAATAGATACAAAATTTGGCCTCAATGGAGAATTTCACATGAAGGAACTATGAGGAGTTTCTCACTACCACTTTTATATGTTTGAATAGATCGATATGAAGCCAGTTAGATCCTATAGTCCAAGCTCAAATGTTTGCATAGACAAAACTAATTATATTATCCCTAAACCCCATTGCTTGTTTATAACCATGTATAATTTCTGGCCATCAGCATATATAGACCAGTATGTTATCCTCGTCGTCCTTAGTTTAACCAAATATCCAAGATCACGAATAAATCATCATCAATATTTTAAAAGGAAGTATTCCATTTATATGTTTTCCATGGACTACAAGAGCTTAGGAGTTAGGTTATGAAGAGCCAAGATTCTATTATTGTACAAGATGGGCTAATTGAGTTAGAATTCTCAAATTCCACCTTTAATCAACTGTTTAGTGATTTTTTTCCTTAATTGAAAAATTGCATTTACATCATTTTTAATTATTTATTCCACTTTTAAAATTGAAAAAATATATTTGCTGCAAAGCATGGCAACATTGGATCATAATTATATTTACATGGGAAAAATAGGTTGTTATAGATAGGATGTAGGTCCTTCAATGTGTGTGTGCATGTTAAACGCAAGAATATGATACAGAAGTAAATAAAATTCATGAAATAGAAATGTGAAAGGATAAATAACCTTAAAACTAAGATCAAGTACCCAAAATGAGCATTTTATTTCTTTACATGTCATGTTTTATATATTTAAGCATTTAACATGACTAGAAAATAATTTAAGGTAATGAATCATTCATGGGAGAGAATGAAATTTACTATAAAACATCATGGAAAAGATAGACCTTAATGATAAAATAAATTTAAGAGAGGGAAGCGTGGGGAGTTAGCTAGTGACAAAAAATTAATATGGAAGTAAAATTAAAATTCATGAAATATAGATGTGAAAGCGTGAAGAAACTTAAAAGTAAGAAGTACCAAAAATGAGCATTTTATTTCTTTACATATGCAGTTCTATATACTTAAGCATTTAACATGACTATAACATAATTGAAGACAATGAATAATTCATGGGAAAGAATGAAATTGAATATAAAACATCATGAAAATATATATCTTAATGATAAAATAAATTTAAGAGAGGGGGCGCAAGGGGTGAGCTAGTGACAAAACAATATGGTGGGATGATTCATTCTATATAATAATATATTGTGAGAGTGACTTTATTGCATAGGATTTTAGTGGTAAATTTCACATGATACATTCCATTACAATGGAAAGATAGTGTGAACAATGAATAAAAAGTATAACTATGATAGGAAACGTTGATAATTTCAAAATATAAAAATTTTGAAAACTAGGGCCTCTTAAGTTGATGGATTACATAAAAATGAAATCTGGAGTGATCATTAAAACTACCATAAACTATATAAAAACCTAAAGCAACCAAGAGTTTCATTAATCGATCAAACTCCTACATGGGGTTGTTATTCCAATGATGAGGTTTTCATGCATGGGAACTATTAATGTCAATATGTCAGTGATCAAACATACTATTTCTGTTAATTTTCTAGTTTCATAGGTCAAAATTTTTAGCCTTTCAAACAAGTTTTCAAAATAAATTTTGGTCACTGAAGGAGTCTAGGTCAGAATTCTACTCCCTCATCTGATCCATGGCCACCATCACTTTAAAGGTCATTTCATTCATTATCATTTAGAATTTTTAGGTCATTCACTCCATCCCATCTAGGTCTACTTTCTAGGTTTCATTGTATTATATTTGAAAACATCTAATTTGTCATCAAACAAGGCCTACAATCCTTCATTTCATTTATAAGTATTTTAAAGAGGAGCTAGCATGCTTAGGAAGAAAAAGTAAGACAAGTTGTCCTATTTAAAAACGTGTTTTATTGTCAAAATTTTTCAAAAGGAAAAATTGTCTTATTGTTTCACTACGGGACAAAAAAATTCATTTCAAAGCTATAAAGGACAAAAGCAAGATCATCGAAACTCATTATTCTCTTTTGTTGTGTGGTACAACTCCTCTCTTACCTCCATTGCACTCCTTAGTGGTCAAGGGTTCGAAACCAAGGCGAGATATTACTCCAAGTAACAAGTTGTTACATTCTTGGCTACCCCTACTACACTTCAGGAGCCTGATGTTACGCTTCTGGAGCCTATTGTTACGCTATTGGAGCCTGTTGTTATGCATCTGGAAGCAGTTTTTACGTTTTTGTAACTTCTGCTACGCTTCTAGAGGTAGTTGTTACATTTATGTAACTAGTTGTTATGGTTCTAGAAAGGGTTCAGAATTAGGGTTTTTTGGCTCCTAAACCATTCAAACAAACTCAAATGTTTTTGGCATCATTTCTTGGAGTTATTACAAAATTAATTTAATCATATACCCTCCAGTGATCAAATTATCAAGATTACTATTGATTTTCATACTTACTCCAATACTCCATTATATTTTCACCTCTTTATATCATTGAAAGGTTCTAGTGAAATAAACCCTAACCTCCCATATAACACTATCCTACACCTCCCACATACATCATACTCCCATCTCCCACCATCCATATTCTCCCTAATAGCCATTTTCACAAAACCCTAATTTTTAGCTAGTTTTCACAATCATAAATTGGGAAATTCTTGTCTTTCTCATTTGACCACCTTCCTCACATCAATTTCACTTGATTTCACTCATATCATGGAGCGAACATGCAAGCCTATCTCCTGATTTCTTTGTAGAATTTTCCTTGGCTCCAAAACCCTTCATCTCACCCTCTAAGCCTACCCCATCCCTATACTATGTTTTTCCCAAATTACACTACATATACCCATCCCATCAACACACTAGGGTTTCATCCTTTCAGTGATAGAAAATATGGAGAGTGAGAAGAAAAAATTCAAGGGAGGGTGCCACCTCAGATTAGAGCCCTTCACCATGCATGAAATCAATGCTTCACCCTTGGCCAAAAGATGTTTTGAGAGGACTGGATGTTTGAGGTTCTATGAAAAGCTCATGGAGGAAGGATATCATCTTCAACTTACAAGCTTATTTGCCTCTAATATCAACATGGGAAAGGTCATCACTGCAGGTGTAGAGTTTAGCCTATCAGCATATCTGATTTCTTCAGCAAAAAGTATTCCTAGTCATGGAGAGAAGTGGTTCAAGGGCATGTACTTAGACCTGGAAGATTACAAACAATTTCTCAAACCTCATGCTATCACTAGAACATTTGGCGCAATTTCCGATGGCCAAATCGTCGCTTTTCCGACACACAGTCGTCGCAAGAGCGACAGTTCGAGGCCGGAAAAAACGTGGTTTCTCGTGCGGTCGCAATTCCGACGCCTATACAAAGTGTCGCACTACCGACACTTCCCGTCGCTTCCAAACACTCGTCGCTCTTCCGACGCCTCCCAAACCGACGTTTGTAAAATGTCGCCATTCCGACGAAATTTGGTCCGACGTTTTGAACGTCGCGGGTCCGACGTCTTTATACTGTCGCATTTCCGACGCCATACAAAAGTGTCACAAGACCGACGTATTGCAAAAGTGTCACAAGACCGACGCTTTCCAGAAGCGTCACAATATCGACGCCAGGAATAACTGTCGCAATTCCGACGAAATGTGGTCCGAAATTTTGGACGTTTCTAGAGCTGTCGCAATATCGACGGACGTCACAAGACCAACGAAAATGGAAATCGTTCAAAATGTCAAAAGAGCGACGCTTACAAGGCGTCGATATGCCGACGGCGATTTCAATTTTAAAAAAAATATATAAAACTTTAAAACAGGACAGTAAATCTCCAATGTTTGTTATCACAATAAGAAATCAATGATCAGTGATCACCTCAAATTTTCCTCGTAGCGTGACGGGTCTAATAAATTTTATTGTAAAGGTTGCTGGCCAGTGACAACTGGCGCAGCATTGAAGGAAATGCATTAAAGAAAATTAATTAGGCTGCGAACTCCAAGCCAACTGGCAACAACCCTGATAATTTTCCTTACCAACTTCCAAGTTGTGACTCAAGCTTCAGACTCCAAAGCTAAGAATTTTCTTTTCATCGTGTTGGAGAAGAGAACTGCAACCTGTAGCAAAGGAGCAATTCCTCAGTCTCACTGCTCAGGACTCGTAGTCATTCCTTGCTAACACGGTATGTGGAAATTTTGATAACTTTATTCACCCTCGTTTTCACTAAATTTATTCTTTTGAAAAGGGCCTGGTTCCATTTCAGAAATTTTCAACTTTCGACTTCTAGAATTTGTACATATGATTTTTGGACTGAGGTTTTGTTATTAATGAGGAGATAGTGTCTTGGTTCTATCTGTATAAAATAAATGCCTCGTTTTTTTCTTCATGTTCAGGGTTTTTGATTTTATCAAAACCTATCTCTCTTTTAAGCATGCCTGCAAATTAATATATTCCAGGAATGTACACAATTCCAAGCTTCATGTACAACGTTTTGTATCAACTATATTTTATCAAGTGAGCTGCATGCGCATATAGTGTTACAGATTACAGGGCTTCATTTGGAGAATAAATGATAAGCCTGGCAGCACTAAATCCAAGTAATTCCCCTCATCCCTTAAAAAACACCTCTAAATATAACTAGAAATTTCAAATAGTTAGTAAAGGAAAAGTACAAAGATATAACAGATATGTGTTGAGCCAAAAACCTGTGCATTCACAACAAAACTGGGATGGATAAAACTTAAAAAAAAATTATGGACTTTGACAAAAAATCGTCTTATGCATACAAAATGAAAGAAGCATTGGCATACTACTATGTTTACAAATTTAAGGACAGTCTAGAGAGAGTCTCCGGGCAACACAGTTTCATGTGGAGACCCTAGATCCTTGTACCCACAATATCTAGTGACTTAAAAAATGATTGCCAAAACAATACCTTTGCTATGCATGTAAGAACACCACCTGTATAATGAGGGAGATGTAATATTGTCCAAGAAGCATATTTATACAGAGTGGTCCAAGATTGTGTATTTATGGAAGATACAATTGATTTTGGCATGAAACATGTATCCAAGATTTCAATGTGGCCTTATTTTAGAGCCCATTGATGATTTACTATGAAACCTAAACTTTCAAAACAAACACATTGAAATCACAGGATCTCCATCATGAATATCATAAATATTAACTGTCTTTTGGGCACTGGCAGTAGATACCATAAGAGGCCCACATGGCCTATACCACCAATGTTGATTCTCTGGCACAACATTTGCAAAGCCAAAATTTCTCCCCGAGACATCCCTCTCTGCCAAAACTGGAGAGATGGTACTGGACGTTGAAGTGAAGGCCTCTGATTCAGTATGGAATGCCATAATTTCTTTATTATAAAAGTCCCATGAACAGAAACCTGAGTCCAATGTACAACCTGCAGATGCTGCCACAACATATTTACCAGAGCAACCATTTGAACCAGCTGCTCTGATCAACCAGCAATCACCCCACATGTTTGGGGTAAGCCCATATGGAGCTTTATATTCAGCCTTCTCCTGGAGATTGGAAAATAACAATATCGAGTATTACTCATACATCAACTGCCCTTTATGTTAAGGGAAAATTTAAAGAGTGCATAAATATTCTTGAAATGCCAATCATAGTTTCTAGAAAATTTCAACATTCTTTGAAATGAACTACATCCTATTTAAACTACATCAAATATTTAGGCAAATCATTTTTTTAAACAGAAATTGGTGAATTTTATTTCAAATATAGAAATTTAAACCATGAGAATAATCTAACCCCTAGGCTTTTCCCTATTTGTAGGATACGCCCAAATTGTATAAATTATAACACCCATAAACCCCAAAATTAAGTACAATAATTAAAACCTCCACACCTCTGAATTTGCTATATCGTGAAAAGAGCAGCATCCATCATCATGGGAAAGCAAAACCGATTCTCCTTCTGATACAAACCAGCCTGCAGTAGATGTCTTATGGCTGAGTTGATTCAATCGATCACAGGAAACCTCTTCAGTTTCTTCAATATTGCAAAAATGCTCTGGCTTGTTTTCTTGATCATCATCAAAGTCCATATTTTCATCACATTGAATTAGTTGGGGTTCATTACGATCAGGTCCAGTGCCTATTGCAGAGCTCCGGACATCTAATCCAATATTGGAACTACCATACCCATTCCCATTAGAGATTGTAAATCCTATTTCTGGCTTTAATTCGGTAAGTTCAAGAGCACTAGAACTGGATTCAGTTGATTTAGAGTTGGTATAGTTGTCCTCCAATTTGTATTCCGATACAACACTATACTTGTGCTTCAACGCAGACAGAAATTCTTCAGCAATGGAATCTTCATCTATGGGGATTATGGATCTGCCCTCAAAAGCATCCCAAGTATCTGATTCATTTTCATTCAACTGATCATGCAAATCCACCCTCGTCTTCAGCACAGCAAGCTGAACTGAAGGCCGGTTTTTCAGAAATTTATGGTGGGGGTAAAGCCTGTCTTCCAGATCTTGACTATTTAAGTGTTTAATTGGCTTTTTCAGAGACCTGACCATAGAATCAAATGAATCCTGCGAATCCTGCGAAATAATAAACAATAGTAAGGCCATTATTTATTGGTTTGAAATAACAAACAACATGCAACAAGCCCGCATAATTAGTAAATTATTTAAAGACAATGTTGGCAATATGTTTCCTGTATCCTATTATATGATTGTTTTTGATGGCAAGCTCTGTATTTAATGGAGAATCGATATAAATAAGGACAAGCTCATACTCGAACATAACATCTGTATCAATATTCTTCTGTATCTTCTTGATCTTCATCCAACTGATCGACATCTATATCAACATCTGATTCAGAAACGGTGTTGAAATGATCGACCATGTCATCATCATCATCAATTATGTCATTTTCAATAATATCCTCATCGACATCATCATCAATAATTGTTGCCTCATCTCCTATGCATGGTTCATCTTCTAAGATATCTTCTTCATCTGTCCATGCATCTTCCTGCTCATCTGCCACTGCATCATCTTCTTCTTGATCAATATCATCTTCTTCCTCTACAGTATACTCTATTGGCCTTCCTCTTGGATCATATCTAATAGCAAATGACCATTCCTTCTCACCTGGAACCTCTGAGTAAAAGAATTGTTCGCATTGGCTTGGAAAAACATAGCGATCTTTTCCTGCTTCAAACTGTGATGTTTTAACCATTGGAAATCCATTGTCATGTTGAATAATTGTTCTATCATCATCACGTACATTCATTCATAGCCTATACCATTTGACATCGAACAAAACTATTTTGAAGGAATTAAAGTCACACTCAACTATATCATCTAAGAACCCATAATATCTATTTTCAGATTCTCGAGGATGTCTTTCACTCCTGGAGGAAACATTAGTGACCTGGAATACTGCAGTTATCCCACTATCAGAAGTTTTCCTGTTATCATCCAACTGTTTAACGCGAAATTGACGACCATTGCACCACATAGCCTTGTGGTGTTTCAACTGCAATATGCCAAACATGAAAAAGATGCATTCTTAATTAATAATTAAACATATAATTTACACAACATGAAAATTAACTGAAAAATCAAACTTCTTGTCACATTATAAATAGGTGAATTAATTGCTTACCTTTCTATCTTTCAAACCATATGCTAAATCGATTTCCCTGTCCGTAACGTTCCCATCTCCACTACGATACGCTTCTCTAATCAATTCAGACAGTAGTTGCCATGATAACCTACCGTCGTTACGTGATTTACATGTTTCAATCCATTCACTCATCCACTCAAGATTGTTTGCAATGTATAAAAGTAGCGCCTCATAATCTTGAGCACCTAAATAAAAAAACAATAATTCACCAATATTAATAAATATTACTTATAACCATGGTAAATTATATTAATTAATAAACTATGAAAGAATAAAACCTGAATGAATATAATGATCATATATATGATGTAAAAAAATGAAACATTATATGTATTATACATAATAAATCTTTTACCTCTCACTTTCTTCATTCTACCTTTTCCCAACAGGTGCTCCTCTTCAAATTTTTTGATGGAGTTCACATCCCAAATTCAATCCACCGCCTTCATGACTGGCGCAGCTAATTTAGGAAGATAATGACTAATATACACCATGGATTGATATACCACATATCCCTCCACCATAGAACCCTCGGGTCGTGCTCTTTGTTTAACCAAAGCCTTCAAGGATTTCAGGTGCCTCTCGACCATCCACATTGACCTTGTGTGTACTGGTCCACACATTTCAATCTCCTCAACTTGGTGTATCAAGTAGTGTTCTTATGCATTGAAAAATGTTGGAGGTAGATACTTTTTCATTTCACACATTAGCCGAGGAATTTCTCTCTTCCAATACTTTATTTCATCTTGATGGATTTCTTTCAATGACAACCATTTGCAAATCATTACGCAAGGTTATTTCAATGAAACATAATATATATTTCATTACAAGTAAATTAATACATCATTTCATCAAGTACAAAAATAAATTGTAGCAATTAGATTTTGCGTATAAATCAAAACTAATTACCTCATGTATTTACTAAGACCATATATAACTTGTTTGACATTGTTGTCGAAGTCGTTTGGGAGAGATACGGGTAGAACATACTATAACAATAAAAAATGAATTGTTATTGGTTTCCAAATTAAACAGAAAAAAGGAAAATTTAAAATATGTATTCAAGCAATAACAAACAAAAATGTATACCAAAAAAATTACCTTAATAAAGGTATGCCAATCATGTGTTTTCACCCCACGGAAGTCACCTTTCTTCGTTAAGATATTATTTATGTTTGAAGCAAAACCTGTTGGAAATTTAATTCTTCTAACGACCTCTTTTACATCATTTCTTTGTTGTTCTGTTAATAACCATGGAATATTATTATAATTTCGACCTCCATTGTTATTTGATCCGTCGATCACACTTTTCATTGCATGATTTGATTTCTCAATGTCGGCACAAATTTTGTCAATTTTATCTCTCTCATGTGCACCATCTATGGTTCGCCATAACATTTCTATCACATTCTTCCCGACATGCATTGTATCAAACAAATGAGCTATTTTTAGGTCCTCATAGTAGGGCAACCTCGCGAATTGAGAAGGATAACATTTCATTCCGGGTGGAAGTACAATATTAGTACCTTCACGGCGACGATGACCTTGATATCAAAGAATAAAATAAATCAGAACAATATTAATTATAAAATACAATAAAATAAATTCATTAGTTAAAACAAAAATTCCAAACATTACATAAACAAATAATATATATATATATATATATATACACACATTACGTACCAGCTGCTCGACGATTATTAATTCTGTTATATTCCAACATCCACAACTGAGGTGTCATTCTTCGTGGTTTTAATCTAGTTTCTTCTTTATCATTGAAAAGATGTTTTTTAGTAGTACGATACTTATGGTTCCTAGGGAGGAAGTGCCTAAGCTCATCAAACACCATCTTTTTTAAGTCTGCTGAATGACGATACTTCATCTTAGGGCCACAAACTGGACATGCAAATCTACCCTTTGTTTGAAGACCTGCAATAGATGGATCGATAACAATTAATATACAATGAGATCATTTTTAAAACATGCAATATGGTATATATAATTTAGATAATTATGTATCATATTAAAGTGCAATGAAATATTACATACCACAAACATGTGTTAGTCCTGGGGCATCATGAATTGTCCATACAAGCATTCCACGACATTGAAATCTCTTATGCTTGATTGGCTTAGTGATGTCATACATAGTGATGCCATGCCATAACTGTATTAGCTCATCGATAAGAGGCTCAATATATACATTCATATCTTTGACCTGGTACTTACCTAATTGTTCAAAATTACGGAACATAATAATTACTCCCATGATATATGTATATATAAGTAAATAAATAAAATATATATTTATTCAAACAACGAGAGAAATGAAAATGATACATTCAAAGAAATAATGTATCAAATACCTGGAATAATCATAGTCAACATTATGTGCTCCCTCTTTATTGACATCCAAGGAGGAATGTTATTGTTGATAACGAAAATAGGCCACACTAAGTAAGTAGATCTAAGCTCTCCGAATGGATTAACACCATCGGCTGCCAATGAAAGCCTGACATTATGAGGTTCATTTTTAAAATCTACATATTTTTCCTCGATTTCTCTAAATACAGAACCATCTGCAGGCATTCGAAGAACACCATCTCCACTTATATTCTTTGCATGGAAATCCATAAACTGTGCTATGCTGTTACACCTGAACATTCGCTGCAAACGTGGAATTATGGGAATATGATGAAGAACCTTTTGAGGCACCTTTTTGGTTAGTTGATTTGTTCGATATCTACTGGTACCACATTTCGGACATTCTGTTTTCAACGCATGTTCTCCATAATATATAATATGATCTTTAGGACATGCATCTATAGTGTTATATTCCATTCCAAAGTATTTCATAATAGCACGTAGATCTCGATATGTTCGAGGTAAAGTATTTGGCGATGGTAACAAATATTCACCCAACAATCTACAACAGAAACAAAAAGTAGTGTCTTGTAAAGATTATTAATCATATATATATATATATATATAATAGTTATTAAAACCGGAACCGGTGATCGGATCGGTGGAGCTAATGAACTGGGTTTCGAGAGAGAGGGTCTGACAGTTCCTAGCTGAGTGTGAAATAAGGTTGCTGCTGATTGTTTTGAGAACAGAAATTGTCATCAAGTACACTTGATGAGTTGCATGCTGCCAGGGATTTTATGCTAGCCAACCTTGTATTTATCAGTCATCATGTGTATTGTTGCTACTATAAGGTGTTGAGTATGAGTTATTAGAGAAGTTTGTTGCTAGTATAATAGAGGAATTTGCAGCTCATGGAGGAGACACTGAGGAATTTGCAACTCATGGAGGAGCACCTAACCAGCCGGTTAAGTACGAAACTGACCGGTTTATGCATAAACTGGCCGGTTCCTTACTTAACCGGCCAGTTAGGTCTGGTTAACCGGCCAAAACAGGTGAGAATAGGCTATTGACTGGGTTGCAAGACCGGTTCCAACCGGCCGCTGTCCTGACTGGCCGGTTTTGATAACTATGATATATATATATATATAAGTTATTATTTTTCACATTTATTACAATTAAAAAAAAGGGAAAATAATCAACATTTACATATATGTGATCATATATACATATTGCATATCTTAGGAGTTGTGTCATACATCTATTCGACAAATTATTCATAACCTTTAAGTTCACCAGCAACAATAGAAGAGAGCTGGTGAACTTAAATGTTATGAATAATTTGTCGAACAGATGTATGACACAACTCCTAAGGTATGCAATATGTATATATGATCACATATATGTAAATGCTGATTATTTTCCCTTTTTTTAGTTGTAATAAATGTGTAAAATAATAACTTATATATAAGTTATTATTTTACACATTTATTACAATTAAAAAAAGGGAAAATAATCAACATTTACATATATGTGATCATATATACATATTGCATACCTTAGGAGTTGTGTCATACATCTGTTCGACAAATTGTTCATAACCTTTAAGTTCACCAGCAACAATGTAGCAGAGAGAAGAGTTGCATTTGAGTGTTCAAAAGTCGTTCACTTGACCTTTTAATCAGAGGTACATCATAAATACCGTCACTATCTCCACCATCATCATCTGACTCACCATACAAGTCTTGGAGCATTTGATTTGTCCCATCATTAATGTGAACTGTCTCATTATTGTCATCATGATCTACCTCCATGGGATCATTAAAATTACCTTCATCATTCACTTCATGTTCTTCACCTTGTACAACATCATTTCCAATACTAATATTTGCTGCAATATTCTCTTGTATTGGTGCAACATCATCTAATCTACTACTATTTTGCTGTGGAAGCTGGTTGATCATCTGCAAAAAGTTGGGGGGCAACTGTGCCTTTATGAAAATTACAAACATTATTAATTAAACATTAGTGTGCATATAAAAAATATTAAAAATTTAAAATAATATAAAATTTTACGATATAATCAAAATGAAGATAGATAATTAATTACCATGGGACGATAGTCATTCGATCCACCATCAATGTGCCCATATTTCCTACAATGCACTGTTGTTGTTGCTATTAAAACTCTAACATTATTTCTCATACATCATTTTTTACAAGGGCAATAAACTCTGCCATCACCCCTTTCACCCTTTTGAATTGTTTTTCCAGCTCCAATGTTTTCTTCCATTGATGCAAATTATCCTATAAAGAAAACAATAAATCTCTCTCAATGGTGTAGAAAACCCAAGACTTGTTGAACTCAATGGGAGCTCAATATATAAGCAAAAAGAAAATAAAAGTGGGCATTTTACAAATTGTGAGCTTTTTACAAAATGTGGGCTTTTTACAAAATTGTGGGCTTTTTACAAATAGTGGGCTTTTTTTATTCTTAATGCATTTTCTGTAGAATACTAAACAGATTTGCCCAAAATTTCAGATGCAAACTGTAGTCTCTACTACTTTTGGAAAATTGGAGGTTTATAAAAGATAAATTGCGGACAGAATTGTACCACTATGATAAGAAGCTGTCAGAAGCATTCCTTCTGCTTCACAAACGTGGAACTACCTTAAGAATGCTTATGGTTGATATAAATATTAGAGCATGGCAGTTAAATGTAGTAGTTATGCTAAAATACTGAATAACAACTTGAGAGTGCTCTCCAGATACTGTACGAATGCACCAAATTAAAGCTGTACCATTACTAAAGATAAATGGCCAAAAATAGTCAATTTTGATATCGTGAAGTTATGTCTTTCTCGGTAGAAAACTGGGGATAGGATGGCAAATATGAGAGAACTAAGTTCCAAGGACTAAAAAACCAAGGCCAACATAGTTCTGCCTTGAATCAGAGACAACACAAAGCTGCCCAAAAAAGTGTTTGAGAGCACCCATTGAAGCTCCTATATATAGGAGAGTCAACATTTTCCTATTGAACAAGTTTGTATAGTCAAAGCCACAAAAAGATCAGATAGCCACGATCCTAAATGAGAACCAGAGCCAAAGCTAAGACAGATCCACGTTTAGCAGAACAAGACAGCCATAGCAAAGGATTTGACCACAGAACCAGATCATGAGAGATAGCAAGATTCTTGCTTCCACTGTGGAAATGTAGAAACTGTACAAGGGCTTTGCTTCCAGCAGAGTTCATTGTGACAGTAATTTCTATGGTGTTGTAAGCGCTCATTAGTAGAATCTTAAAACCATTCCGGAATTCTTTTAACCTGGAGAGGGTTTTCTGTGGTTATAAATCCTCATGTTCAAATTCCATTGTCGATTGGTTGTGTTTGATATTATGTTTTTACTGTCCGCAGTTGAATTTTCGCACAGAAAATTATCAGTCTAAAGCGGAGCAATTTTGCGATGTTTCTTTTGCATCCTATTGTGAAGTATTTCACTCGGAACTCTACTCGTTGTAACAGAGGTCTTGGGCATAGAACAGGGGACTTGGGTTTTTTGGAATCAAACTTCAGGTTAAGATGCTCATCTGAAGAATGGCACAGTGAGCCTTAGCATGGAGTTGGGAGTACCAATTTGAAGTGCGGGTAAGGCATTGTACAATAGACCAGTTAGATTTCTGGACCCTAATACAAAAGTTTCTTCTTCTTTCAAAACGTGTTTCTCTTTTTCTGTAACCAATGTGGGTCATGTTCTTGTTTCAATTGGGGATGGATGAGCATTTGTTATTGCTCCAGATGATCACACTCTGGGTAGCCCTGGAGGCTATTTGGGGGTGATGAGTCCAATAGGTCTCAATGAACTGTTGCCCTCGCTGGGGAATACTATTGCAGTGGAATTTGATACTATTTTGGATGTTGAATTCCACGATCTTAATGGAAACCAGTACCTTCAGCTCCAGTACCTGTTCACAAAAGAGGGTGCCATAGTCATTCATGCGTGCAGAGAGGGTGAATTGCAGGCATTGCAACAGGAGGTGTTGTTGTTGTTGTTGAATTTTAAATTCAACTGCAGCAACTCTACAGGAATTTCCGTGGAGAAAACACATGAAATCGCGTTGATTTTGAAGCTTACGTCAGCAAGCAAAATCCGGACCCGAAATTTTACAGGGTGGATTTAATTTGAATTTCGCGTCACACATTGGGCCTACGTCAGTGTTCGATTTTGGAATGCGAAAAGCTTTTTTCAAAAGGAGTTTTATTTACTTTTTGAAATCCGTAAAGGTTCATAAAGTTTTTAAAAGACCTTCGGTAAAATTTTTTTACTAAGGATAATATATATTATAAATATTTTTAATATTTATAATATATATAAATAATGTTTTATTTTTAAATGAAATGTTCTGGAAAGTTTAAAGGCCCGAAAGCCAAAACAAAAAAGAGGGCCGTGGCTGTAATTTTTATTTTACAGTGTAATTTTTTTTTTAAAAAGAGAGCAGTTTCATTGCACAGCAGTGCGGAAAGGAAGAAAGAACAGCGGTGCCACAAATTCAATTTGCCATCAATGCCAATTGTAAGCGGTGCTGACAGAAGTTAATGGAGACCATTAATGTTTTTCCAAGCGGTGAATTTTGTGGTTGAATGTCAGTTAATGGCATTAATTGAATCTGGGATATTTTGTTAATATACAGAGGCAGAGAGTTGTAATTTTTTTTAATTATTACACACAGCAGAGTATTTTTTTCAAACAGAGACAGAAAAACAGAGTGTTTTATATTTTACACAGCAGTGTGAAATATTTTGTAACAGCAGTGAATGATAGAGTGATATTTCTGAACTGTGTTTGCAGCAGTCAGATTTTGTTTTGTAATCCCTCTTTTGAGGAAGAATATGTAACAGCAGTTTTTTTTTAATAGAAATTTTTCTATGTGAAACTCTGTCACTGTTGAATGAAATTTTAAATGTTTTCTCTGTGTTAAGCAAGGCAGTTTTATTATTTTGTAATTTAGCAAAATTCCAACATAGTATCAGAGCCAATCCAGGCTATTTGAAGGTCAAATAAGCTGAAGGAAACGAATTCTTTGTTGCAACAGCTTCTCCAGCAGTGTGAAGACTCGGCCATAAAGGATTTAAGGTATTTCTCTATATAGTTTTGTGTTACTGTTGTAGTACAGTTGGTTAGTTTTAAACACACAGTCAAGTGTTTTTATCATAGTTAAGAGTGCAGAATGGCTGGAGCCAGCACAGGTATGGGTATGGGAAATATCCATCTCCCAATGTTTAATGGGAAAAATTATGACTACTGGTCAATAACTATGAAGGCATTATTTGTCTCCCAAGACTTATGGGAATTAGTTGAGGATGGATTTGAAGAGCCAACAAATGAAGTGGAGTTTCTTCTTTTAACTCAGGCAGAAAGAGAGATTCTGAAGAGCAATAGGAAGAAAGATGCCAAGGCTCTTTTCTTCTTATATCAAGCTATGCATGAGAGTGTGTTTCCAAGGATAGCAGCAGCCAAGAAATCCAGTGAAGCATGGGAAACTCTCAAGACAGCTTATCAGGGTATGGAGAAAGTGAAGACAACTTATCAGGGTATGGAGAAAGTGAAGACAGCTTATCAGGGTATGGAGAAAGTGAAGACAGCAAAACTTCAGTTGTTGAGGAGAGACTTTGAGACTCTCTGTATGAAGGAGTCAGATAACATTGACTCATTCTTCACTCATGTGATTGGAATGGTCACACAAATAAGATCTCATGGAGAGACTCTTGAAGATAAAAGGATTGTGGAAAAACTCTTGAGAAGTTTACCCTCAAGATTCGATGTGATTGTCACCACCATAGAGGAGACTACGGATCTCACAAAGTTTTCAGTGGATAAACTACATGCATCACTGATGACCCATGAACAGAGACTGGGTAGGAGTGAAAACTCATCTCTTGAGAAATCCTTTAAGACCCAGATGTCTTTCAGAAGAGGAAGAGGGCAAGGCAGAGGAAACAAGAGAGGAAGAGGCAGAAGCCAAAACAGAGGTGGAAGGAACAGTCCAGCAAATGCTCAAGGAAGGGGCAACAATCCAAATCAGCATCAAGGCCAAGGCAGCAGCCAACAGAATGGTCAGCAGGATGCACAAGGACAAAGGTATGACAAATCAAATGTCCAATGTTACCATTGTAAAAAATATGGTCATTATGCTAATGAATGTAGAAAGAAGAAGCAGAATGATATGAGAAGTGAAACTAGTGCCAATTTCACAAAAGAAAATAGCAGTCAAAGTAATTTGTTTTTAGCTTGTAATATGGTTGAAGAAAAGAGTGAAGACTTATGGTTTCTAGACTCCGGTTGTAGTAACCATATGACAGGAAACTTAGCAATGTTTTCTATGTTAGATGAAAGTGTGCAGTCACAAGTCACACTAGGAACTGATAGCAAAGTTTCTGTTATGGGAAAAGGAGATGTAAATGTTTTAACAAGATTAGTAACCATATGACAGGAAACTTAGCAATGTTTTCTATGTTAGATGAAAGTGTGCAGTCACAAGTCACACTAGGAACTAATAGCAAAGTTTCTGTTATGGGAAAAGGAGATGTAAATTTTTTAACAAGATTAGGTGCAAAGAAAACCATAGTAGATGTTTATTATGTTCCAGGAATGAAGTGTAATCTCTTAAGTGTTGGACAGCTTGTCCATAAGGGATATAATGTTTTCTTTGATAATGATGTTTGTACCCTCATGGATAAACCACCCAGCAAACAGTGTATTGCTGAAGTGAAGATGACAAGGAACAGGATGTTCCCTCTCAGAATGAGAGCAGATCTGATGAATGGTGAAGAGAAAGCAGCAGTAGTACAAGAGACATTCCAAAGCGAACCAAAAGATGATAATTGGTTATGGCACTCGAGATTTGGTCATCTCAACTTTGGAGGTCTTAATCTGTTGAACAGAAAAGGGATGGTAAGTGGTTTACCATTGATAGAGAAACCGGACAGCCTTTGTGAAGGTTGTATTCTTGGGAAACAACACAGAGAAAGTTTTCCTTCCGGGAAAATCATAAGGGCAAAAGCACCCTTAGAACTTGTCCACTCAGATGTATGTGGACCGATGCAAACTCCATCGCTTGCTAGCAGCCACTATATCTTAACATTCATAGATGATTTTACAAGAAAAACTTGGGTTTACTTTTTGAAAAAGAAAAGTGAAGTGTTTGAAAAAATTTGAAATTTCAAAGCACTTGTTGAGAATCAGAGTGGGCTGCATATCAAAGTCTTAAGGACTGATAGAGGAGGTGAGTATATATCTAAATATTTTCTACGGTTTTGTAGAGAAAATGGTATTCAAAAGCAGTTTACAACTAGATATACTCCACAGAAAAATGGAGTAGCCGAAAGGAAGAACCGAACCATAATGGACATGGCGAGGAGTATGCTTAAGGCAAAGCATTTGCCTAATGATTATTGGGCTGAAGCTGTACATTGTGCAGCGTATATTTTGAACAGGTGCCCTACAAAAGCTGTTATGAACAAAGTGCCGGAAGAGGCATGGAGTGGCACAAAGCAAAGTGTCACACATATGAAGGTTTTCGGATGTGTGTCTTATGCACATATTCCGGATCAGCTAAGGAAGAATTGTAACAGCAGTTTTTTTATACATGGAATATAAATTTTTCTGAGTTGAAACTCTGTCTGTGAATGAAATTTTAAAAAAAATTTCTCTGTGTTAAGAAGGGGAGTTTTATTCTCCAATTATGTTCTGGAATTTGTAAAATTCCAACAGTTGTTGCATTGGCCACTAGATTGTTTGTCTGGTTCTGTTACAAGCACAGAGTATTGAAAAGGACAGACAAATTTAGTTCAGATATTGTGAAATTGCCTCGGAAATTCACCTAAAAAGAGCTCAGCAATGCTACAAAAGACTTTTTTTGAATGTGATTGATAATCGATAATTGCAAGCAAGGGTAATCCCCTTGTGAAACCCAAATTTCTGAGCATTTTCTAAAACCTGATGACGGAGACATTGTAATGAACAAGCGCCTAGGTCCATATTACGTCCAAATCTACCAAGCACCAAGATCTATAAAAAAAAATCTACAGTATCTGCGAACTAAGAAGAAGAGGCAGAAAATGTGTTCTGCTTACCTGTTTGAATAGTGGTTGGGGTTTACCACGGCAAAAATTTGACAGAGCCCATGTACAATTTCGTATCATTGAAATTCTGGCAGTATCATTCAACTGGGCAAGCACCTGCCTCGGAGCTCCATGACTAAGGGCAAGATCCCTAAGTGATGCAGAGTCTCTAGCAATATTTCCCAAAGCCCAAACAGCCTTACACGAACACCAGTTGAACTCAAAGTTGCCCAAACAGCCTTACACGAACACCAGTTGAACTCAAAGTTGGGTAGTAGTTTTTTAAATCAAATTCCAAAATTACAGACGTATAAAGATAGTTGGGAAGAATAATTTTATGCCTCTAAAATGAACGTGCTACCTTTTCTCGAACATTATCATTCCCAGAGGCAAGAAGTTCCACAAATATAGGCAGTGCCCCGTAATCAATCACAACCTTTGTATTCTCCAAAAAAACCCAAATAGGGTCAACCCTACTACAGGAGGAAGGGCCTGCAGTAAGAACTTACCATTTTGCAAGAACTGAGGGCGAATGCTGCTCTGCAAGAGCTGAGGGCGAATGCTGAGAGCGAATTCTATTCTGCGCGAGCTGAGGGCAAATGCGCGCGTGATATCAGACATTAATGTAGTTTTCTAAAAAATCATTTTTATGTAGCCCGCATTTGAATTTTCTGTTTTCCTTATTTTATTGGGCTGCACTGGATAAAATTGAATATGAATAGTGAGTTAATTGTAAGATCAATGGGCCAAGGCCATACATCAACATTCACCATAGTGGGGAATTATAAAAGCATGGATATTCATGCAAGTATAGTTATTAATGTAAGATCTAGCATCAACTGAAATTCACATGAAAAAGTACATGAAAAATGTACAATCATCCATTGGAGAGTTAATCTATAATTATCCAGTAAGACTCTTGGCTATGCCTTGAGACTAAACTAATTCTCAATATTTTTGAATAATCATCCATTGGAATTTAGTAGGAAAACTATAGTAAATCATTGTCCAATGGCCATGAAAAAATCGGGTGAAGTTGGTGGTGTTTAACGTCATGGGATGGGGGAGGGGAAGCCACTGGCCCACCCGCAAGAGTGCTGTCATTCAGTTCTTAATGTCGACTGATCGGCGTTTAATGCCATTTACTCGCTGGAATAAACCGTAGTCTCGCTCCTCGATACACATTCGCATGCCGCGACATGACTCAGCCTCCAGTTCATATTTATGGTGGTTTATTGCAATCGGTTCATAGTTGCAAGGTAGACTGGGTTGTTATTATGGAACGTCCCTCTCGTCTGAACAGAATTCCCCCGCCTGTGAATCTGTGGTGCGCTCCAGGAGCAGGGCTTTCTAATGTTCGCACTGTAACTGGTAAGAGGAGCTGTCTCAATTGTTGTTTGGATTTTGGAGAAAATCTCCACTTCTGCCACGCTGGTTCCTGCAAGCTTGCTTCTATCGCCCTGTTGCCCCTCTCGCCTCAGTCTTCTGTCCATCTTTTGCCTCCCTACCCTGTTGTCTCGAGTGCGACTATGCCGCGCCTCAGGCATAGAATGCACTGCCGAAGAGGACCCACGAGGCGCCAAATTCGACGCTCTCCCTCCACCTCTGGCACCTCCTCTGCGTCTATCTCCCACTCTGACAGTCAACCTAGAGGGCTCCTTCTCCGCTCGGGCCGTCGCCTTGCTTCCCCCACTCCTTCCGCTCCTCCTGCTCAAACCCACACCGCGCATTTTTCCTTTAACAACACTCTCAATCAACCCAGGGTGACTGCCTCAATTACGGTCATCTTTCGTGAAGAGCCTCAGGAAATTGTTCCCAGTTCTCGCCCGGCGGAATGCAGCCTCTCGGCGGCTCAGGATTCGGCGCAGTTTGTTGGGCTGAAGCAACCTGATAGTGCGAACATGCAGGGTCAGATGGGCAAGGCCACGCAGGACCAGGCGAACAAGGAAGCGGTGGGTCAACCTACTGAGAGGCAGGGCGCAGTGCAAGCGAGCGAGGCGCAGATTACTCCTCCTCCTCGCGGGAAGGTGATCCATTATGTTGCTGACCTGTATAATTCTGACGGGGAACCAGATGAATTCTGGTGCAGAGTTGTCTACGAACCTGATCCTGATGAATAGTTCCTCCTCTTCACTCTGGTTTTTTGCTCTATTTCTGCCCATTCTCACGGGCCTGTTCATATACTGTTTCCTACTGTCTCTGAAAATGCATCTGTTTTTTTTGCTTCGATATGGTCTCGAGTACTACAATTCTCTGGTTCCCCTGCGCGGGATTTTTCAAATGAACTGTTTCAGACTGGTTTCCCTCTTGCAGGGCAGTCTTCAAACTATGGTTTTTTGTTTCAAATGCCACAGCACTCGGCAATGATCAGGCTTCGGCCCGCTGTACTGTACTCCTTTTGTTAATATAATTACTTTTACTTAGAAAAAAAAAAACTTTCATACATGAGAAAATAGATACTAACAAATGGTACATCATGGCCTGATTAATTTCGCTCAGCAATTTCAAATGGTATAACATTTAGTCAACAGTAATCATCAATTTCTGCACACAGAGACTAATTTCTCTGGAAGCCTCGGATTTCTTTGGCTTGTTATTCTTATAACTACATAGACATAATTAATAGAGAGATTGAGGACAGAAAAAAATCTAGGGCTTAGTCTCCACTACTCAACATGTTTTGTGAGAAATAATACATAGATTGATTTCTCTGAGTGCCTTAGCGTTCTTTGGCTCATTTTTTTAATCACAACAACAATAAAAAATGCACTGAGGATTTGTTCTTAGTCCGATTATGCAATTTTTATAAGACAGATTATGCAATATTAATAATAAACATAAATTTATTGCAATTTAGGGAAATCTCGTTCATGTTTTTTTCTTTATATTGGAAGGTTTACTTGATTTTTGAACTAATTTTTAGTAGATCATAGTGTTGGAATATTTAAAATTCCAGAACAGAAAATATAAAAAAAAAATTCTTCACTGGAAACAGAGTTTTCACTGTAAAAACTATTTCATTAAACTTCAAAACTTTGGTTACAAAATCTCCTCTGACTGAGGGAATAAAAAAACTTTGACTGCTTCAAAACACAGTTCAACACAAAACTCACACTCTAAAATTTCTCTATCTGTGCATTTACAACTCACTGCTTTGAATTGTGCATATGATGTATATATGTAAAACATATATATATATATATGGACATGTACGCACGACATTTTTAAAACAAACATTAAAGAACTTTGACCACCGGACGTCAACCAAAAATTAAACTCTCCTTCAATCAATTTCAGGTGCCAAAAAAATTTGCTGACGTCATCAAAAATGTGACGCGAAATTTCTATTCAATCTGCTTTATGAATTTTTCGCGTCCGATTTTGGGCACTCGTGTGGACGGCTGAGTGTGATGCGAAATTTCTATTAAATCCGCCTCAGTGATATTTCAAATCCAGAAATTTCAATTTCAGGTGCCAAAAAAATTTGCTGACGTCATCAAAAATGTGACGCGAAATTTCTATTCAATCTGCTTTATGAATTTTCCGTGTCCGATTTTGGGCACTCGTACGGACGGCTGAGTGTGATGCGAAATTTCTATTAAATCCGCCTCAGTGAGATTTCAAATCCAGAAATTTCAGTTCTGGGACCACTGTCCTTCATTTTTTTAAACTCTGATCAATCAAAAATGGCAAGCGGCTCTCTGCAACGTTTTTGTTATACTGCGATCTTGACTGATCGCTGGAAATGGAAGGCGGCTGCCTGTACATCAGCTGTAAGTAATTTCAACACATAGCATAAGATGTGTTGAAATAATTTGTATGACAATTGTTATGGCAGATATAAGATGTGTATTATAGCTTATATTTTAATTTTTCTAGCATGCATGTGCGGTCCATATAGTGACTACAATTACCAATATATTTCAGTGAAGATGTGAAGATGATCTCTCATTAAGTCCTAATTACTTAAAGCATCATTAATTAGCTTTCCAAATGAATAAAATATGTTAACAAATTAGTAAAAACTAGGAAAAAAAATCATGCTTTAAAAAAATATGGCACAATGAGTCACACTCTTAGATTTATTTAATTACTCATCAAGTGTTGCTACAACATATATATGATCACCATTACCATAGAAATGGGACATGTGACCATCATTTTGGTTTCGCCAATGACATTCCACATCATGAGCATTGTTTAGGGTTGAAATGGGACATGTGACCATCATTTTGGTTTCGCCAATGACATTCCACATCATGAGCATTGTTTAGGGTTCATTGTGTTGATTTTTTTTAAGCAAATCATTTATACATTTTATGGAAATTATAGACAATTTATAATCACATTACAAGATCATGATGTATGGATATTCCTTATCATTTCTTAGATACTCAAAACTTATCAACACCTAATAGATTGATATACACATCATATAGAATTTACCCCTAGAATGCCACATGTATCTTAAAACAAATTAGTTGTATGGCAATTGTTATGGTGCATATATAATGTGTATTACATTTTATCTTATAATTTTGTTGAAGTAGCATACAACAATTTACATAGTGATATGAGAACCACTCTCTAGAGTATACATCGATTTTGTACACATGGCTTTTCAGTTGATTTTTAAGATATATCATTGGTGATGCTGACATGATTATATAATGAACCATTAATTTGAACTATGAAATTATTCCTCACAACACACACATATTGATGAATTAATAATTTTTCTCATACAATTTTTTTAATCTATTTTGAAAATAAAAATAAAAATTATATATAATTATTTCTACGAAGAACAAGGGAGAGTTACTTACCATATCTTCGTAAAACATATAATAGCGAGGTTTGGAGGAAGCCGTCTAACGACGCTTTGGGGCATAGTGTCGCAATTGCGACACTTTTTCTAAGTGTCGGTATTGCGACACATTTCTCTAAAGGTCGGTATAGCGACGGTTTCCCAAGATCAATGACCCAAAGTGAACCCGATAACTTACCTTTCACCTTTTCGGTAAGCGTCGCTCTTACTGACGTTTTGAACGATTTCCATTTTCGTCGGTCTTGTGACACTTTTGCAATAGTATCGCACTGAACCCGATAACTTACCTTTTCCCCACACCTTTCCTTTTCATTGTGGCCGTTCGCTCGTTGAATCCAAATCCGACGGCGCTAATACATTTCCGCTCTCATAAAGTAATCATTTGATGTTTTGGCAAAGCCACGCGAAATGGGTGGTTTTTCCAAACCACCCGCGCTTACGTGTCGCCACCACGTTGTATAGCGTTCGAAAAGCTAGTTTCCGCTTACCACCATTTACCCTCACGAATACCACTGGTGGTATTCCCTAAACCTCACCCGTTTAACCCGAGTTTAATGTCATTTAACTATGGTTATACCATCGAAGGATAACATTCAAATTATTATTTGCATTCAAATTTTCACCTTTTCGCTTTAAACCTGTAAAAACATTGCAGAACCGTTTTCCTCAAAATCATGCCGTTTGAACCTTGAGAAACTTTGCAGAGCCATTTTCAACCTACCAGTACCATTTTTCGACGCCCATTGCCCTGAATTTCCATTACAAAGTACTACATTGTCCTCTGCGAAGCCATTTTCAAAAAATTGAAGACTGAGCACCTCTGCAACGTCTTCAACCGAATTCCACTGGTTCTCCAGGTACTTTTATTCGAAGTTTCCCTCTGAGATTTCAAAATTCCTGTCGATTTCAAATAATTACCAAAGTTACTACAAAAAAGTGTCCATTTTTCATGGAAAACTCTGTCAAAATTTCCCTGGAATCCCTAATTGCCCTTTCTCGCAGTTTTTTCCATACCCTGGTCCGTTTTTCTGTTGAAATCGATTTTAAATACACGTCCTGAGCTTTAAATTCCTTGCATTTCCTAAAAACCCTGCTCAAAAACCCCATTTTCAGTAGAAATTCGCCAAGAAACCCCTGTTTATCGTAAAGGAACTTAGCAATCCGTTTAAGCTTGCTTCGTTCATTATTAAAAATGACCAAGAAGCAGGTAACCCCCAAGAATGGAGGCACAAAATCTGAAAAGAAGTCTTCTACAAAGTTTCCTCAGCTTATGTCCTTCAAAATCGACAAACCAACTCCTGCACTCACGGCTGATTCTACAGAAGTGGTCAGACCAGTCCAGCCTCCAGTCATTTCTCCAGAGAAGAGCCCTTTAGTTGATCAGGACTGTCTAATAATAGACCCTAATGTAGAATTTAACGCGCTTGATGTCTATAATTGGTGCTATGGAAAATCAACGGAAAAGGGTGACAAAGATATTCCAATTTGGGAATCCAATCTGCCTAGATATATTGTCCCTCTCACTCATTCTGTTCCTGACTTTATCAGATTATGCCAAGCCTATTATATGCCAGAAAAAAGATGTATTGTAAACAAAGAAAAAGAAACCCTGTTTTACATCACTGAAGAGTCGATAAATTCCATGCTGCAAATGAATCATGACCCCAATTCTGCTTCCGTATCAATAGAAGATTTAACCCAACTATATCTTGACTTGGATTTCAATGCTAGATTCAAAATATACCAGACTTTTTGTCCAAATCAAGTTGATATTCCTAAGTTAAATCCTCCTTTCGACACCGTTGATTTCCCGGATGAAACTAGACAGATTGTCTCAATGCTCTCCTTCATACTAGGATACGCCAGTGATGAATTCACTGATGTGGCTATCCTAGGTTTTCTGTCAACTCTAAACCCTGGTCAATCACCATCCATTCAGTTCAATTTTGCTAGATGTATTGCTGATAATATGCATTATTAGTTATCCAAATTATCAGAAGAAGGAGTTTTCAGATACTCCTCTTATCTACTACACCTCTTCCTATATTATCAAACAGATAAGTTTCCAATTGAATGTCAGAAAGTGGATGCAGAAGGAAAAGTTCTATCAGTAGTATTTTGGTCATATATTCTAAGGAAATGGAACAAAGAGTATAGTTTTACAGATTTCAATGACTCATTTATAGCCCCTGCTATGTATCTCTTGGAAAAACAGCAGATCCCTAGGATCAATGATGAGACAAGAAGAATTCTGCAGTTATCAGAGATCTACAAAATTGGAGATTGGTATTTATATCAAAATCATACAGAAATCAGAGTGTATGGCTCATCCCTGGCCCCATATAAGTTACCCAAATTTGTAACTACAAGAATATTTGCTTTAGAATATCTGAGACAACTATTGAATGTAGATGAAATCCACTTCATAGCTTTCAAGAAAAAGACCCAATTTAAGTTGAAAAATCAAATTGGGCCATTCATTGTGAATAACAGAGAAGCTGCCAATGAGATAAATGTCAAACTTAAAGAGTATAAGCTCCCATGTAGTTTTACATGGAAGTATGACCCACGAGGTATTTTGAGTGCAATAAGGGTAAAATTTAAGTTGCCTATTTACTTGCATGATCCTAAGCCCCATATTGAAAGATATGTAAATAAAATTGAATGGGAGCCAAACACCCTATCTGATGATGATTCACAGGCAGTACAGGTAATACAGGTAGACAGTGGCAAAGGCAAACAGATCGAACAGATAGTACAGGTGGCTTCTACAAGCAAAGATACTTATAATTTACATAAAAGAGACAGAGAAGGAGATAGTTTCATAGCTGAGACTATTGAGGACATAAAATTCATAACTCCTTATAGTAAAAGAATCAAGTCAATAGAATAAGAAAAGGATAAGGCTGTAAATATTGATATAAATGATGAAGCAACAAGAATAGTCACTCAAACATTAGAAGAGCTTCAAAATGTAAAAATTGGAACACAACAAAAAGATACAGTCATGAAGGAAAACCAGGCTACTGTCGATTTGCCTCCTTCTCACGAAACTGACAATACAGAGTCAGAGATTCAGATCAGATTCAGACAGATTAAAGAGAAGAATGAAGAGCTCAAGAATCAAGCTCATTCTAGATTTCTTAAAGAAAATCCTGGAAACAAAGACAGGATTCTTTTAGCATTTGATTATTCATCCAATAAATTGGTAATGTCATTATTGAAGCCTACAGTGGCTGAGCCAAAATCAGTGGCAGATTATTCCAAAACAGATCTTGAACTGGATGCAGATGCCATTCATGAATTAGATCAAATTTAATTTCATAGGAGCAATACTGAAATGCTATATTCCAAAATTGTCAGTAAAACTATGAAATCAATTAGGCTTGAGAAAACAATGCTCAACCTCCAAAATCAAATGAAGTTGGACAAAGCCTCACTGTATGTTAATAATTTAAGAATAAAAGCACTAGAAGATATAGTGATTGAAGCAGGGGGTAACCCAGCCAATATTGAAGGGGAAAAAGTCTTAATTAAACAGAAAAATGAGGATATAGCTGCTCTTAGAAAACAGTTGAAGTTGCCTCAGAGTGAAAACTCTCAAGCAAAAGAAATTCTACAGCAAAAAACAGAGAATGATGATTTAAAGGAGCTTGTACATCAAATGTTAGGTCAGATAAAAACAATGGAAATTCAAATGGAAGCTCTAATGAAAGAGAATGAAGAACTAAGAAAAGCACAACCAATGGTCATTCCTACAGTGATCCCCACTGTAAACACTGCTATACCATCTACTTTGGCAGAACACTTGGCACCGAAGGGAGTACTGCCAACTGCAGTGCCAATTACTTCTCTAATCTCCGCCTCTTCTTCTTCATCCTCACAGAGGACCACACCACAAGACCAAGATAAAGAGATTCTTAGTTTGAGAGGCACTATTAAAAATTTGGAAAAATCCAAAAATGATGCCTTGACTACTTCTAGAGGACATGAGCAAAGGGCTGATCGACTACAAGAACAGGTAAAGATTTTGCAAGCACAAGTAAATCTTACAGATCAAGTGGCCTTTATAAAAAGTCATTTATGGACCAAAATTATTGATGGCATTCATTCTCAATGGCCTTCAATTCGGATAATTTATGAACAGAGGGAGTTACTTCAAGTTGCTAGTGCAGAGATTGACAAGACTAAGAGGGAAATTGAAAAAAAACCAGCCCAAACAATCCAACTCATAGCTTTTTTAAACAGTAAGACCAGGGAAGAGTTGGAAGAATTGAAAATTGTTGATAGAACAGAAACCATTCTTCAAATCAAAAAGGTCCTAAACAAAAGAAACATAATGAGTACTCTAGAGGACCGGTGTAAAGACATGAATTTATCCATCTCAAGATTTTTAGCCAAATACAAAACATTGTCAGAAGTAGGTTTGCCTGATATTCACGCATTGAATGACAAGTTAATGCCTCAGAAAGATTATGATCTAAAAATTAGAAATCATGCAAAAGAGCAAGCCACACAACAACTGCCTCAAGGATCACCAACAGGCAGAATACTTCTTCAGTATTTTGAAAATCTATTCTTTTTAGATAATGAGATCAGGCATATGTTCACTATAAAGCCTAACTTTTCCAAGTATACAGAGGCAGATGAAAGTTACAGAAAATTGAAGACTATGAAGATCCCCTCTGCAGAAAAGTGGCAAGAATTCACAGATTTGCTGTGAATTTAATGGATAAAAAACAGGAAATTGTTTCCTATTTTTGATTAAAACATCATCTCAATTCCTGAGATATTTTTTAAACATTTTTTTGTATAAATACTTAACAATTCAAAGTATTCAGTGTGAATAAAATTTCTCAAGACAACTATAGTTCGTGCTCTCTACTTGGCATTTTAATGTTTTCTACTTTGTTCGTGCTCTCTACTTGGCCATTGGCCTGTGGGTGATATGGAGTTGTAATTTTGTGCTGAATGTGGTAGTTTTGCAATGTTTCAGCTAATTTATTGCCTACAAATTGTGGTCCTCCATCTGTGATTATGTCCCTTGGGAGACCATAGCGCACAAAGATTTGGAAAAGAAACTGTACTACAGAGTCCTCTGTAGCTTTTGAAACTGCCTCTGCTTCGACCCACTTAGTGGCATATTCGGTTGCAACTAGGATGTATGTTTTTTGGTTTGAGGGAGGACTAATAGGGCCAACAAAATCAAGTGCCCAGCGTTCAAATGGTTCAATCACTAGTTGAGGGTTCAAAGGCATTTCATCAGACTGCCCAGGGCGTCGTGCCCTTTGGCAGCTATCACAGGCTTGCACGAATTTTTTGGCATCCTTAAAGATGGTAGGCCAGTAATAGCCTGTTCGTAAAACCTTATGGGCAGTTCTACGGTTCCCAGTTAGATCCCCTTCTTCAATATTCTTATCTGTAGCTTAAGGATTCTTAAGTGCCCTTTTGCTCTGATTCCATCCACTCCATCAAATCAAGCCTATACATAGCCTTAGAAGGTCACCTATCTTTCCCTTAGCACATTTGCATCTCTGAGCCTTATTTCTTAGTTCTTCTTGCCTAGAGAGTTGACTCCATTGCCCAATATTCTGGTAGATCCTTCTCATTAACCTTGAAATCTCTTTATTCCCACCAATCTTTTAAAATCAAACCCAAATACACAATCATAGCTAGCCTAATATCTGTTACTAAAACAAAGCTAAATCATACGGAGAGATCTCTCTCTAGAGTTCAAGAAGGCTAGATCTTGAATTCCCAAAGCGGTTCTTGGTTACCCTTGGTGTTCTTAACTACAAAAATCCCTATCCCACAACCTGAGAATTACTAGGGTGATAACAGGCCTTGGGGGTATTATGATCCTTGAAGGAAACTCCCACGGCTAGAAGAGTTGACAGAGAAAATTGGATCGAGTACAAAGGTGTGGCAGGTGGGTTTTACCCTCTACCAATTGTTATGGTGCATATATGATGTGTATTACAGTTTATCTTATAATTTTGTTGAAGTAGCATACAAAAATTTACATAGTGATATGAGAACCACTCTCTAGAGTATACATCGATTTTGTACACATGGCTTTTCAGTTGCTTTTTAAGATATATCATTGGTGATGATCGCATGATTATATAATGAACCATTAAGTTGAACTATATAATTATTCCTCACAACACATACACACAAAGCGTCGCTATTGCGCCGGATGCCTCCAAACGTCACAATTGCAACTTAGACATTGTGTTACAATTGCGACGTTTGGACGCATCTGTCGCAATAGCGACCCCGTGGAGAATAGGGTCGCCATAGCGACGTCTTCCTTCAGACGTCTCCACTGCGACACTTTGTCTAAGTGTCGGTATTACGACCAATCTCTCTAATCGTCGGTATAGCGACGGCTTCGGGTGAGATTGAAAAAATTTGCGACAGGGTTTAGGTGTCGGTATTGCGACAAGTTTCTATAGACGTCGGTATAGCGACAGTTGCGGGCCGAATGGAAAAAATTTGGGAAAATTTCTGACATTTGGTCAAAAGCGTCGGAAGCAAGTGTCGGAATTTCTGCCAAATGTAGTAGTTTAGCGACGCTTTGGGCCATGGTGTCGCAATTGCGACGTCTTCCTTCAAACGTCGCAATTGCGATAGATTTTAAATGTCGGTATTGTGACAGCATTCTATAGATGTCGCTATAGCGACGGTTCCAGGCGGGATGGAAAAAATTTGGGAAAATTTCCGACATTTGGTCAAAAGCGTCGGAACCAAGTGTCGGAATTTCCGCCAAATGTACTAGTGTAGAGAGGAACCAGAGTACCTCTTCCCTTTCAGACACCTCCATAAAAAATATGCTCCTTTTATGATGTTAATAATGAAGTATTTCACATGTGAAGGAATATTTTCCAGGTTTTATAGGTACCATATCACATTTTTGATGAATTTCACCTCTATCAAATCACTTGATTTGCCACATTACTTGTACAGGAGTTTGATAAAAATGACTGAGAAGGTTCAGAGTAAAAAATAAGATCATTACCCAAGTCCTTTTCACCATGGTTTGGTCAAACTCATTGTGTTGCATCACCTTTCATCCATCAACATGACTTGGGAAACCTTCATGGAAAGAGATAGGTATTTGCACCCAAATATATCAAAAGTGTACTTACACTTGAAACTATTGTTGAACAAAGTGGAATAGAGGAGAAGCCTCTCATGCATCGAGATGAAACACCTTTGCACCAACATAGCGAACCAATGTCATTAGAGGTTGAGGTAGTAGAGTAGGTTTAAATCAAATTAGCTGAGGAGATCATTAGGGAGAAAGATGAGGAAATAGAAGAGTTGAGGAAGATCTTCTCCATTGCTAATTCTCAAATCACTTTCCTACTTCAAGAGAATTTTCAATTGAAAATGAAGAAGTTGTTACAAAGAAAAGCTAAGCCATATGTAGAGTCAGATAAAGGTAAAGGTAAGCAGATCATAGATTTTGATCAAATGCAGGACTTGGAGACTGAAACACAGCCAAGAAGACTAAAGACAAGAGGCCTCAAAAGGGTGTTGGAGCTAGAAAGACATACAGCTCATCCACCTGAAGAGTTGACCTTTGATGAGATAATAGTTATGGAGATCAATCAAGACAAATAATTTTGGTTGGCAAGGGTAAATTAACATTTGGATAATCTCTTGAAGAGAGCTAATAGAGACAGCAACCTCCAAAGACACATGGAAAATCACTATCGCACTAGGAACAAAATTTCACAAATAAGGCTAAAACAGCTGAAGAAAAGGCTAAAAGAAACTCAAATGAAGCTTAAAGAGAAGGATAGCTTAGATTTTTTGGTTGAAGATCCCTTGACTATTTAGCCCATCATTCACAGAAAAGGCCAAAAACCACTCATTTTCTATGCTTCTACCACTTTTTTGGAGGCCTTGCTATGCTTCTGGAGTAACCTTGGGAGAATGAATTTTTGGAGCCCTTCCTATAGGTCATTTTGCAAAATTCAAGATGTTCTAGAAACTAGACACACAAGGCTAGTTGACCTTTCTTTCAGAATTGGATTTGGACTCCTAAAAGTGACTCAAAATGGCTGCAAACTTCTACTATGCTTCTATAAAAATTTGTTACGTTTCTGTTAGAAATGTTACATATCTGCATTGGATTCCTCAGGACACTTGTCAAACTCAGAAAATGTCAGAAATTCGAGGTTTTGTTGTCCTATGAGTTTGAATTAGAGTAATTGAGTTTGGTTTTTCCTCTTATCATGAGGGAACATGTAATTTAATGTAAGGAACACACACTCCTCGTTCATAGCTGAATTTTAGGGATTGATTTCTAACCTCCATAGAAACTAGGAAATTATTCATCTTATGTATTTATGAGGCATTTGTTGGGAAAAATACTGAGAGGGGGGGGGGGGGGTGCGCGATGAATTACGCGACTCTAATTAAACCAACTAGTGTATGAATGCAGCTTTCTCAAATTAAACATGTGTATACCCAGATAACTTAATGTTAAGATAAATATTTAGAAAATTTACTTATCCCAGTTCATCAGTTATGCATCAGACATTTAAGCAGTAAACATGTGTATTAATAACAAAATAAATCATCACACAAAGGCATCACACATGAACACCAAGATTTAAGGTGGAAACCCAAGTCGAGAGAAAACCACCAGTGATGTCATCTCTGTCTTCAATATTTATTATATATAAAAATTCTTACAATGTTGTACTAGTGTAGAATCATACCAGTACACAGGCACCGACCTGTAAAAGGCTGCAACCTTCTCTCATTCTCCAACTGCTACTGGAAGGGTGCTCCAACCCCCTGATCTTGTTTACCAGGCACTATTGGAAAGGAGCTTCAACCCCCTAAAATGATCATAAGCTTCTACTGGCAGGAAGCTTTTACTTACACACTGAAGGCTTCAACCCTCAGAACCACTGTAGACCACGTTTCATAAATTTTCACACTGGACCCAACAACTTCAACACAACACAATTTTTATATCAATACTAATAACCTTCAACCAATGTTCAAAAAAAGTGACATCATTTTAACTAGATGACATCCTTAAACCCAGACTTTTGTATTAACACGAAGAATCAACTTCAACCCTGGTCATTCATAAAACAATTGTATACGCTACTTTACATATTGCAACCAGTGTGTATACACACTTTCCTATTGATGAACCTGCATATAGATCTTTATATACTGAGAAATTAGAGTTCTGCCTAGACTCAGAATGTAATAGAGATATTCATATACACTTTGTCAGATTCACAGAATCCTTAACCAGTTAGTAGAATCCATCATTCTCAATCAATATTAGCATAAAAAATTATCAAACAATCCAAAAATACATGAATATTTCATTGATAAACTACAAAAACACAATAGAAATTATCACAAAATTCCTTCAACGATCTTCAGAAAAACCCTAACATCCATACATACCTTTGATGATACAAACCTGCGGGTATACGTGTTTTCACCGTAACTAATCAGCGTATAGATTTTAAAATATTACAGGGTTGTGTAACACTTCAAAGCAACAAACTTACTCATATCATATCTTTTACTTCAACAATTATGCACCAGACCACAGATATAAAAAACTTATAAACAAATCATGCAAATACATAGTCATTTCACATCTAGAGAGCCTGAGCCATTATTGTATTCATGAGTGCATCAAAATATCAGATCTATCTATTGATTATAGCCCATTCCATGCATATATACTTCAGACTAAAGTATTCATTCAATTCACACACTCATGCACACCCTTTTGCACTATGATCTTCACCTCCTTATATAGTTTGAGCCTTAGTCAATACCATGATCCAAAACCTCACAAGTGCTGATGGTATTCTTGGATGGGATCAAATAGTCATTACTGCACTTAATATTGTGGGATAATACCATGGTAAAGACCCTTGGTATTGTTAAAATTAGTGCGCCAGCTCATACGCAACTTTTCTTCTTTATACCTACGTGTATACGCAAATTTTCTTCAAAAAAAACTCCGTATACACAAATTATGCGTATATTTTGGATATATACATGACTTGGCCTCATTGAAACTGCATATATATGTTGTATACATGACTCCCCTTCATAAAAATTGTGTATATACATGAATTGAACATGTGTATACATCTGCATATACATGGCTTCCCTTCATCAATCCTGCGTATATTTCCTGAAACTTTACCTTCATCATTCCTATGTCACTAATTGGTATTCCTTTCTCTGTCATTCTAAATTGGCTTGTAGATACATCAATTTTACATCTTCAACAAATAGGTTGCTATCAAAAGGAAACTCATCGAGTAAGTTTCCATCAAGGACAACACATTACATCATAATGCCAACAATATCCCCCTTTGGACTTGATGGAAACCATGTTGGTATTTGATCAACACAACTTGTAGATACCTGTTAGACACATCAATCATAAGTGTTATTCAGACACCAAGTTACTCTCCCACTTTGACATAAAGGGAAAAGGGTGAACCGATACAAGAATTCTGAGATTTTTGTTGCACTATAAAAACCATACTCCCCTTGAACACATGTTGAAAAACATATTTGCAATGAAATACATGACTATATAACCTTTCATATCACCAAGGATGCATACATACTTCAATTACCCAACCAAGTGGGGTTACATATTTGACTCAATTACCCAACCAAGTGGGTTTACATTTTTTACTCAAGCACCCAACCAAGTGGATTTACATATGTGAAGCATTCCATACATGACTGAATATGACAATATTTACATCATAGGTCTCAACATTACCCTTACATGAAATTATAGGTATGACTTTATAACCAATACCAAAGGACCTCAATAGAGATAGATCATTTAACACACTTCAACAACCAACGGAATTTCAACAATGCATTATACCCAACAAGGCTCATGTTCCCCCTAAACCTGTGCATATTGAACATTTTTAACAACCAATTCATCAAATCATCTTCATCAAATAGATAGAAAATAAGAAAATACATCTTGAAAAACCATAAGCGCATTTGTACCCATCAGCTCCAAATCATATCTATCAGCAACATGACGAAGATTGTTCTTGAAGGATGAACCACCTATTTTATGACATAATGATCCATACACAACTGTATGGAGAGAAACTCGTGTATATACATGATTATGCATCATGAAACTTCCGTGCCAAATTTAATATTCTGAAATCAAACAGATCAGATAGGTTTAAAAACATAATGAGGTAGAGACAACTCCCAAATTATGTCTGAGATATTTAAATGCTTTTTTAGTAAATATGTCAGCAACTTGTTCTTTGGAGGGAACATACTCCAATTTAACCTTTTTCTCAAGCACTTGTTCTCGTAAAATGTGATACTTGATGAGAATATGCTTGGTTTTGGAATGCATAACAAGATTTGTTGAGATAATAATGGCACTTGTATTATCACATAGGATGGAGATGGGAGGAGAATATTTAATTTGAATGTCTTGTAATGTTTGCATTATCCAGAGAATTTGAGTGCAACATGATGCAGTAGCCACATATTCTGCTTCTGTTGTAGATAAAGCAATGGAACTTTGTCTCTTGCTGAACCAGGATAATAATCGAGGCCCCATATAAAATTCACCTCCACTAGTATTTTTCCGAGCATCAACATTTCCAGCCCAGTCCGCATTTGTATAAGCATGGATAGTAAGTTCAACATTCTTGGGATACCATAGACCAAAACCTTGAGTTCCTTGTAGATATTTGAATATTCTTTTTACTACCCAAATATGTGACTCCTTTGGATTGGCTTGGAATCATCCAACAATCCCAATTTCATGCATGATGTCTGATCTAGTACCTGTTAGATAAAGAATACTACCAATAATAGATCTATACTCTACTTGATTTACCATGGGAGAATCGTCATGAGAATTGAGGTTACATCGGGTCACCAATGGAGTGCTCACAGGTTTTCAGTCTTCCATCCCATAATTATTTAGAATCTGCTTGAGATATTTTGCTTCTTAGAGAAATACGCCATATTTTTCTTGTTGCACTTGCAAGCCAAGAAAATATGTTAGTTCCCCAAGTAAAGACATTTCAAATTCCTGCTGCATAATAGAAGAAAAATTTTGACTCATGGAGTCTTCATTACTCCCAAAAATGATGTTGTCGACATAAACAATAATAATTAACAGTTTATCATCCTCAATTTTTGTGTATAAGTTACTGTCTGCATATCCTTTTGTGAAACCTCGTTGTTGAAGATATTTGTCAAGATGATAGTACCATGCTCCTAGGGATTATTTTATACCATATAGGGAATTTTTAAGTTTTCAAACAGCATCATTTCACATAATGAATCCTTCTGGTTGTTCTATATAAACTTCTTCTTCCAGATCACCATTAAGGAAAGCAGATTTTACATCCATTTGATAAATCTTGAATTGTGGAAAACTTGAAAATGCAAGAAACATTCTTATGGCTTCAATTATGGCTACTGGTGCAAATTTTTCTTCAAATTATATACCTTCTTGTTGAGCATACCCTTTACAAACTATTCTAGCTTTGTTTCTAGTTACATCTCCATTTGCATTTAACTTATTTTTGAATATCCACTTTGTTCCAATAACATTTTTATCGTGAGGTCTTGGAACCAATTCCCAAGTATTATTCTTTTCAAATTGATCTAGTTCTTCATTCATGGCCTTAATCCAACATTCATCTTTACTAGCTTTATTTAAATTTTGTGGTTCAATGGTGGACAATAGTGCTAGATAACTAGGATATCCTACAAGTGTTCTTCTTTTTTGTACCCTTGATTGATTTTCTCCCAAAATTTGAGATTCTGGATTATTATTTTGAACATAAATGGATGGAGCCTTTTCTGATGTATATTATTAATATGCTTCATTAGGTTCTTCTTCTATATCATTGTTATTTGATGAGGGAAAGCATTCATCATCATCATCATCATCCTCGTTTGTTGTTATTTCCCTTTTGGGAGTTGTGAGTGTTTCATCAATCACAACATCAATACATTCAACAATCTTCCAAAGTCTCTTACTATAGAATCTGTATGCTTTACTTCTAGAAGAGTAACCAAGAAGTATTCCTTCATCTGCTCTAGGTTCAAACTTACCAAGTTTTTCATCATTATTTTTGATAAAACATTTGCTTCCAAAAACTTTAAAGTACTTCACAGTAGGATTATTACCATAACAAAGTTCATAAGGAGTTTTATCACTATTCACATGAACATGAACCTTGTTGAGAATATTTACTGCGGTATGAGTAGCTTCACCCCAAAAGGTGTCAGGAGTCCCAGATTCATCAAGCATAGCACGAGCCATTTGCTGAACTGTTATGTTCATTCTTTCTACCACATCATTTTGTTGTGCAGTTCCAGCTACAGAGAAATGTCTTTTTATGCCATATTGTTCAAAGAAATCAAAGAATTCATCTGATATGAATTTCCTCCTCAGTCAGATATGAGACATTTGATTTTTAGATCTAATTCATTTTCAACTAAATCATGGAGACTTAAAATTTTTCAAATGCTTCATATTGTGTTTCGATAAAACGATCCAACACATTCTAGAAAAATCATCAATGACTAAGATATAGTATTTTTCTCCACGAGGAAACTTTTTCCTTACAGGCCCACACAAATCAGTATGTATAATTTCAAGAGGCTTACTTTTTAATCCTTCATTGGAATTAAATTGAACCCTAGTTTTCTTACCGAATTGGCATGAATTACATATGGTACTTTCTGGTAAAGTGATGTTAGGTAAATCACGAACATCTTTGAGCCTACTTGATTTTCTTATTTGAGAAAATCTCAGATGTCCTAACCTTCTATGTCATAACCAGTTTTCTGTAGATTTTCCCAAATAACATTGTTCTTGGCCACCTTTAAATATATACAGATTGCTTGGTGTTCTTATTCCTTTTATTACAGTCTTTCCTATGTCGAGTTCACGTACCACACACTCTTTTTGATCAGAAGACACCTTCATTTCCTTGGTCACACATTTGACTAACACTCAACAAGTTATGATTTAATCCATCAACATACATAACATTGCTAGCTTTAACCTTTTCTTTTAGAAAAAGAGATCCTTTACCCTTAATGACAACAAGAGAGTCATTTCCAAAAGTAATATTCTTTTCCTTTTCTAATGCATTGTATGAAATAATTTTGTCTTTATCACCTATCATATGTTTTTAATATCCACTATCAATGTACCATTGATTTTCTTCTCCTTCTGCAAATAAAGTTATGTTGCATATTTCGAATTGCAAGTCCTTCCTTCTCCATACCTTAGAACTTGTGGATATATTTTCTTTTGGTTGTAGTTTTCTCCTGCATTCAGATTTCTCATGTCCAAATTTATTGCAAAATGAACATTCAATTTCGTCTTGAAGAGGAGAAAAATTGTTATAAGTATTCTTCTTTATTCCTGTCTCATTTCTTTTCTTTCTTGCTTCTCTTGTCATGATGGTTTTGTATGCAACACTTTGAGTAGCTTTGTGACCCAAATTATGACATGAGAAACATTGTCCATTAAAGAAGAAATTTCTATGATCATTGAAACTTCTAGCGTTGTTTACCTTTTGAATTATACTAGTGTTACTGTTCATCCTTGAATTCGAAAGGTCACGCTTTACCTTAGCATTGTCTTTGTTCTTTTTCTAAGTGATGAAACTTTGCTAGCCCGCTTTTGTGGCATTTAGATAGCTTGTAGCTGAGGATTTTTCTGACTGAGAATATTCACCAATATATCTAAGAGTTGTATTCACAAGAGGAGAGAATTGAGCCTTTATAATTTCATCTAAGGTTTCAGATCCTTTATCAAATCTAAGATTTAGAGATTTTACTTTCTCAAGTTCCTTTCTTAGAGTTACTATTTCAAATTCTAATTTCTCATTATGCTTCTCCTTTTCTATGAGTTGATTCTTTAGAGTATCTATGGCTATTTGGTTCTCTTCCAAGCATAGTTTGAGTCGAGTGATTTCTTCAACAAAATCATTTTTTTCTAAAGCATCCATAAAATTATCTTTAGCCTCACTAGTGTCTTTTTCAAATTTCATGAGCAGACTAAGATCTTTATCAGATTCTCCTTCTTCACTATTTGACAATTCATCACTATCTTCATGAGTATAGTAACTTTTTCTACTGACAAATCATCTCCTACTACATTTTGCTAAATTATTTTCCTTATCATGATTATCTTTATGAGGACATTTAGCAGCATAATGACCCACTCTTCCACAAGAAAAAAATTTGAAAGGAATCTTACCTTTGAACCTTCCAGTACCAAGTTGAAGTTTCTTTATGAAAATTACCTCGTCTTCTTCTGATAGATACCCTAATTATTTTTGTTCTTCCTTGTCTTGTCCTTTTGATGTAGCTCTAAATGCAGCTTCTTTGAATTCAGACAAATCTCTTTTTCTCATTTCAAAAGCAGTCAGGATCCCATGAAGTTGAACAATAGTAAGAGATTGTAGATCCTGCTTCTCTTCAATAACAAGCACTTTTGACTCGATTTTAGGAGTTAAATATCTTAATATTTTCTCTACTAAAGTTGTGGCTCTTATGTCTTCACCTAGATTTCTCATACGATTTATGATCTCATCTAGATACAAAAATAAACTATCAATACTTTCATCATTATGCATTATGATATTTTCATATTGAATTATGAGAGATTGAAGATTAGCACTTTTTCCCTTGGCATTGCCTTCATAGCTTAGAATTATTTTGTCCCATATCTCCTTTTTTGTATTTAACTGCATAACCTTGACAAGTTCTGATTCGGTCAAGCTTCCCAATAATGCATTGACAACTTTTGCATTAGTTTCATAGTTCATCCTTATTGTTGGATTTGTGGGAATTGTAGCTGGATATTGGTAACTTCCTTCAACAATTGTCCAAACATCTTCTCCAAGATACTGAAGATAGGATCTTGTTCTTGTCTTCCAGAATATTAAAATGTTTCTGTTGAAGAGTGGTGGTTTGATAGACGATTTCCTTATTGATTTCTCATCTTGGATGATCTTCCTTCTAGTGATTAAGCATCTTTAGAAGGACCTGCTCTGATACCAATTGTTGGTAAAAATACTAAGAGGGGGGGGGGGGGGTGAAATCAATATACACAATATTTTCTTTTCTTTACTTATTTCTATATGCAACTCTAATTATTCCAGCTAGCATATGCATGCGACTTTATCAAATGAAACATGCATATACCAAGATAACTTAATTTTCAAATAATTATTTAGAAGCTTTAATTAGACTGGTTCATCAATTATGCATCATCCATTTAAGCATTAAAAATGTGCAGTAATAAAATAATAAATCATCACACAAAAGGCATCACACATGAACACCATGATTTAAAGTGGAAACCCAAGTCAGCAGAAAACCACTGTTTCTGTCGTCTCTATATTCAATATTTATTATATAGAAATATGCTTACAATTTTGTACTGATGCAAACTCATACCAGTATGCAGGCACCCACTTGTAGAAGGCTACAACCTTCTCTCGTTCTCCAACTGCTACTGGAATGGAGCTCCAACCCCCTAATCTTGTTTACCTACCACTACTAAAAGGGAGCTTCAAACCCCTAAAATGATCGCCAGCTTCTACTAGCATGAAGCTTTGACTTCCACACTGAAAGCTTCAACCCTCAGAACCACTGCAGACCAGGTTTCATAAATTTTCATAATGGACACAATAGCTTCAACAAAACACAATTTGTAGATCAACACTAATAACCTTCAACCAATATTCAAACAGAACAGTGAGATCACTATAACCAGATCACATCATTTAACCCGGACTTATGTATTTACACGAAGAATCAACTTCAACCATGATCATTCATAAAACAATTTTATACATTACTTTAATTACTTCAACCAGTGTGTATACATGCTAATTTCCTTTGGATGAACATGCGTATAGATATTTATATACTGAGAAATTAGAGTTATGTCTAGACTGAGAACAGATCAGATATATTCATATACACTTTGTCATATTCACAAAATCCTTAACCAGCTATTAGCATCCATCATTCTCAATCAACCAGTCACTGATCATTTATACATATTCAACTATCAACATAAATAGTATTCAAACAATACAGATCTACATGAATACTTGATTGACCGAAAATAGAAACACAACAGAAATTATAGGACATTTTCTTCAGCAATATTCAAAAAACCCTTAACTTCCATATGTGCCTTTGATGATACGAACCCGCAGGTATACATTCTTTCACTGTGACTAACCGAAATATAGATCTGCAAATATTTTAGTGTTGTGAAAAAATTCAAAGCAAAAAATTTACTCAGATCATATCTTTTACTTCAACAATTATGCACCAAACCACAGATCTAAATGACTCATAAACAGATCATGCAAATACATAGTCATTTCAGGTCTAGAGAGCCTGATCCATTATTGTATTCATGATTGCATCAAAATATCAGATCTATCTATTGATTATAGCCCATTCCATACAAATACACTTCATACTGAATCATTCATTCAATTCACACACTCATGCACACCTTTTTGCACTATGATCTTCGCCTCCTTATATAGTTTGAGCCTTAGCCAATACCATGAGCCAAAACCACACAAGTGTCGATGGTATTCTTGGAAGGGATCAAATAGTCGTTATTGCGCTCAATATTGTGGGCTAATACCATGGTAAATACCCTTGGTATTTTTAAAATTAGTGTGCCAACTCATACGCAACTATTCTTCTTTTTACCAGTGTGTATATGTGACATTTCTTCACCAAAACTATGTATACACAAATTTTGCGTATATTCTGGATATATACATGACTTGGCTTCAATGAACCTGCGTATATATATTGTATATGTGACTTCCCTTCATCAAATCTACGCATATACATGAATTGAACTCATGTATACATCTTCATATACATGGCTTCCCTTCATCAATCATGTGTATATTTCCTGAAACTTTACCTTCATCATTCCTTTATCACTAATTGGTATTCCTTTCTATGTCACATCTGAACTAGCTTGTAGATACAACAAGTTTACATCTTCAACAAATAGATTGCTATGAAAAGGAAACTCATTGAGTAGGTTGCCATCAAGGACAACACATTACATCATAATTCCAACAACATATTGGATGGGATTTCGACTTGATGAGGTGTCATGGTTCATATGTTCTATAAGTAGACTCTCCTTAGTCTTTTGTGGGGTTAGATAGTATTATTTTGCAGTGGAGCTATTGGGACAACATTTTGGAATGAAATCAAAGACAGTCTTGTACAACTTGCGTTGAGAATCTTGTGGTATGCATTGGAGAATTTTTTATTCTTTTGTATGTATATCTATTCATGTTAAATGATATATTTTCCTCTTTTAGATACATCTTTCCATTTGTTTATCTTGTAATTTTATAAGCAGAAATCATGTTTGTTCATGCTCTGTTTTAGACAAGGTTTACATGATATGTTTATTTACTTATAAATTAATTAATTCACCTCAGATCTCATTCGGGCTCTATATTACTTCATCCTATACTCAATGACCAATTAAGCATACTTTCAAACTACCTATCTAGACTCACACATTCTCTGCAAATTGACCTTAAAATTCAGACCTAAAAACCCTAGACCTAGCCTTCTCAGTAGCTTTTCTATCCAAAACTTAAAACGTCAAACAAAAATCTTATTTACTGAGCTTACACACCTAGCCTAATATCAATATATATTAAATCAATTCATTGATTTTAAAGTGACAACGAGAGAGCCCTCTCTGGTCCTCGTAGGGCTAGCTACCTGACCTAAAGCCTGGGCTGTGGTTACCTTCCTTCAATCCCACTTTCAGCCGTGGAAATTTGGGGGGAGTGATAATAGGAACATTGAAACCCATTTTTCCAAAATATTGTTAAAATTAGGAATAGAAAAATAGGGTGAGAATAAAATAACATAAACAACTGAAATATCCCTCAGGATGTAGATAAGACATCAAAGCATCAAACAAAAAGTATGAGTTATTTAAATAGCATGAGAAAAAAAGTTTGGGTAGGAAGAAAATTAGTTCATATTATTCTAATGGAAAAGGAAATAGAAACTAAAATATCACGAGGGAGAGGTTTGTAACAAGTTGATTCCAATCTTCTCCTTGCGAGGGTCCTTTTATCCTTTGTTAGGGGTCAATATCAATGTCTAAAGATAAAGAGGAAACACTTCACATTATAGATGGTCACTTTGGAGGGGAAAATATATAGTGTAATCATAAGTGAACCCAATGGATATTAGATGAAGGCATTAGACTTCTAATTGCTTAACTTCAATCCACTGTCATAATATTATTCTTATTTATTCCTATCAAATGCATGGTCATGGATTATATTTATAAATTGAAGTGGATTTGCAAGATGAATCTTGGTTCTAATGGGAATGAACATATTTTAACTATGGGTATCCATGTGGTTTGTATGACCATAAAAAGGACCAAATTCCGTAACTCCGATGAAATGGTAGAAATAGCTACGTTTTTGTTCAACCACCTATTATTTCTAAGTTATCTTTAGCATTTACAAGCTATCAGAATCTTTGAATGGGCTTTACAAGTATCATGTAATTTTAGTCATAATTGGTGCAAGAAGAAAGGAATTCCATACATTTTCTAGTAATTGGTCAACACACAATGTCTGTACTCATTCACCCTTTGTCATAACACTTGCATTCATGGCATATTGATACCTCTAATTTCACTAGATATTGATAAAAACCACCAAAAATTCATTTGTTGGACTCCCCTCTGAATAGATCTCTCTAATAAAAATAATCATGTTTTTAATACATATCCCCCCCCCCTTTATTTATCAAATGGTCCTTTTTATACCCACCCACCCCCCCCCCCCCCCCGCAAATACATATAAATCTCCCTACCCAACATCACTTCCTCAATACCTACAATATATTGAATCTGGTTTTCACAATTTGAAAACCCCATTTCAAATGAATGTGGTAAGATATTGGTCAACAAGGTAATGCCCACTTGGGTCAACATAAGGTTTAATTTATAAGAAGAGAGGTATATCTCACATGAACTAGTAAATGTTTCACTTAAGGTTTAACTATACTTGATGGTGTATAAAGGACCTATAAATCATGTCTTTTACTATATTTTGTGACATATATTTTTATCCATGACTTTTTTAGGTGCCATTCGCTGACTGTTGCACTTGAGAAAAATTACAGTGATAACAAGTTTATGTAAAACTAATACTAGTACCTAAAGATATGTGGGGGTATTTAAGAATACATATTGTCCTTAGATTGCCAAGAATTCAACATTGTAATGATAATATATTTGGTTTTTTTAAACACGATTGTATAAAAAATTGTAATATGATGAATCTAGCACTATTTTTGAAGAGAAGAGACAAGGTTTCCTATGAGTATTATGTTAGATTGAGATGGTAAAATTATTGGTCATTTTAAGGGGACATCATGGAAGAGGATGTGTACTAGATAGAATTTTATCTTTTTGTTCACCATACCATCCCCAAAATGCATGGGCACACTAGAGTAGTGAATACAATCTTTCCTTTTGTAGCTTGGCACATGATGGAGTTGTCAAGAAATTTTCAGAGATGAATCATACTTGTAGTTGATTCATGTCTCTTCAAATTGGAATTTTTTCAGCATCCATGTTTGGCAGCTTTTCAGGAAGTGTTTTTGAGGATCAACAGTTTCAGCATGAGAACTTGGAAGATGGTTCCTAGTTCTTATTTTGGACTTATGATTTAGGGGGGTAATGTTAGCCTTATTATCATGTGAGTAAAATAATTCTAAGTCACAAATAATTAAACTAATTATTATCATGAAAGTTTGGATTTAATCCTGTCTTTCTAGATTGGGTTTGTTCCTCATAGATAGTATCCTAACTAGTTGGAGATATTCTCTCAACTAACTATACCTAAAATGATAAAGTCATTAGAATATCGTAACCAGGGTTTCTCTCCAAGTTTGAGAGGGTGTGGTTATAGAAATGAGTTGAGATGGCTTCCAAATCAATTTAAGGTTATGGTTCAAGGTGTTTTTTTTTAAGGCGCAAGATCATACTTGATATCCATATACGGTGTAGATTGAGAGGTGCATATATGCATAGCTTATAAGGAAAGTGTCTCATTACTTAGCCAAGCCTCCATTGCTACCCGAGAGATCAGCAATGTGCATGGCAAACGTAAAAACTACCCACTTTAAACTATGTGCTCCTTCTTGCAGGATATAGCAACGTTGATCGTTAGATAAAATAGTAGATCTGGGTTTCATACCACTAAGGAACAATCTACAGATTGCTCACAGACCTTATTGTTGTCAGATTGCACCATAGATATATCATTCCAATAAATCGTGAGGCAGAGATGGTATCAAGCTCCTGGCATCCATGATCTATCAGAAAATACAGTGAATAAAATGAGGCACTTGCCTTATGAGCTATGCATAGTTGTGTCTTTCAATCTACACGGTTTCTAGATTACAAGCATGATCTTGCACCTTAAAAAAAATGCTCAAGCCATAACCTTAAATTTCTTTGGAAGCCATCTCAACGCATTTTTGTAACCACACCTTCTCGAACTTGAAGAGAAACCCTTGTTGTGATATTCTAATGCTTTTATCATAACCTTATCTCTCCATACATCTACTCTTAGGTATCTTAACAATATATAAAAGAACTTGTATCTTCAAACATTTAAATATCTCCAATCGGATCATGAAAATGGACGAGGATGTTTATTTTCTGGATGAGAGTTCCCATATTGCATTAGATAATGGAATTGTGCGAGTCACCATATCAAAAAACAGAGGGAATAATTACACGCATACGTTATGGAGGGCTAGGCAATTTGCTTGAAGTTCTTAACTAAGAAACGAATATAGGATACTTTGATATTGATTGGAAAGATCTTGGAGGAAAGGATACGTTTGATGTATAGTTGATTTCGCAGCATGTACCTGAGTTTTTTTCACTGCAACTTCACCGCTACTACAACAACCATTATAGACAAGCAGAAGAAATTGGTCATCATTGAGAATATGAAAGGACCTTTTCAAGAATCTATTGTCACTAGTCAGGAGCAATCGCAGAGCTCAAAGGGCGTTGAAGAACAAAAATTGATAAAGCATACAAATTAATACAAGACTGAAGAACCAACACTTGACACTTTTGTTTAAAAATAATTATCCGCCCATATTATTAATTGTCAAGGAGTATTCAACTTGACAATGTCAAACCCACATTGTTGCGTTCCCCTTCAGCTTCTGCCTCAGGTTATGCATATAAAGGCTACCCCAAACGGTGGCCTTTTGCACTACGTCCTCTTGAAAACGCTACATTCAACAACTTTTTATCCTGCGTCCTCTTGACAATTATTCGAATGCTTCCTCTTAACAACGTTGTGTGCTATCAACAACACTGCCAACAATTATTCCTTAGCACCACGTGCATTCTTGCACTGCTTCCACTGCGTGCTCACAACCTCCAACAATGTATGCTTCCTCCTCAAGAGGCTTATATGTAGCTCAATCACGCTCTACTAGCCACGTCTCCTCTATACGCATCCAAGCCTCCAACGTTTCCTGAGAGATTAGCAATGTGCAGACCAAACAAAAAAACTACCCACTTTAAACTGCATGCTCTTTATTGTAGGATATAGCAGCATTGATCCTTAGAAAAAATAGTAGATCTAGGTTTCATACCACTAAGGAAAAATCTACATAATGCTCAAAGGCCTTACTACTGTCAGATTGCACCACAAAGATATCGCTATGATACCACATGAAGGATTTACAATAAACACACATAAATATACCAGAGACAAAACACTTGCTGAAAAATGCCTCAACCTTAATGTATTCCTCTCCCATTAATCGAATAATGTTTGTGATACAAATATAAATACATGAGAAAAAATTTCCCAAGATAGTGCGCCTATCTTGGACACTTTGGTTGAGAAAATATCTCAACAACACACTAATCTATGAGCCTAACTAGTTGGAGAGAATATCTAAAACAACTAGACCTAAAATGAATCCTATCTATGAGGAACAAACCTAATGTAGAAAGGTAGGATTAAATCTCAACTTTCATGATAGTAATTAATTTAATTATTTTGGACTTAAAATTGTTTTACTCACATGAGAGTGAGGCTAACAAGCTTTGGAAATCTATTGAGATATTTAGATGGATAAAAACATGAAAAATGATATATGGTTATGGTGCAAAAAAAATAAAAAATCCATACAATAATTCAATATACACCGTTATGGGAAAGATATCATTCCATATTCTATCTGGAAGATCCATAGAGGGAGTAAGAGATGTTAGTAATTTTTATATATGAAAGATTGAATAACGTAGATGATAAATTTACACTAGTTCACGAGTTAAGTGCATGAACAGGTGAAGTAATAGTTGTAACATAATAATTAAAATTATAAGGAGAAAGTTGAAGAGAACACAACTGAGAATAAAATTGAAGAAATGGATTTGGTCCTTAGACATTTAAGGAAGGAATGGTTTTGGAGAGGAATACATAAGAAGTTGAAGTTTGAAATTATTAGGCAATGCACAGTTCCAAGGAATATTTTAAATATTTCATGTAAGTTTGAGTTCTAGAGGAATATAATATCTTGAAGATAGTTAATGTATGGGAGTTGTATAAGTACTATGAGGTTATATGTGAAGAAGTTGTAGACAAAAAGGAAATATTACAAAAAAATAGTAAGACAAATGAACATAGATATTGGAATCAAGTATTTCTAAAAGGACAAAGAAGAAAGAGCACAAGTAGTACTAAATTTGTTGGGAAGCATAAAGTCTATAATATGAAACATAGATATCGCAAGAGCATCTTTACTAATTCAAAAGGTTCTTGAAAGATAACCTTGCATCTATCTTCTAAATAGGATGCTCCCGTTTTATTTACTAGAAAGTTTTCATATAAAATCATTCCTCATTCTGAATGTGAGACCACTTTCTCTCTCTCTCTCTCTCTCTCTATATATATATATATATATATATAATTGATTTTATCTTAGGTGGTTGAGAGGAATGATTTGGATCCTCCCTATGCAAGTTCAATTTCTACAAGTAACATGATGTGCTTTGATGCAATGACTTAAAACCTCATTATTAAGAATGAATAATCCCTTAAAAAGCGAAACATGTATATTCCCCATATAAAATATACATATATACATACATAATAACTAATAAATCTATTAATGGTTAATTATCATCACATAGCACCCAAAAAAACAATGGTGGCTAAGGAAAAAAAATTGTGGTGAAGCATTAAGGAGATATCGACATCGTCCATTCAATCATGAGATCAATGGACCTTTAATTCATTTTAGGCCTTTGCATGATTTTTGTAATAAACATCACTTCTCATCCGATTAAGAGGAAATATACAATTATATTATGTATCGGGGGTACAATAGTTGTTAAGGTGATTTATTGAGAAATCCCAATATGAGTTGGATCTAAAAGAGATCAAGGCCTCGTGTTATAACATGATTCTTTTACAGCCTTTGCAAGATTCTATGTGAGAAACTTGAGGCATTAAATCTCATCACGATCAATGTTTTTTTTTTTTTTTTTTTGGGGCGTTGGTGTGAAGGAAATTGTGTTTAAAGAAGTGTAATAATTAAATTGTGTATTTTTTCTTTATCTTTATATCATTTTATAAATCATTTTCTCATTTTAAATTAATTTTGAGGTGAGATACATCAAGATATTAAACGTTAAAATATTTTTTTTAATTAATTGGGTGTTAGTATACGCTTCTGATTTGATGACCAAAACTGTATATCACCCATAATAAATATAATGATCATATTATTATTATTGATAATCAAAATCTTTAATCATTGTACTTCTATTTAATAGATCGTTCCTCCCTATTTAAAAAATTGAATTTAGAATAGTACTATTTTTTTTATATTATATAATAAAATTTATTTCTCCAACCATATTCATATTTAATATTTTTACACAATTCTTTATAAATTATTATTTTAATACTTACTTTTATAATTACGTTTCCCTTGTTTTGTAATAAAAAGCACTCGAAATATGATTAATGTAAATAAAGGTAAGAGGATAATATTTTCTTGCAACACTTTTACTAAAATATAGTATGTTGTATATTTGTATTTTTCATGATTAAAAAGACTTTTACTAAATAGTATGTTGTATATTTGTCTTTTCGATGATTAAAAATGGTTATAATTATAAGATTTGACGAATATATATTTGAGTATTTTAAAGATAAGAAAAGGCGGAATTTTTATTAAAATATTTTCATCTAGATTAATTTGAAGATTTAAAAAAATTATTTCTAGAAAATAAGTTTTTTAATAATTCATTAATTGGGTTTTATTGTGAGTGGGTGGAAGAATGATTAGGATCATTCATATCCACTTTAATTTCCACAAATTACCACTTTAATATATAAAAAGAGTATATCTATTCTTTATATGGAATATATAAATATTTATATGTTAAAAAAGATTAGTAAATAATTAATAATAATATAAATGGAGTATAAAATTTTTCTTAATTAAATGATTATTAATAAAAATGTATTTAATTAATTAAAAAATAAATAAATTATTAAAATTAATTTATATGAAAATATATATATATTTATGTCTATGGGTCTAGAATATATGGTGATGAGGTGTCTTATCAAGTCACTTAGTGATGTGTAGGTCATTAGTTCGAAATTTTGTGAGAAAAAATGCAGTCATGTTAGGTTCAATCTCCAGATAATTTTAACCGCTTAAATATCTCTAAGTCACTGTTTTTCAAGCCACATATCAAACTCAATATAATTTTGACTCACAAACCCAAATCACTTAACAAACAAATTGACAAACAATATATATATATATATATATATATAATATTTAATCATTTCTAAAATTAAATATATTTTAAATTTATTTATAGATTAAATATAAATATCTTATTTCTAACATTTACATATCTAAATCTCTTAAAGTGAGAATATCTAAAATGGGAGCCTTCCTCATCAACGAGAGAGCCCATGAATAGTAAGAAAATGTCTATGAAATTGAGGATTTTCTATAATTCTTGGTTTTAAATATTTATAACAAGGTATAAAAGAATGATGTTAATTGTGAAATGATATTTTCAATTGAGGTATATAAATGGTAAAAATAATTTTTTTGTGATGGGATTTTATAAGATGTTATTAAGTAAAATAAAATTCTAAAAAAATTATAATTGTTTTAATGGATGGTTTTGAAATTTATTGAAGAATGCAAATGAAGGTGTAATAGAAACACATATAATGAAACACTTTTGGGAATAAGATTTAAGGAAGCAACAAATATATATTAAGTTATTTACAATCTCTTAAAATATATTTCGTGATAGTCATAGAATTATGTATTTAGGATATCTCTTTGGTGATCATGAATGAGAGGTTATTAAATTAAAAATTTCAAGAGAAAATAAGGAAAGTGATGAGTGGTTCCATCAAACTACTAATCCTAACCTAAGAAATGAGACTCAAAAAAGAGTTTGTCCCTTATACTAGTAAACACATATGCTAGAAATGATTTTATGCACCCTAACCAAAAGAAAATTTTCCTTCAATTAAATGAAGTTGTGGAGATTTATTTGAATACTTATCACCATCGTGCTAACCTAAACCATAATTTCTTGTCTCCTTGGGGAGAACCTCATAGGTGATATTTAATCTTCTTTAATTTCATAAATTTTTGGCTTAACATTATGAACCAAGCACATTAATCATTGAGTGTCAAAGGAACTACTTTACTGCCCTAATAAGGAAATTCAAAGGAAGTACTTTACTACCCTAGTCATCCAAATCACTTGGGATCAATTTGGAAGTATAAGGTGAAGATCATACTTTAGTTAGCGATAGGGTTTAGGTTCTTCAATGTGTGTGCATGTTAAGCACAAAATACAAGCTGGAAATAAGATAAAAATTTATGAAATTAAAGAATCTTAACAACAATAGGTACTGAAAATGAACATTTTAGTTATTTACATATGATGGTCTAAATATTTGAAAATTTAAAATGATTACAACACAATTAAATACGATGAATAATTCATGGGGAAAAATGAAATCCGTTATAAAACATCATGAATAATAGAGATCTTAATTGAAAAACAAATTTTAGAGTGGGGGGAGGGGAGGGAGCGTGAGAAGGTGACAAAACAAAAATTTAGCATGATTCGTTCTAGATGAGAGTGTATTCTGAGCATGAATTTGTTGCATAGGCTCTTAGTTGTAAAGCACGAGAGATTCCAATACAAAGGAAATCTAGTGTGAAGCATGTAGAAAAATGATAACTATAGTATGAAATGTTGAGAATTTCATATATTCAAAATTTGAATACTAGAGCCCTTTAATTCGATGGCTTGCATCAAAACAAAATTCAAAGTTAACATTAAAACATTCATGGATTATAGAACAACCCTAAAAAACTAGGAGTTACATTAATGTATCAAACTCTTAGATGGGGTTACTTTTCTGATGATGAGGTCACTTTTCTTCCAATGAAAATGGCAAAAGAAACTAAGTTATATCACCTAGGGCGAGGCTTGTAGCAAGTGGGATCTAATATTCTCCCACTGAGGTTCATTTTGTCTTGTAATGGGGCTCAATATCAATCTATAAGGATGAAGAGGCAACACTCCCTTGTGTGGTCACTTTGGAGGAGCAAATGGGTAGCATAATCATAAGTAAACTCAATGAATAGTAGATGAAGCCATTACACTTCTCATACATGATATTATACCAACATGATATATTAAATGGTCAACATAAGGTTTGAGTCACAATAATATATGGATAGCCTCAGTGAACTAGTAAATGGTCAACTTAAGGTTTAAATCCACTTCATGGTGTATAAAGGGCTTATAAATCATGCATTTTAGTATACTATGTGAGTTATGTACATACCCATGACACTTCTAGGTTCCATTAGTTATATGTTGTAGTTGAGAAAGATTAGGGTGATAACAAGGTTGTGTAAACCTATACTAGTACCTAAGGTTCCGTAGGAGGATTTGAGTTTCCATATTTTCATTAGATTGCCAAGAATACGGCAAGGTAATGATAATATGTTCATTATAGTTGATGGGTGGGTGCAAGCTATTGATGGTCTCTTATGATGTGTTAGTGGCAATGCAAACTTGGAAAAGAAACATGTTAACTTAAAGGGATGATTACATATACTTATACAATTATTTTGAAGATGTTGTAACAAACTCAAATGTAATAAAATGAATTAGCATTCTAGATATATATTTTTTATTTATCGAAACTATGTCTAACTATGTGAATTTTGAGTTTTTTTAACAATGGTATGTTATTTTTATTGCAAAATATAATGCATATGTTTTCGTTAGTGCAATATTTGAGTGCCTAAATAATGGAATCTTTATATGAAAATTTGTAGAGTGTAAGAGAACAATTTGTTCTTGTGCACAACTAATTTTTCCAAATTTATAATCTTAACTTTATGTATTTTTTAAATTAAGAAATTAATTATATCATTGAAATAACAAGGCCTTCTGTTAAGGCAAGCTAAAAGAGTATTAGAATTGTCAAACAATATTATTCTTCTTTTTTATATTGTAGGCCTCAATGTACTCTAATGCACCATATAATTTTATTTTAATTTTGTAAGGTGAGCCAATTATGTTATATTAGTTTACAGAAGAAAATATACATAACATATGTCTAGAAGTTGCTGGTTTGCTACATGGGAAACCATACCAGTAGAAAAGTCTCAAAATTTTAATATTATATATATTCAACACTATATTTCTATAATCTAGAGTAAAAACATAACTAATAAAAACATATTTCCAAATATTAACAATAAAAACTACAAAATTTCCATAATAAAAAACCATAACGAAAATGTAGGCTTACCTTATCATGTTATATGAAATGGAAGTCCACCGGAATTGGTGGTTCTGAGTCCCTGTCTTCCTTGAATGCAGTGAAGGTGATGCATGCCATATTCTTGGCCAAGACTAAAATTTTTTATCCAAATTCACCAATATATTTGTAATCTGGCATAAATGCCACATTTGGGACCCTATCATGGGGGAGTTCACAACATAATTTAATTTTCAAATGTTTAAGACCAAGAAAAGTTACCGTGGAAATAAAAGAGGGATACATTTTAAGATTTTGATATATGCTAAGATAAAATTATGTTAAAAATAGTAAAAAATATTAACATTTTAAAAATATATATATTTAGAATCTGCATAATTAACTCCATACGTGTTTGTAGATTCATGGGAAATGGATTTGCCTAGCCTATAGAAATATAATTTCATATGTATTTGCAACCCAAACCACCAATTTTATGATATTGACCCTACATATAAAGGAACCAATTCATTTTTCATGTAATATTATTGCTATACAAAAATAAATCACATGCATGTTCCTATTGCTAATAATGTGCATACATTCCTAGCACTAGGAAAGTGCACATGTTCTTGCCACTAGGAATGTGTGTTCATTCCTACAGATAAGACTTTAACACATGTGAAATGGTTGAAGTGGGATTAGGGGGAAGGAGAGTGGGAGAGAGGGAAAGAGAGGGGGGATAAAGGATATAAAAAGAGAAAGAGAGAGCAGGGGGATTGGGAAGAATGTGTGGGTGAGTGAGGAGAAAATAAGGGGAGAAAGAAAGAGTGAGTGAGAATAAAAAAATAAAAGAGATAGGGAAAAAAGTGGGGAAGGCAGATGGGGGAAGCGTGGAGGAGGAGAGGGAGGGAGAGTGGGGGAAGGGGATAGGGAGGAAGAGAAAGATAGACTTGGAGGGTATTTTTTTTGAAGGAGGGAAGAAGAAATTGGGGGGGTGAGAGAGAGAGGAGGGTGAGGAGGGGGAAATAGATAAGAAGAATGAGATATATATAGATAATAGACAAGGGGAAGATAAAATAATGGGAGAGAGAGAGAGAGAGAGGGTAAAGAGAGAGTATAACATACCCTCTACCATCCTTAGTCCCCATTAAGGGTAGAAGGAGGAACTTACTATATTGAATCTACCTCTAAAGTCTATTTATGGAAATGGGGTCTAGATTTTTCGACCTTCTTCAACTTCTTAAAAACATAAAATGGATAACATCATTAAGTTTGTCTCATTGAGACCTTTCCAACGATATAAAATTTGTCTCAATCTGACCTCTGGATCAAAATATATTGCCTTCCAAATATTGGCCTCTCAGATAGTGTCATAACATCTAACCTTCCATATGGTTCCCACATGGTTGTCTAGAACATACTCCATGTCATCACCAAGTGGTAGCTACCAACCCTCTCATACCAAGTCACACCCCATAATCTATAATTCGCGTCTAATATAATATATGATTAACCTCATTTTAACCCTTCCAAGCATCGTGCGACCTCTCCTTCCCACCTCATCTTGGAGATTAAATTCAGGGAATTCTCCTTACAGTCCCCCATCGAATCTTCTAGTGTGAACCTTTTGGGATTGTGTGGATAATCATGAATCGTCATCCTATGTTCCTTCTCATTATTTTCTATGGAAATGTGCTTGGGCTCCACCACCCCACATCGTCCCGACCTAATTTATTTTGCAAGGCATTCAAACCATTTGGGTCACATGCAGAAGCTACCTAGATAGTCGATACCTCAATTTATTTCTAACCAATAATGTATCCCTTATGCCTATTTAGGTGGGCTTCGTTGTGCCACATCACCCTGGGGATTAATTTCTGAAAGGATTCCACTTGACTCCATAATAAATCGTTGGAAACAAGGCATTTGGGTGTTGTTATTGGTCCTTTCAGTCAAGGTAACGTCACCCTCCACATGGATCCACTCTAAGAATGCCACATGTCTCTTAGGACTTGTCACCTAACATTCTAGTTGTGGGTCCCACCTTGTATTCCTCCATATGGTAAAATCAAATGTCACAATATAAATGATTTGGGGGTTCCTCCACCCTGATACATCAAATTATTAAAAACAAGCCCAACCTATCACGTCACCTTGGTGGAAGAATCTTGTCGAGGTTCCCCTAGGGTCCCCATGAATTCTTTGGGGTAGAACCTCTAGGACACATGGATGGATATAAATCGCTTAGATTTCAGTGACCCATATTTATACTGCCTACACTTGTGGACATAGCTCCTATTAATATGGATTTTAGGGCATGAGTATTTATGTTTCTTCAGGCCCTAAAATTTTGGACCTAGTGGCATAAGAATCTGGCTATATAGTGTGGGTATTTCCACCCTCGGCACTTGGTCACGATGCCCGAACGCATGTTTTACTAGGTCTTAAACCTCTTCCTACAAAATCTCTATATTTCTAGTCTCATGCTTTTCTAGCTATTAATGCATGTACAAGGGGCTTCGCCTAAGACTTTAACACATAGTCTATAAATATACAAGGGTATATGCAAGCCCTTTTGGGCTATCCCTCTTGAGCTTATGTGATGCATGTGCATCTAACCTAGGGTCAAATGTTTACTAAGCAATTTAGTTTTAAAAGTTAAGATTTAATTAATTAATGATTTTTTTTAAAATATATCATACCTTAAAATCGTGTGCTCTTTTCCAAATGTCGTACTTAGACCTCGCATCGGCATTTATATAGCTTGTCTCTTTATTTGCATTAAAATTTGACAGTTCCTTGACTTTCTTCTATTAAGTCTTATTTCCACAACATTTAACATATTTTAGCTACTTATCATATACCTAAAACTTCTTATTTTTCTCCTTACGTTTCTTCTCATATCCACTCTCAAAAAAATCAAAATTACCTTCGTAGAAGTGAAGTTTCTCATCATGGAGATGAATGATATTAGTGAAAAAAATTATTAAGCCTCTGCAACTATATCGAATTTTTAGTCACAATTGGTGCAAGAATAAAGGGATACCAACATGATATATTAAATGGCCAGCATGAGGTTTGACTCACAAGAATATATGGATAGCCTCAGTGAACTATTAAATGGTCAACTTAAGGTTTAACTCCACTTCATGGTGTTAGAGGGCTTATAAATCATGCATTTTAGTATACTATATGAGTTATAGACATTTCTAGGTGCCATTAGTTAAATGTTGTAGTTGAGAAAGATTAGGGTGATAACAAGGTTGTCCAACCCAATACTAGTACCTAAGGTTCCTTGGGAGGATTTGAGTGTCCATATTTTCATTATATTGCTAAGAATACGACAAGGTAGTGATAATATGTTTGTTATAGTTGATGGGTGGGTGCAAGCTATTGATGGTCTCTTATGATGTGTTAGTGGCAATGCAAACTTTGAAAAGAAACAACATGTTAACTTAAAGGGATGATTACATACTTATACAATTATTTTGAAGATGTTGTAACAAAATGAAATGTAATAAAATGAATTAGCATTCCAAATATATAATGTTTATTTATCGAAGTTATGTCTAACTATGTGAATTTAGAGTTTTCTTAACAATGGTATGTTATTTTTATTGCAAAATATAATGCATATGTTTCCGTTAGTGCATGATTTGAGTGCCTAAATAATGGGATATTTATATAAAAAATTGTAGAGTTTAAGAGAAAATTTTGTTCTTGTGCACAACTAATTTTTCCAAATTTATAATCTTAACTTTATGTATTTTTTAAATTAAGAAAGTAATTATATCCTTGAAATTACAAGGCATTTTGTTAGGGCAAGCTAAAAGAGTATTAACATTGTTAAGCAATCTTATTCTTCTTTTTTACATTGTAGGCCTCAATGTACTCTAATGCACCATATAATTTTATATAAATTTTGTAAGGTGAGCCAATTACTTTATATTAATTTACAAAAGAAAATATACATAACATATGTCTAGAAACTGCTAGTTTGCTACATGGGAAACCAACTAGTAGCAAAGTCTCAAATTTTTAATATTATATATTGTCAACACTATAATTCTATAATATAGATTAAAAACATAACTAATAAAAACATATTTCCAAATATTAACAATCAAAAGTACACCATTTACATAATAAAAAACTATAATGGAAACTTAGGCTTACCTTATCATGTTATATGAAATGGGAGTCCACCTGAATTGGTGGTTGTGAGTCCTTGTCTTCCTCTAATGGAGTAAAGGTGATGCATGCCATATTCTTGGCCGAGACTAAAACGTTTTATCCAACTTCACCAATTTATTTGTAATCTGGCATAAATCCCACATTTGGGAACCTGTCATGGGGGAGTTCACAATATAATTTAATTTTCAAATGGTTAAGACCAAGAAAAGTTATCGTGGAAATAAAAGAGGGATTAATTTTAATATTTTGATTTATGTTAAGATAAAATTATGTTAAAAATAGTAAAAAATATTATCTTTTTTAAAATTATATATTTAGAATCTGCATAATTATCTCCATACGTAATTGTCGCTTCATGGGAATTGGATTTGTCTAGCCTATAGAAATATAATTTCATATGTATTTGCAACCCAAACCTGAAATTTTATGATATTTACCCTATATATAAAGAAAGCAAGTCATTGTGAATGTAATATTCTTGCTATACAAAAATAAATCACATGCATGTTCCTAGTGCTAAAAATGTGCATACATTCCTAGCACTAGGAAAGTGCACATGTTCTTGCCACTAGGAATGTGTGTTCACTCCTACAGATAATACTTTAACACATGAGAAATGGTTGAAGTGGGATTGGGGGGGAGGAGAGTGGGAGAGATAGGGTGGCTAAAGGATATAAAGAGAGAAAGAGAGAGTAGGGGGATGGGGAAGAATGTGTGGGTGACTGAGGAGCAAATAAGGGGAGAAAGAAAGAGTGAGTTAGAATAAAAAGTTAGAGAGATAGGTAAAAAGTGGGGAAGAGATATTGGGGAAGCGTGGAGGAGGAGATTGAGGGAGAGTAAGGGAAGGGGATAGGGAGGAAGAGAAAGATAGAGTTGGAGGGTGGTTTTTGTGAAGGAGGGAAGGAGAAATTGGGGGGGTGAGAGAGAGAGGAGGAGGAGGAGGGGGAAATATATAAGAAGAATGAGATATATATATATAATTGACAAGGGGAAGATAAAATAATGGGATAGAGAGAGAGATGGATAGAGGGTAAAGAGAGAGTATAACATACCCCCTACCATCCTTAGTCCCCATTAAGGGTAGAAGGAGGAAGTTACTATATTGAATCGACCTTTAAAGTCCAATTATGGAAATGGGGTCTATATTTTTCGACCTTATTCAAATTCCTAAAAACTTAAAATGGATAATATCATTAAATTTGTCTCATTGAGACCTTTCCAACGATATAAAATTTGTCTCAATCTAACTCCCGGATCAAAATATATTGTGTTCCAAATATTAGCCTCTCAAATAGTGGCATACCATCTAACCTTCCATATGGTTCCCACATGTTTGTCTAGAACATACTCCATGTCATCTCCAAGTGGTAGCTACCAACCCGCTCATACCAAGTCACGATCCATAATCTATAATTTGCGTCTAATATAATATATGATTAACCTCGTTTTAACCCTTCCAAACATCATGCAACCTCTCCTTGCCACCTCATCTAGGAGATTAAATTCTGGGAATTCTCCTTGCAGTCCCCCATCAAATCTTCTGGTCTGAACCTTCTGGGATTGTGTGGATAATCATGAACCCTCCTCCTATGTTCCTTCTCATTATTTTCTATGTACATGTGCTTGGTCTTCATCACCCCACATCGTCCCGACCTAATTTCTTTTTCAAGGTATTCAAACCATTGGGGTCACGTGGAGAAGCGACATAGATAGTCGATACCTCAATTTAGTTCTAACCAATCAAGTCTCCCTTATGCCTATGTAGGTGGGCTTCGTTGTGCCACATCACCCTAGGGATTAATTTTTGAAAGGATTCCACATGACTCCATAAGAAATCATTGAAAACAAGGCATTGGGGTGTTTTTAATGGTCCTTTCAGTCGGGGTAAGGTCATGTTGATGCCTCAGAAATCTGTGGCAACAACAAAGGGGGATAACCACCCGATCCAGAACTTAAAGCAGTTCCTTTTCCGTTTGGGATAGTGGCTCCGATTGGGTGTGATGGGACCAGTTTCCCAGATTTGGGTTTTTTATGATAATTTGTGGGTTTTATTTTCAAAACATTTTAGAATGATGAATTACTACAAACTAAGACAAATTTATTTCTAAGTGCAAAAATTTGAATTAAATTTAATCTGACCCGAGGATAATATTTAAATGTGATCTAAAGAGATATCTAGTCAATCTGTGATGATAAATCATCACAGATTTAATATAATTATTACTATGTAAGATGATTCTCTTGAAAAAATAGTTAATCAAAATAAAATTAAAGATATATCGCATTTATTTGATGACCATGTATAAAATAACAATTTCTACCTTTATATCGTATAATAGTGCAACTGATATTTTAGATAAAAATAATTAATTCTATATATGATTCATGAAAGTTGAGTTCATCACTAACATTCATAAACAAAAATAACATACATTATAATAGTACCAGATGTGTATTACTTCTTCTTATCGGATTAGTGATAGTAGGCTGTATCCATTTCTTCAATCAAAGATTCATTCAAAGAATACAGAAGTGCATCAACGGGGATTCCTTGAAGATATCATTTGAGATTGTCGACTGAGACTTTTGGGCTAATTCTGTGAGAAATAGAAGAGTTTGATGCTGATGATAAGGTTTGATTAGAAAATTCCAATAATTTTCCTGATCAAACTTATTGACTTTCTTCATTATTTCTTCCTGTTGTTCTGCTCTCTCTGTCCATTTTAATTCTATTTATTTTGTTATTGAAAACACATCAGAAGTGTTTTCATCAAGAAGTCATGTTTTAAACAATTGGTCACATAAGAGTTGTATAACTTCACTTGATTTGTTGGATGTCTTGGTCGTTGCTCTTTCTGTTCGGATGATCTGTGATTCCCATTCTATAAATAATAATTCTTTGTGAAGCTTGTATATTTGTGGTAGATTAGCTTGCTTTCCCATATCTGGGTCTTGCCACTGAATATGTTCTTCAATTATTTTTTTAAGTTTCTCATATTCTAGTTTTTGGATTGCAATTTGTTGAATCATTATTTTATTGGAATCACAATAGGAATCAATCATAGCAGCTTGATGACAAAATATTTTTTGTTGTTTCTTTATCAAAGAATTTATCTCAAGTGCTTATTTAATGAAATTTTCTGATTGTGATTGATTCTATAACTCTACCATGGCTTTTTCCAGCTGTGTCTATTTGTCTTTAAGCTTTGCTTGATGTTCTAACTTAATATTTTCAATATATTTATGGAACTGTGCTGAAATTTCTCTGCTTTTTTCAGTAGACTTGACTTTCTCTACATCTAACATCTGTTCTAACTCTTATATTCTGGATTCTTTCTGTTTCAACAAGGTTCTAACTTCAGTTGCCTTATCTATAGTGGTTGTGGCATAAGCTCCTGCATATTGTGACAATTTAGTCAGATGATCAGTGGGGTCCTCTAATGAATATTTCCAAAGAACATCAACTGATTCATCTGTCATTTTAGGAGTAGTCTCATCAGTTTTTTTTCTCTTATTCCTTTTAACCATAGCTCTGTGGCTGGGACTGTAGAAAATATCCAATGACGGAATGTCTTCAATCTGTAGGACGATTTGATCTGTAGTGTAAGCCGGAATGATTTCATTGCTTTGTGTTGCTAGGATTATCTGTAGAGGGTTGACAGTTTCAACTATTTTCTGAGAAGACTTTGGCATTTGAAAACTTGCTTCTTGGTCAGTATTGACCTTTTCTTTAGGAGTGCTTATTGCTTGGGAAAATTGTTCCCATTCATTGACCAGGTATTTACCTTGGGATGATTTAGACTGATCTACCGTGCTCTAAACCTTTTGAACTGCCTCTAAATTTGATTTAGTGCCATTTTTCTTTGTTTTCTCTTGCAACTCTATTTCTTGAAGAATTTGGTCAATTTCCAAATTTTATTTTGTAGATTCAGATTCATCCTTATATTGGTCTGACGTATGAGAGTGCTATTGAGACTGACTAAATTCATTTTCAAAGCCATCTTTCATTTCTTCATCGAGATTGACACTTGGAGTATGTTTTTATTCTTCAATAACTAACAAATTCAAAGGGACATTTTTAAATCTCTCATTTCTATATACCTGAAAGGCTTCAGCTTCTTCTTGACTTAATTGACTAAAAATTCTCTTAACAATATCAGAAAAATCTTTGACTCCTTAGAAGAAGTCATCAAATTTGTCTTCTTTTATGAAAGGCTTTGTTTTGAGTTTTTCCATGTAATTTTTAATTACATTTTCGGGGTCATATAATCTTCCTGGCATGAATGCTAGATTCAACATTTGAATATTAGGAACCTCTTTGTATGTATGGCCAATGTTAGCCAAAGAGAAGGTGTCGCACTGTAGAGGGAAAGAAGGCCAAATAGCCTTTTTATCATCTTTTATTTGTTTTGTGACACCATTGATGAGCTGATAAGCTATCTCCCTCCCAAACAATCTATCTGGAACATAGTATGGCAAAACATGTGGAAGAGCAGAACTTCCAAATACTCGAACATATGTGAATTTCTCTTCAGAAAACCATATAGATGTAGGAATAATATCTTTACTTACTTCTTTGGAAATCCTAGGGATCTTTTCATTAAAAATCATTTGATACATAGGCAACATGACTCCATAATAGACTTCGTAGAAATGTAGGTGGAATTTAGAGTCCCAGAGTTCTTCATGGTATATGTGAATTGGGGTAAGGTTTTTAATGGTCCATTTCCAACCCATTATTGGAAATGTAGAAGTGAAACAGATGGAATCCATAACATAAGGAGACATGTAAAAGGGTGAATTTTCTTGGGATGAAGCACTCTTTTTATTCCTATATTCGGCAATATGTTTGGCTAAATAATTGGACAAAAGGTTTGCCCAAATCAAAATGGATGAATTGACGATTGCGTCAATTAAGGGAACCCAATCTCTAGCAAACCTAGTACTATCAGGTTTGGCAAATATCCTACACAACATACCATCAGCATAGCAATAAGGGTAAGGGATTTGTGTAATGGGGTATGTACCAGATTTTTCCGGCATCAATTTCCCTTCATTGTCTTTCCATTTATGGATGACCTTGATAAGATCTATATGTTTAGCTCTGAACATTTGCACATATATATTATCATACTTCTGTTGCGGAGCTGGTAGATGATACATGGCTATCAAATCTTCGGCTTTAAAAGAGCCCATAATCTCTCTTCTGCAATTCTTGAAAACTCTATCTTCAATATTCAAGTTCTCAACTTCCCACTTAATCATATCCGTGTAAGGCATAATCTTCTGTATCGCAGCTATTATGTGAATAAACGAGCATGCAACATCGAAAAGGGTTGCATCAAAGGTGGAATCAGTACCTGTCGTAGATATTTTTGTTGTCACCTTTGGTCCTTCATCCTCAAAAATTTTATACATAGCTTCCCATGAAGAACTGCTACAATCCTTGTTACAGACAGTGTCTGAAAATAACGAAGGCATATATGTATCCTCTGAAGATGATGCTTGAGACACCTCTTTACCCTTTTTACTCATCTCTGACTTTCTTAACTCGATAATTGATTTCCTGAGAGCAAAGTGAAATATATCATATAATGAGCATTTACAAAGATATATCAGGGATTTATTTCAAACTCACACAAAAAATTGTCAATCTTATCAATTATCTCTCCATAATTCCTTATGATTTCAAAATTTAATGCTAGAAATGTCTTCCCACACAATACCTATCAATCGTTTAAATTCGTTAAGATCTAAAATTCAATTTGATATGACATAAGTTGCTTTTCACACGCTGATATCATTAAATGCACAAATCATGATGATTCCTTATAATATTTTGTGATTGTCTCATAAATGTTGGGAAATGTGATCTGCGCAAATCGCAGATTGCAAGATTTAAAAGATATGTTTAAGCCTATATTATAATTCGTGCACGATGCAATTTGTAAAAGCTTAAAGTGGATGCGATAGAAAAAAAGGATTTATATTTTTGAGTTTATTCGCTTCGTTAGGTCTGCGGCTGTCGCATCTTATATTACTTTGTTTCTTTAAGTTTTAACTAAATCAAGTACAATGTGAAAAAAGGAAAGTAAATATTTTTAATTCTTTGGAAAGGCTTTTTAAAGAGCGCATTTCGCAATTCACAGATTTTATGATTTAGGATTCTTTTTGAAGGATAAAATATGTGATAAGCGGTGCGCTTTAGGCAGAAAAATTATTTTCTAAGTGTTTTTAAAAGAAATTTTAAAACGGATTTTCCTATTTATTTCTAAAGGGCCCCTATTTATGAAAAATAAATGGGGGTTGGTGTATAGCACAACAATTGGTGATTCACTTGGACGAACCAGATGTCTATGATAAAAAAAAAAATGAAAATCTTAAATCCTTCTATATAAAAATAAAATAGTTAAAGAAATGAAATTTCAAATAAATAATATATTTTTCAAATAACGAAAATTTCATTTATTCACTTATTCAAGAGAATTCCTCTATAAAGATATAAGTATAAAAGTCAATGTTAGTCTTTACTTAGTTAAAAATAAAATAGCAAATAATCTTTACAGATAAGCTTTTTATAAATTTACTCTTTTATCAAAGATAGAGCCTCTGTTCCAATGGGCAGTTTTAAGCTTTTGGCAGGGTTACCTTTTAACCAGCTATGATCCATTTTTCCATCCAGTATTTCTCATCATTTTCATAATTAAATTATATATTTTTCTTTTTTATATCTCTTATCTACTTAAAAGCCATTGTCTTGGCTAGGTAACCAAATAGTGACAATTCCATTCACAAATAGTAATTAAACTGATCAAGTTGGGTCTTGATGAGACCCCTTGTATTTATGATATAATCTCAAGTCATTACACTGTTTTGGTAGACAATATTAGTAATGTCAGTTCAAATATTTCTTTATGAACATGGTAAACAAGCTCGTGATGAGAATTATTACCTTTTGAGTTTTCTCCAAACTTTTTCTTTTTATTTCTTTTTAAATTTCTTTTGAAAATTATAAGATTTACTGGATGGGACAAATCATAGTTCTTTTTAAGATGTTTGATGATAATGTCGAGTTATTAGATTGATTTTCTGTAAAAAGATTTCTTACTATAATATAATTTTCTTTTCATGACTGACAAAAGAATCTTCATACTAAATAAAAATGAGAGTTCTTCAAAAAAAATAAGTGTTTTATTAGAATTTCATTTTTCTAGAAAGACAAAATCAATTTGTTTTTCTAAATCTTTCGATTTTCTTTATTTAATAGTTCTATTTTTTAACAAGTGGAAAAAAAAATTATCTAAGACTTTTCTTTTTGAAAGGTCAACTTCCAGTACTAAAAAAAAAATTATTTCTACAAAATAAAATTAAAAAAACGAAAATATTTTAATATACAAAGACAGAAGGGTTACCTTCTATGAGAAATATTTTTTCAAAATTTGTCCATTAATAGGTAAAGAATATTTCTTACATGCTAAATCCTGTAACAAAAATGTTGATGAGCCAATTTTCTCAATTATCTGAAATGGTCCTAGCCAGAGTTTTTGAAACTTTGTATGTTTACGCTTTTCCTCATGAGCTTTGTCCCACTTTAATACCAAATCACCAAATTGAAAATCTCTTGAACTAACAGATGTTAAATCAAATGAAGCCTTTATTATTTGTTGATGATGGGTATGAGTTTGTTAAGGTTTTTCCCTTTCTTCCTCTAACTTAAGTATTTGATCTTGTCTAAGTTGAAGAGAGGAAGAAGGATTTTCATCAATAAATTGTAATAAATAAAACGATGGTATCGTTACGTTTGAGGGTAGAATTTCTTCTTTGCCATAGACTAACACAAATGGTGAAGTACCTATTGAAGCTTTTTGGGTGATTCTATCTGCCCAGAGAGCAAACAATAAGGCTTTGTGCCAATTCTTATGATTTTTCTCTATAGTTCTTTTAATGATTTTGATAAGGTTTTTATTTGTAGATTCAACTAATCCATTTCCTTGTGGGTAATAATTAGCTGAGTATTTTAACTTAAAACCTCTTTTCAAAGCAAATTCAATCATGGCATTTCCTGAAAAGTAAGATTCATTATCAAATATCAAAGCTGATGGAAGGCCAAAACTGGTAATTATAAATTGATCAATAAAATCTGTAATATTCTGTGTATGGACCACCTTTAATGGGATAGCTTCTACCCATTTTGTGAAATAATCAGTTTCAGTTAGAATATACCTATGTTGTTTTGAAGGGTTAGGAGTTATTTCACCTATAACATCTAACCCCCATTGTTCAAATGGTTGTTGGATATTTAGTGGCTGTAATGGGAATTTTTCTTTCCTTTCTCTTCCTGTTGTAGTCTGACATGTTTTACATTTCCTTGTATATTCATGTGCATCTATGGTATTTCCTCCAAAATGTCCTCCAGCTGGTCCATCATGTAGTTCCTGCAATACTTTTTTGGCTTCAGCTTTTTCTAAACATATTAATAATACAGAATCATAATTCTTCCTAAATAATACATCTTTTATGAGTTGATATTGATTTGCTTTAAGTTTCAAAGCACACTTTGCTGTATAATTGAGATATGATGGATCATGTCCATTTTTTCGAAAGAATTTCATATCAGCATATTGTGATTGAGAATCGTTTAGGCTTACCTCATATAGTTGTATTTCATTTGATTGATCTTCCTCTTTTGACAAATGAGAAGCTCCAGTTAACATTTTCCAAAGACCTTGTCCTTTAACAATTTTAGCTGGATGCATTTCTACATCATATTCTTGGAGTGCAGTAACCCAATTTTCTCTTTTTTCTCCTACTTCTCATTGTATTAATAATTTTCTTACTATTGAGTAAGGTACTATTATCTTGGTATGTGTTTGTAAGAGAAAAGGTCTGAAATGTTTCAAATAATTAAATACAACATAGGCTTGTTTTTCTACGACTGAATAATTTAACTCAACACCTTGAAGATTAGAGCTAAAAAATGCAATCGGTGCTTCAATGTTTTGATCATTCAACTATGTTAAAACATCTGCATATGATGTATCAGAAGAAAATTTGTACAACAAAAAATATTTGAGAAAATCAGGAGTTGTTAAAGAGGGAGCTTCAACCATAGCTTTTTTAATTAACTCAAAAGAATTTCTTTCTTCTTTTCCCCATCTAAAGATTAAATTTTTATTAATCATTGACTGTAGGGGTAGGATAATTTGGGAGAAATATGGAACAAATATTTTCACAAAATTAATTTGTCCTAAAAATGATTGCATTGTGTTTTTGTTATATGGTAGACGAATATTTTTCAATCTCTTGAATCCTATTAGGGTTTATATGAATTCCTTTCTTAGAAACAATGAATCCCAATAATTTACCTTCTGATAAGGCAAAATAACACTTTTTAGGATTAAGGGAAATGCCATATTTTCTGCATCTCTTGAAAATATTTTTTTAGTGACTAATATGATTGTTCCTATGCTTAGAATAAACAGTGATGTCATCCAAGTATATAACAACAGAGCTATTTATTAGTCCTCTGAAATCTATATCCATAGCACGCTGAAATGTGGCACCAGCATTAATCAGTCCAAAAGGCATTTTTTAATATGTGTATGTTCCCCATTTTGTTCTAAACATTGTTTTTAATCTATCGTCAGGATGTACCATGATCTGATTATATCCCGAAAATCTATCTAGAAAAGACATCAATTCAGACCCTGCAACTAATTGCAATATATGTTCCATGGTGGGTAAGGAAAAATTATCTTTCTATCAAGCTTTATTCAAGTTTCTAAAGTCCATACAAATTCTAATGTCTCCATTATTTTTCCTAACTGGAACCATGTTTGACATCCATTTTGAATGTCTAACAGAAAAGATGACTTTAGCTTTGAGCATTTTATTCAGTTCATATTTAATTTGACTTTCTAAATTTGGATGAATTTTTTTGAGCTTTTGTTGGACAGGTTTATCATTTGAGATCATAGGAATGGTATGTTGAATTATGAAAGTATCATATGGTTTAAGATCTGAATAATCCCATGCAAAGACCTCTTTATATTTTTTCAGCAATTTGATAAATGACATCCTTTCTTCATTTTTTAGACCAAGACCTAAGTTGATGTTCTGAGGTTTTTCTGGAGTATCGAGATTAATCAGTTCAAATTTTAAAGTAGAACTTTGAGTTTTTGAAATGGTCACTTTTGTAAATATATCTTTAAAAGCATAAAGGTCCTCCATTTTGATTATAGATTTAGGAATTGGATTTTTGTTTTTTTTATCCTCAATCTGTAAATCATGTTCATGTTCATCTAAGATTTGACCTTCATAAGCTCTGTCTGATGTAAGAAAGTCTACTATATTTGCATCATCATTAAATACTCTCCAATTTGTTAAATTTTCAGGAATGGATGGTCTAAAAATTAATTCAATTGAAAATCTATCTAGACTAAACACTTCAAGTGGTATAAGTCTAGATGCTACATTAGCAAGTAAATCAGCGCTCGCATTTTGTAATCTAGGAATTGTAAAGATATTGAATGCAATTAAATGAGAAGTAAGATTCTTAGCTAAAGTTTGATAATGTTTCAAGTGTCCACAAATACAATGAACCATATTTCTAACTTGTTTAACTATTATTTTAGAATCTCCATATACTTGCAAATATTTAACATTCAATCCTATAGCTTTATACAGACCTTGTATTAATACTTCATATTTGGCAGTATTATTTGTGCACTGAAACTCGAGTCTGCAAGCTAGCAATGTTTTCTCTCCTTGTGGATTGATTAAAATGCAACTTGCCCATGCACCATCTTCTGATTTCGAACCATCAAAAAATATAGTCCAAAATAAAGATTGTTTTGGAATCTGATTGCTAAAATTAATATATTTAGAAGAATCTGTTTGAGAAAAAAATTCAATTTGAGAAATAACAGTATTTGTTGGAAAAGGTGAGACCTGAGCATTGAATGATCCAAGGAATGATTCAAATGAATAATTTCCTATGATATTATTAGTAAAAGATACAGGTTCATTTGGTCCTTCTAATTCAGTAACTGTATGTTTCATAAATTTCTAACATTCAATTCTGATTTGATTTGGTTTACCATTATATGGTAACCACATATGTGACCAATTTAGGAGCAAAATATCCATGTAACTTTTCAGACCAATCCCTACTTAAAATAACACCATAAAATTCAGGGATGTCTGTGACCAAAATATCAATCACTTGTAATACCTTTGGATTAGATGACAACCTTATAGATACTGACAACATTTCTCCAATAACTTCAACTTTTTTTCTATCCAATTGAACTATATGTACAGATGTTTTTTGAGCAATGATATTTAATTTTGTAAATATTGTTCTTGGCATAATGTTTGAAGAAGCCCCTGAATCAATAAGACAATTATGAACATTCTTGTTGAAAATTTCGGAATTCAAAAGAAAAGGAGGAGTTTGGGAGATAGATCTATCACTAATTAAAATAAGATCATTGGAATTTACCTTATTGGTAGATGATGGAGGTTTTCCCATATCTTTTGAAGCTTGTGCCATAACTAGCGGTTGTATAGGTTCTACAGGAATTGCTTTGAGTTCTCTAAGCAAGATTTTATGTTGTTGTTTGAGTTTGGTCATTTCATGTAATGAAATATTTTCTTTAATATTTCTAATGTCTTAAACTATGTTATATTCAACTGTATCTAAAACTATTAAAGTTTTAGAAGTTGTAGAAGGATCTGATAGAATCGGATATGTCTGCACAGTTTTAGATTTTTTGATTTTATCTTTCGTAGGAACATAATTTTGTTTGGGATTTGACACAATTCGATCTGAAGAATATTTTCTTCTTGTAGATACAGGAATATATTCATTTTCTTCTTCTGTGGGAAGAATAAAATCCCATAAACCATTTAATTCAACTTCTTCTTCGAACTCTAATTCATTTTCAGAAGGTGAGGGATCTTCAGTATCATGATCAGATTCAGCATTTGAAATCTCATTTGGAGGTTGAGATGTTGAAGGAGGACTTTTCTTAAATGGACAAAATAATTTTTTAGCAGCTGAAGTTTCAGCAACTTGTTTCTTTATATCAATCATACCATTTGACATAGTCTTTAGCACTTTTTGAAGACCTTCAAGATCAAATGGATCTTTTGAAACTTTCTTTTTAGATTCTTGACTAAATGTCACTTTCTTTTTTTTTCTTTCTTCTATCTCTGATCGTTTTTCTAATTCTAAGATTCTTTTCTCTACTGCGAGAGCTTCTTTCAATTTTTCTAAAAGAGTAGCTTTATTAGCTCTATCTACAAAAATAGCTATATTAGAAGGCAAAGCAAAAATATACCATTCTATTTGTACTTCAATGGCAGGTCTAGAAGTATTTGGGATTTTATTTAATAACCTGTTAAATCTGGAGTTGAAATATTTGACCTTTTCACCTGAATTCGTTTTAAGATTGGAAATGGCATTGATTAAGGAGGTAACAGTCCTATCATCTCCAATTTTTGCAAGGAAAACTTGTTCAAAGGTTTCCCAATCAACAATCGATCCTGCTAGAAGAAAAAAGTACCAGGATCCCGTGGATCCTTGTAAATTGTATATAAAAAATCTAACTACAACATCTTCATGAGCAATTCCTTTCAAATTCAAGGCTAACATAAAATTATTGATGTGTTATTCATAACGAAGACCATCATATATATTATATTTAGGTAACCATTTTTCTAGATAATCTGGAAGAGGATCGGGATTTGTTATTAATACAGCACTAGGATTCGTCCAAGGTTGATTAGCCATAACTAGATTTGGAGTTTGTGAAGATGTAGAAGTAGATCCAGAAGTAGGGGTAATGAATGAAGAACTTACAACTAGAACAATACTACTTGTGACAGCATTGATTTTTTGTGTAGAAGAAATGGAAGATAGAGAAGATGTGGATTGATTAGAAGAATGTGGAGGAATGACTGAAGGAAAATTTGATGTGACTTCACTTATTTCTAACTTAGATATGGATATAGAAACTTTTTTGTGATGAGATTCTAATGGAAAATCAAAAGGGAAAATCCCAAGTTTCTCAATTTTAGATCGAGCTAAAATACCAGCTTCTCTAAATAAAGAAGTAACACTTTCCTCAGAAGTTTCTCGGTTAACAGGATTTTTAGTAGAAATAGATATTCCTTCTAATTGCTGAATTAGAGACTAAACTTCGGGAGATTCGGGAATGGATTCTAAAGTAGGTGGATAACATGATACTTCAGGATATGATGGAAAGGTTTCTACTACTTCTGATTTCTGAGTTGGTGATCTAGATTGTGATCGGGAAATCATAGAATTCTTTTGAGGAGATCGACTCTTATGAGGGCTCTGAATTTTAGACTTATCTGCCATTCATATTCATGCCCTCCTTCTAGCGCCAAAAATGTTGAGGCCTCAAAAATCCATGGCAGAAAAAAATGGGGATAACCACCTGGTTTGGACCTTAAAGTAGTTCCTTTTCTGTTTGGGATAGTGGCTCCGACTGGGTGTGATGGGACCAGTTTCCCAGATTTGGGTTTTTTATGATAGTTTATGGGATTTATTTTCAAAACATTTTATAATGATGAATTACTACAAACTAAGACAAATTTATTTCTAAGTGAAAAACTTTAAATTAAATTTAATCTGACCCAAGGATAATATTTAAATGTGATCTAAATAGATATCTAGTAATCTGTGATGATAAAATCATCACAGATTTAATAGAATTATTACTGTGTAAGATGATTCTCTTGAAAACATAGTTAATCGAAAGAAAAAGAAAGATATATCGTATTTATCTAATGACAATGTATAAAATAACAATTTCTACCTTTATATCCTACAATAGTGCAACCGATATTTCAGATAAAAAATAATTAATTCTATATATGCTTCATGAAAGATGAGTTCATCACTAGCATTCAGAAACAAAAATAACATACATGATAATAGTACCAGATGTGTATTACTTTTTCTTATTGTATTAGTGATAATAGGCCGTATCCAATTCTTCAATCAAAGAGTCGTTCAAAGAATACAAAAGTGCACCAACAGTGATCCAACAAAATGATATTTATAACTGAAAAAGGTCGTGTTACATTACTTCATCAAGGCATCCACAAACTTACTTAGAAATAAGCATTATTTGCAAATGTTCTTAACAAAATATTGGACCCTTATCTAAATGCATGAGAAGGGTTTAAATACTAAAACTAACTACAAACTATTTAAATGATTTACAAAAATGTAGAGGATGTTTCAAACAACCTTTCTTTAAAACTTAACTTGAACAATAATCTAGGAATTTAGAACTAATAATCTTGACTTTATGGATCATGATTTCTGTGTGATCACGAAGTTGGAAAATATCTAGAATTGTCTTGAGCTGAGCTGGCTTAGATATTGGTGATCGAATTTGGTCCTTGAAGATAGCATTTGATATTGTCGACTGAGACTTTTGGGCTAATTCTATGAGAAATAGAAGAGTTTGCTGCTGATGATAAGGTTTGATCATAAAATTCCAATAATTTTCCTGATCAAACTTATTGAATTTCTTTATTATTTATTCATGTGTTCTGCTCTCTCTGTCCATTTTAATTCTACTTCTTTTGTTATTGAAAACACATCAGACGTGTTTTCATCAAGAAGTCATGTTTTAAACAATTGGTCACATAAGATTTGTATAACTTCACTTGATTTGTTGGATGTCTTGGTCACTGCTCTTTCTATTCGGATGATCTGTGCTTCCCATTCTGTAAATAATAATTCTTTGTGAAGCTTGTCTATTTGTGGCAGATTAGATTGCTTTCCCATATCTGAGTCTTGCCACTGAATGTGTTCTTCAATTTTCTTTTAAATTTTCTCACATTCTAGTTTTTGGATTTCAATTTGTTGAATCATTATTTTATTGAAATCACAATAGGAATCAATCATAGCAGCTTTATGAAAATAAAAAATTTGTTGTTTCTTTATCAAACCATTTATCTCAAGTGCTTCTTTAATGAATTTTTCTGATTGTGATTGATTCTGTAACTCTGCCATGGCTTTTTCCAGCTGTGTCTATTTCTCTTTAAGCTTTGTGTGATGTTCTAACTTAAGATTTTCAATATCTTTATGGAATTTTGCTGAAATTTCTCTGATTTGTTCAGTAGTCTTGACTTTCTCTACTATAACATCTATTCTAACTCCTGTATTCTGGATTCTTTCTGTTTCAACAAGGTTCTAACTTCAGTTGCCTTATCTACAGTGGTTGTGACATAAGCTCTTGCATATTGTTTCAATTTAGTGAAATGTTCAGTGGGATCCTCTAATGAATCCTTCCAAAGGACATCAACTGATTCATCTGTCGTTTTAGGAGTAGTCTCATCAGTTCTTTTTCTATTATTCCTTTTAACCACACCTCTATGGCTGCGACTATAGAAAAATCCAATGATGGAATTTCTTCAATCTTTAGGATGATTTGATCTATAGAGTAAGCCGGAATGGTTTCTTTGCTCTGTGTTTCTAGGATTATCTATAGAGGGTTGACAGTTTCAACTATTTTTTGAGAAGACTCTGGTGTTTGAAAACGTGCTGCTTGGTCAGTATTGACCTTTTCTTTAGGAGTGCTTATTACTTGGGAAACTTTTTCCCATTCATTCACCAGGTCTTTACCTTGGGATGATTAAGACTGATCTACTGTGCTCTGATCCTTTTGAACTGCCTCTAAATTTGATTTAGTTCCATTGTTCTTTGTTTTCTCTTGCAACTCTATTTCTTGAAGAATTTGGTCGATTTTCAAATTTTGTTTTGTAGATTCAAATGCATCCTCAGATTGGTCTGACTTATCAGAGTGTTGTTGTGACTGACCAAATTCATTTTCAGAGCCATCTTTCATTTCTTCATCGAGACTGACACTTGGAGCATGTTTTTCTTCTTCAATAACTAACAAATTCAAAGGGACATTTTTAAATATCTCATTTCTATATACCTGAAAGGCTTAGGCCTTTTCTTGACTTAATTGACTAAAAATTCTCTTAGCAATATCAGAAAAATCTTTGAATACTTGGAAGAAGTCATCAAATTTGTCTTCTTCTTTTATAAAAGGCATTGTTTTGAGTTTTTCCACGTAATTTTTAATTACATCGTCGGGGTCATATAATCTTCCTGGCATGAATTCTAGATTCAACATCTGAATATTAGGAACCTCTTTGTACGTATGGCCGATATTAGCCAAAGCGAAGGTGTTGCACTGTAGAGGGAAAGAAGGCCAAATATCCTTTTTATTATCTTTTAACTATTTTGTGACACCATTGATGAGCTGATAAGCTATCTCTCTCCCAAACAATCTGTCTGGAACATAGTATGGCAAAACATGTGGAAGAGAAGAACTTCCAAATACTTGAACATATGTGAATTTCTCTTAAGCAAACCATCTAGCTGTAGGAAGAATATATTTAATGACTTCTTTGGAAACCCTAGGCATATTTTCATTAAAATAATTTGATACATAGGCAACATGACTCCATAATAGACTTTGTAGAAATGTAGGTGGAATTTAGAGTCCCAGAGTTTTTCATGGTATATGTGAATTGGGGTAGGGTTTTTAATGGTCCATTTCCAACCCATGATCGGATATGTAGAAGTGAAATAGATGGAATCCATAACATAAGCAGACATGTAAAAGGGTGAATTCTCTTGGGATGAAGCACTCTTTTTATTCCTATATTCAACAATATGTTTGGCTAAATAATTGGACAAAAGGTCTGCCCAATTCAAAATGGATGAATTGACGATTGCGTCAATTAAGGGAACCCAATCTCTAGCGAACCTAGTACTATCACATTTGGAAAATAACCTACACAACATACCAATAGCATAGAAATAAGGGTAAGGGATTTGTGTAATGGGTTACGTACCAAATTTGTCCTGCTTCAATTTCCCTTCATTGTCTTTCCATTCATGGATGACCTTGATAAGATCTGGATGTTTAGCTCTGAACATTTGCACATATCTATTATCATACTTCTATTGCGGAGCTGGTAGATGATACATGGCTATCAAATCTTCGGCTTTAAAAGATCCCATAATCTCTCCTCTGGAATTCTTGAAAACTCTATCTTCAATATTTAAGTTCTCAACTTCCCACTTAATCATAGCCATGTAAGGCATAATATTCGGTCTCACAGCTATTTTGTGAATAAACAAATATGCAACGTCGAAAAGGGTTGCATCAAAGGTGGAATCAGTACCTGTAGCAGATATTTTTGTTATCACCTTTGGTCCTTCACCCTCAAAAAGTTTATACATAGCTTCCCATGAAGAACTGCCACAATCCTTGTTACAGACAGTGTCTAAAAATAACGAAGGCATATATGTATCCTATGAAGATGATGCTTGAGACACCTCTTTACCCTTTTTACTCATCTCTGAATTTCTTAAATTGATAATTGATTTCCCGAGAGAAAAGTGAAATATATCATATAATGAGAATTTACAAAGATATATCAGGGATTTATTTCAAACTCACACAAAAAATTGTCAATATTATCAATTATCTCTTCATAGTTCCTTATGAATACAAAATTTAATGCTTGACATGGCTTTGCGCACAATACCTCTCAATCGTTTAAAGCCATTAAGATCTAAAATTCAATTTGATATGAAATAAGTTTCTTTTACACGCTGATATCATTAAATGCACAAATCGCAATGATTCTTTATAATTGTTGTAGAGGTAAATCCCCTCTGCGGACAGAGGCAATCCCTACTAGCCCAGATCGAGTCTAGCAACAATCGTATCATGCTAAGGTGCAAGTTCCTAATTGCAATAAACCAAATGGCGAAGAAGGCTTACCTTGAATTCAACACTGTTGTTCATAGAGAAGATAACGCTCTTGTTTCCTTGCTCCAGCAGATCACAATCCTCCCGCTTACCGTGATCGAACACCTGCACACACAAGAAACATGACAAACATAAGCGTAAAACCCAATATATGCAATTATGTATCAGTCAGAGAAGACACAACTCATGATCATAATGAACAATACGAGTGGAACCATAACCAAAGTCGCTTATCATTAATTCATACAAAGGAAAATACAACCTGGCTCTAACGTTGATTCTTCCTTCGGCGGGCCATCAGCGGAATACGTCTCGGTAAAGCTCGTCGGGAATGGGACAAGCCTCTCTCTTCGATCGTCAATCTCCTTGCTACTGATTTGGCTTGGAATATCAAGGCTCTTGCAGCATTCTTTAGGCTATGAAGGCTCTTGGAGACTAGCTTGCAAAGGAAAATGACAAGCTTATATAGATGGTGGAAGGGGAGTTGGGATCCCTACAATCATGGGATTGTCCCTATCCTCAAGGAAGCTTCCATGAGAGGTGGAAAACTACTTCCTCTACATGGATATTCGGAGCCAAACCTCCCAACTCAAATTAGAGACCAGTTTAGGAATTGGTTGGAGTCAATCTTCCGCCATTTATTTTTTAAAAACACTCCTTATTAAGCCTAGCGCGGGTGAAACACTGGGACAGAGTGCCAATTGGTGCACCCTCTTTGGAGGATTTCCCCAATTGGCACGAGGGAGGAACTTTCTGGCCGCGCCAATGTAAAAAGAGCTATTTTTAGGGTTTTTCACAAGGAATTGTCTTCAAGGGAATGAATGCCCATGTCCAAGGGAATTCCATAAAAGTGTTTTTAGGTCATGTCACTGCTCACAGGTCACAAAATAAGCCCTCCAATGTGCGGGATGGGGGATTTCAGGGATAGTGACAATTTACTGTGTAACAGATGCCCCCTAAAGCATGAGGCCCGAAAGAGCGAGAGGGGTGAAATGCTTTACGAGAATGTGTCCAACTGAAAACACTGTCGTCAGAAAACCTGCGTAGAGAAGTACAACTGATATCTCAAATACATGATATATATGTGGTATGGGCACCACCATCTATAATAGAGTATACAATAATCCAGATCCAAGGTATGGACGCAACCATCTAGTAAGGATCGATAAAGAGGCTCAGGTATGGTCGCATCCATCCAATCAGTGAGTCATGTAACCAATCATAATAATCGACAAAATCACAGCCTGGATTCTAATAGACGAAATCCAGGGTCTTGCGCTCCATCTTGACCTGAACAAAGTACAAGTTCAAGCATATGAATAAGTGAGCTGAAGTCGAACATGCTAGAAGATTGCCTGATTACCAGCCAATGATGAAATTTGTTAACAGACGCGAGAGGTACCACCAATAATGACAATGGCCCTCAAGGTACTATAGGTACAATCTATGGCATGTGAATCAGTGAGCTGGCATCGAACACCCATAGAATCACTCGATCAGAGGCTAATGATGAAAGCCTCATGTCAAACGCGAAGAACCTGCCATTAAGGCATGCAGGCTCCAAGGTACCAGAAGGGAGTCTCTAGATCAGCTTCCCGGATAATGAGCTGAAGTAGACAGGAAGTGACTTTGATCAAAGGTGGGCCATATTTTTTCCCAAATCATCGATGCAAGATAGAGGAACATAATGTCTTTGTGAATCGGGATCAGATGAGAATCATAGGAAGGTTGAAACTTGCAGAGGTAAACTTCTCTTGAACATATCGGCGGCACGACAGTGGATTTGGCAGTATTTGACATCAAAAGATCAGAGGTCATGATGACGAGGAAAAGAGTAGATGAGAGGTCAAAAGGGATCACCCAAACCTATATAGGCAAGTGGAAAATGAGATGATATGTCCCCAACCTGACACGAATGCAGACAAGTGCCATGTTCAAGAGCGACATACTGCCGACACGACAATGATGTTGGTTCCATTTTTCCCCACCATTTCTAGTGAGTACCTCTTTATTTTTACACAAGCTTGAAGAGGATACCATATGCTTGTCATATAACTCCATCCTTCGAATGAATCCAACCTAGTACATTTAATGAGCCCTAGGAAGGAGAAACTCGAATATCATCATTACGACTGGATCCGATGTCATCAGGGTGTAACGAGTCTGACAAAGGAAGAACTCGGCGTCTTTTCATGTTTAGAGAGTTTGAAAAGACAATATAAAAGTAAACTCCAACGGTCCCTTTTCGTAAATAGTTCCTCAGATCCAAAAAGGTAGAAAACTATGTCTGAGAAAACCTCCTAGTCGTGATAGGCTAGAGTATTCCTTTTTCGTAAATAATCTATCCCAACCTGAAAAAGGGGTAAACGTATATTGGGTAGATGTTGTTTTGTGGCCACTTTAACGAGATTGAAATGAAAAGGGACTCGGCAATCTTTTCATGTTTATAGAGTCAGAAAAGAGCTAAAAGATGACTCCAAAATGACTTTTTCATGTTTTAACCGAGTCCAAAAAAGTATAAAATACAACTCGTATCACCGTTCAAGTCGTGTAAAAACCTGTCGCTGCACATAAAGGCAAGTGTAAAATCCATTTTTCGACAAAAATATATTAAAATATTGAGAAAAATGACTTTTAAAACTTAATTTTGACTTAAAAAGTTATAAATATGCTTCAAATGGTAAAAACAAATTTACTTTTACTTTTTACCTCATTGGAGAGCAACAGTGGTCATTTTGTGTGCGAACTTGCGGCGGTGATTGCGACCGATCCAGGACATCATTCAAATCTTCTTTTGTTCCAGGTAAGAGGCGCTCCCTTAACCTCTATTTTGATCCATTTTTTATGCATTTCCATTGCACATTCGACCTCTGGAGGAGACCTTTTGAAATTTTAGGGCTCCGCCCATTGGCGCGGGTATCGGGCACGAACCCGCGCCAATGGACTTTTACTCACAAAGGGGTCGTGCCAATGGTGCAACGTGGTTTTCCGCTTTAGATTTCTAAAATATCAGCCATCCAGATGGATTTTTAAGTGTAACAGAGATCTAACAAGGCATTTTTGACCATGTTGGTGCAGGTATCCTGATACAATGGTGATTGAATGGAAAGAGAGGGAACATGGGGAAGAGGATGAAATGGCTATGGAAAACGAAGCTTGCATGAATGCACTCCGAGACTGTGGTCTCAAGAAATTCTTCCGCACACCATGTTTACGAGCTCAACCCGAGCTATTACAGTACATGGTTAGCATATGGGATGAAAATGAAGAAGTTTTCAAACTTCAGGACCAAGTATTAGCTCTTGAGGTCTCTGATGTTTACCTCATAACTAGATTGTCGCCCAGAGGTCCAGTGCCAATCATAACGGGCAGCAGACCTTCCAGAGAGAAAATGGACATGGTAATGGAAAGAGTGTGCCTAGGAGCACGAACAAGATCGAGAAGCGAGAAGGTGGACATCCACATTGTCCGCGACCTAGCACTCAGGGTAGTGCTTCATACCATTATGCGAGCTGCAGGATCATAGGCACCACATGAGGCAACAAAGGTGCACCTCCCATTAGCCTCCAAGTGTATGAATCCTACACTGTTCGATTGGGCTACTGCAGTGACAACCAACATAGAGAGGTAGCTAAAAAAGTGCAAGAAAGCCAAACTAAAGCAGTTTGGATACGGTTCCATTCTGGTGTCGTTCATTCTGGAACGACTACCCATTTTTCAGGGCCAAGGGGCAATAGTTGCTGAGCTGGTACCAAGAGAGCCGAGGATGGCTCGCTGGGCAGCACTTATGCGCAGGTCAGGACGAGGCCAACAAATGTCCTAGAGGCACGAGTTTTTTGGGTGGTTACGACGTCAACTGATCGTGGTTGAGGATTGGCCCTATGCTGGGACCGATTTCACTGGAGATCCCGATCTTCTGCTCCCGAAAGGGGAGGACTGGGACGAGGAGCTGGGTATGATTCTCTTTTTTATTTTTATGTATTTATGATTTTTTTGGTAACACATGTCTGTTCTAACAACATTTTTATGTGTATGCGGACGTTGTCCCAGAGAGGCCCACGGGCATGTCGCCCATTGCGCAGAGGACCCATCTCGTACATGACCCTCAGGCTGAGGGTGGTGAAGGGACCGAGCTAATCCAGAACCTAGATGGCATTGCTTGGGGAATCTAAGACTATGCACGGCTAGCAGACATCCCATTAACTTACCAGCGACACACTGTGGGGGTACCTAGTTGCCTCCACAGACTGCTGAGGCGATTGGTGCACGCGGTGGCGTGTTACCACGAGCACCATGATGATTAGCTATTTAGGGCTTTCATATGTGTTACACCATTTTTTGGTCATCTAACCTATTATCATTAGATGGACCCAAGTACACCATGTAAGACCAATTTCACCCTAAGTAAAATTTCCTTCACTATGTTAAAACAGGAAACCCCAAAAGGAAATATTAAACAAACCTATATTTGTTTGATTTTCCTCATGGAATAATTGATTAAACCATAATTTAATTATTATTCCCAGTCATGTTTAACCCAAAATCAAAAAGAAATTAATTAGATAAACCTTTATTTATCTTATTATTTTCCGGGAATAATTATTTAAACCTTATTTAGATAATATTCCTTGTTAAATATGACAAATCACCCCAAATAATTAAATAAATCATTATTTATTTAATTATCTTTCAACCACTTCCATAAATAATTAAATAAACCATTATTTATTTGATTATCTTCTAACCGCTTCCTTAAAAAGATAAATAAATCATTTATTTATTTATTTTTGACAAATTAAGGGATTTGACCCAAGTCGAATACCTTTTCCCTCCAACAAATATAATAAAATATTCCATAAAAAGTGGATCTAGATGCGTGAGGAGCATGCCAAGATACAGAATGAGAAGATATTTGTAAATAGGAGGGTTTTCCTACCATTCTTCACCTTTTGTTGCCTATTAGATCACTCTGGATCTATACACTTGGTCCCATTTTTCTACCATTTGCTGTGTGAGCTCCCTCTGGGTTCCATTCTTTGTGTGGGTTTTCTACACCAACAAGAGAGAGAAATCTTAGATCTGAAGTGCTGAGGACTTCCAAGAACCCATCCCACTGAGGAGAATTGGATACGCCTTCTTGTTTTCCTCCCAGGTGCCCAATTAATATAAAAATTCTTTCAAAAATTGTTCTTGTCTTGTCTATTATTATATGGAGCAAACCCTTATTTTTTCTGCTTAATGTCTTTCCATGCATAGATCTGGTTTTTGTAGCTCTTTTATGTTCAACTAACCACAGATCTGAAGATATTGGTAGCCACTTTTGTTGTTAGGGCTATTAGTTATGCGTAGCTAAAGTGGTCCTTTTTCGTACACTTCAACAAAGGATTCATACTAACAAATGGCGACTCCACACGGGTTTTAATTTACAACCGCTGTCGTTTTTCATATTCCTGCATATCCAGCTACTTCAGACCCTAGGGTTTCTTTTTAGCTGTTTATTTTTCCTATTTTTATGTTGTTTTTCTCACATAAAACCCTAAAAACATTAAAATTTCTAACTTCCGTGTGTTTCTGGCCCTATTGCGCAGGTAAGCAACACCAGCCGCAACTGAGACGGCAACTTTTCTGAAAATCTACCGCTAAGACAACCGGAATGGGGGGTCGCACTTTTTGGCCCATAACCTGTGACCTGGACCTCCAGGTCGCACTTTTCTGCCCCTTTTCTGCGACCTGCACTAAAAACAGGTCAGAACCTGCGACCTACCATTCCTTCAGTGATTTTTCTGCAATTTTTCTGGGTTCTGCTGCAGCTTCTGTCAGGGTCTTCCAGCCTCTGTTTCAGCCCGCTTTGACCTGGTTTTCATCTGTTTTAGCTCATCTAAGTGGGAACCTAGCCCCCTAGGGCTTCAGTACCCTCCACTTTTTGTGGAAGAGTTTTTAACTGTTTCAGCCTCTGTTTTTCTGAGTTTCAGCTCCCCCTTCTCCAGATCTGTTACCTCCTTTTCAGATCCCTTTAAATCAGCCTCTCTTCCTTTCAAAACACCTCTTGTTGTTTTGTTTGGACCTCTCTTTAGGACCTCCTCCCTGTCCTTTCCGCTTTTTGCTGATTTCCTCCCTTTTTCCAGCCACCTTGCCTCTGTCTCTTGGCTGTGATCTGCACCTCTTTTCAGCAGCCTTATCCTCTAGATCCCTGTCCCTTTTTGACCTTAGATCTATTGGCCTCTTGTCCATGTGTTTTGCCTAGATTTTTTCCCTTTTTTAGCTGAGTTTTGAGAGACCCGCCTTCTTGGGTTAGATAGATGCACAAGTAACTGTTAATTTTCTGTTATTTCAGCATTATACACTGTTCTCTGTAGGTTTATTTTCAGTTACGCAGCACACTGTTTTTCTTGCTCTCAAAACGGAAAGGGTTTTAAAAATTAAAATTAACGCACGCCACACACTGACCCTAAGTGAAGAAGCGCCTGGTTAACACCGCCTGGCAAAGACTCTAAAATAAATTGTCACTGCACCTTTTCTGCCCTTGACCTCACTTGATTCTGTCCCTTTCTGCCCCTATCGGTTTCCTTCTTCCTGTCGTCATTGCGCCCCCAAGGCGCCTTTCCCGGAGACTTCTTGGCCTTCACCCTCAGTTTCTGGTCGATCGACCTGCTCCGACCCGCCGTCGTCGAGCCAGTCCTCCTCCGAGTCCGCACTCCGACTCCTCTCCTGATTCATCGGGTTCCCTTTCTCCTCCTGGTTCTCCCCCTGTCACCTTCACCATGTCTGGTCCAGGGCCTAACGCTGGTGGTGCTCCAGGCCCTAATGCCGGACCTGCCACTAGCGGAACCGCCACAGGAACTACCTCGGCCACACCCTTGCTGCCGTACATTGCAGGCCTCAGCCTCCGCGATTTCAATCAGTTGATCAATGACCCTATTCGCCACGATGTTGGTTGGCCTGCTATGCCAACCAAGCTCCCCTCCGACATCCCTAAGTTCGAAGGCCTTGCTGGAGAAGATCCAACCAATCATGTCCGATCTTTCCACATGTGGTGTTCCTCCAATTCCATTACCGATGACTCCATCCGTCTTCGTTTGTTCCAACGCACACTTACCGACGAAGCTTCTAAATGGTATTTTGAACAAGCCACCTCTTCCCATACCACCTTTGCGACCCTTGCCCAAGCCTTTTTATCTTTTTTCCAGCTCCCTCTCCGATACGATACTGGCACGGAGCTCTTGACTTCATTCAAGCAAACCTCTTTGACCCGCCTTTCCGCCCATGTTCAGGAATGGCGACGAAGACGAAGCTTATGTCGAGCCCCCCCCTTCGAAGATCGGGTTTACATGGACTGGTTCCTTCGCACCCTCTTAGCTCCTGTCGGCAAAGATGTCGCCTCTCACTTTCCTCAAACTGAAGAAGCCGCCCTCCAAATAGCCTTGAAATATGACCTGATCTACGCTCAATCTGGTTATGTTTATACCGTTCTTCCTGACCTCCCCAGGCCCGGCGGCGCTAATGCCTCGAGGGCATCTCATTCCGCCGACGGTATCGTTGGAGCCCTTTCCCATCTGTACGCTCAACCTTCTATGGGCTATGGTCTCCCTCAGGGAGGGGCCAGCACCTCTAGCACTCTTCCCCCTCCCGATAGCATGTATCCAGGATATGGCATGCCTCCCCCTTTTGCCCAACCTCCTGCTTACCTCAATGTTGCCCAACCCCACCATTACCCTTATCTGCAGCCTAGTGCGCCAGCTCCTCCAGCATACGCGCTTCCATCTCCCTTGCCTCCTCAAAACCCGCAACAGAACTTACAGCCCCCCCCAGGGCAAGTATTTGCACAGCAGGGCGCGAATAATCCCCCTTCTTCTCAAAGAAGGCGGAGAGGCAATCAAAACCAATCTGCCCTTGGTACCCGTGGACCCAATCCTGGTGTCGACCCTAACACTACCAACCAGCAACAGGGCACTCAGCCCAAGCCGGACAGGCCGCTTTGCACAAATAAGCCTTGTTTGTGTTGCGGTGTTTATGGTCATTACACCCACGATTGTCCCCTCTTACCCCAGATGCGGTAGATGTGGGAGTCTCAAGCCACATTGCGCGGACAACATGCCTCCCCTCATGCTCCTCCTAATGTGGCCACTACCCAACCGGCTGTGTTTACTGATCCTTTCCCTCAGCAAGGATTCGTGGCTACCCAACCGCCTGATAGCCAGGTTACCACTCCCCCTTCCCTTTCTGGTTCCTCCGATTACCAGATCCTTCTGATGCACTCCGATCCTAACCCGACCGTCGATCTTCACCTTCAAATTTGGTCTCGCCAGTACCCCAAGCCTCCTGCTCAGTCTGCCCCCGAGCCTCCTTCTTCAGGTTCTACAGAGCCTCTTTCGACATCCAGTGGCCCCTTACATATCCCTCAACCCAAGGTTGAGGTCCATACCAAGATTCCTAAGGGACCCCTACGTCGAAACGCTACTTCCGGTCGAGCTGCTCATTCGTATAGTATAGTAGATGATTTGGCGCAATCTCCTGCTGCCATTTCCACACTGGAACTCCTCCAGTCGTGCCCTTCCCAAAAGAAGGCTCTACTATCTGTCGTCGGTGCTGCAGATCCTGCTGATGACCAAATGATTGTTTTCGATGCCACTCAATTAGACCATCCCCCTCTTCCTGCTTTCGTCGCCTTCCAAATCCCAGTCAAAATCCGGAACGCCAACGTTTCGCGGTGCATAATTGATGAGGGGGCATCCCTGTGCATAACGCCCGGTTTGGAAGAAGCTCGGATCCCTAGTGAGCCTTCGATCACCCTTAGCGTGGGACGACCATGCCTCCCAGCCCATTGGCCTTTTCCGTAATTGTCCTATCACCCTCGCCGGTAAGACTGTTTGCGTTGACATCGAAGTCATAGACACCCCGCTAGACTACAACATTCTATTGGGGTGAAGCTACACCTATGCTATGTACGTTGTCCCATCTGCGGTTTTCCGCAAGATGTCTTTCCCCCATAATGGAAAGATAGTCACCATCGACCAGTTGACATATCATGAGCCAAAATCTCAGACCTCACCTGAGACGACCATCTCTTTTGTCTCCCCCGGCGTTTACAAAGATTTCTCCCTGCTTGGAACTTTTCCTAACCTCCCTCCTCCTCCCATCACTGATCCCAGCTCATCGAATGTTTGCATGATGAAATCGTCTTAGGCTGCCCGTAAGTGGCCTACCTCGACTAGTCAGCAACCTCCCCCTCGCCCTCCGCAACCCGCTCCTAGCCCTTCATCTCAACCAGCCGGACCTCCTCCTTTTGGCCCTCCCCCTACAGCTGGTATCCCTGAACCCCTCTATCCTCCTGGATCGGTTCCCCCAAGCCTTAACCATCTCGAAGCCATCCCTCCTGGTCATTTCCCTACTCGGCAGATACCTTTCCTGGCTCCCCCTCCCGGAGTATATTCTGTCCCTGTCATGGCCACCCTCTCTCTCCCTAACCTGACCTTGGGCATACCGGTCTGGTACCTTGATCCCCCAGCTGCCACCCCTCCTGGTCACCCCAAACCCTATATGGCTTTGACACCGGTTCAACCGGTCCCCCTCGCTTCCTCCGTTGCCACTGTGCCCCCAGCACCTCCACAGGACCCTTCTCCTGTCGTGACGGCTCCCGGAAAGAAAGAAATCCGCGGTGCCAAAAACAAAGACCACCACGGCGGCCTGGCCCCTCCTCACTTGTGAAGCCTTGTGCCTTGTGTGATGTCATAGAGGTCATGCCACCATGCTTGTCCCCGGGATTGCCGTATTCGGCCATGGTTAGAAGTCGCGATCCACAGATCTACGGTCCACGATGCCTCCATTCCTTCTTCCTTAGTCCCAAGAGGGGCCAGACTCACTTTCCCGCCAGAATATTCCTTTGTGCGGCGTTCATCAGCCCTTCTCCCTCGTGTCCTCACCTGACGCATTCTGAAGTGCCTCTTTGGGGGTGATTAAAATGTGGTTGAGAACAAAAAAATCAATCTTCCTCTCCCATCCTTGCGCAGTATGTTTCAGGTCAGCCTGAGGATCCCCCCACTCCCATCGACATTCCCCCCCCTGATGTTCAGATGACGGAGTCTACTGTAACCATTCTTTACCTATCCTCCTCTGCAAGAAACTTGGAGCCTAGCCCCCCTGCATCCTCCCCTGTTGTGTCCCCTGACGACCCCTTTTCTACCCATACACGAGATCACTCCACCCGTGTCTCTGTTGACCTCCGCAGCCCGAGTCCTCACCATACTTCCGATAGCCCTCATATACCACCCTCTAGTTTGTATATGAGTCATAGTCATCCTGCTCCTTGCACTCCCTCCCGCGGTTGCCGCCCGATGTCTTCTGTGCACTCACGCTGCCGTCATTGCCTCTCCTCCCCTCATTTGTTGTCTTGTAACACCATTTCACAGGACCCCCCGTCCACACCCTTTATCGGTTACGCCGATGGTGCAAGTCGTTACTCCCGGAATCTAGCCTCGGCAGGTTGGGCCATCTTCACCCCCTTGCATGCCCTTGTTCTCTCTAACGGGGTCTGCATTGGTTCTTCCACCAACAATCAGGCCGACTACGATGCAGTGCGTGGTCTCTTAGCCGATGCCCTCTTTCATCGCATCCTCCATCTGCACGTTCGTTTGGATTCCCTACTTCTTGTAATGCAACTAAATGGTGTTTATCGTGTGCATAACCCTGTGCTGTTTAGACGTTATTTATGAGTGAAACTCTTGATACGTGCATTTGAAACCATAACTTTCAACCACGTACCTCAAGAACAGAATCACTATGTAGATAGTATTGCAAACCATGTTCTAGATTGGCATTTATCACACGCATTTCATACAAGACAATAACATTCATAATCATTAAAAACGATGCATATCCATAATATGTCTCGTAAAAACATGTGTTTAGATTCCATATACTCTGATACATACGACATGCCCATAGCATGTTACAAAAAACTCAAAACTGGGGGCACCACCTACCCCTACATACACACTAGGGGGCACCACATGCCCCACACCTAATCACTATCTGGCGGATCCCGAGCCAATGGCTCTGCCCCTGCAGACTGTAGATCATGTATCCCCTGACTGGCCACCGCCATGCGCCGCATAACACCTCGCCATTCCGAGGGTAGACCAATACATGGCTCTATGTACTGGTCGTCTAAGTCCTGCCACCCGCGCTCTGATACTCCGGTCAGCAACCTTTCGCATCTACGGCGGATGTCCTCCAGAAGGGTGGCTGCATCCTCATTTTGCGCTGCTCTCGACCCACTCGGACCTACAGCTCCAGCTGCTGCCGGTCGTCCCATATATCCGGCCGGTTTTACCGGTGCTATATCTGCATACCAACAATACATGAATCAGTACCCTAGCTACTATTCAAAAAACTGTAACATGCCCATACAAGAATAGCAATCTTTCACTTACCATCGGGCCCCCAGACTTGACCAGGAGGAAGTGGCAGGTCCGGATCTCCACAATAACTCATCCCACTATAGGGATAGTCATCTATGTATAACGGCATCTGATCCCAATGGGCAAAAAACTCAGGTCGAAACACTCGCCCGACCGCCCCTCCCCCTCCTCTGCACAGTAGCTGCCCCCACCGGCACATCCTGGACTCTCTCTGGCCCCCATCTGGAAGCTGTACACGAGGCCGCAAGGTCGGGATCTTCTCAAAGAAGAAGGCACACAATAAAGTCCCATACGAGAAATCGTGGTTCACTTGCTGCTTGCAGAGCGACAACTGTCGTTTTAACGACACCAGCATCATTTGGGCCCACCCATAGTAGGTCCCACTCAACACACTCTCTACCAGCATCATCTGCCCCCCGGTGATGTGATGGAACGCCTGGTTGCCCAGGATACGCAGCACAACTGCGGCCACTGCACGAGTTTCTAGCCTCTCTAGATCCTCGATCGGTATCCGAGTCCCCTTGACTTGGAGAGCCGGTCGACAATGTCGTTCCACAAACTCCATGATATGCCGCCCCCGTGGTAATACTGGCTGCGTGTTTCCTACCATCCCCAGTGGTGGGAGACCCGTCAGGAAATATACATCCTGGACCGTCAGTTCGATCCTGTGCCCCTGCACTACAAATACCTCATGCTCCGGATCCCAATAACTGATAATCTAGGCCAACAAGGGCTCTCCTGCTCTCATCAACGGGTTCTCCAAAAACTTTAGAAGCCCAAATCTGGCCAACACATGACGGACACCCTGATCCGCCTGGATCTCTGCCTGTAATGTACCCAGGTCTCTCTCTCTCCAGTTAACCCGTAAATCTGCCATACCTGCACAAAAACATCATCTTTGTCAGCATACAGATCGGGAATACCATAACCAAACACAAAAACCAAACTCCCAGCCATAAAACAACACCAAAACCCCCTCATCTCCCAGGTCGCAGTTTTCTGCCCAGTTCAGGACCAGGTCGCAGCTTTTGCCCTGAAACCTGCATCCCAGGTCGCACTTTTTGGCCCAAAAAGTGCGACCCGGCCGTAGAGATGAAGGAGGGTCTGTTTCTGGGATTTTGGGCCCTAAACTGAACTTTCAATCCATCAAAATGAAAGAGTAAGGTTAGGCCTCTTACCTGCAACTGACGGATCTCGATTCCAACAGTCGGTTTGTCCGCTACGCTCGCCGCAAGATTTAGGGCCTTCTCTCCTCTCTACATTCACCACAGCAACAATAGCAAATGAGTGAATTTGGAGGGAAAACTACCTTATTAAAAGAGAACCCCTGTTTCTTCTTTCGACTGTTGCGACCACACCGTAGCCCCGTTTGATAAACCATCTGAACCATTGGAAAGCTCTCACCGAGCCCTCAAATGGGTATCTGTTAGTTTTTTATGATCTAATACTTCACCAAGACACATTTTATCCAAGAAGGGTCACTTCCCCTCTCATTAAAATTGAATTTCCTCACTTACGACACTTGTACTCGGGGCACCACTTCGCCTCCTTACTTGTCTTTGTTCGTGTCGATTTTCGTCATGAGTTCCCATCTTGTACTCATGTTTTTATGGTCCCCCACCGGGCCTTTACTATGTGGCAGCACCATCGATTCGCCCTTGTTTAGAGCATCCAAGTTGAGTCATCATCACATTCATGGAGTCTATCCCGAGTCCCTTTGTACCCCGCCATAGCCCTCCATCCTTCATTGCTTGGTCTCTCTCTTGTGTCGCACATTATGACCTTCAGTCCCACTGTCCCTTATCCCTTATGATATTGTGTCAGTCGCTGCCATGTCATTCATGCCCTTTATGCTCTAACAAGGGAAGTCGTCCATTCGCCACTCTATCCTTTCCATTTCACTATCATCATTAGTGTCAGTCTGTCCGTCGCTCTACTATTTTCTCTCGTGCCTTAGTTGAGGGTCTCTCATTGCCTCACCTATGGCGGACCTCCTTCTGTCAACATCAGCTCATTCATTCCAGAAGCCAGGTCTAGACGGCGGTGTACCTTGGTTCCAGCTTCCACTCTTGTTCGGCGCCTCAGATCAGGCAAAGGGATCTCTCGTTTCCCTTTGACTTGATTGTTTCTCCAGCTCCTTTTAGCATGATCGAGATCCGTATACTTGATGGTCCAGTGATTCAGCAGCAGCTCTTGATGATTCCTGGGTGTGTGTGAGATGTCTCAACCCTCATGAGGGGGTGGCCCTGCAGGTAGCCCCCCACATGCCCGGATGACCTCTTCCTTGCAGCCTTCGATGCAGCTCCAGATATTTGATGATGTTGGCCTTAGCCACTTGCAACGCCTCTTTGATTTGCATGTATCAGTCAGATTTTGTGAGCCCTTCCCCATTTACAGGGGGCATTTGGGTTGTATTTGTATCTCATGTACTCAGATATTATTGTACAAGTCCTGGCTGTTATCCCAGGCACATCATGTATGTGGGATTCCTCATTGTATTTTTATCTGGCTCATGATTATGCCAGCTATATTTTATGGTTCGGTCCCTTGTTTACTGGACACACTATTCTTTTGTACTTTGTCTCGGCGGGCATAGGTATGCCTCCCCCGCCGCCTTCAGCACAGGTACCCTCTCATAAAAAGAGACTTGTTGCACCTACGAGTCTCGTCTCCTCAGGGTCTAGTTCTTCAGCACACTATCTACCTTGCATTTCTCTCTCCGACTTCCCTTTTGTTGTCTAGTGATTGAGTTCTTACAACGTACTTCGGTCATACGATTTGCTCCTGACACTCGCACGCTGGGGGGCAATCTGTTACACCATTTTTTGGTCATCTAACCTATTATCATTAGATGGACCCAAGCACACCATGTAAGACCAATTTTACCCTAAGTAAAATTGCTTTCACTATGTTAAAACAGGAAACCCCAAAAGGAAATATTAAACAAACCTATATTTGTTTGATTTTCCTCATGGAATAATTGATTAAACCATAATTTAATTATTATTCCCAGTCATGTTTAACCCAAAATCAAAGAAATTAATTAGATAAACCTTTATTTCTCTTATTATTTTCCAGGAATAATTATTTAAACCTTATTTAGATAATATTCCTTGTTAAATATGACCAAATCACCCACAAATAATTAAATAAATCATTATTTATTTAATTATCTTTCAACCACTTCCATAAATAATTAAATAAACCATTATTTATTTGATTATCTTCTAACCGCTTCCTTAAAAAGATAAATAAATCATTTATTTATTTATTTTTGACAAATTAAGGGATTTGACCCAAGTCAAATACCTTTTCCCTCCAACAAATATAATAAAATATTCCATAAAAAGTGGATCTAGATCTCGTTAACCCATGCACCAAGATCTAGAATGACCCAATATTTTGTTATAAATAGGAGGGTTTTTCCTACCATTCTTCACCTTTTGTTGCCTATTAGATCACTTTGGATCTATACACTTGGTCCCATTTTTCTACCATTTGTTGTGTGAGCTCCCTTTGAGTTCCATTCTTTGTGTGGGTTTTCTACACCAACAAGAGAGAGAAATATTAGATCTGAAGTGCTGAGGACTTCCAAGAACCCATCCCACTGAGGAGAATTGGATACGCCTTCTTTTTTTCCTCCCAGGTGCCCAATTAATATAAAATTCTTTCAAAAAATCGTTCTTGTCTTGTCTATTGGTATATGGAGCAAACCCTTATTTTTTCTGCTTAATGTCTTTCCATGCATAGATCTGGTTTTTGCAGCTCTTTTATGTTCAACTAACCGCAGATCTGAAGATATTGGCAACCACTTTTGTTGTTAGGGCTATTAGTTATGCGTAGCTAAAGTGGTCCTTTTTCGTACACTTCAACAAAGGATTCATACTAACAATATGCATATTTTTTGAGAGACATGTTGTCTCCGGCTATTATTAGACAAACATGTATATTTTTTGGACTTTATGTGATGTACTGCAAACTATTCGACACATATATCTATATATCTATTTCTGGATGGATCTTTTTACATGTGATGATGTTTTTATAAGTTGTGCAAATGTCGATCTAAAACCAAATTAGCTACTGCATCTATTAATGTATTCATATGTCTGGGTATGTGTTGATATGTGATATAATCAAAATTTCTTTCCAGTAAACGAATACGTAGATACAGACGTAAAATGGATGGGTTTCTTATAGAATAATGACCGTTAAGTTGTAATACTACAAGCTGTGAGTCCAGATACACAAGTAATGCATGAATACCGGGGTTAACAGCCTCGGTTAATAATTCTAAAATAGCACTATACTCCGCAACATTATTTGTGGTAGGTCCTAGACACACACCTTGCAAATTAACCAACTCACCAGCAGGATCATAGATTACCCAGGCTGCCGAGGATAGATTCCTGGTACTGAGGGAGGCACCATCCACGAAACCGACAAAAGGAGTAATAGACATCTACACAATCAGGAAGACCCAATCAGCAGAAGGACGCTTACAATGCACATCACACCACACATGCACATAAATGAATATACACACCTATGTACACACACCACACCAAAAATAACTCAAGCGTAGTATTTTTTAAGGTACAGCCCGTTCCTAGGCTGCGCCAATGGAACTCCTTCATAATCGATAATCTCATAAGCCCCATTTTTCAATACTCATTTTACTATGTAGGGCCCATGCCACATAGGTTGGAACTTTCCTACTTCAAGTTTTTCATGCGCTTGGTTGTATAGGAGGACGAGGTCCCCTTCGACAAAGGAACGTGGAGAAACGGATTGATCAAAGTGAGCTTTGACCCGCTTCTTCTGTGCCTCAATGACTAAAGCAGCCAAGCGGTGGGTTTCATCCAGCCGTTCCAAATACAAGAGACGCTCTTCTTCAGGAGAAGTGTCAGGAAAAATTTCCACAGCCAAATTTAAAGAAGGAATTTCGCACTCAATTGGAAGAGTTGCTTCCAGACCATACACCAATTAGAATGGTGTGAATCTGGTCGCACTCTTTGTTGACGTCCAGTAGGCCCATAGAGCTAAGAACAATTGGAGATGCCAATTGGACTTATGAATACCAATGGTCCTTTGAAGCATTGTGACCAAAACTTTGTTCACAACCTCAACCTGGCCATTTCCTGGGGGTAATATGGCGTTGAGCTATCATGTCGTAAGCCCAATATTGATGTCAGCTTGGCCATCATGTAATCTTGAAAATGAGTGCCATGATTGGTAACAATTTCCTGAGGGACCCCGAAACGTGCAATAACATGGTTGAAAATAAATTGGGCAGTTGTCTTACCATCGGCGGCTAGTGTAGGCTTCGCTTCGGCCCACTTAGTAGTAGTCAACAGCGACGATTATATATACATACCCCCCGGCCGAATGAGGGTTACATGTCATGAAATCTACACTCCATTTTGCAAAAGGGCTGACATTAATGACAGGATGTAGAGGGAGAGGTGGTGCACGCATCTTGCGCTGAAAAACTTGGCACGCATGACATTTTCAGACTGCAACAATACAGTCTTTGAATATCGACGGCCAGAAGTAGCCCGCATGCAGAATATTCTAGGCGGTGGCATATCCGGACATGTGACCGCCACAGGCGCCACTATGATAGTCATTCAAGACTCTTTCAGCCTCTTCCAGGGTCAAGCACCGACGGAGCACTGAATCTACTCCAACTCGGTATAAAGTATATCCTACAATATGGTAGGGTTGAGACTGATGTCGAATCCGACGTCGGGCATCCTTGGTCAACTCAAACCGGAACGTCAATGTTTGAAGATACACAATAATGTCTTCGTACCATGGATCGCGAGTATTGATAGGGAAGAGGGTTTCATCCAGGATATGTTCCTCAGAGTGAGATGGGGTGGAGTCTGTCGGGAGGGAGAAAATGACATCTGCAAAAACCAATGATATGGTCGACTTAGCAGTGGTAAATTCTAAGTCGAACTCCTGAAGGATAATGATCCATTTGGAGCATTTTCCCCCCAGTAATTTTCGATATAGAATATACGTCATAGGGTTGCAATCTGAAACCACGGTTACTGTACGCAATAGGATGTAGTGGCGGAAACACTGCACAGCTTGCACTGTGGCTAATGCAAGTTTCTCGACGTGAGCATAACGTGTTTCTGTATCGAGAAGATTTTGTGATAGATAATAAACAACGTGTTCGTTGCCATCATCGTCATCCTACACCAGAACCATAGCTATGGTGCTAAACGCGGCAACCAAATATAGAGTGAAATGATGGTGATAGTTTGGAGGACGAAGCAATGGATCATTAACAAGTAACGTCTTAAGCTTCTCAAAGGATCGTTGAGAAATTTCGTCCCAGCGAAAGGGAATGTTTTTCTTTAAAAGACGCGTGAATCCTTTGGCCACTTCCACGTAGTTCGGTATAAAGCGTCGAAGGAAATTAACCTTTCCCTGCAGACTCTGCAATTGGTGTAACGAGGAGGGTGATGGGAGATTAACAATAGCCTCGACTTTTAGAGGGTCGAGGCAAATCCCGTCCTTGGAGACTATAAAAACCAAAAGACGGCCAGAATCCACGCAAAAGACACATTTATGAGGGTTAAGACGGATATTATAGCATCTACTGCGAAGGAAAATATGGCGGAGGTGTTCGAGATGGTCCTCTCGCCAAGCTGAGTGAGCTGGCAGATCGTCCAGATAAGGTTGAAGGATATGGCGTATGTCGTGGAATGCGTAAGACATAGCACGCTGGAAAGCAGCTCCAAAGTTCTTCAAGCCGAACAGGAGCCTTTTATAAGCAAAAGTACCCCATGGACAGATGAATGCAGTCTTGTGTTGATCAACAGGTAAAATATTTATCTGATTATACCCATAAAAGCCATCCATCAGGGAATAAATCTCACTCCCAGCACATTCGTCAATGATTTGATCTATGAAGGGAGTGGGGTAGTTTTCCTTAGGACAGGCCCGATTAATATCACAGTAATCAACGCAGACTCTTATAGTACCTTGTTTCTTATCTACAGGGACAATATTTGAGACCCATTCTATGAGGGGAATCGGGTAAATGAAGCCCGCGTTCAAAAGTTTTTCAACTTCTGTTTTAATGGCAACGGCTTTGCAAGGATGCACTGGGCTTAGGAATTGGCACACAGGTTTTGAACCAGGATAGGTAGGAATCTCGTGCACTACTATACTGGGATCAATCCCAGGCATTTCCTCGTAGGACCAAGCAAACACGTCTCTGAATTCACGAAAAATATCAGTATAAACTCGTATCTCATCAGGAGAATAAGTTACTCCCACATGTATGTTCTTAACTATCCCCAGTTTAATGGAGATGTTGATCGGAGTGGTTTGTGTAACGTTGCTCAAGTTTACCTCTGAAAGGACCTCATGTGTCAATATAGGTGTCTGTAGAGGGGGAGTAGGAACCTGAGATGCAAAATGCTCTAGACAATTGGATATTGCCCCCAAGCTGGGCATGAAGTAGGAACGATGATGCCCATCGCTCCAAGGCAACTCCTCAAGAGACGTTGTTTCAACAATGGCTTCGTCAGAGGGGAAAGTCTCTTTAAGAGGATCAGCCGAGTTGGCCTCGCCGAGCGAGGGGGATTGGGAATAGATATCTAAAGCCATGCTTGAATAAGCATGTTGAGGAGGAGGAGGATCAGATGCGGCGACAATTTCACAGTAATTAATCTCTACTGGAGTTAAGGGCATCAATTCTCCAAAATCAGTCGCCTGTTTAGGTGAAGGGATGATCCATCGGTCGTCAGACCTAGAGATCATATTAACTTGAACGGTGTGAAGTGCTGGCGTGGGAAAAATACCCATGAGGACGGGGTCCTTGAAGAGACCGGGTCCTACACTGTCAAGGGGATTGGGGATCTGATCCACGTAAGGAACGTTGTTCTCAGAGGTGGAGGTGAAGAAAGACAACTGATCCACAGTAACGATTTTGCCCTCATGAGGGAACTTAAGAAGTCGGAAGAGGGTGGATGGCACGCATAACATGGTGTGAGTCCAACTGCATCCAAGAAGCAGATTGTAGTTAAGCTTGGCGTCAACCACTTCTACTTCTACGTTGACTGTCTTCCCCTATAACATAATCAGAAAACTCTCGAGAACACCCAGGGGTTTTGATTCCTGACCATCAAATGCCTCTAAGGCATTTGGAGATGATGAAAGCGCCGGAGAGCCAATGGCCTTCCAACTGGCGGATGACATGAGAGAGGTAGAAGCACCTTCATCCACAACGACCCTATGGATGTTAATACCGTTGATCCCGACTTGTATCACAAGAGCAATTTGATGCGGAATTCGGGGGTTAAAGTTTTCTAGGTCGAAGGTGAGAAGACTAGAATTAGTGGGATCGATTCCACCGATCGCAGACAATAGAGATTTCCATTGTGAAGGGAAACTTTGAGGGACTTCCAATGCAGACATAGAAGAAGGCGCCTGAGCCAAATCCTCAACAATACTGTAGTGTTGAGTGGCACAGGCATTTGGATTGTAGGAAGATCTTCGCGGAACACCTTTAGAGTGCGGCCTCATAATAGGTTGAGCAGTAGGCTTCTTAATTTCCAAAGAACCGGAGACAGGAGTAGGAGGTGGGCCATCCATGACTTCCTTCCCAGCTGCCTGACGCGATCCAGCATAATCCTTCGAATGCGTAGCAATTGAGACAGCTGCAGCATCATTCATCATAAAGACCCGGGACCTAAATGGTGTAGATGGTGAAGGTTGTTCAACCATCTAGGTCTGCTGAGACGGGAACAGTTCTTTAAGAACTGCTGGAGTCCCTTTTGAGCCTTTGAGAAGTTGACTAATTTTAGATCGTCGGGGACAATCCTTGGTATAATGATCTCCTTCACAAATAAGGCAGGGGTACTTCGGTTTACGTTGAGAACCGTCGTCAGTATGAGGTTTAGAAGACTCTGGTTTAGGGGCATCGGGTTTGGATTTTCCTTTGCCCTTCTTCTTTCCTTTGGAGGCCTTTTCCATAGGATTATCCTGAATGGCGTTGACCTCCACAATTTTCCCAGAATCAGGAGGAGTGGGAAGAGCAGAATTATTGGGAGAATTGGACTTCTACTTCCCATTTGAAGATTTTCGATAATTTTGAGACACAGAACCAATAACACCATCTACCGCAGGGGTAGGTGGAGATTTAGAGGTTCTCAGGCGTGGAGCATCAGTCAAAATATCATAAAGCGTGCCAGACTGAGAGTACACCAGATCAAGATACTGGGCACGCGCGATGGCTTGTTCTTCAGTCACACATGCCCCCATAGCAATATCTTGGGTGATTTTTCTAATGAAGGATGTGGTGATACAATGAGTTAGTAGTTGATCAGGTATATCAAACTTGATCAGCCTACAACGACGTCACCACTCATGAATGTGATCAGATATGTGGGTGGCTTTATCCTACTTCAACGAAGTCAGGAGTTGCGTCCTGGCTTCATAGCGAACCGGTAGCTGAAAGTGAGTCAGAAAAGCCATTGCTAAGGTATTGAAATCCTGAAATATGCCATGGGGTAATTCAATATACCACTTAGTGGCAGCGCCAGTAAGAGTGCACTAGAAGAGACATAGACGAATTGAATCATCCACCCAAGAGTTGGACGAACACCACAGATGGTAAGTCATTACATGAGCTTGGGGGTCCTCTCCAGCTTTACCTTCAAACTTAGGGCAGTCGCCGGGTACCTTGGTCGGAATCAAGGGCCAATAAGGATTGTGAAGAATCGGATCATTGGTTAATTTAGAAACGTTCGGTAACTCCAAGGTAGCCAAGAACGGCAATTGCGGATTGAACGGCATACCAGGTCCTCGATAAGGACCGGTACTTGTACTCCACGCTGGTTGAGAATATCCTTGCCCTCATGTGTCATGTCCCGAATGATTCTGACCGTAGGGGGTATAGGGCGTATAACCAGTCTGATTCGGTTGCTGGTAACCAATGTACGGGGTTTGATAACTAGAGTATGGACCCTGATTATATGCCGGTCCCGTTTGAGCAGTCTATGGATTTGGCTGTTGAGTATAGGTGTAGCCGGGTTGTTGAGTGTAATAATGGGAACCTTGGGGCGGGTTATAAGTCAGTCGAGATTGACCATGAGGGTAGTAACCGCCTTGAGGTTGAGTGGGCTGCTGATAGGTGGGACCCTGTTGAGCTTGATAATTAGGGCGCACCGGTTGATTCGGTTGCGGCATTGAATAAATCGGCTGTTGGGCAGGGTTGACAGGATGTGTAGACTGGCCTAGTTAAACAGGTTGACCTGGCTGAATGGGCTGCCCTAGTTGAATAGCTTGACCCGGGTGAACAGGTTGCGCCAGCTGTGCAGGTTGACCTGGCTGATGTGAGACACCAGGTTGTGCCGGATGGGCCGATTGGCCTGGTGGCGGAATGGGGCCGGGTTGTGGATGGTAACCGGTTTGACCTACAGTAGGACCATAAGATGATCCTAGCTTATGTGCAACATTTGGACCAATAGGATACTGACGTTGCATGGGTTGGGAAGGTTGAACTTGCCCCCTAGGACCATATACCCGCCCTGGTTGGTACCCCAGTTATCCTGTGAGTCCTTGAGGTTGCCCAGGTTGGACTCCAGGGAGAGGCTGCATAGGTTTACCTGAAGGGTTGTAATATTGTCCTTGCGGACCGTATAATGGCCCTTGCTGGCCCAAAGGGTAGCCCTGTAAGGGTTGTCTTTGCAGGTCATAAGGATAGCCAGGATGGCCCGAAGGTTGGCCTTGAAAAGGTTGTCCTTTCGGGTTATAAGATTGCCCATCCTGGTTAGACGAAAAACCCTAAGCATGAAGGTGAGCCTCTGGAGCGGGTAAACGTAAAGGATTCTCGTACTCATCGTACTGATATGGAAAAACGTAAACGGGTGTACCATCGTGAGCATAATGTGAAAAATACAGGCAGTTGGGATCTTGAGAGGATTGTCCGACCTCGGGGTTCGATTGTTGTAGGGACAATCGATACTCCTTAGGAGAGATGTTCTCTGGCATAGCAGATGCTATATAGACATCTTTGGGAAGTGACGTAGCCCTTACGGACTGAGTGATAACAGCGGGTGTAGATGCAGCCACACAGATAGTGGGCCTGACAGGTACAGAAGTGACCTGAGGGGATGACGTGATGGGTGTCCTTGGAGACATCCCTAATGAAGGAATAATCAGCCTCGTAGAAGGAGTTGAGATCCCCATAGAGTCAACGGCGGTGATAATCTGACCTAAAGATCTATACCCTGCTGGTAGTGAGTGACAAGGCGAGGACATGATAGATAACTCAAGGTTGTCTTCTGGGAAAAATTGGTAATCTTCACCAGACGTGGGGATTTCCTCACTGGCAGAATGGCTGGATGCACCCATATCTGAACCTGTCGCTAGATCTCATAATAGACGGCGAGGACTAGGAGGAATAACAGCAGCTAGAAAAGGCGAACCCGATGTAAGAGGAGGGAAATGTTCCCTTACTCCAAATCTAGACCAAGGGTTGGATAAGGGCCAATTGAACTCAACTGGTCCTCTAAAGGGAAGCTCAAATAGAACTGCTCCCTCGTCGGGAAACTCGAAAATAATGGGTTGCTGATGTTCAGCAGAGGATTGAGAAACCTCTGATGAATCATCCGTATATCGAATACCAGTAGACGAAACTGGGGGTTCCGCCACTGTGACAATAATGACAAAAGTAAAAGATCAAACACAACACACAGGCTAAGACGAATCAAGGCACACAATCAAATGGCCAACAAGCAAGATCTAACAGGGCGTGTGATCGCGGGTGATTTATTTTATGACATTGAAACTTAGAGACTTCACCGTTTCATGTTTTAAGAGTCGAGAAATGGATGAAAGATGACTCTATCTCTTTCAGTTTTGAAGCAAGCATGAAAGGACAAGCACTTAGTGATTTTTCAAATTTAAGGAGTCAGATAAGATCAAAATGACTGCTCAGGAGTGCTAGGTAAAGGGTGTACCAAATAACCGTGAACTGCAATATACACCTTGGTTTCAAAATGAAAGAGAAATCAACCAAGAACTTAACGTAAGTGCAGGCAATCTCCCCGAATGTTGTGTCCGGTGTATCACGGGTATAGGGCGGCAAACTCGGCTTCCTATGGATAAAGGATAGAAACCTAGTGGGGTTTCCCTTTATATACGTGATAGTACGGGAAGCACAAGTTTGTAGTAGTGTTGTCTAAAGCCAAGAGGTGAACGACAGCTACTAGGTTTAAAGATGCCGGAACACGTCTCTAGCCTAGACCTCTAAATATTTCGTTAATGTTTCAATGCTGCCTTAGTGTAAATTGAATAAATTTTAATGTTTATCTTCAATTATGTTTCAGTTTTCAGGCCCTAGCGAGTGTTATGTCTCAAAATCTCCTAAATGCACACTACATGCCACAGTATATCATTTCATTCGATGAAAGCTAATTACGAGAGAGTTAAGAACTTTTCACACAATAAAAAAATGATCAGACAAAAACCAGTAATGTCTCTAATGTAGCTAATGGAAACTAAAAGCTTTTCTTTCAAAGTTACTAATCACTAATAACACAGAAAATATTTAATTCACACTAACTAATCAAAAGCAAAAGAGATTTTTTTTGTATTTTCAATGTTTAAGAGAAAAGTGCACTAAACAAAATGAAAACTAATGAAAAGAGAAATTTGAGAAGTGATAGCAAAGGAGTAAAAACAAGAAAATTCCACTCAATGCAAACACACAATCAGACCTCAAATTGACAAAACAATCCCTCAAAACCAAGAAAATCCCAAAGACTCAAATGAACCATGTAATCTAGGCTGAAAGCAAGACAAAGTGGAATTCGAATGAAGAAGAAACCAATCACTCAAATAGCGTGATAAAACGATATACAACCACCAAACGAATGTAGAGAAGCAATCACAAGGTTGACTGAACAGATAGAAACCAAAAACTCCCACGGGAGGCTCGACACACTATAGCACCTAGATGCCCTAGGGCTAGAATGTAAAATCGATAGAAACGGGAAAACAACCAAAGGATGAAGGCCACAGTCAGTCAATCAAGGCTCTAGAACACTCAAGCAGTCGTAAAAATGAAACCAAACACACAGATCAAGCTCAGAAAGCTCAAAACAGAGTAAACCCTAGCACCTTCAGAATTAGTGCGACTGTCAGGCGGAATCTAGTGCTAGAACAGGATTGGCGCGGGTAATACACTGGCAACATGCGCCAATGGGCGTGAATGTCAGGCTAATAAGCGTGCTAGTCGAGTTTACTAAGGAAAAATAAAAAAGAGCAATCCAAGAAACAGACTAGTGATGGTAAAGCTAAACAAAAGTCAAACACACAGAAAGAGCCAGCCAAAAGAGCTGATCAAGCAAGCAAAGTTAATAATTGACCGAAAAGACAAGACAATACTCCAAATCAACGATCCCCAGTGGAGTCGCCAATTTTTTGTAGATGTAAATCCCCTCTGTGGACAGAGGCGATCCCTACTAGCCCAGAACGGGTCTAGCAACAATCGTATCAGGCTAAGGTGCAAGTTCCTAATTGAAATAAACCAAATGGTGAAGAAGGCTTACCTTGAATTCAACGTTGTTGTTCAAAGAGAAGATAATGCTCCCATTTCCTTGCTCCATCAAATCACAATCCTCCCGCTTTCCGCGATCGAACGCCTGCACACACAAGAAACATGACAAACACAAGCGTAAAACCCAATATATGCAATTATGTATCAGTTAGAGAAGACACAACTCATGATCATAATGAACAATACGAGTGGAACCATAACCAAAGTCGCTTATCATTAATTCATACAAAGGAAAATACAACCTGCCTCTAACGCTGAATCTTCCTTCGGTGGGCCGTCAGTAGAATACATCTCGGTAAAGCTCGTCGGGAATGGGACAAGCCTCTCTCTTCGATCATCAATCTCCTTGCTACTGATTTGGTTGTATGAGGACTATCAAGGCTCTTGTAGCATTCTTTAGGCTATGAAGGCTCTTGGAGACTAGCTTGCAAAGGAAAATGGCAAGCTTATATAGATGGTGGAAGGGGAGTTGGGATCCCTACAATCATGGGATTGGCCCTATCCTCAAGGAAGCTTCCATGAGAGGTGGAAAACTACTTCCTCTACATGGAGATCCAGAGCCAAACCTCCCAACTCAAATTAGAGACCAGTTTAGGAATTGGTTGGAGTCAATCTTCCGCCATTTATTTTTTAAAAACACTCCTTATTAAGCCTGGCATGGGTGAAACACTGGGACAGAGCGCAAATTGGTGTGCCCTCTTTGGAGGATTTCCCCAATTGGCGTGAGGGATGAACTGTCTGGTCGTGCCAATGTAAAAAGAGCTATTTTCAGGGTTTTTCACAAGGAATTGTCTTCAGGAGAATGAATGCCCATGTCCAGGGGAATGCCATAAAAGTGTTTTTAGGTCATGTCACTGCTCACAGGTCATGGAATAAGCCCTCCAATGTGCGAGACGGGGGATTGCAGGGACAGTGACAAATTACTGTGTAACAATAATATTTCATGATTTTCTCTTAAATGTTGCAAAATGCGATCTGCGCAGATCGCAAGATTTAAAAGATATGTTTAATTCTATATTATAGTTCGCACGCGATGCGATTTGAAAAAGCTTAAAGTGGATGCGATAGAAAAAAATGATTTATATTTTTGAGTTTATTCGCTTCGTTGGGTCTGTGGCTATCGCAACTTATATTACTTTGTTTCTTTAAGTTTTAACTAAATCAAGTGCGATGCGAAAAAAGGAAAGTAAATATTTTTATTTCTTTGGAAAGGCTTTTTAAAGAGCGCATTTGGCAATTCACAGATTTTATGATTTAAGATTCTTTTTGAAGGATAAAATATGTGATAAGCAGTGCGCTATAGGCAGAAAAAATATTTTCTAAATGTTTTTAAAAGAAATTTTAAAACGGATTTTCCTATTTATTTCTAAAGGGTCCCTATTTATGAAAAATAAATGGGGGTTTTTTTATAGCACAACAGGTCACCCTCCACATGGATCCACTCTAAGAATGCCACATGTCACTTTTTTCAGGTGACATGGCCCTGCAGAAACCTCAAATTTAGGTTACACGTATCTTTCCTCCTGGGATGCCGCATGTCTCTTTGGACATGTCACCTGACATTCTAGCTGTGGATCCCACCTTTTATTCTGCCACAAGGTAAAATCAAATGTCACATTATAAGTGATTTCGGGGTCCTCCACCCTGATACACCAAATTCTTAACAACAACCCCAAACTATCACATCACCTTGGTGGAAGAATCTTGTCGAGGTTGCCCTGGGCTCCCCAGGAATTCTTTGGGGTAGAACCTCCAAGAGACATGGATGGATATAAATCACTTAGACTTTAGTGACCCATATTTATACTTCCTGCACTTGTGGACATATCTCCTGGTGATATGGATTTTAGGGCATGAGTATTTATGCTTCTTCGAGCCCTAAAATTTTGAACCCAGTGGTATAAGCATTTGGCTATATAGTGTGGGTTTTTCCACACTCGGCGCTTGGTCACAACATCTGAATGCACATTTTACTAGGTATTAAACCTCTTCCTACAAAATCTTTATATTTCCAGTCTCCTGCTTTGCTAGCTATTAATGCATGTACAAGGGGCTTTGCCTAAGACTTCAACACATAGTCTATAAATATACAAGGGTATATGCAAGCCATTTAGGCTATCCCTCTTGAGCTTATGTGATGCAGGTGCATATAACCTAGGGTCAAATGTTTACTAAGGGGTTTAGTTTTAAAAGTTAGGATTTAATTAATTAATGGATTTTTTAAAAATATATCATACCTTAAAATGGCGTGTTGTTTTCCAAATCTCGTACTTAGACCTCTCATCGGCATTTCTACATCCTGTCTCTTTATTTGCATTAAACTTTTCCAGTCCCTGACTTTCTTCTATTGAGCCCTATTTCAACAAAATTTAGCATAATTTAGCGACTTATCATATATCTAAAACTTCTTATTGTTCTCCTTATGTTCCTTCTCATATTCACTCTCAAAAGCATCAAAATTACCTTCGTAGAAGTGAATTTTCTCATCATGGAGATGAATGATATTAGAGCAAACGAAGTTCAAGAAATCACGTTCATTTGACACAATAACAAGTGTTTTATTCCACCTACCAAAATATTATTTTAGCCATAGAACAACTCTGAGATCCAAATGGTTAGTGGGTTCATCCCATAACAAAAGGGTCGGTTTAACAACAAAGATCTTGGAAAGGAAATCCTCATACGCCAATCTCTACTGAAATATTTTCACTGAGGAATTCTTAAAAAGTTCCTTACCTTGGGCTGAAACAGAAAAGGAATAAATTTTAATGTCTTTTACATTGGTATCGACTGTATCATCTCCATCAAGAACGACGCTCCTTCCTTTACATGTAATTGTGTTACACATCCACAAACTCAATCCATTTATCCTGGGATTTCCAATCCTTGTCCATGGTTTCCACACAAAGTACTAATATGATTTCAACATAGAAAAAAAATTATATTTATCTCCATCAGCAATAAATGAAGGTGATAAATAATTTTAACTTGTTGAAGCAAATTTCTGGTCTAGATCCATCATATCCTGTCATTTGATTTTTTGGAAATTTATATCTTACCTTTATCTTGTTCTCTGACTTATGTGAGCCTTGATATTCTCCTGCGAGAAATATTGGTTCCAATGCCCTCATTATTCTATTTTTCCAATGCACAAATTAATGATTGATGGTTGACCTCTCAATGTCCCTGAAGATTATGATCTCCATAACCCAATCCATATATGACTTAAATCCTTCATATTTTCACGCATGAGTAGACTATTGTTATGTTGCTTCACTTTCATTATTTCTTGAAGTTTCAATATGTTAGTGTTAGTATTTTCCATACTGCCATCATTGACTGAAAATACTCTTTTCGTATCATTTTCAGAGTCCCACTAAGAAACTTTTAATCATTCCATTAGGTCATGTAAAAAAATCCCTCGTTGATGGTAGCCCTAGTCATAAAACTTCACTCTCCCTCAAAATTTATACTTGTTGTCCCACCTTCATGTTTTGATGAGCATATTTCGGTCATGAGAGTCTATTTCATCATTTCATTATGTCAGTTAAAGTCACCATGGTTCTGGTCATTCAAGGTCCCATTAGGTCATTAGGTTTCATTTTCCAAGGTTAAATAGTACACCATTTAATTTGCATAAGGTCAGCAAAATAATGAGAGTGATCCAAATAATATTCCTTCATTATATGAAAAATATTTTTCAACATGAAATATGATCTCCAAGGAATATTTTTAAAGTTTTAATTCTGCTTTCAAGATATGATTTTATTCTGCAATGTAATTTTTTTCAAAAAACATAGATGTAATTTATTTTTATTTTCAATGTAATTTTATGTTCACTAGATGTAATAAGTACTATTCCCAAGAATTCAATTCAACTCCATATGCCAAACTGAAACACCAAACAAAAGCAATGGAAATAATACCAAACTCCAACATCATCAACCTGCAAAAGACAAAGTCAAAGTGTAAAGGGTATTTTTCAAAAAATTTCAAAGGTGAAATGAAACATTAGAAAATGGGCTTTGAATGAAAAGATCAATTTCACACAAGTATAAAAGCACTCATGACATCAAAATAGACCTAATTTTTCTCCTACCACCATCGAGAAAACTCAGCAAAGCAGGATTTTCAAGTTTTTTAAGCCAAATCAGAAAAACAGGGGAAGGCATTGCACGTTTGCTTAAGGGAGGGCATGTTTCCTTTTGGCGTTGCATGTTTCCTCTTGGTGTTTTACGCCTACCAAAGAGAGGGCATGCATGGCAAGGGCGTTGCATGTTTTCTCATGTTCCAAGGAAATTGCCAAGAGGGCCTCAAAACTTCAAAAATCACCCTCCAATCTCTTAGCATTAGTTCTTCACACCTCCAAAAAAGCAAGTGACCTTTGCATCATTCTTATTCTCCATCGAGTCATTTTTTATGTGTGAATTTTTTTTAAGAAATATTGGTGTCTTTCTTAATTCAAAACCCTAGTTTTCCTCAAAACCTAATTCTCACTTCAATTTCACTCCCTAAAATTTCATACCCTTCCCACATTGCCATATTTTCTTTCCCAAATCCCTACAGTGATATCCCTTTTCTCTAAGCCTTCATTTCCTAAAAAACCTAATCCCTAGGTACACTATTTACCTAGGCTCCCAATTCCCTACAATTATGATAAATTCTCTATTCCAAACTCCTGTATATCCCTAACCCCTATCACATTCCCTAATTCATAAATCATTACCCCCATCTCCCTCAATTACCTTATCCCATTCCCTAGTCCTAAAAAATCACATTCCATATCATCACACTTCCCTAGGGTTTTGACACTAAGACATCATGACATAAAAGGAAACATATCATACATTGAGGGAGAAGAAATAGAGGGGAGGATGCCACACAAAAGGGGAAGAATACTTAGTTTAGAGCCAAAAAATACCAGGGAATTATTGGCATCTCCTATGGCTGTGACATGTTTCAAACATGTTGGTTGCTTTGATTTTTGTGAGAAAATTCAAAAGGTCCAACACCATGCCATGTTGACCAGACTTTTCATCTCTAATCTCCTTGACAACCAAGTTACTCTTGTTGTTTTCACTTTCACTGTGTCAACTGCCATCATCTCATCTGCCACCGGGATCCCTAGGGAGAAATGGTTCAAATAGAGAGAATTTGAGGAGCATAACTATGACCCTTTCATCAATCCTAGGTACAAGAATGAGAAAAATAGGATCTTTCATTTCTTTCACCTCCTAGAGAGATATGCTCCCATGATGAAGATTATCATGAAATACCTTTCATGTGAAGGTAGATTTTCTAGATTGCATGCCTATCACATCCGGCTACTTATGCACTTCACTAGGGTAAATAAGCTCAATATACCCTAATATCTTTTCCAGTGCATTGATAAGATGGAATTTATTGTCCAGAAGAGAGATTATGCACAAAAAATGAACAGTATTTTTCACTACTCCCTCATCAAAATCATAGTCCTCCATTACCTCAAGCAATTGAACATTCCATGGAGTTCATTCATAGCTGATGACATATTCACTGCTCCACATATTTAGCATGCCCAAAATGTGCCTTCATTATCTCATCCGTCTACTTCCATTCCTCCATCTCAACCCATAGTTCATTCACCATCCTCGGATCAGCCTTCTTCATCTACTTCACCACCATCATCTCCATCCCACATTAAAACTGGGTCACCTAGCAGAGCTGAGATCAATGAGCCTAAGAAGCCTAATGTAGTTGACATAGAGCCATTGGAAAAAACATGCCAAAGGGGCACTTCCTTCTTCACCAAAGGAGGAAGTATAGAAAGGGAAATAAAATATGGTAGAGGAGAATGTGCATGAGGCATCCATTCATGATGAGGATGACCTCCATGAAACAGAGTAGGATTTTGACCTTGTTGACCTAGATGATGATGGTGATGATATCACTAGAATAGTCATCAAAGGGGAGGATTTAAAGATTAGAGAGCTCCAAACTAATATTGATAGGTCCAAATTTGTCATAAACTTCCTTGAGTAGGAGAACCAGCAATTGAAGACAAAGCATGCCATTGATGAGGTGAAATTGATCATAGCTCAAAGGGAGGTAGAAAAAGCCAAGGTTATGTTAGAGGAGACACTTAAGAAGCATGGTTTACTTGAAGAACAGGAATAACAAGCACCAAGAGGCAGACCTAGAGTTAGAAGGCTTAAAATAGCTCTAGTTCTAGACAAACAAAAAGAGGCTATGCTTTTTGATCATCTTGCCTTGAATGAACAACTTGCAATGATAATCAATGAAAACAGGGAGCCATGGCTTGATAGAGAAACTAGAACTTGGAAAATCTTTGGGAGAAAAAAACAAAGACAATGCCATACTGAGGAGGAAGGTCAAACATTATGCCCAAAAGGAGAAAATTGAAATGGCCAAGCTCAGAAGAGCCAATGCAAGTATTGAGGCTTTGACAATGAAAGAGGAGAAAATAAAGTTAGATATACTTACAGAGGCTTCACTCCAAGCCTAGCCACATCAACGGCCATCATTTCAACAATTTTGAAGAGTTTTGAGTCTTTTTTTCAAATTCTATTTTTATTTGAATTTTTGGACAGTTAGGTCATAGAGACAAGTGTGAAACATGCAGTTCCCTTAGCATTGCGCTCTTTTTTTAGCCATATTTTGAGCAAAAGGTCACCACCCCTGGATGAAAAATATTCAATACATTTCATAAAACCACTTTGAAATGCTTGGTTTGAAAAACAAGCAAGTTAAAAATTCAAAAAACCACTGAAAATTCATGTTTCTGCCTCATTTTTTGCCCTGGAACTGCGTGCTGAGAAGCCTTGGGCGAATGGAGTTTTGACATGTAAAATTACCTTCCATTTGAAAACTGAAGGAAAATATGGAAACTATACTTGAAGGGCTTTCCAACAAGCTATCTTGGAGCTAATTTGGACACTTTCAACCTAGTCAAAATCAACCTACAAGATGGAGGACGTTTTTTCTTAAGGGAGGGCGCATTTATCAAAGAGAGGGTGTGTTTGACAGTTTGCTGATATTTTGAAATTTCTCTGCAAATTTTTAATTTTGTCTTGAAAATCATGATTTCACTTATGTAATTGAGCATGGAAAATGTAAATATGATATGGATAAGTTACCTGGGGGTAGATTCATGATGTAAATGTACTCATTAAAGTCAAATGAATCAGTTTCAATGTAATTAGGGAGGAGTCACTTAGAGCTCCCTACACTCTAGCTCTCAGTTCAAAATTTTGTGGATCTCATCCCCAACTCATGAATTCGACCCGTGAGGATGAGAGAATGTAATTTTTATTTCTATATCTTCCCTTTCTTCACTCTTAGCAAGGGTTGGAATCAGTTTGGATGCTAATGTATTGATCAAGAACCAGATTGGCCTGAAACTAATGAATAATTCCAACTATTTCCTTCGGATTCATGCGGTATGAATGTTTGGCATTGTTTTTTCTCTATGATCATTTTTATGAATTGTTTTTAAGCTCATAAACATTTCATGTCTATTATACAATCAATTTCAAGTTTATAGGCAGAATACATGTTTTTCAAGCTCTATTTTTGGAAATTTGTCATAATTTGTCTATTTTCTTCGGTTTAGGAAGAATACATTTCCTATGCTCTTCCTAGTTCCTCATCATTCTTAAACCATCTCACCAAATTACCTTTAAGTGTTGATTTTCCTACCTACCTTGCCCCATCAAATGGACTACAATTCCATCTCATTTTCCTTGACCTAATCCCTTGAACTAATCCTCAGCCAACAAATCCAACCCAATCAAAACCAAAACAAACCCTTCTGCACTTCTTAGCTAGCCTAAAACCTTTTCATCCAACCCTATTGGCTGTGACTTTTGTGGATAGAGCCCTCTCCGACTTGGTGGGGCTAGATACCAAGTTAAAAGGTTGGTTTGTGGTTACCTCTATTGGGATCTCTTCTTTATCCTTCGAGATCTGGAGAAGTGATAACATACTGGCACCGTTACCGGTGAATGAAAGATTTATCTTCCCTAGGTGTACGAGAAGAAAATTTTGGAATTTAATCCTCTGGATGATAGGGTCAAGTTTCATAAAGGTTGATTTGACAATTGCAGTGCAAATATTGTAGAGCTAGCTTCCACAAGATATACCAAAGAAAATATGACCCTGATCCAGTTGATCTGGTTGATGATCCAAACATTCAATTAGGACCAATTCCATTTTTAATATTGGTTTCCCTACCTCTTAAGCTACTTTCTCTTGAAGACATACCGTATGATCTGAAGTTTGAATTGTCATTGTTTAAATCCAAATTTGAAACTTCTTTATCTGATATAGTATTCAATCCTTTAATATTATCTGAGGTAAATTATTTTCCTAAATTAGACCTTAGTCCTCTGAAATATTGGTTTTTCGAAGAGATTAAGCCCGAATCTAACCTTTACATCAAAGAGTGGATCCAATTTTACCATCAAGAGGAAGTTTCTACCTCATCTCAACCTCAAACTTAGTCAGTTGTAGTTTATTCATCTGCACCTTCGACCTCAACATACATACCTATAACTTTAGTACCTACAACTTATGTTCCTTTACCTATTCAACCAATCCCTCTTGTTGCTAATCTAGTACTTCATCTAGTAGGAATCATGGAAGCATTTTCCCCACTCATCTTACCAGCCTAATTGAATGACTAACCTTAGGGGTATGGCCAAAGACTCCCCTTGTTTGATGAAACTCCACCATATCTGCAAGACAACATATTTTTAAGGTCACTAACTTCATATATTTGGAGGAAGTCAATGTTGAAAATGCAAAAATGAGGATTATAGCCTAGAGTTTCTCTGGAGATGTCAAAGTATGGTTTATATCTCTGAATGATAATTCCATTTCCACTCTAAACCATCTCACTAATTTATTTATAGCTCATTAGGAGGTAAAGAAAATTCACTTACAGTTACTTGCTAAGTATGAGAACATTAAAAGAAATCTCAATGAGTCTGTTCAAGATATCAATAATCATTTTAATAGGATTTACAATGCAATTCCTATTGAGATCAAGCCTCCTCCAGGCTTAGCCCTCATATATTATCCAAATGCATTTGATGCTGACATGGCTTACAAATTCAGAGAAATAAATCCAGCTACACTGGACGATATGCAAAAGAACATGATCAACATTGAACGGAGCTGGACGATATGTTGATGAACGGAGCTGGAGCTAGGAATGAGAGGAGAGATACTATTTAGGATGAGCCATCCACTTCATCTTCTGATGCTAAGATGGATACATTGATCAGAACTATTGAGAATATGGTTGACAGGATGTCCATCATGGAAAGATAGCATGAGGTCAGAAATCCTAACTATAGAGGTCAGCAACAGCCTCCGTTAAGGATTAAACAGAGAGAACAACGAGCTCCTAAACAACCACCACAACAAAAAAAACAAATCAGAACACCCTTGTAGCAGAACTATGCTCAAGGAAAAGAAGAAGATGAAGACATAGTTGTTGAGGAAAACATCCTTTTCAAAGTTGATGATCTGCCTATGTTTTTGACAGAAGATGAGGAATATTTTGAAAAGAAATATCAACCTAAAGATGGAGATTATATCCTTGCTAATGATCATGAATTAGAGACTGAATCGGATGATTACCAGTGGGGGTACTTGAATGCACTTAGTTCAAAAAATGGGAAAATGTCATTAAGGAACAGAGATGTATTGTTTAATCCCATTCAGAAGAGAGCATATCAACAAAAAGACACTCAAACAAGGCAGAATCCTCCGAGAATTCATAGTAAGGGAAAAGAGCATGTGATCACAAATCAGAATAAAGTAAATCAGCCTTCAACAAGTGCAGCTAATAAGGAAAAGGACAATCAGAAAAAAATATGTTCGATCAAAGGAACAAGCAGGATAGCGAGACATCGTCAGTAAAGAGGAGGACAAAACTATTCCCTTCAGTTTAGATACATAAATTTCAAATTTAAAAGTGTCTATCCCCTTAATCGTGCTTGTTAAGAACAACCAGTACAAATCCAGTGTTGCCAAGATGGTTAAAGTAGATCCTTTGTCCGACATGGTGAATGTCGAAGATGATCAGCCCGAACTTATTTGTGGTCCTTCTATTGACGGCCAATTAAAAGATAGTGAGGTTCCTCCTTTTTACTTGAGTCTAAGAATCCACCAGTGCATTTTACATAATTACATGTTAGACTCTGAAGCCTCCCACGGTATGATGCTAAAAGCCATAATGGAGAAGCTGGCCCTTGACATTGCCCATCCCTACCATGATTTATATTCCTTCAATTCAGGTAGAGTCCGCTGTATTGGTTTGACTAAAGATTTCGTAGTCTTCCTAGAGCAGATTTTAGCTAATAATGTTCTAATGGATGTGGTGGTAGCTGACATACTACCACGCTTTGAAATGCTGCTATTAAGATCCTGGGGAGGGAATTACAAGGTACACTACAATTAGACTTTTCTTATGTAACTATCCCTATTTTTGGGAAATTGAAAAAATTGTACCATGAAACTAAGATGAAGTATATGATCACATGCAAAGAAAAGCCAAACAATCATCCCATAAATGATGTACACACAAATTTACAATCATTCAGCTTGTTTAATGATAGCAGATTAAATGATGTAGATAGCCAATTATTAGATGTATAAGATGTTCTAGAGTGTTATAGGTCAATTTGGGCACCATTCCCAATGACCTGGTTAACTGGGCATCATCTCTAGGACTGATGATCAAAGGGTCTATCATTCCCTATCATCTTAGTTGCTATATGCCCTAAGACAGGAAACAACATGAATCAAACAGTGATTTTCATCAAAGAAAGGCTTTTCCATGGTTTGAAGCTTATTATTTAACATGTGGGAGCTCAAAAACGCAGGCTCTAAGGGGCCTAAGTGTGTTGCATATGCAGGTAGCCTCATTCAAGGCTGCTCTACAAAGCACTTCTCAACATTCAAAGGTGTGTTGGTCACATTGGGAGCGAAATTCTCATTGTTCCGGAATCTCCACTTGGCCAGTGTCTTCTAGAAGGGTTCACATGTGTCATGCTTCGAATCTAAGTGTCCATTTTACATATACATGAATGGAAACATGTCTTGCCTATTTTTGGAATGCAATTTATTGCAAAATAGCCTATAGTTCATTTATAAATCGAACACAGATCTAAGTCTTTGAAGAGGAAGAATTTGAGTAGAGAAATGCTGGAGAATTTTCAATAGAGAGTTTGATTTGTGGAGCTGCTGCTGGAGAGACTTATGTTGTGATGAGACTTGGGAACTTTTATGGAAGGTCACTTCAAATCAGTCACTAGGTTGTAACCCCTCCTTCTATCATCAATAAAGAGTACTTCTATTTTTCCCTACATGCATCTATGATAAATTTGATTTTCCATGTTGTAAGATCTCAGTTGATGAATGTAGCTTATGCTTAATTGATTTAGCTAACTAGCTGGAATAGATATCTATATTATTGCATCTTCTGTTATTTCAGTGTTCTTTCTTGCAGGAAGCATTCAGCTATGTGAAACCGCTTGGATTTGAAGTTGTAGTGGAAGTGACAGAAAGGAGCCATTTAGAAGTGACTGAAACAAGTAAGCATCCAATCCTCTCTGTGTATCTATTCTGAGTTAGGAAAAAGGGTAGTATAGTCTTTCACCTATTGTTCTAGACTAGACACCAGTCTAGGGAAGCGTATTTTATCCATAGATTACAATTCTGGCCCAACAAACTAGCGACTCCACTGCGGAGAATTTCTCTTGATTCTTGGTATTTTAGTCTTTGATCTACTTTCTCAATCCACCCAGTAGCTGTTTCACATAAAGATTAGAATTTTTCAGAGCTTAATTTGCAAATTTAGTGAGCCAAACAGTATATTTTTCTTTGTTTACTGCGCCCAATGCAACCTTGGTCAGGGCACAGTGCTTTGCAGAGCATTGTCTCCCTTCTCAGCCTGTATTGCAGAGCACTATCGCCCTTTGGAGGCTGCGTTGGCTCCTGAAAGGAACAAATCCCCTTGAATCTAACTTTGTACTTTACTTCAGTTTTTTTTGTTGATTTGTTCTGAAAGGTTTAATGCTCAATTGACCAATAGCTCTATATATTTCTTCTCCTTTGACTAAAAATTTGTTCAATGTTGTTTTTTTCATTATCATTGACAACTTGATTTCAAATTACTTTTTATGGTCGCATTAAGAATCGTTTTCTTTTGAAATAGGAAATTGTCATAAAATCTTCATTTCCTTGATATGAGAAATTGTTGTTGAAATCCTCATTTTTCCTTCAAAAGAGAAATTGATGTTTGTATTCTTCATTTCTCAAAAGTAAAAAGCATTTCTATTATTCATCTAGTGCACCTAGTTTCTTTTCTACATTCATAACATTAAAGAAACTGAAAAGAAAAACTTGCATTTGCAAGTAGGATTTTGTGTTTTTTGCAAAAGGAACATTAGGAAATCTGCATTTAGTTTGAGATTCATTGATTTGTTTTGTTCATTGATTTGTTTTCTCTTAAATTATTTTCTCTCTTCCCTTAGTAGCTTGGTCTTTCATTGAAAAAGTTGAAAGTGAAAGTTTGTTTATCATTCTTAGCTTGAATTTTAGGAATTTCATATACATCATCGTGGTAAACCTGAAAGGAAAACTATAAACCTAAAAGGCAAATTGTTAAGCAAGATCAACATAAAATAAATCTCAATTTACTTAACAATTCTTTGGAACATTAACGATAACATTTAGAAGGTCTAGGCTAGAGACGTGTTCTAGCATCGTAAAACATAGCAGTTGTCGTTAACTTGTCTACGATACATTCCGAGTGTGATACCTCACTCCACATACGTAAGTATATCATAGCTCGTCCACATACTCTCGGGTATATCGGGCGGTGTTATAGTACAATAAGTATAAAGGGGTGCTCTCATTGTGCGGTTTCACATCAGACAGCACTAATACGAACTTGGGCCTCCACGTATCTTTGGGTATATTTGGGAGGACAAATTTTAGGTGCTATCCATCCATAATGAACCGAGTCAGCCGCCCTCAAATTTTGATACACTGGACACAGCATTCAGGGATTACCTGCCTCTACTTCTTGGTTCGCCAGGAGGTATTCTGTAGTTCACAGTTTCTTGGTAAACCCTTTTGCCTAGCATTACCCTCTTTTTTTTATTTTTTTTTGGTTAAAATAAATCATTCATCATGGAAGAAAAAAATCATTTCCCCCATTGTTTGCGTCGACATCACTCTATCGAAACCAGTACCATCAGTACCTCTAGTGAAGCATCATCTTCCAATATACCAAAGTTGGCACAAGTTGTTTCTAAAAATCCTAGTTTTTCTATTGTTGTCGAGACAGAGTCCTCATAGCTACCTGTGGTCACGATCCATCCAATAGTTGAGACCATACCTCCCGAACCCAACGTTGTTCAACTGGAAGTTGATCCGGATCCAATTGTGCTCTAGGGGACAACTGTTATTGGTCAAACTGGACATCATCCCCAGGACCAATAAAAAAGGGTCTATCATGCCCTTGTATTTCTATTTCTATATTCCCTAAGTGGAGAAAATCTTGATCCCGAAGTCGAACAACTGGAAGTTGTTCCTGAATTGGTCATCCCACAATCTATTGTAGTCGTTGAGTCTCCCATATCGCATAGTCAACCATCTAAAATATAATTTGGGCCTGACGGTGAAGTTCTTCCACCTGGTTTGATTTTGATTGAAGAAATACCACAAGACGAGACACCTTTAACTCCAACTCATTTTTAGTAGGAGTTTTACCTATACGAATCTTTTCCTCAATCACCTTCCTTTGCTTTTGTTGATCTTGTTTCACTTTGAGTTCCCGTAGATTCTATAGGGTATACATTGGGTCATTTGACCATGGCTGAGATAGCATCCCAAACTGAATCATCTATTTCAGCTGCAACAGTATCTACTATTGCTTCATCTTCGATGTTTTGTCCATTGACTTCACCCATGTCATCATCTGGAATCCTATCTGGTTCCTCTCCTTGGTGGCTGGTGATACCACATATGTTACCCTCATAAATTCCAAAATTCAATGAAAACCTTGAAGAATACCCGTCAATGCATGTTATAACTTATCATTTATGGTGCTCATCAAACTCCTTAAATGATGACTCTGTTAGACTATGTATTTTTCAGCACATACTCACTACTCCAACTGCACAATGAGGATATTTTTTTTCCTGTGTCAACCTTGTTAAAAAATGAAACAGGTGTTGAGGATAGTTCTTTTCCTGTGTCAACCTCGATAAATGAAACAGGTTCCCATGAGGATGGTTCTTTTTCTGTGTCAACCTCGTTACAAAATGAAACAGATTTATGAGGATAGTTATTTTTTCTTGTGTCAACCTCGTTAAAAAATGAAACAATTACCTTTGAGGATACTTCTTTTTTCTTGTGTCAACCGCATTAAAAAATGAAACAGGTTAGCAACATAGTTCTTTCCCTATGTCAAGCTCGTTAAAAAATGAAACAAATCCTCCCCTATAATGAACCTTCATTCCATCCAGCTAATAGTAACCAGTAATCTACTTAGATGAATGAAATGAAGCTTGGGGGGTTTTAGGGCCTAAATCTACCTCAGGCTGAGAAAGGTAGGATCTAGGATAACATCATACCATGCTTAACCTGGTAGCTAGCCCTACCAGGTCGAGAGAGGGCTCTCTCCTTGTCAATCTCAGAAAATATGGCCAATGAAAGCTTGAGATGACTGATTTGATGACTGATTTTAGGCTAGGTATGTGTACAGAGGTGTTTGATTGAATTTGATGATGTTTTGTTGGCTCAAATGTGAAAGCCAGATTTGGACCTGGGGAATGAAGCTCAGTTTTGCAGAGATCTCTATGGGGCAAGGTAGGCAAGTGATTTGGTACTTCAAATTGAGTGAGATGGAGAGGTTTGAGATAGATGAGGAGTTGAAAAGGGCATTAAGAACTCAGGGATCCTTTTCAATCAGCTGAAAACATAGATAACTAAGCAAACCCTAGGTAGAGCACTGCACTTTCAATGTATTCTACCTTTATCTTTGTTTGATTTAGTTAAGATGAAATAAAGAGAGATATGGCATACATAAAACACATGTAGACTTTAAATTACAGAATAAAACACAATACCAAAGCAAGATGCTACATGAATCCCATAAAGTGCTGCAAAGCACTGGTCTATTCCTTAGCCAAACTGCTGAAGTGAGTATACAATAAGTTCCAAGTTTTCCCAAAAATCCAACCATGCTAATGACTGACAAAACATAAGATATAGGCAAAGGAAAACTCATCCTAGACTCTAGGGGTCGAGATCATGATTTTAGGAGCTATTCCAATAAATTCTAAACTGAGAACTAAAAAGTAGGCAGTGGAACAGCTTGCCTCTAAAAACTAGGGAACTGATTCATTCAGTTGTAAAATACCTTTTCATGGATGAATCTACCTCTATGAGTGAAAATTCTGCATAATTACATCAAAATCCATCAATTCACATTAAATTACATCATAAGTTTGACAATTAGAAGGAGAAAAGTAAAATTGTTAAGAAACTAGGCGAAAAACAGAGTATTTTTGGTCAAACTGAGCAAATTTCCTCCAATGCGCTGCGCTGATTTCCCTATGCATATCTCCTTTTTGAAACTAATTTTGGAGGCCTTCCTAGTGTCAAAATTTTCTCCAAGTGGGATTTTTGGAAAGGTCTACCTGTCTACTTTCCAGCACAAGTGGAATTTTTGAATTTGGCCTCCATTTGCCCATCCAAAACTGATTTCTCCCAAGACTGCTTCCTGTGTGTCAAAAAAGGGGCAGAAAGGTCATTTTGGGGTGTTTTTGACCTTTTTGAAAGCCCAAAACCTGTTAAAATTTCTTGGCCATTTGTGAGCATGCATATTTTTTCATGATAAATCCAAATATGTTGATTTTTCCTCAAAAGGATGCCTCCATCAAAAGCGAGCGCCAGGTGGCGCGGCGCATTTGGCAGAAAAGTCTGTTTTTTGAGCCGAAAATTCAAAAATTACAAAAAGTGTCCCAATTTTTTGAAATTTGGGCGGAGTGTCCTCCCTTAAGAATTGTCTTGGGCCAAAGAAGCCAAAGCCAAGATCTGAAGTCTATCATTCTCTTTTCGCCTCTTTGATGCCTTCTTCAACTTGGCCTTCAAGTTCCTGATTCTTGCTTTGCACACCTTGTTTCTCGCCAAGTAGTGGTAGGCCATGTGCCTCAACATGTTTTTTCTCTTTTTTGGTCTTCTCTAGCATATTTTCCAAATGTATTTTTATCCTTTCAAGCCAAGATTCATGATCAGCTTCAATTTCTTGTTCAAGTGGTGTCAACTTGGTTTTCCTCCTCTTGGCAGCTTGTCGATTTTCTCGTATGTTTTGCAGCTCCATGATGGTTTTCTGATCCTCTAGATGCTTGTTTCTTTGCTCCAGATAGTTAATTATCCATTTGGCTCTTTCTAGGTTGAGATAAAAACCATGGATATCCTCTTGCTGCTCCTGAATGATCTCTTTAAGCTTTGAGCTTTGTGAGCCCAAATCGGTGTCATCATCCTGAATAAGAATGCAATCTGTCTCTTGCCCTCCTGAAGGCCCCTCATCATGTAATGGCCACTTTCCCTTGTCCTATACCTGCTCTGCTGATGGAGGAAACGAGACCCCTTCCACCCCGGGTGGAGATAATACTCACTTTGCTGCTGCAAACAACCTTCTAGTGCCCTTTTGGTAGGTGAAAAATACTGGCACACTAGCAGCTTGTGTCTCATGAAGCTCCTGCTGATGTGAAGGCCCGCCTGTCTCATGAAAATCTGTTGGAGGTACTTGAGGAGCGGTGAAGACCTCATGTGAAATGAAATCCTCCCATGAGATGTTCTATAAACCAAGCTGATGCATGACCACAATCTTGATTAGTCCAAAATGATATATGTTGTTATATTGCTGTTGGGGAGTCTTCTTGTGCACTAAGGTGGTCATCTTCTCAATGTTCTAGCAAATAAAGTAGGGCAGATTCATCATTCCCAACCTAGTAAAGTGCATCAAAAATCTGATGTGATAAGCATATAGGTGAGAAAACCATCCCTCACAGCTAAAATACTTAATTATGAGTTTCATCAAGGGAGCATATGAGTCTTTCAAATACCGGAAAGGAAAAAATCTGCTGAGATGTCTTTGATAACCAGCCTTGATGTAAGGCTCATACTGTTCTCTTTCAATCTGCTGCCTTTTATTCCACTGCTCACTGACACTCGGAATGCCAGTTGCTAGAGAAATGGACTCCGGTGTCAAGGTAAATGTCACACCTACTAGAGTGACTTGGCCATTTTGAAGATGGAGCACAAACAACCTAGCCAAATCATGATGGTATTGAACTCTCTCTACCATCTCACGGAACTGATAACATGATTGGTTTTGAAATCATGTGACAGCAAGAGGGCAAGCCTGCAACTCGGCAAGAGAAGTAGGCTCCTCTTGTATATGTTTACCACCCTTGTGAGGTCTCCTTGGTGTATGCATTTCTGTAGGAGAATCATTATGTGTCTCCTTATCTCGGTCATAAGAGGGATCAAACTCCATGTTTGCTAATGTGTGAGTTTTCTTGATGAGTATGAAGAGATTTAGGGTGTTTTTAGTTTTCTACTACCAAGGATGAGAATGTATGTGGGATTGTGGAGGGAAAGGGTATGAGGGGTTTTGGGAATGATATGGACAAGTTTTTTGGGAATAGGGGGTTTAGGGAATAGTATGTAGGCTTAGGGACAGCAATTAGGTTTTAATATTTGTAACTAGGGTTTGGGATAGTGGGAGTTAGGGATATGGGAATTAGGGAATGAGTGGATGAAAGTGAAAAATGAATGGAGGAGTCAAAGAGTGAGGGAATGATGGAGTGGGATTGGTAGCAAAAACACAAATGCAAACCCTAGAAAATTATTTTTGAGCCAAAATTGCAAAGAGGTAGGGTTTGAGTTTTATCACACTAAACCACCATAAATTTTAAGAAAAACTTTTTCACTAGAAATGGAAGGAATTTTGACTTACTTGCACCCCATGGGATTGAGAAAATTTGGAAATTTGAGGGAGTTTATGGTGAAATCGGGCTTGCAGCTCTATGCACCACACCATAAAACCAATGCACTGTGCCTTCTATATGCGTCGCGCCAATGTATTTTTTACACTGTGGAGGGCAACCTAATGCGTCACGCCTTCTCTATGCGCCGCGCCCTTGAACTTGCATAGTTTTTCTTCAAACTTTCTCCCTTTCTCCAACACGACCTTCTCTTGCTCAATTTTTCTCCTTTGAATGCAAATGAGCTCTTTGAACATGACCAATGAGTTTATATACAAAATCTTTTGATTTTTCACGCATAAAACCCACTTTTATAATGTTTGCATTGTAACTTACTTTTTCAACTTTGTTTTTGGGCAGTTTACTTCATTTTTACCTTTGATGAACTGAATGATTTGATTTTTTGGTTTGCCTTGTAGGGGATGGAGTTGATGAAGCTTGGTAAGTTGACCAGGGTTGCCATTGAAGTTGCTTACATAGGAAAAACTGAAATACATCAAATTTTATACATGAAAACATAAAATACTTTGTTTTTCCTCAAAACAGGGTTTTGAGGAAAACTAAGTCTCTGAGCATGTGATTATGGAATTTATTGGTACTGAAACTTTATTCAATCGCCTCATGCTCCTGCTGACTGTTATTGAACATTTTGAAGACCTTTTTGATGAAACCCTAGACCTAATAAAGCGAAAAACCTAAAAATGACTCTTGTAGATGATCTAGATGAATGGAAATGTGCCAGCAGGTAAAGGGCATGAGAGAAAATGTACAAAAAGCCACTAACATCAGATGATACATGATCCTAATGGAATGCAGCTGACTGAACGAGACACCTAACATGCAATGCAACAAGAGAATTTGATCACTGACGGAGGGATGAAGATACCGACACTAACATTGGCTCCAATGGGGATGGTAGCTCCTTGGAGGTGCCAAGAACTACAGATCTCTGCGAAAGCAGGAAGTGCCTTCGTCCATTGGGTTATGGAGTCAATAACTTTGACAAACTAAAATCAAACTCTTGACTCAATTTCACGACTGAAATCTGACTCAAAACTGACTCAATTTCAAGACTGAAATCAACTGAAAGACCTGACACAAACAAACCAAACCAAAACTGAAATCAACCCTCAGTTTTATAGCCTTCACCTAGGGCCCCAAACTGAAATAATGATGACAACACACACTTGCAATGAAATTTAAAAAAACCAATATGTACAATGATACATATGACAGCAAAAAAAATTTCAAAAATAGTACCGTTTGAGTAGCCGACCATTGACCGGCCCACCTGGACAATCTTCTCCATTCATTTCTTTCATAAGGAAAGCATTTTGGCCTCGATATGCAACAATTCTAAAAGGTCCTTTCCAAGTATTCTCAAACTTTCCATGCTTACCTTTATCTTCGTTTCTCGCGTCCCATTTTAGCACTACATCTTCTATTTGAAACTTGTCCGCCTTTGCCTTTCAACCATATATTTTCTTGATTCTCTCTTGCAGCCTGAAAGTGTTCTGAAAAACCTCCTCTCTATTTTGTTGTAAATGGATCATTTGATTGATTCTTCATTGCAAATGATCATCCTCGCTACCAGCTTCCTGCAGAAGTTTAACCACCGAAAATGCGAGAGAGGTCGGGAAAACAGTGTCAACACCATACACGATCTCAAAAGGGGACATGCCTATAGATTTATTTTGACTTACTCTGTCTGCCCAAAGTGCATTAACCAGTTTCTTGCGCCAACTCTTCTTGTTCGTTTCCAGTAGATTTTTGATAATATTGACCAAGGATTTATTTGAGGATTCGGCAAATCCATTTCCTTGTGGATAATATGCAGTTGAGTGCCCCAAATTAATTTGATACTTATTACAAAAGTCAATCATTCTTTTATATTTAAAGGCTACTCATTATCAGTGATCAACTTGTTTGGACAGCCAAAATGAGACAAAATAGTGTTTTCAAGAAATGAAATGATTGCCGAATCAGTGGCATGCCTAGTGGGAATCGCCTCAATCCATTTGGTAAAATAGTTCGTCCCTGTAAGGATCCATTTATGCTACGCTAAAGAAGTAGGATGGATCTCGCCAATGAAGTCCAAACCCCACTACTTAAATGGAGCACTAACTTCAATGGGCTTGAGCGGTAAAGGCTGCAATTTTCTCCTACCTTGAAAAATCTGACATTCGTGGTAGCTTGTAACAATTTTTTACACATCAGCAAAGAGAGTTGGCCAATAATATCCTACTCTCAAAATTGTTTTGGTTGTTGTCTTCCAAAAAATATGACCTCCATAATCTCCCTTGTGAAAGTCTTCCATAACCTGTTTTGCCTCTTCTTCAACTAAACAATTAAGCAAGACACCACCGATATCTTTTCAATAGAGCGCATTATTCATGACACAAAACTTGGCAACCTTAAATTTCAGTGTCCTACTTTTCTTCTTAGCCATTCCAGGTGGTGGTGACAGATTTTGGAGTACATAAACAATGTTCGAATACCAAGGAGAAAGAAGAAAAAATTATGATACATGAGCAGGTGAAATTTCTTGATTTTCCTCGGACATAGCAGCAATGAGATTAATGTCAAAGGCATGCAAATTTGACTCAGCCATTAGTTTGGCCAGCCCCTGTCCTTTGATGAGCTTTGTTGGTTTGACCTCCACGTCATATTCCAACAAGGCAGCAATCCATTTTCATCGTCTCCCTTTTGGATCTGTTTGCATTAAGACATATTAACAGCAGCATTAGGAACATAAGCAAGGATGTGAGAATGCAGATTATAAACTCGAAAATATTTCAATGCCTTTACCAAGGCAAGAGCTTGCTTTTCAATAATATTATACTTTAAAGCTGCATCTCTTATGGTTCTGCTGAAAAATGAAATTGGTTTCTCAAGCTGGTCTCTTTTCTGCATCAAGACTGCTGCCATAGTATGATCCGAGGCAAATGAAAACAAAATGAAATATTGAGTATAGTCTGAGCTGATCAAAACCGGAGCTGAAGAAAGGTCCAATTTCACCGAATTGAAAGATTTTATTGCTTCCTCAGTCCACTTCACTACACTATCTTTCTTGAGCATGTTTGTGATTTCCCTTAAATGTTCTACAAGATTGGGCACAAAGTGATGTAAGAAATTCATCTTACCATTGAATGATTGGATCTCCTTTTTACATCGAGGAAAATCAATTTTCTGAATGGCTTCCACTCGAGCTGGATCAATGTGGATGCCATCCTTTGATATAATATGACCGAGAAGCTTGCCTTCATCCATGGCAAACAAATTCTTCTTTGGATTGAGAGATATACCATATTTTCTACACCGCTGAAATAAAATCTTCAAATGATAAAGGTGCTCTTCATATGAATTAGAAAAACTATCAAGTCATCAAGATAAACAACTAGAAAGACATATTTTTCATTAGCAAATGCAATATCCATTGCCCACTGAAAGGTCGCACTAGCATTCTTCAATCCGAAAGGCATTTTGGCATAGTGAAAAGTTCCCCACGGAGTGGTGAACACTGTTTTATCTCTGTCATCCTCATGAACCAGAATTTGGTTATAACTGGAATAACCATCAAGTAGCGACATGCAGGATGCTCCAACTACTTGTTGAAGTATGTGATCTATCTTGGGCAATGGATAGTTATCTTTCAAAGATATTTTATTCAGATTTCTAAAATCAATACATAAGCGAATCTCACATGTTTTCTTGCACACAGGCACCAAATTAGAAATCCAATCTGAAAATATTATGGGGACGATGATACCAGCTTTGTACAACCGATTCATATCCTTCTCTATTAAGGGAAGTAGCTTTGGATTTATTCTTCTTAACTTCTGTCGAAAGGGATTTTGATTTGGCTTGATTGGGATGATATGCTGAATTATGCTTGTTTCAAATGCCTTCAAATCTGAATAATCCCAAGAAAACACATCAAAAAATGAAGATAATAAACTAATATACTTTGCTTTTACCTGTGGGGGCAACGCCTTTGATAATTTCACCATTTTAGGATTTTTTGTTGATCCAATGTTCACATCCTCAACTCTTTTCTCGGTTGGTAGCAAGCTCGGTTTTCAAGCTACATCATCTTGGTCGAAAAGCTCCTCTAAAGGTATTAGACCTTTAGGAATGACATTTTCCTTCAGCTGTAATTAGGGAGGAGTCACTTAGAGCTCCCTACACTCTAGCTTTCAGTACAAAATTTCGTGGATCTCATCCCCAACTCATGAATTCGACCCGTGAGGATGAGAGAATGTAATTTTGATTTCTATATCTTCCCTTTCTTCACTCTTAGCAAGGGTTGGAATCAGTTTGGATGCTAATGTATTGATCAACCAGATTGGCCTGAAACTAATGAATAATTCCAACTATTTCCTTTAGATTCATGCGGTATGAATGTTTGGCATTGTTTTTTCTCTATGATCATTTTTATGAATTTTTTTTAAGCTCATAAACATTTCATGTCTATTATACAATAAATTTCAAGTTTATAGGCAGAATACATGTTTTTCATGCTCTATTTTGGGAAATTTGTCATAATTTGTCCATTTTCTTCGGTTTAGGAAGAATACATCTCCTATGCTCTTCCTAGTTCCTCATCATTCTTAAACCATCTCACCAAATTACCTTTAAGTGTTGATTTGCCTACCTACCTTGCCCCATCAAATGGACTAAAATTCCATCTCATTTTCCTTGACCTAATCCCTTGAACTAATCCTCATCCAACAAATCCAACCCAATCAAAACGAAAACAAACCCTTCTGCACTTCTTAGCTAGCCTAAAACCTTTTCATCCAACCCTATTGGCTGTGACTTTTGTGGATAGAGCCCTCTCTGACTTGGTGGGGCTAGATACCAAGTTAAAAGGTTGGTTTGTGGTTACCTCTATTGGGATCTCTTCTTTATCCTTCGAGATCTGGAGAAGTGATAACATACTGGCACCGTTACCAGTGAATGAAAGATTTATCTTCCCTAGGTGTACGAGAAGAAAATTTTGGAATTTAATCCTCTGGATGATAGGGTCAAGTTTCATAAAGGTTGATTTGACAATTGCAGTGCAAAGATTGTAGAGCTAGCTTCCACAAGATATACCAAAGAAAATATGACCCTGATCCAGTTGATCTGGTTGATGATCCAAACATTCAATTAGGACCAATTCCATTTTAATATTGGTTTCCCTACCTCTTAAGCTACTTTCTCTTGAAGACATACCGTATGATATGAATTTTGAATTGTCATTGTTTAAATCCAAATTTGAAACTTCTTTATCTGATATAGTATTCAATCCTTTAATATTATCTGAGGTAAATTATTTGCCTAAATTAGACCTTAGTCCTCTGAAATATTGGTTTTTCGAAGAGATTAAGCTCGAATCTAACCTTTACATCAAAGAGTGGATCCAATTTTACCATCAAGAGGAAGTTTCTACCTCATCTCAACCTCAAACTTAGTCAGTTGTAGTTTATTCATCTGCACCTTCGACCTCAACATACATACCTATAACTTTAGTACCTACAACTTATGTTCCTTTACCTATTCAACCAATCCCTCCTGTTGTTAATCTAGTACTTCATCTAGTAGGAATCATGGAAGCATTTGCCCCACTCATCTTACCAGCCTAATTGAATGAATAACCTTAGGGGTATGGCCAAAGACTCCCCTTGTTTGATGAAACTCCACCATATCTGCAAGACAACATATTTTTAAGGTCACTAACTTCATATATTTGGAGGAAGTCAATGCTGAAAATCCAAAAATGAGGATTATAGCCTAGAGTTTCTCTGGAGATGTCAAAGTATGGTTTATATCTCTGAATGATAATTCCATTTCCACTCTAAACCATCTCACTGATTTATTTATAGCTCTTTAGGAGGTAAAGAAAATTCACTTACAGTTACTTGCTAAGTATGAGAACATTAAAAGAAATCTCAATGAGTCTGTTCAAGATATCAATAATCATTTTAATAGGATTTACAATGCAATTCCTATTGAGATCAAGCCTCCTCCAGGCTTAGCCCTCATACATTATCCATATGCATTTGATGCTGACATGGCTTACAAATTCAGAGAAATAAATCCAGCTACACTGGACGATATGCAAAAGAACATGATCAACATTGAAGAAAATATGTTGATGAACGGAGCTGGAGCTAGGAATGAGAGGAGAGATACTATTTAGGATGAGCCATCCACTTCATCTTCTAATGCTAAGATGGATACATTGATCAGAACTATTGAGAATATGGTTGACAGGATGTCCATCATGGAAAGATAGCATGAGGTCAGAAATCCTAACTATAGAGGTCAGCAACAGCTTCCGTTAAGGATTAAACAGAGAGAAAAATGAGCTCCTAAAAAACCACCACAACAACAACAACAAATCAGAACACCCTTGTAGCAGAACTATGCTCAAGGAAAAGAAGAAGATGAAGACATAGTTGTTGAGGAAAACATCCTTTTCAAAGTTGATGATCTGCCTATGTTTTTGACAGAAGATGAGGAATATTTTGAAAAGAAATATCAACCTAAAGATGGAGATTATATCCTTGCTAATGATCATGAATTAGAGACTGAATCGGATGATTACTAGTGGGGGTACTTGAATGCACTTAGTTCAAAAAATGGGAAAATGTCATTAAGGTGCAGAGATGTATTGTTTAATTCCATTCAGAAGAGAGCATATCAACAAAAAGACACTCAAACAAGGCAGAATCCTCCGAGCATTCATAGTAAGGGAAAAGAGCATGTGATCACAAATCAGAATAAAGTAAATCAGCCTTCAACAAGTGCAGCTAATAAGGAAAAGGACAATCAGAAAAAAATATGTTCCATCAAAGGAACAAGCAGGATAGCGAGACATCGTCAGTAAAGAGGAGAACAAAACTATTCCCTTCAGTTTAGATACATAAATTTCAAATTTAAAAGTGTCTATCCCCTTAATCGTGCTTGTTAAGAACAACCAGTACAAATCCCATGTTGCCAAGATGGTTAAAGTAGATCCTTTGTCCGACATGGTGAATGTCAAAGATGATCAGCCCGAACTCATTTGTGGTCCTTCTATTGACGGCCAATTAGAAGATAGTGAGGTTCCTCCTTTTTACTTGAGTCTAAGAATCCACCAGTGCATTTTACATAATCACATGTTAGACTCTGAAGCCTCCCACAGTATGATGCTAAAAGCCATAATGGAGAAGTTGGGCGTTGACATTGCCCATCCCTACCATGATTTATATTCCTTCAATTCAGGTAGAGTCCGTTGTATTGGTTTGATTAAAGATTTCGTAGTCTTCCTAGAGCAGATTTTAGCTAATAATTTTCTAATGGATGTGGTGGTAGCTGACATACTACCACGCTTTGAAATGCTGCTATTAAGATCCTGGGGAGGGAATTACAATGACATTCCAGAAAATTTGTGTACTCATTTAGATTCTTTATAATCTTTCCTATTTGGGCAATTGAAAATTAGACTATTAAAGTAGATGGTGCCATGGTCACATGCAAGAAAAAAGGAACATCATCAAGTAATGATGTACCACACACGTACACTGCTTAGATTGTTTAATGACATGATTAAATGATGTGATAGACAATTATTGATGTAGATGTTCAGAGTATATAGGTCGAATTTAGAGCTATTCAATGAGCTTTCTAGACAATGGTTAGACTGACACTGTCTAGGACTGATGATCAAAGGGTCTATCATTCCCTATCATCTTAGTTGCTATATGCCCTAAGACAGGAAACAACATGAATCAAACAGTGATTTTCATCAAATAAAGGCTTTTCCATGGTTTGAAGCTTATTATTTAACATGTGGGAGCTCAAAAACGCAGGCTCTAAGGGGCCTAAGTGTGTTGCATATGCAGGTAGCCTCATTCAAGGCTGCTCTACAAAGCACTTCTCAACATTCAAAGGTGTGTTGGTCACATTGGGAGCGAAATTCTTATTGTTCCGGAATCTCCACTTGGCCAGTGTCTTCTAGAAGGGTTCACATGTGTCATGCTTCGGATCTAAGTGTCCATTTTACATCTACATGAATGGAAACATGTCTTGCCTATTTTTGGAATGCAATTTATTGCAAAATAGCCTATAGTTCATTTATAAATCGAACACAGATCTAAGTCTTTGAAGAGGAAGAATTTGAGTAGAGAAATGCTGGAGAATTTTCAATAGAGAGTTTGCTTTGTGGAGCTGCTGCTGGAGAGACTTATGTTGTGATGAGACTTGGGAACCTTTCTGGAAGGTCACTTCAAATCAGTCACTAGGTTGTAACCCCTCCTTCTATCATCAATAAAGAGTACTTCTATTTTTCCCTACATGCATCTATGATAAATTTGATTTTCCATGTTGTAAGATCTTGGTTGATGAATGTAGTTTATGCTTAATTGATTTATCTAACTAGCGGGAATAGATATCTATATTATTGCATCTTCTGTTATTTCAGTGTTCTTTCTTGCAGGAAGCATTCAGCTATTTGAAACCGCTTGGATTTGAAGTTGTAGTGGAAGTGACAGAAAGGAGCCATTTGGAAGTGACTGAAACAAGTAAGCATCCAATCCTCTCTGTGTATCTATTCTGAGTTAGGAAAAAGGGTAGTATAGTCTTTCACCTATTGTTCTAGACTAGACACCAGTCTAGGGAAGCGTATTTTATCCATAGATTACAATTCTGGCCCAACAAACTGGCGACTCCACTGTGGATAATTTCTCTTTATTCTTGGTATTTTAGTCTTTGATCTACTTTCTCAATCCACCCAATAGCTGTTTCACATAAAGATTAGAATTTTTCAAAGCTTAATTTGAAAATTTAGTGAGCCAAACAGTATATTTTTCTTTGTTTACTGCGCCCAATGCAACCTTGGTCAGGGCACAGTGCTTTGCAGAGCATTGTCTTCCTTCTCAGCCTGTATTGCAGAGCACTGTCGCCCTTTGGAGCTGCGTTAGCTCCTGAAAGGAACAAATCCCCTTGAATCTAACTTTGTACTTTACTTCAGTTTTTTTTGTTGATTTGTTCTAAAAGGTTTAATGCTCAATTGACCAGTAGCTCTATATATTTCTTCTCCTTTGACTAAAAATTTGTTCAATGTTGTTTTTTTCATTATCATTGACAAGTTGATTTCAAAGTACTTTTTATGGTCGCATTAAGAACCGTTTTCTTTTGAAATAGGAAATTGTCATAAAATCTTCGTTTCCTTGATATGAGAAATTGTTGTTGAAATCCTCATTTTTCCTTCAAAAGAGAAATTGATGTTTGTATTCTTCATTTCTCAAAAGTAAAAAGCATTTCTATTATTCATCTAGTGCACCTAGTTTCTTTTCTACATTCATAACATTAAAGAAACTGAAAAGAAAAACTTGCATTTGCATGTAGGATTTTGTGTTTTTTGCAAAAGGAACATTAGGAAATCTGCATTTAGTTTGAGATTCATTGATTTGTTTTTTTCATTGATTTGTTTGCTCTTAAATTATTTTCTCTCTTCCCTTAGTAGCTTGGTCTTTCATTGAAAAAGCTGAAAGTGAAAGTTTGTTTATCATTCTTAGCTTGAATTTTAGGAATTTCATATACATCATCGTGGTAAACCTGAAAGGAAAAACATAAACCTAAAAGGCAAATTGTTAAGCAAGATCAACATAAAATAAATCTCAATTTACTTAACAATTCTTTGGAACATTAACGATAACATTTAGAAGGTCTAGGCTAGAGACGTGTTCAAGCGTCGTAAAACATAGCAGTTGCCGTTAACTTGTCTACGATACATTCCGAGTGTGATACCTCACTCCACAGACGTAAGTATATCATAGCTCGTCCACATACTCTCGGGTATATCGGGCGGTGTTATAGTACAATAAGTATAAAGGGGTGCTCTCACTGTGCGGTTTCACATCAGACAGCACTAATACGAACTTGGGCCTCCACGTATCTTTGGGTATATTTGGGAGGACAAATTTTAGGTGCTATCCATCCATAATGAACCGAGTCAGCCGCCCTCAAATTTTGATACACTGGACACAGCATTCAGGGATTACCTGCCTGTACTTCTTGGTTCGCCAGGAGGTATTCTGTAGTTCACAGTTTCTTGGTAAACCCTTTTGCCTAGCATTACCCTCTTTTTTTTATTTTTTTTTGGTTAAAATAAATCATTCATCATGGAAGAAAAAAATCATTTCCCCCATTGTTCGCGTCGACATCACTCTATCGAAACCGGTACCATCAGTACCTCTAGTGAAGCATCATTTTCCAATATACCAAAGTTGGCACAAATTGTTTCTACAAATCCTAGTTTGTCTACTGTTGTCGAGACAGAGTCCTCATAGCTACCTGTGGTCACGATCCATCCAATAGTTGAGACCATACCTCCCGAACCCAACGTTGTTTAACTGGAAGTTGATCCAGATCCAATTGTGCTCTAGGGGACAACTGTTATTGGTCAAACTGGACATCATCCCCAGGACCAATAAAAAAGGGTCTATCATGCCCTTGTATTTCTATTGCTATATTCCCTAAGTGGAGAAAATCTTGATCCCGAAGTCGAACAACTGGAAGTTGTTCCTGAATTGGTCATCCCACAATCTATTGTAGTCGTTGAGTCTCCCATATCGCATAGTCAACCATCTAAAATATAATTTGGGCCTGACGGTGAAGTTCTTCCACCTGGTTTGATTTTGATTGAAGAAATACCACAAGACGAGACACCTTTAACTCCAACTCATTTTTAGTAGGAGTTTTACCTATACGAGTCTTTTCCTCAATCACCTTCCTTTGCTTTTGTTGATCTTGTTTCACTTTGATTTCCCGTAGATTCTATAGGGTATACATTGGGTCATTTGACCATGGCTGAGATAGCATCCCAAACTGAATCATCTATTTCAGCTGCAACAGTATCTACTGTTGCTTCATCTTCGATGTTTTGTCCATTGACTTCACCCATGTCATCATCTGGAATCCTATCTGGTTCCTCTCCTTGGTGGCTGGTGATACCACATATGTTACCCTCATAAATTCCAAAATTCAATGAAAACCTTGAAGAATACCTGTCAATGCATGTTATAACTTATAATTTATGGTGCTCATCAAACTCCTTAAATGATGACTCTGTTAGACTATGTATTTTCCAGCACATACTCACTACTCCAACTGCACAATGAGGATATTTTTTTTCCTGTGTCAACCTCGTTAAAAAATGAAACAGTTGTTGAGGATAGTTCTTTTCCTGTGTCAACCTCGATAAATGAAACAGGTTCCCATGAGGATGGTTCTTTTTCTGTGTCAACCTCGTTACAAAATGAAACAGATTTATGAGGATAGTTATTTTTCTTGTGTCAACCTCGTTAAAAAATGAAACAATTACCTTTGAAGATACTTCTTTTTTCTTGTGTCAACCTCATTAGAAAATGAAACATGTGGTGAGGATAGTTATTTTATTGTGTCAACCTCATTAAAAAATGAAACAGGTCAGCAACATAGTTCTTTCCCTATGTCAAACTCGTTAAAAAATGAAACAAATCCTCCCCTATAATGAACCTTCATTCCATCCAGCTAATAGTAACCAGTAATCTACTTAGATGAATGAAATGAAGCTTGGGGAGTTTTAGGGCCTAAATCTACCTCAGGCTGAGAAAGGTAGGATCTAGGATAACATCATACCATGCTTAACCTGGTAGCTAGCCCTACCAGGTCGAGAGAGGGCTCTCTCCTTGTCAATCTCAGAAAATATGGCCAATGAAAGCCTGAGATGACTGATTTGATGACTGATTTTAGGCTAGGTATGTGTACAGAGGTGTTTGATTGAATTTGATGATGTTTTTTTGGCTCAAATGTGAAAGCCAGATTTGGACCTGGGGAATGAGGCTCAGTTTTGCAGAGATCTCTATGGGGCAAGGTAGGCAAGTGATTTGGTACTTCAAATTGAGTGAGATGGAGAGGGTTGAGATAGATGAGGAGTTGAAAAGGGCATTAAGAACTCAGGGATCCTTTTCAATCAGCTGAAAACATAGATAACTAAGCAAACCCTAGGTAGAGCACTGCACTTTCAATGTATTCTACCTTTATCTTTGTTTGATTTAGTTAAGATGAAATAAAGAGAGATATGGCATACATAAAACACATGTAGACTTTAAATTATAGAATAAAACACAATACCAAAGCAAGATTCTACATGAATCCCATAAAGTGCTGCAAAGCACTGGTCTATTCCTTAGCCAAACTGCTGAAGTGAGTATACAATAAGTTCCAAGTTTTCCCAAAAATCCAACCATGCTAATGACTGACAAAACATAAGATATAGGCAAAAAAAAACTCATCCTAGACTCTAGGGGTTGAGCTCATGATTTTAGGATCTATTCCAATAAATTCTAAACTGAGAACTAAAAATTAGGCAGTGGAACAGCTTGCCTCTAAAAACTAGGGAATTGATTCATTCAGTTGTAAACTACCTTTTCATGGATGAATCTACCTCTATGAGTGAAAATTCTGCATAATTACATCAAAATCCATCAATTCACATTAAATTACATCATAATTTTGACAATTAGAAGGAGAAAAGTAAAATTGTTAAGAAACTAGGCGAAAAACAGAGTATTTTTGGTCAAACTGAGAAAATTTCCTCCAATGCGCTGCGCTGATTTCCCTATGCATATCTCCTTTTTGAAACTAATTTTGGAGGCCTTCCTAGTGTCAAAATTTTCTCCAAGTGGGCTTTTTGGAAAGGTCTACCTGTCTACTTTCCAGCACAAGTGGAATTTTTGAATTTGGCCTCCATTTTCCCATCCAAAACTGATTTCTCCCAAGACTGCTTCCTGTGTGTCAAAAAAGGGGCAGAAAGGTCATTTTGGGGTGTTTTTGACCTTTTTGAAAGCCCAAAACCTGTTAAAATTTCTTGGCCATTTGTGAGCATGCATATTTTTTCATGATAAATCCAAATATGTTGATTTTTCCTCAAAAGGATGCCTCCATCAAAAGCGAGCGCCAGGTGGCGCGGCGCATTTGGCAGAAAAGTCTGTTTTTTGAGCCGAAAATTCAAAAATTACAAAAAGTGTCCCAATTTTTTTGAAATTTGGGCTGAGTGTCCTCCCTTAAGAATTTTCTTGGGCCAAGGAAGCCAAAGCCAAGATCTGAAGTCTATCATTCTCTTTTCGCCTCTTTGATGCCTTCTTCAACTTGGCCTTCAAGTTCCTGATTCTTGCTTTGCACACCTTGTTTCTCGCCAAGTAGTGGTAGGCCATGTGCCTCAACATGTTTTTTCTCTTTTTTGGTCTTCTCTAGCATATTTTCCAAATGTATTTTTATCCTTTCGAGCCAAGATTCATGATCAGCTTCAATTTCTTGTTCAAGTGGTGTCAACTTGGTTTTCCTCCTCTTCGCAGCTTGCCGATTTTCTCGTATGTTTTGCAGCTCCATAATGGTTTTCTGATCCTCTAGATGCTTGTTTCTTTGCTCCAGATAGTTAATTATCCATTTGGCTCTTTCTAGGTTGAGATAAAAACCATGGATGTCCTCTTGCTGCTCCTGAATGATCTCTTTAAGCTTTGAGCTTTGTGAGCCCAAATCGGTGTCATCATCCTGAATAAGAATGCAATCTGTCTCTTGCCCTCCTGAAGGCCCCTCATCATGTAATGGCCACTTTCCCTTGTCCTATACCTGCTCTGATGATGGAGGAAACAATACCCCTTCCACCCCGAGTGGAGATAATAATCACTTTGCTGCTGCAAACAACCTTCTAGTGCCCTTTTGGTAGGTGAAAAATACTGGCACACTAGCAGCTTGTGTCTCATGAAGCTCCTGCTGATGTGAAGGCCCACCTGTCTCATGAAAATCTACTGGAGGTACTTGAGGAGCGGTGAAGACCTCATGTGAAATGAAATCCTCCCATGAGATGTTCTATAAACCAAGCTGATGCATGACCACAATCTTGATTAGTCCAAAATGATATATGTTGTTATATTGCTGTTGGGGAGTCTTCTTGTGCACTAAGGTGGTCATCTTCTCAATGTTCTAGCAAATAAAGTAGGGCAGATTCATCATTCCCACCCTAGTAAAGTGCATCAAAAATTTGATGTGATGAGCATATAGGTGAGAAAACCAGCCCTCACAGCTAAAATACTTAATTATGAGTTTCATCAAGGGAGCATATGAGTCTTTCAAATACCGGAAAGGAAAAAATCTGCTGAGATGTCTCTGATAACCAGCCTTGATGTAAGGCTCATACTGTTCTCTTTCAATCTGCTGCCTTTTATTCCACTGCTCACTGACACTCGGAATGCCAGTTGCTAGAGAAATGGACTCCGGTGTTAAGGTAAATGTAACACCTGCTAGAGTGACTTGGCCATTTTGAAGATGGAGCACAAACAACCTAGCCAAATCATGATGGTATTGAACTCTCTCTACCATCTCACGGAACTGATAACAGGATTGGTTTTGAAATCATGTGACAGCAAGAGGGCAATCCTGCAACTCGGCAAGAGAAGTAGGCTCCTCTTGTATATGTTTACCACCCTTGTGAGGTCTCCTTGGTGTATGCATTTCTGTAGGAGAATCATTGTGTGTCTCCTTATCTCGGTCATAAGAGGGATCAGACTCCATGTTTGCTAATGTGTGAGTTTTCTTGATGAGTATGAAGAGATTTAGGGTGTTTTTAGTTTTCTACTACCAAGGAAGAGAATGTATGTGGAATTGTGGAGGGAAAGGGTATGAGTGGTTTTGGGAATGATATGGACAAGTTTTTTGGGAATAGGGGGTTTAGGGAATAGTATGTAGGCTTAGGGACAGCAATTAGGTTTTAATATTTGTAACTAGGGTTTGGGATAGTGGGAGTTAGGGATATGGGAATTAGGGAATGAGTGGATGAAAGTGAAAAATGAATGGAGGAGTCAAAGAGTGAGGGAATGATGGAGTGGGCTTGGTAGCAAAAACACAAATGCAAACCCTAGGAAATTATTTTTGAGCCAAAATTGCAAAGAGGTAGGGTTTGAGTTTTATCACACTAAACCACCATAAATTTTAAGAAAAACTTTTTCACTAGCAATGGAAGGAATTTTGACTTACTTGCACCCCATGGGATTGAGAAAATTTGGAAATTTGAGGGAGTTTATGGTGAAATCGGGATTGCAGCTCTATGCACCACGCCATAAAACCAATGCACTGTGCCTTCTATATGCGTCGCGCCAATGTATTTTTTACACTGTGGAGGGCAACCTAATGTGTCACGCCTTCTCTATGCGCCGCGCCCTTGAACTTGCATAGTTTTTCTTCAAACTTTCTTCCTTTCTCCAACACGACCTTCTCTTGCTCAATTTTTCTCCTTTGAATGCAAATGAGCTCTTTGAACATGACCAATGGGTTTATATACAAAATCTTTTGATTTTTCACGCATAAAACCCACTTTTATAATGTTTGCATTTTAACTTACTTTTTCAACTTTGTTTTTGGGCAGTTTACTTCATTTTTACCTTTGATGAACTGAATGATTTGGTTTTTTGGTTTTCCTTGTAGGGGATGGAGTTAATGAAGCTTGGTAAGGTGACCAGGGTTGCCATTGAAGTTTCTTACATAGGAAAAACTGAAATACATCAAATTTTATACATGAAAACATAAAATACTATGTTTTTCCTCAAAACAGGGTTTTGAGGAAAACTAAGTCTCTGAGCATGTGATTATGGAATTTATTGGTACTAAAACTTTATTCAATCGCCTCATGCTCCTGCTGACTGTTATTGAACATTTTGAAGACCTTTTTGATGAAACCCTAGACCTAATAAAGTGAAAAACCTAAAAATGACTCTTGTAGATGATCTAGATGAATGGAAATGTGCCAGCAGGTAAAGGGCATGAGAGAAAATGTACAAAAAGCCACTAACATCAGATGATCCATGATCCTAATGGAATGCAGCTGACTGAGCGAGACACCTAACATGCAATGCAACAAGAGAATTTGATCACTGACGGAGGGATGAAGATACCGACACTAACATTGGCTCCAATGGGAATGGTAGCTCCTTGGAGGTGCCAAGAACTACAGATCTCTACGAAAGCAGGAAGTGCCTTCGTCCATTGGGTTATGGAGTCAATAACTTTGACAAACTAAAAGCAAACTCTTGACTCAATTTCACGACTAAAATCTGACTCATAACTGACTCAATTTCAAGACTGAAATCAATTGAAAGACCTGACACAAACAAACCAAACCAAAACTGAAATCAACCCTCAGTTTTATAGCCTTCACCTCCGGCCCCAAACTGAAATAATGATGACAACACACACTTGCAATGAAATTTAAAAAAACCAATATGTACAATGATACATATGATAGCAAAAAACATTTCAAAAATAGTACCGTTTGAGTAGCCGACCATTGACCAACCCACCTGGACAATCTTCTCCATTCATTTCTTTCATAAGGAAAGCATTTTGGCCTCGATATGCAGCAATTCTAAAAGGTCCTTTCCAAATATTCTCAAACTTTCCATGCTTACCTTTATCTTCGTTTCTCGCGTCCCATTTTAGCACTACATCTTCTATTTGAAACTTGTCCGCCTTTGCCTTTCGACCATATATTTTCCTGATTCTTTCTTGCAGCCTGAAAGTGTTCTGAAAAACCTCCTCTCTAGTTTGTTGTAAATGGATCATTTGATTGATTCTTCATTGGAAATGATCATCCTCGCTACCAGCTTCCTGCAGAAGTTTAACCACCGAAACTGCGAGAGAGGTCGGGAAAACAGTTTCAACACCATACACGATCTCAAAAGGGGACATGCCTATAGATTTATTTTGACTTACTCTGTCTGCCCAAAGTGCATTAACCAGTTTCTTGTGCCAACTCTTCTTGTTCGTTTCTAGTAGCTTTTTGATAATATTGACCAAGGATTTATTTGAGGATTCGGCAAATCCATTTCCTTGTGGATAATATGCAGTTGAGTGCCCCAAATTAATTTGATACTTATTACAAAAGTCAATCTTTCTTTTAGATTTAAAGGCTACTGCATTATCAGTGATCAACTTGTTTGGACAGCCAAAATGAGACAAAATAGTGTTTTCAAGAAATGAAATGATTGCCGAATCAGTGGCATGCCTAGTGGGAATCGCCTCAATCCATTTGGTAAAATAGTCTGTCGCTGTAAGGATCCATTTATGCTACGCTAAAGAAGTAGGATGGATCTCGCCAATGAAGTCCAAACCCCACTACTTAAATGGAGCACTAACTTCAATGGGCTTAAGCGGTAAAGGCTGCAATTTTCTCCTACCTTGAAAAATCTGACATTCGTGGTAGCTTGTAACAATTTTTTACACATCAGCAAAGAGAGTTGGCCAATAATATCCTACTCTCAAAAAAATTTTGGTTGTTGTCTTCCAGAAAAGATGACCTCCATAATCTCCCTTGTGAAAGTCTTCCATAACCTGTTTTGCCTGTTCTTCAACTAAACAATTAAGCAAGACACCACCGATATCTTTTCAATAGAGCGCATTATTCATGATACAAAACTTGGCAACCTTAAATTTCAGTGTCCTGCTTTTCTTCTTAGCCATTCCAGGTGGTGGTGACAGATTTTGGAGTACATAAACAATGTTCGAATACCAAGGAGAAAGAAGAAAAAATTATGATACATGAGCAGGCGAAATTTCTTGATTTTCCTCAGACATAGCAGCAATGAGATTAATGTCAAAGGAATGCAAATTTGACTCAGCCATTAGTTTGGCCAGCCCCTATCCTTTGATGAGCTTTGTTGGTTTTACCTCCACGTCATATTCCAACAAGGCAGCAATCCATATGCATCGTCTCCCTTCTGGATCTGTTTGCATTAAGACATATTTAACAGCAGCATTAGGAACATAAGCAAGGATGTGAGAATGTAGAATATAAACTCGAAAATATTTCAATGCCTTTACCAAGGCAAGAGCTTGATTTTCAATAATATTATACTTTAAAGCTGCATCTCTTATGGTTCTGCTGAAAAATGCAATTGGTTTCTCAAGCTGGTCTCTTTTCTGCATCAAGACTGCTGCCATAGTATGATCCGAGGCAAATGAAAACAAAATGAAATATTGAGTATAGTCTGAGCTGATCAAAACCGGAGCTGAAGAAAGGTCCAATTTCACCGAATTGAAAGATTTTATTGCTTCCTCAGTCCACTTCACTACACTATCTTTCTTGAGCATGTTTTTGATTTCCCTTAAATGTTCTACAAGATTGGGCACAAAGTGACATAAGAAATTCATCTTACCGTTGAGTGATTGGATCTCCTTTTTACATCGGGGAAAATCAATTTGCTGAATGGATTCCACTCGAGCTGGATCAATGTGGATGCCATCCTTTGATATAATATGACCAAGAAGCTTTCCTTCATCCATGGCAAACAAATTCTTCTTTGGATTGAGAGATATACCATATTTTCTACACCGCTGAAATAAAATCTTCAAATGATAAAGGTGCTCTTCATCTGAATTAGAAAAACTATCAAGTCATCAAGATAAACAACTAGAAAGACATATTTTTCATTAGCAAATGCAATATCCATTGCCCACTGAAAGGTCGCACTAGCATTCTTCAGTCCGAAAGGCATTTTGGCATAGTGAAAAGTTCCCCACGGAGTGGTGAAAACTGTTTTATCTCTGTCATCCTCATGGACCAGAATTTGGTTATAACCGGAATAACCATCAAGAAGCGACATGCAGGATGCTCCAACTACTTGCTGAAGTATGTGATCCATCTTGGGCAATGGATAGTTATCTTTCAAAGATATTTTATTCAGATTTCTAAAATCAATACATAAGTGAATCTCACATGTTTTCTTGCACACGTGCACCAAATTAGAAATCCAATCTGAAAATCTTATGGGGACGATGATACCAGCTTTGTATAACTGATTCATTTCCTTCTCTATTAAGGGAAGTAGCTTTGGATTTATTCTTCTTAACTTCTGTCGAAAGGGATTTTGATTTGGCTTGATTGGGATGATATGCTGAATTATGCTTGTTTCAAATGCCTTCAAATCTGAATAATCCCAAGAAAACACATCAACAAATGAAGATAATAAACTAATATACTTTGCTTTTACCTGTGGGGGCAACGCCTTTGATAATTTCACCATTTTAGGATTTTTTGTTGATCCAATGTTCACATCCTCAACTCCTTTCTCGGTTGGTAGCAAGCTCGGTTTTCAAGCTACATCATCTTGGTCGAAAAGCTCCTCTAAAGGTATTAGACCTTTAGGAATGACATTGTCCTTCAGCTGCAAAACTTCCATCTGATTGACTTCTATATCTGCCTCGCCATCATCGTGCTCCCCATCAATAGAAGTGTCTTTGAATTTACCTTCATTTTGCAAAAATTCATCGATTTCTTTATCATCTTGAAACACTTGCCAATACCTTTGATTGTCAGGGACAGCTAAGCGATGCTTCACATGAATTTCAAACTTGTTGTTTGAATTCATCGAAATTTTCAAATTACTTGCTGTTGTTGCAAGTGAATTTGCAATGACATTCTGAACACGAGGGACACATGTCAAAGTGTAAACTGAAGACAATCTCAAGATATCTAATATCACATTGCGGTAGGCCCGCATTCGAGGATGCTTAGCTTGGTATTCCCCTTTCACTTGATTTATAACTAACTCGGAGTCGCCATACACTGAAATCCTTTTAGCATTTAACTTTCTAAGAATTTTCAAACCATCAATTAAAGCCTCATTATTTGAACAATCAAAAGCCAATTTATAAGAACAGACCCTTACATTACTTGGCACTTTGTTTGGGGAGAAAACAGGGCTGCGTATCCAAATGCCAATTGCAGCACCTTCCATTCCTACCGTGCCATCAAAATCCATGGTCCACAATCCAGCTTTTTCCTCTTCCAATTGCTGAAATTATGTTTGCTCTTTTACTTTTCCTTGTTTTCCATCAATATTTTGCTACTGTCGAAAGCTTGACTGCTCAGCGGTACTATCAAGTCTTTGTCTTTCTTGCTTTAAGACCACTCTGAAATTTTCAGTGATTTCTGGAATGTCTTCTACTTCAATTACTTGGTTATTTACATCATTAAATCTATCTGAATATAAAACAAATGATTCTAAATCAGTGTGTACATTGTTGATTGGATGATTTACCGGTTTCTCCTTGCTAGTGATCATGTACTTCATCTTTTGCTCCCGGTATAATTTCCTCATCTGACCAAACACGGGAATAGTAGCATAGGAGAAATAAAGCTGCAATGTCCCTTTAATTTTTTCTCCCCAAGATCTGGAAAGAATCATGCCAAATCTAGGAGGAATATCAGCCACAACCACATCCATTAAAACATTTTTAGTCAGAATCTGATCCAAACTGACCACCAAATCTTTAATAAGACCAATGCATCTTACTCTACCAGAATCGAAAGATTAAAGGTCATCATACTTTTTGGTGATATCCAATCCCAATTTCTCCATGATTGCCTTAGGCATGAGATTATGAGAGGCTATTGAATCAAACATAGAATTGTGTAACACATAGTCATGCACCCTAAGGCTGATGTAAAAAGGAGCTACATCACTATCTTGAGACTGACCTTCCAGTGCTGGACCAAAAATCAACTCAGGTCGATCATCCTCCACATTTACCATATCAGATAATGGATCTAAATTCAAAATCTTAGACACCTGACCTTTATAGCTGCTATTCTTCATCAATTCAGTCAAAGGAATAGGTACTTTTAACTTAGCAATTTCATTTTCTAAGTTAAAAACTAAAGTTTTCTCTACCTCTTTAGCTTGGACATCCTTCTTTTCAATTTTCTCCTTTGATATATTTGGCTGATTAGATCTTTCATTTGCTAATGGCGGTTTGCTAGTGGTGGGATCAGCTGTCTCTTTTCAATTTTTCTGCACAACGAGTGGATCATTCTTTGGTGTTGTCGCCTCCTTTATTTTTTGAATTGGATTAATGGGTACATCTCTACTTCTGAGTGAATATTGTCACTGCTGGGCTGTCAAAGCATTCATGTACCCTCTCTGATATTCATCAGACTCTTTTTCAAGAATTGTTTCATTCACCAAGATGAAATTTTCGTCCCTTTGTGCAGCTGAGTTCTCGGAATACTCCTCGTCTTCAGTGATAAAAATTGGTATATCATCGGGTGTAAAGAAATGATTCTCTTCTCCAATTACATTATCCTCGTCATCTGATTCCAGACCATGTACAAAATTCTGTTGTAAGGGTGTCTTCACTTACTGCTGTACTGCTCGGTCTTGTGCTCATTGCTCTCTTTGCTTGATTCTAAATTGTGGTTGCTGCTGGCTATGGAAGTTAGGATTTTTGACTTGTGGTTCAAACTTGTCAATTGTTAATTTATCAAACATATTTTCCATCTTACGGAGCACTTGATCTAAAGTGGAAACCTCTTCTTTTATTGTTACCTTCTTTTCAGCTTTCGTTCTAGCTCTCTTGGCAAGCAGATTTGCTTCAATGCTGACTGCAATTTTCTGCATGTCTTCCAAAGTGGCCGGATCTCTTTCTCTTAATTGATAGGCCATATCAGGATTGAAACCATCCAGAAACTTAATCAATTCCAACCCCATAGGTGGCTTTATATCAGCAGGAATTGCATTGTAAACAGAATTGAATCTAATACAATAATCTTAAACAGAATCACCAACGTTCCGCTTGATATTCTCATATTCGGAAAGGATCTGAAGAGGGTTTTTCTTCACTTCCCATAGATCCAAGAATTGTCTCTGAAGATTAGTCAATGTAGTAATACTTGCAACCGGCAAAGCTCTGAACCACTTCCTCACTTCACCTCCAAAATTTTGTACAAACAGCCTCATTGTCACATTTTCTACATCAATCTCATGAAGGTCAAAGAAATCTACCAACCTATCCACATGTTGTTGAGCTGTAACGCTTTGAGGAGTGCCATCAAACAATGGAATTTTGCTTTGATAATCGGCGAGCATGTCATCCAAATTTTGAGGCAACACAAGGGGTGCAAATCGGGCAGCCATTGCTCTAGGTGGATTTACAACCGGTCTTGGGGATGTCGGAGGAGTTGGAGCAGCTGATGTATGAGGTGTATGTGGTGTGGATGGAGGGGAAGAAATTTTTGATGTTTTAGGGGTAGAAGGAGTAGATGGATATGACACCACTGCATATTTTTTATCAGAGATAGAAGGCTGCACGGGAATGGTGGGAATGAAAGGAGGCTCGGTAGGAATTTCTGAACTAGATCCAATTGCAGATGACCCAAGAGTTGCAGATGTAGACTCTAAGAATTCGAGAATGTTTGTAGCCACAATGGAAGTCTGAAGATTCAAGATATAACTGCCAATTGATCTATTGGCCTTTTCAACTTCAAGATCCTTGACAAACTATGGATTTAGGGCAGTAGAACCAACAACACTTTCGGACTTGGTCTCAAACAATGACAGCTCAAATTGTTCGTCAAACTCAAGACCTTCAAGATACTCAAAGACAACAGGACATGAACGAGATTTGAACATAGGAATCAAATAAATTTCTCAACAAAGGATTCTCATAATAAGATTGGGATTTTCATACACAGGAGGTGGATTAGGATCCAGATTTGCCCAGGTGTGTCGTTTGGAAGCGAGTGTGTTGAATTATTCCCAAAAATCAAACGGACAAAATCAACTTGTTCAGCCTATCAGATTCTAAACTCATCATCCAAAAGTCTAGAATTATCTGATGTAATAGGGCAATTTGCAATTCAGGTGTTACATTTATAAGACTAGATCGGAGATTGACTGAAGCAGCGTTTATCTACTTATGCACTCACAAAGCAATGTGCAGTATGAAGGCTACCTGGCATAACTTCAAGCTCCGTCTGTAGTTTATAAAAAAAATAACACTAACAAGCAAACAATATTGAGTTGTCCTCAATATGGTCACCACTATGTTAGCGCCTAAATCTACCTTAGGCTGATAAAGGTAGGATCTAGGATAACATCATACCATGCTTAACCTGGTAGCTAGCCCTACCAGGTCGGGAGAGGGCTCTCTCCTTGTCAATCTCAGAAAAGATGGCCAATAAAAGCTTTAGATGACTGATGTGATGATTTCTTTTAGGCTAGGTATGTGTACAAATGTGTTTGATTGAATTTGATGATGTTTTGTTGGCTCAAATGTGAAAGGCAGATTTGGGCCTGGGGAATGAGGCTCAGTTTTGTAGAGATCTCTATGGGGCAAGGTAGGCAAGTGATTTGGTACTTCAAATTGAGTGAGATGGAGAGGTTTTAGATAGATGAGGAGTTGAAAAGGGCATGAAGAACTCAGGGATCCTTTTCAATAAGCTGAAAACATAGATAACTAAGCAAACCCTAGGTAGAGCACTGCACTTTCAATGTATTCTACCTTTATTCTTTTTTTATTTAGTTAAGATGAAATAAGGAGAGATATGGCATACATAAAACACATGTAGACTTAAAATTAAAGAAGAAAACACAATACCAAAGCAAGATGCCACATGAATCCCATAAAGTGTTGCAAACCACTGGTCTATTCCTTAGCCAAACTGCTGAAATGAGTATACAATAAGTTCCAAGCTTTCCTAAAAATCCAACCATGCTAATGACTGAAAAAACATAATATATAGGCAAACAAAAACTCATACTAGCCTCTAGGGGTCGAGCTCATGATTTTAGGAGCTGTTCCAATAAATTCTAAACTGAGAACTAAAAAGTAGGCAGTGGAACAGCTTGCCTCTAAAAACTAGGGAACTTATTCATTCAGTTGTAAACTACCTTTTCATGGATGAATCTACCTCTATGAGTGAAAATTCAGAATAATTACATCAAAATCCATCAATTCACATTAAATTACATCATAATTTTGACAATTAGAAGGATAAAAGTCAAATTGTCAAGAAACTAGGTGAAAAACAGAGTATTTTTGGTCAAACTGAGCAAATTTCCTCCAATGCGCCGCGTTGATTTCCCTATGCGTATTTCCTATTTGCAGCTACTTTTGGAGGCCTTCCCAGTGTCCAAATTTTCTCCAAGTGAGCTTGTTGGAAATTTCTACATGTCTAATTTCCAACACAAGTGGAATTTTTGAATTTTGCCTCCATTTTCCCCTCCAAAACTGAGTTCTCCCAAGACTGCTTCATATGTGTCAAAAAGGGGCAGAAAGGTCATTTTGGGGTGTTTTTGACATTTTTGGAAGCCCAAAACCTGTCCAACTTTATTGGCCATTTGTGAGCATGCATACTTTTTCATGAAAAATCCAAATATGCTGAGTTTTCCTCAAAAGGATGCCTCCATCAAAAGCGAGCGCCAGGTGGCACGGCGCATTGGGCAGAAAAGTCTGTTTTTTGAGCCAAAAATTCAAAAATTACAAAAAGTGTCCCAAATTTTTTGAAATTTGGGCTGAGTGTCCCCCCTTAAGAGCTTTTTTGGAACAAGAAAGCCTCAGCCAAGATCTGAAGTCTATCATGCTCTTTTCGCCTCTTTGATGCCTTCTTCAACTTGGCCTTCAAGTTCCTGATTCTTGCTTTGCACACCTTGTTTCTAGCCAAGTAGTGGTAGGCCATGTGCCTGAACATGTTTTTCTCTTTTTTGGTCTTCTCTAGCATATTTTCCAAATGTATGTTTATCCTTTCGAGCCAAGATTCACAATCAGCTTCAATTTCTTGTTCAAGTGGTGTCAACTTGGTTTTCCTCCTCTTGGCAGCTTATCGGTTTTCTCGTATGTTTTGCAACTCCATAATGGTTTGCTGATCCTCTAGCTACTTGTTTCTTTGCTCCAGATAGTTAATTATCCATTTGGCTCTTTCTAGGTTGAGATAAAAACCATGGATGTCCTCTTGCTACTCCTGAATGATCTCTTTAAGCTTTGAGCTTTGTGAGCCCAAATCAGTGTCATCATCCTGAATAAGAATGAAATATGTCTCCTGCCCTCCTGAAGGCCCCTCATCATGTAATGGCCACTTGCCCTTGTCCTGTACCTGCTCTGCTGATGGAGGAAATGAGACGCCTTCCACCCCGGGTGGAGATAATACTCGCTTTGCTACTGCAAACAACCTTCTAGTGCCCTTTTGGTAGGTGACAAATACTGGCACACTAGCAACTTGTGTCTCATGAAGCTCCTGCTGATGTGAAGGCCCACCTGTCTCATGAAAATCTATTGGAGGTACTTGAGGAGTGGTGAATACCTCATGTGAAATGAAATCCTCCCATGAGATGTTCTGTAAACCAAGTTGATGCATGACCACAATCTTGATTAGTGCAAAATGATATATGCTATTATACTGCTGCTGGGGAGTCTTCTTGTGCACTAAGGTGGTCATCTTCTCAATGTTCCGACAAATAAAGTAGGGGAGATTCATCATTCTCACCCTAGTAAAGTGCATCAATAATCTGATGTGATAAGCATATAGGTGAGAAAACAGGCCCTCACAGCTGAAATACTTAATTATGAGTTTCATCAAGGGAGCATATTAGTCTTTCAGATACCGGAAAGGAAAAACTTTGTTGAGATGTCTCTGATAACCAGCCTTGATGTAAGGCTCATACTGTTCTCTATCAATCTGCTGCCTTTTATTCCACTGCTCACTGACACCCATAATGCCAATTGCTAGAGAAATGGACTCCGATGTCAAGGTAAATGTCACACCTGCTAGAGTGACTTGGCCATTTTGAAGATGGAGCACAAACAACCTGGCCAACTCATGATGGTATTGAACTCTCTCTACCATCTCACAGAACTGATAACAGGATTGGTGTTGAAAGCATGTGACAGCAAGAGGGCAAGCCTGCAACTCAACAAGAGAAGTAGTATCCTCTTGTATATGTTTACCACCCTTGTGAGGTCTCCTTGGTGCATGAATTTCTATAGGAGAATCATTGTGTGTCTCCTCATCTCGGTCATAGGAGGGATCAGACTCCATGTTTTTTAATGTGTGAGTTTTCTTGATGAGTATGAAGAGATTTAGGGTGTTTTTAGTTTTCTACTACCAAGGATGAGAATGTAAGAGGGATTTTGGAGGGAAAGGGTAGGAGGGTTTTTGGGAATGATATGGATAAGTTTTTTGGGAATAGGGGGTTTAGGGAATAGTATGTAGGCTTAGGGACAGAAATTAGGGTTTAATATTTGTAACTAGGGTTTGGGATAGTGGGAGTTAGGGATATGGGAATTAGGGAATGAGTGGATAAAAGTGAAAAATGAATGGATGAGTCAAAGAGTGAGGGAATGATGGAGTGGACTTGGTAGCAAAAACACAAATGCAAACTCTAGGAAATTGTTTTTGAGCCAAAATTGCAAAGAGGTATGGTTGTAGTTTTATCACACTAAACCACCATAAATTTTAAGAAAAACAATTTCACTAGCAATGGAAGGAATTTTGACTTACTTGCACCCCATGGGATTGAGCAAATTTCGAAATTTGAGGGAGTTTATGTTGAAATCGGGCTTGCAAATCTATGCGCCACGCCATAAACCCAACGCGCCGCGCCTTCTATATGCGTCGCGCCAGTGTATTTTTTACACTGTGGAGGGCAGCCCAATGCGTCGCGCCTTCTCTATGCGCCACGCCCTTGAACTTGCATAGTTTTGCTTCAAACTTGCTCCCTTTCTCCAACACGACCTTCTCTTGCTCAATTTTTCTCCTTTGAATGAAAATGAGCTCTTTGAACATGAACAATGAGTTTAAATACAAGAGCTTTTTATTTTTCACTCATAAAACCCACTTTTATAATGTTTGCATTGTAACTTACTTTTTCAACTCTGTTTTTGGGCAGTTTACTTCATTTTTACCTTTGATGAACTAAATGATTTGATTTTTTGGTTTGCCTTGCGGGGGATGGAGATGTTCAAGCTTGGTAAGGTGACCAAGGTTGCCACTGAAGTTGCTTACATAGGAAAAACTGAAATACATCAAATTTTATACATGAAAACATAGAATACTTTATTTTTCCTCAAAACAGGGTTTTGAGGAAAAATAAGTCTCTGAGCATGTGATTATGGAATTTATTGGTACTGAAACTTTATTCAATCGCCTCATGCACCTGTTGATTGTTATTAAACATTTTGAAGACCTTTTTGATGAAACCCTAGACCTAATAAAGAGGAAACCCTAAAAATGACTCTTGTAGATGATCTAGATGAATGGAAATGTGTCAGCGGGTAAAGGGCATGAGGGAAAATGTACAACAATCCACTACCATCAGATGATCCATGATCCTAATGGAATGCAGCTGACTGAGCGAGACACCTAACATGTAATGCAACAAGATAATTTGATCACTGATGGAGGGATGAAGATATCGACGCTAACAGGGGGCATCCTCTCTTGCAGGAGGCAATTGACATGTTCTCTTGCAGGGGGCAATCAAAACATTCTTACCAATTGCATGCAATCAGCAGCTGAAGTTCAGGGGAAAAATAAAAATGCAAATGGTAACTATGGAATGGTAAAAATGAATAGTGAAACTACTTTTTGTAGTCATTTAATTGTTTGCAAGTTAAATTTGTTGCTATGACTATGGTATTATTATGTTTTTATCATGAAACGGGTATTTTTAATCCATTTGATGTTGCTCTGAAACAGGTTTTACAACTGATGAACAGATTAGTCGTGCAGACTTATTTTAAGAATTATTTGACCACAAAGTATACTTTTTCTCCTTATTTTTCTATATTTGTTAAAAACGAAAAAGGATTTGAAGCGCAATTTTATCTCTTTTTCGAACTTCTATAACAACGAAAAAGGAACCCCTGGAGTCTTCTTTCAGCTCTTTTCAGACTCCGATAATGTGAAAATATTTCCGAGGACTTGTCATTTCGAGCTCGTTAAAGTAAATGAATTGATATCTACTCAGTATAAGTTTAACCCTTTTCCGGACTGAGATGGATTATTTACGAAAAAGGAATACCTTGGTTAAAGATGACCAAAGAGGTTCTTTCAGATATTATTTTACACTTTTTCGGATCTGAGAGACAAATTTACAAAAAATTACTTTTGGAGTCCTCTTTCGTCCTCTTTTTCAAACTCTAAACATGAAAAAGGACTGGGCTATCACTGTCATTAAACTCGTTAAAACATAAAATAGCGACAGGTTTGTCAATCATGGAAAGAATCGAGTTTCATTCATCATTAGACTCATTAAATTATTAAATAGTGATACTTTATTCTTTATTCGCCCGAAGGGTTGAATTATAGATCAAGCAAATATTATCCTCCTCAAGCTTGTTAAAAAATAAAGAGGTGTTGGTCGACAAATGATGAGGGAAAATTTGGGAAAAGTAAGCAAAGTTTCTTTTTGGTAGCAAGTCACTCTTGAACATGACACTTCTTTCACTCCATGTCCGTGACTATTTGGGTTGGGTAATCATCTTGATGGTTCATTCACACCTATGGTTCATCATACCTTCACTTCGTTTTTGGGTCAATGCTGCCAACTCATCATAGTGTCGTCGATATGTTCAAGAGAATTCATCTAGTGATTTAGAACTCATCCATCTGCAATACTCATAAACCTTCATTTTCATGACCGTCATCCCTGAAAATCGCTATATCAAGTCATAACCTTGTCTCCGAAATCAATAACTCCGGTTTTGAAATAAGGTGACTTCCTGTCGACAAAAAATCAATATCCAGGAATTTCACTTAGAAACATTAGATTCCAGTACCATGAGGCTTTTTACAGCATTGACAAGATCCTCTCTTCCGAAATTTTGATCGAAAGATTTTGTTTGGCGTTCGACATAAAATCATCTATTCACACCTTACGAAATGTACTGCAGTACTTGAGGGCCATTTTCATTACTGGTGGTTCTCTCACGTTTGTTAACAGGTTACATTATTGGCTGGTAATCAAAAGATGTCTTTCCATGTTCGACGACAAATCATATATTTGCATGGCTAGACTTGTAACCGAATGATTGAGTGAATGAGATAAGAAGACCCCGGATCTAGTTTTAGCCATCCAGGCTGTGATTTCAGGATTGTTGTACACATCATCTGTACGGTGACCTTACATACATATTTTCATCCAAACATGGGCCTATATCTGTAGGCGATGTCTGCATCTGGGCAACATTCCATGTAGACGACTTTTTGAATTATGTACATGTTATTAGATTGTTTTATGTGCTGACTATGGGAATGCCTACCCTCAACAATTATGATCAATAGAGGATATATCATGATGTAATGTATTGTAATATTGATGCAGGTGACCATTTTGCTTTGTTTCCAAGCTCATCATAGTGTAAATCATCTCAATCAAATGTTCTTATTATTTGGATCTCATGCTTTAAGGGGAAATTGTTATAGGTCAATTTGGGCACCATTCCCAATGACCTGGTTAATTGGGCATCATCTCCAGGACTGATGATAAAAGGGTCTATCATTCCCTATCATCTCAGTTGCTATATGCCCTATGACAGGAAACAACATGAATCAAACAATGATTTTCATCAAAGCAAGGCTTTTCCATGGTTTGAAGCTTATTATTTAACATGTGGGAGCTCACCAACGGAGTCTCTAAGGGGCATAAGTGCATTGCATATGCATGTAGCCTCATTCAAGGCTGCTCTGCAAAGCACTTCCCAACATTCAAAGGTGCGTTGGTCACATTGGGGCTGAAATTCTCATTGTTTTGGAATCTCCACTTGGCCAGTGTCTTCTAGAAAGGTTCACATGTGTCATGCTTTGGATCCAAGTGTCCATTTGACATCTACATGAATGGAAACATGTCTTGCCTATTTTTGGAATGAAATTTATTGCAAAACAACCTACATTTCATCTGTAAATTGAACACAGATCTAAGTTTTTGAAGAGGAAGAATTTGAGTAGAGAAATGCTGGAGAATTTTCAATAGAGAGTTTGATTTGTGGAGCTGCTGCTGGAGAGACTTATGTTGTGATGAGACTTGGGAACTTTGCTGGAAGGTCACTTCAAATTAGTCACTAGGTTGTAACCTCTCCTTCTATCATCAATAAATATTACTTCTTATTTTTCCCTACATGCTTCTATGATAACTTTGATTTTCCATGTTGTAAGATCTTGGTTGATGAATGTAGTTTATGCTTAACTGATTTAGCTAACTAGCTTGAATAGATATCTATATTATTTCATCTTCTGCTATTTCAGTGTTCTTTCTTGCAGGAATCATTTAGCTATTTGAAACCACTTGAATTTGAAGTTGTAGTGGAAGTGACAGAAAGGAGCCATTTGCAAGCGACTGAAACAAGTAAGCATCCAATCCTCTCTGTGTATATGTTTTGAGCTAGGAAAAGGGTAGTATATTATTTCACCTATTGTTCTAGACTAGACATCGGTCTAGGGAAGTGTATTTTATCCATAGATTACAATTCTGGCCCAACACAGAGATCCATAATTGTATTAGAGAAGTGATAGCTAAATAAAAGATGAACCTGCCAAGCTTAATAGAATAGCCATCAGATCAAGCATTGAAAAATCTGAATAGCAGTCACAAGAGGTAGTGAAAGATTTAGAATAGCCATTGGAAAAAGTGGAAGAAATTTTGGAAAAGCATCAAGAGGTAGTTCTGAAAATTCAGCCAAAGCAGAAATCAAAGTTTCAGCATTTAGAGGATGAGAATGGTCTATGGTCCATGGACTTTGATGGTGCCCTGGGAAAAGATAGAGCAGGAATTGGAATATGGGTCTACAACCCTTTTCATCAGCATAATAAGGTCCCTACAAATGTAAGGTTGTGATCTTATATACTAGCTTTTGATTTCAATAACAATGAAGTTGAGTATGAAGCACTAATTACTAGCTTAAAGATCTTGAAGAAACTGGGTGCAAGAAGGATTGTGGTATATGGTGATTCAAAACTTGTAATCAAGCAAGTCAAAGGTAAATATCAAGCTAACCATCCTAGAACGAGACAATATAGGAATTTTTTACTTGATATTTTGAAAAAATTTCAGGAATGTATACTTACAGTAGTGTTAAGGAATCAAAATATCATGGTAGATTCATTGGCTAAAGCTACGAGCAATTTCAAAATCCCCATATTTTCAAACAGAAAATTTTAGATTCATTAGAAGCACTAGCCCACCGCTGCCAATAACTTGCAATATTGGCAAGTTTTCTTGGATGATAAGCAGTTAAACAACTTTCTCCAAGGTGAAGAAGAATTTGAGAATATTTCTATAGATCAAATTTTCAACAAAGATGACCAAGAAATAGAAGCAACTCAGATGGACATACTACAGCTAAAAGACAACAACATTCCAAAAGGTATCATACCTTTGGAAGAATTTTTTGACCAAGATGATGTAGCAAGGAAGCCTACATTGATGCCTATGGAAATGGGTGTTGTAGATGTAAACATTGGGACAACCAATAAACCAAAGATGGTGAAACTATCCAAATCCTTATCTCCCGAGGTAAAGGCTGAATATGTTAAATTAATTTCTGAATTTGCTGATGTTTTCGCATGGGAATATGCAGATTTAAAGGTCTATGACAAGAACATCATTTAGCACACTATTCTGATCAAGTCCGATCAAAAGCCCTTCCGTCAAAAGTTGAGAAGGGTAAATCCATAGATTGCTGCCTTCAATTGAAAAAGAGGTAAACAGAATTTTCAAGACCGATATCATTGTCCCGATCAAATTCTCTGATTGGATTTCAAATTTGGTCCCAGTGAGAAAGAAGACTAGAGAAATCTGGCTCTGCATAGATTTCAAAAACCCTAGCAAAGTGTCCCTTAAAGAAAACTATATGCTTCCAAAGATGGACCATATACTTCAAAGAGTTTCTAGTTCTTCTCAGATTTCATTGTTGGATGGATATTCAGGCTACAAAAAAATTATGGTGCACTAAGATGATGAGGACAAGACAACATTTACTACACCTTGGGGCACCTTTAAATATGCCAAAATTCCATTTGGTTTGAAAAATGCAGGGGCCACATTCTAGCGTTCCATGGACATAACATTCATCAATGAAAAATATGTTTTATTGGCTATTTACTTAGATGATTTGACAGTGTTTCACATTCTGATGATGAACATTTGCACCATTTGAAAAAAATTTTCGAAAAATCCATGAAGTTCGAAATATCACTCAACCCAGAGAAAATTTTTTTTTCTATGGAAGAAGGTAAATTCCTTGGTCACATCATCTCCAAGGATGGGATCTGGATTGACCATTCCCGTGTTCAATCAATTCAGCAAATTGATTTCCCTCGTAGCAAAAAATAAGTACAGGCATTCAATAGCAATATTAATTTCTTACATAGATTCATTCCTAACTTAGCAGAGCATCTTAGAGAATTGAAAAAAATGTTGAAGAAAGATAGTGATGTGAAGTGGTATGAAGATGCTCGGAAATATTTCCATTTAGTTAATTTTTCCTTGACTATTGCCCCGGTTTTGAGAAGTCCTTATTATACTAGTGATTTCATAATATTTTCATTTTCTTCTGAGCACACTATGGCAGCGGTCTTGATGCAGAAAAGGGACAAAATAGAATTACTAATTACATTTTTTAGTCGCAATATCAGAGATGCAACCCTTCGCTACAACATCATAGAGAAATAGGCTCTGGCTTTGGTTAAAGCGTTGAAATATTTGAGAGTATACATATTGCATTCGCACACTCTTTCCTATGTACCTAATGCAACTGTGAAAGAAGTTCTCATGAAAATAGACCCAGAAGGTTGGAGATGAATATGGATAATATCTTTACTGGAGTATAACCTTGATATCAAGCCCACTAAGATAATAAAAGGTCAAGGCTTAGCCAAACTCATGGCTGAGTCAAATCTTCATGCCCTTGACATCAACTTGATTTCATCTTTGTCCGAAAATGAAGAAGAAGTGAATCTCATTCAGGTATCCGATATCTTTTTGTCATCTCCAAGATATTCTGATATTATTTATGTTTTGCAACACCTAAACCCTCCTGTAGGAATGACTAAGATTCAAGGCAGAGATTTGAAACTCAAAGCTTCAAGGTATTGCATACTGGATAATGCACTTTACTAGAAAGATCTTGAAGGCGTGTTGCTGAACTGTTTGGTCGAAGAAGAATCTAAGGAAGTGATGAATGACTTCCACAAAGGAGATTGTGGGGGCCATTGGAAGACCACGGCCAATAAAATATTGAGAGCGGGATATTATTGGCTGACACTATTTGTGGATGTTTACAAATCAGTGATGAGCTGCCATGAATGCCAAGTTTTTCAGGGTAAGAGAAATCTTCTCCCGTTGCCTCTTCAACCTATTTCAATCCATGCACCATTTCAGCAATGGGGCCTAGATTTCAAAGGCGGTATTCACCCAACAACATACACTCAGAACAAGTGGATATTGACAGCCACAGACTACTTTGCAAAGTGGATTGAAGCAATCCCGACCATGCAAGCTACAGATTTTGTTATCATTCAATTTTTAGAAACTAATATTCTGTCTCGTTTTGGTTTTCCTACAAATATTATCACATATAACATGGCAGCATTCAATTCTAATAACATGAATGAGTTCAGTGACATAAAACATTAATTTAGGACACTCTACAGCTTACTACCCGCAAGGTAATGGATTGGTGGAGTCCTCTAAAAAGTCATTGATCAGTATCATTAAGAATATGTTAGAGGCAAATAAAAATACTTGGCATAAGAAGCCGATTAATGCATTATGGGTAGATTGGGTGAGTAATAAAAAACTCTATTGTTATGTATCCTTTTCAATTTTTTTATGGTGTTGATACTATGTTTCCTTCGTCATTAGCAGTCCTGGTGATGAAATTTTTGCAAGAATCAGAGACTGAGGAAAATTACATACAACATTGTATTAATCAAATGATACAACTCCAGTAGACAAGGGATGAAGTATTTCAAAATACTTCAAAAATTCATAATAGGATAAAGAATATCTATGATCGGAAAACCAAGGAAGAGAATTTCAAAATAGGAGATGTGGTACTCCGTTGGGATACCAGGAATGAAGAGAAAGGTAAACATCCTAAATTTGAGAATTTATGGAAAGGGAATATCATATTTTAGCTTGTTGGGGACAGAATGCTTATTTTCTTGAAGAGATGAATGGACAGGAGTGTTTAGGAGGACTATTTAATGGTAGGCTCCTAAAACACTATCTTTTCTGAAACATATTTCTCGATCAATTTTCCATTTTCATTGTAAATATCAATTACATTTTCTTCAAGTGTGAAGTAGAAAAGCAATGGAGTTTGGAGCCCGAAGTGAAGGCCATGGAGCTTCACTGATTTTCTGCCATTTTCCAAGTTCAGTTTTTAGTAAAGTAAATCAGTATTGAGTCAAGTTTTAGCTATTTGAGTTTTGGATGAGTTAGTATATTTCTCTAAGTTATTAGTTTTCAGTCAAGTTTTTCAGTTTGAGTTTTGACCGTATTGGACCAATGGAAGAGGCACTGATCTGCAAAATCTAGAGTTTTGTGCTTCTTGACACCTCTTTGAGAGCTATCATTAGCAATAAGGCCAATGTTAGTGTTAGTATTTTCATACTGCCATCAATGATCAAAAATACTCTTTTCATATCATTTTGGAATCCCACTCAGAAATTTTTAATCATTCCATTAGTTCATGTAAAAAATTCACTCACTAATGGTAGCCATAGTCATAAAACTTCACTTTCCCTCAAAATTTATACTTATTGGACCACCTTCATGTCTTGATTATAATATTTCAGCCATGAGTTTCTATTTCATCATGCCATTATGTCAGTTAAATTCACCATGGAGTTTGGTCATTCAAGGTCCCATTAAGTCATTAGGTTTCATTTTCCTAGGTTCAATAATACACCATTTCATTTGCATAAGGTCAGAAAAAATAATGAGTGATCCAAATAATATTCCTTCATCATCTGAAAAAAAAAAATTTCAACATGAAAGATGATCTCCAAGGAAGATTTCCAAAGTTTTAATTATGCTTTCAAGTTATGATTTTATTCTGCAATGTAATTTTATTCAAAAAACAGAGATGTAATTTATTTTTATTTTCAACGTAATATTATGTTCACTTTATGTAATAAGTAATATTCCCAAGCTTTCAATTCAACTCCATATGCCAAACTGAAACACCAAAGAAAAGAAATGGAAATAATACCAAACTCCAGCATCATCAACCTGCAAAAGACAAAGTCAAAGTGTAAAGGGTATTTTTCAAAAGTTTTCAAAGGTGAAATGAAACCTTATAAAATGGGTTTTGAATGAAAATATCAATTTCACACAAGTATAAAAGCCCTTATGACATCAAAAGAGACCTCATTTGTCTCCTACCACCATCAAGCAAACTCATCAAAGCAGGGTTTTCAAGTTTCTTAGGCAAAATTAGCAAAACAGGGGAAGGCGTTGCGTGTTTTCTTAAGGGAGGGCATGTTTCCTTTTGGCACTGTGCGTTTCCTCCTGGCATTGTGTGCCTGCCAAAGAGAGGACGCGCGTGTCAAGGGCACTACACGTTTGCCCATCTTCCACAGAAATTGCCAGGAGGGCCTCAAAACTTCAAAAAACTCCCTCCAATATCTCAACATTGGTTCTTCACACCTCCAAAAAAGAAAGTAAGTGACCTTTGCATCATTCTTATTCTCCATCAATTCGTTTTGGATGTGTGAAGTTTGTTTAAGAAAAATTTTTGTTTTCCTTAATTCAAAACCCTAGTTTTCCTCAAAACCTAATTATCACTTCAATTGCACTCCCTAAACTTTCAGACCCTTCCCACACTGCCATATTCCCTTTCCCAAATCCCTACAATGATATCCCCTTTATCTAAGCCTTCATTTCCTAAAAACCCTAAGCCCTAGGTACACTATTTACTTAGGCTCTGAATTCCCTAAACTTGTGATAAATTCCCTATTCCAAACTCCTGTATATCCCTAATCCCTGTCACATTCCCTAATTCATAAATTCCTACCACCATCTCCATCAATTACCATATCCCATTCCCTAGTCCTAAAAAATCACATTCCATATCATCACACTTCCCTAGGGTTTTGACACTAGGACATCATGACAGAAGTGTTGGAAATACTGAGAGGGGGGGGGGGTGAATCAGTATTCCTTTCAATTAGTATTATTATTAATCTTTCAAAGAATTAGTTAATATTCAATTATTATCAGTGTTTGTACAATGATAGCAGTAAACAAAAGGAACACAACTACACACAAGTTTTAAGGTGGAAACCCTCTTCGGGACAAAAACCACCTGAATGTTTTTATAATAATTCTTTAATATTCAACTCCAATTGAAAATAAAGCTTCAACTTCCTAGAATCTAGAAAAGAATTCTTCTCCATCTCCCACTGGATGAACGCTCCAACACCCTAGATTCTTCGGTATTTAACCGAATGGATGCCCCAACACTCACTGAGCTAAAACTCACCCTAGCACCACCCTACCACCCTGTAGAAGCATAAAATAAGAATGGACTCCCGTACCAGGGAAATGGTCCACTTTATAATGATATATAATGATGTAGAAGAAGAAGACACATTAAACCATAACCCCAACTATGACACAACCACCTAATGATGATCCTAGACCTCCCAACACTGCCTCTTCAACTCTTGGCAAATAAACACTTGTACAATTTTTACAATGATGCATTAACAATGACTTAGTACAATGATACATTTATAATGACTGTATGCAATCCTGCCCATTTGAAGAATTCATTTGGTGAGCTTCTTGTTGTTGTTATACACCTTGAATGTTTCTCTTGTCATGCTACCCTCTGTTGCACCTTTCTTTCTTTTGCTGCCCTCAAAAGTCTCACCCTTTGCAGCCCTTGACAACACATGATCTAGCTTTTTCTTGCCTTCTAGGAGCTCGATATTGAATCTGGTGTTTCTATGTTATTTCATATCCCTAATATGTGATTTTTGGTCCTGTAGTATTCCTCTGAGTCTTATTTCCAATGCCATAGGTCGGGCCCAATTCGGATTCTTCAAGTGAGAGTTATGCCCAATCTCTCACAATGCTCTAATTATGGACAAGTTCAGTAGAGCGAACTTGTATGGTGTACCACATATCACTATTTATTCATTCGGATTTGAAATTGATATAGAGAAAACTACAGTCCGTACACTATCTACCACATTTTACAAAATTCCAATCCGATACTCAGAGAGAGAGTTATGACGATTTTTCCAAGGTCACTTCTTAGATATGAAGTTCAGGAGCCTGCAAAAACACTGAATTCCACAGATCATATCTTCGAAATATTGTGCACCTTGATCTAAAATTTTTACAGGAGCTTCCTCAGGATTTTGGCTTCACCTCATACAAATTTCAATTTCTGAACCTTCGTATTAAAAAAATATAGCAAAAATTCCACGATGACCTGTTTTAGGTAGCAAAATCCTTACATGAGGAGGATATGAGGATCACAATTTATATAAATTCTTAGGTTGAGAGGGTCTTCAACAAGTGAACGTGGGAGGGATTTTAGGAGCTTAAAAATTATTAATTATTGACTTTTCAATGACCCATTCCACAACCACATGGGGTTTTAGCCCATTAACTCGAGCTACAAACTTCAAACATGAATATCTCTCCAACCGTGAAGAATTACATGGTGTTCCATATATCAACAGAAACACCTCGACAAGTAGAAACCATAAAAAATATTCTTGACCCAAAATATACTAATTTGTTAGGTAAAAATTACCATGCAAGATTGGGGTAGCCCCTGGTGCTTCTTGGGTTGACATCAATGACAACCACTGATCAACAAGAAGAAGGAAACAGATCATACAGTGAGGGAGAAGAAACAAAGGGGAGGAGGCCACGCAAAGGAGGAAGAATACTTAGATTAGAGCCAAAAAATACCATGGAACTATTGGCATATCCTATGGCTATGAAATGTTTCAAACATGTTGGTTTCTTTGAGTTTTGTGAGCAAATTAAGAAGGTCCAACACCATGCCATGTTGACCAGACATTTCATCTCTAACCTCCATGCCAACCAGGTTACTCTTGTTGGTGTCACTTTCACTATGTCAGCTTCCATCATCTCAGCTGCCAGTAGGATCCCTAATTTTGGGAAGAAATGGTTCAAACAGAGAGAATTGGAGGAGCATAACTATGACCTTGTCATCAAGCCTAGGTACAAGAATGAGAAAAAGAGGATCTTTCCTTTCTCTTACCTCCTAGAGAGATATGCTCCCATGATGAAGATTATCATGAAATACTTTCCATGTGAAGGTATATTTTCAAGATTGTATGCCTATCACATTTGGTTACTTATGAACTTCAATAGGGTAAATATGATCAATATACCCTACTATATTTTCTGTAGCATTCATAAGATGGCATTTATTGTCCGGAAGAGAGAGTATGCACAAAAAATGAACAATCTTTTTCACCACTCCCTCATCAAATCATAGTCCTCCATCACCTCAAGAAATTGAACATTCCATGGAGTTCATTCATAGCTGATGACATATTCACTAGTCCACCTATTCAGCATGCCCAAAATTTGCCTTCATCATCTCATCCTTACACTTCCATTCCTCCATCTTAGCCCACAGTTCATCCATCATCATCATATCAGACTTCATCATATACTTCACAACCATCATCTCCATCTTACATTGAAATTGGGTCACCTAGCAGAGCTGAGATCAATGAGCCTAAGCAGGCTAATGTGGCTGATATAGATCCATTGGCAAAAACATACCAAAGTGACCCTACCTTCTTCACCAACAAAGAAGGTACAAAAAGGGAAAGAAAAGATGGTAGAGAAGAACGTGCATGAGGAAACCATTCATGATGAGGATGAATTCCATGAAACAGAGCAAGATTTTGACCTTGTTGACCTAGATGAGGATGATGATGATGAGATCACTAGCATAGTCATCAAGGGGAAGGATTCCAAGATTAGAGAGCTCCAAACTAATCTTGACAGGTCCAAATTTTTCATAAACTTCCTTGAGTAGGAGAACTAGCAATTGAAGACAAAGCGTGCCATTGATGAGGTAAAATTCATCAAAAATTAAAGGGAGGCAGAAAAATCCAAGGTTGTGTTAGAAGAGACACTTGAGAAGCATGGTTTACTTGAAGAATAGGAAGAACAAGCACCAAGAGGCAAACCTATAACTAGAGGGCTGAAAAGAGCTCTAGCTCTAGAAAGACAAAAAGAGGTTGAGCTTGCTGATCAACTCACCTTGAGTGAACAACTTGCAATGATAATCAATGAAAATAGGGATCCAGGGCTTGATAGAGAAAACCAACACTTGGAAAATCTTTTGGAGAAAGAAAACAAAGACAATGACATACTGAGGAGTAAGGTCAAACATTATGCCCAAAAGGAGAAAACTGTAATGGTAAAGCTCAAAAGAGCCAATGCAAAGATTGAGGCTTTGACCATGAAAGAGGAGAAAATAAAGTTGGATATACTTGCAGAGGCTTCACTCCAAGCCTAGTGTTGGCTTGAGGGGTCCTGACCCAGGTTCGGTGTGCAAGGTTTGCCAACAAACCCCTATACTACTGGCCCTTTCAGCAGTGACCTACTTGCACAATTCAAAGTCTTACCCAAAGTAGTATGGGTGGGTGCTGGAACCAGGTTTCCGCACCCTGAGAAAGGATGGGTAAGGCAAGCAGAGCTGTGCTACATCCTGTAACTCCCAGATTACCTTGTTCTGCACAGGGTTAATTAGGTTTCTTTTCGCATCCACGTGTGCTAGATCTATAATTATATGTTTTTATGACAGTAACACAGCAATACATAAATATAACAGAATAGATCCAGATCCAGAAATACACTTACACAGATCTTCGTAGCTCAAAGATAGAAAATGCACAATACAACAATTATCAATAATTCGCACAAGAGTACTCATAGATTCAGTTCTTTATCAATCTCTCTTATTCATTCATTCATTCATTCATCAATTCTTCCTTACAATTCCCTTCCCAACCTACGCACACGGCAGCAGGGTCTACACACAGCTGGACTTGGATCTCCGTGCACGCAGCCAGCAAGAGTCCTTTCCCAAAAACCCAAACAGATAGCTTAAACCACAAATCGCATCAATAGCTCATCATTCTTGTCCTTTACAATACAAAATGTTCCTCTATTTATAACAATCTAGCCTAGACTTTCCTATGGTCCTCAAACTATGGTTTTCGGACCCTTGGTTTACCCTTTTACCCATTACAATGCATTCGAGGCTTTGACCCACCCCAAAACCCCTACGCTAGACTCAATCTAATCAAAAGTATTCAAAATGGACTAGTTTCACAACTTGTTAGGAGACCCTATTCCAACAGTCCCCCAACACAATCTTGTGACTCATCCTGAGTCACTGTGGTGGTGCAGCCTCGATTTGCACACGCAAGGTATCAAGAGAACTACTGAGTTGAGGGAGTACATCCTAAATTTGGGCAGTAGCATTCTGTGCAAGATCGACCAGCTTCAGGGAGGGCAGATCTTCAGCGATCGTGGTAATGCTCTCAAGAAGCTGATTAAGTTGCTTGTTTGCGCCATCAATGTCTTGTGATAATCGGAGGGCTGAGGTAGTCCAGGGCTTTAAACGTTCGGCTGTGATGTGCTGTTTATGTCAGAGTTTTTCAATATCATCCTGGAGATCATTACTAGTTTTTAATCGTGCCGAGCGCTGGCCAGGCACCAAGGTAGGTAGCGTAGCGTTGATCTGTTTTACAACTTCTTTTTGTCGTAAGTCCTGATTGATTTTTTGGAGGACTAGATCGTGCTGGACCCGAGTCCAGAGCTATATGGCTGACTCCAGTAGCTTGGCACCTTGATAAATTTTCCCTGAAATTGCAGTTGTTGTGTCTATGATTAGGGAGGTACACTGGGCACGAACTTCTAGGGGTGTGCCGGGCTGTAGTCTGGCCCGTAAGTCTGAAATTTTTTTTTCTAGTTGTGTCCTGACGATGTGTATCTCCAGTGGAGAGGCTTTGAGAGCAACAACCAATTTTTCCACCTTATCCCAAGACATATCCTCAGTCAGGATTTCCTCTATGACTTCCATGCAGAGCTGGTGGATCACAATCTCAAGCTCTGCCTATTGTGACACAGCCTAGATCAAGTCAGCAGCCTGCTGCGCAATGGTGTGCTCAGCTGTATTAAGCTGTTGGGTTGCGTACTGAGTGCGGTGACTAATCTCCTAGAAGATAGCATGATTGAGGCTTCCTAAGGCTGTGTGGGGTAGCTTAGCCAAGTCCAGCTGAATTCATGTGGCTACCGGGGATTGCATTCTGACCAAGGCACTATTAGGGATACCCCAGAGATGACTAGCCTCCCCGAGTGGTGTTGAGCTGTTGTCGACTGACAGGGGTTGTGTCTGGCCTCCGCTGGTTGGCGGGTGATCCATTTTGATCTGGAGAGCGCGAAGGTCAGCCTGAAGAGAGTCGACCCCTACCTTCCACTGGGCCGCGATAAGTGCCCACTTATCCTCCGTAGCCATGGTGACCGTGTCCACGATCTACTCCAATTCACCGTCTGTTAATGTGACTGTCACATCGTAGTGTGCGCGATGGGCATGTTGTTTCTTTCTTGGTCCTGATGCCGATGCCCCTGTCCTCTTAGTGCCTGCGGGAGGGGTGATAGCTGTGTTGGAGCCTACCTGGTCCAGAGCAGTATCAGGCTGCTGCGACGGGTTACCGCTGGGCTTGGCTACAACTGATGCTGGCCGGTGGGGCGCTGCGGTTTCCCCAGGAGTGTTGGTGAGGCCTTTTTTTTAGGCAGGGGGCCACAACAAGATCAGTAGGTCAATTTCTTCATCGGCTACCATATAAGGGAATTCCTTCCGTGTCTTATTGGCAAGGCTAGGAATCCGGACATGGTGTATGGTAATTTGGAATGTGGCAACATGCTTGTATTTGTCATATATGGTGGGGGATAACTGGGGTCGGGAGTTTATGGCAGTGGCGACACTGCTCTGGAAGAGGACCCAAAAGACCTTGTTATCCTCGATGCGCTGCTTATCCTTAGAGTCCCACAAGTGAGCATACCGAGCACCTTCGCACATCCCATCAGGGAGCTCCGGAATGACCAACTCCTCTGGTTTGTCCCAGGAAACTAGTGCTAATAGGAATAATAACCACTAATAGAAGAAAGATGCCCTGTGCTCCTTAGATTCGCAGACATTAGTTAGAAATTCATCGCACAAGTATTGAGCCCAATTGAGAAAAATACCCTTCGTGCATTGTCTGGTTAGCTGGATTACATAGGCAAGGACAGTCGCAACTTGGCACCTCCTCATTAGTTTGTAGACTAAAATCTGAGTACCCATCTGCCTAGCAGGATCATTGACGGTTTGGATCACAAACCCCCACTAATTTCATTGTACTGCATAAGTCTCCTAGATAAGTGCAGTGGTAGCGGCTTTGTACTTCTTTATGACCTGCGCTAGCAGGTGTGGCCCTTACATCAGGAGGCCTGTAATCTTGTGGATCAACGCAGCGTCGATAGGGACCCTCTAGCGAATCCATAAGTAGCCATTGTGAATGAGGGCAAGTAACTTTTGAGCCAACCGATCTATGACATTGTAATGGCCAAAGTGGGGCATTTGAAGCAGGTTCAGGAGTCCAGATCCTACCAAGCCGCATACCCAACACTGAGGTTCTACCGTGATTCCATCATCCTCATGGATTTTGTCAAAGTATAATGTAGGGGCCAATTCCGGGAGGGTGTCATGGTCTGCCAGATCATGATCATAGAACTTGACCTCATGGAGGCATCTGCAAGGATCACTGAGGATGGGGACCTCTCTTGGGGTCAATGCGATTTGCAGGTAGGTGATCAAGCCATCCAATTTTTTTGGCGTTCGTGTAGACGGCCTTCATGGTCGAACGAAGGGGGGTAACCAATTGATCTGGTTAGCCGGCATAGCACCCTCCTAGTCATCTTGTTATGAGGGCGGGGGCCTGGCACGTCTTGGGGAGCTTTGAGGCCTTCTTGCCTCTTGTGGGGTTTTCCCCAAGCTTTGTGCTTTCCCCTTGCCTTTCCTTGTGACCATCGGGGGGGCGTACTTCTTCTAACTCAGGCTCATCCTCCAAGACTTCTTCAACATCAGGATCGGTTGGGGCAGAGGTTTCAGCAGGGGTAGTAGCCGGCATCCTTACGTGAAAAATGAATCCTGGCTCTGGGTGACTACTATCAGACGAAGGAGGTTGACCAGACATGAGAGGGATACTGCGATTATGAAAAATTTTGTTGCTTAATTGCTTCCACAAGACGCTTGAGGTAGGCCAATTGTGTAAATGAGACAATACCGCTAGTCGGACTATCCTGCCCACTTTTAAGCACTTCCAATCGTATGATGGAGAGGGATAGTTTACTCGGGGCGGGTTTCCCAAGGAATGGTAAATACTTCCCATAACTTATCCTGCTAAAGGCTCAGAAGTCGCTTCTCTCAATGGTAAATTCTACTTTTTACCGATAGGTACAGTTCCAACAGCTAGTTGTCGCATCCCTAGTGATCTTGGCGTACTTGTCACGCTAAGGTTACCTAGTTGTGATAGCTGCCTGTCTTCCGCCAACACAGGCTTGCCTCCTAGGTAGCTCTTGGCCCAAGGCTTAGAGATTTTTATCATTTTTTCTACTAAGGCCCCAAGTGGGGTTGTTGTCGGAACATACCGCTTGACCCTTAGCTATGTTTCCATCATAGAGGTGGCCCAATGTATGGGGCTGCTACCTACTGAACCAACAGGTGTCGTAGAGAACTTGTTGCTCATTCATGGGTCAACCTGACCCACTCCTGTGGTGGGTTCACCGCAGTTGCTGAGGCCTAGCTCAACTCCAGTCCTTTCTTCTGGGACCTTCATGATACGAAGACAACACAGCGTACAGGCTTCACCTAACTAGGTCTGCCAAGTTTCTAGTTCCTTACTGGGATCCTCAACATCCCCCTCGTAGCATGGTACTACGTCTTGGGTTGGGTTGTCCCTATTGCGCACTGTCAACTTATAGATATAATCCCCATCTCCCTCCTTGGGTATAGGTTCCGTATAACATTTTCCTTCCGCAAGGTCTAATGGCACAACGACCCATGTGCCACTATTTTCAAATACCATGCTTCATTTTTTTAAGTTAATGATACCGCCCATGTCGATGGCCCAATCCAACCCTAGTAGCACAGGGTAGGGGTCCACATCCCTGGCGATTTGAATGACTTCGAAGTCAACCTGGATGCGTACTTCTGTGATATCAATGAGAATCCCAGAGAGCCTCCCCAGAGGTACTATTTTTTGGTGATTGGCCATTTGAAGCTGGATGGTGGATCTTTCCAGCTTGGGTTCCCCCATGCATTGCCAAGTGTGCTTCGGTAGTATATTGGCGTCCGACCCGAGGTCTAAGATAACCCGATCCATCTCATAGTTGTCGATCTAGATTGTCAGCCGCATTTCCCTGCCAGTGCATCTTTGATATTTGTACACTTTATGCACATCTTTAATGTCGGGTGATAGGGCAGTGTGTGTTGCGCAGCTCTCTAGTAAAGCCTGCAGATCCCATACTACCTGGGGGTTGCGCAGCAGCCTCATGCATGCATGTAGGAAGGGTTTAACCTCCTTAGCCACCTCCACATCCCCCGGGTGTGCAGATGGCAAAACTTTAGTCTTGAGGAAGTCCTTCCGAGCTTCCAAAAAAAAATCCCTTGCTTTGTCCAGGTCCAGTTCTTCTTGGTTGCTAACCGCCCTGTAGATCAGTGCATCAGTTTCTTCTTTCTCCTTAACTCCCCTAGTCGCCAATCCACTTCGCGTTACCACATTTACCTTTGGGTCCCTACCCCCCTAGCTCGGTTTGGACCCTTCGTACCTTCTACGTAGATGGGAGCTATGTTTCCTGTATCTTTGCTTTCAGGGCTGGAAAATCTTCCAGCGTATGGCCCAACTGTCTACAATACCTGCAGGACTATCGTGAGGGGTCTGGGAAATCCTTTGCAAAATGCCCCGTGCCTCCACAGTTATAGCAGATTGACTGGCCTCGACCCCGACCTGTGCTTCTGCTTCGGCTCCCATCCCTTCCTCCAGAGGGGGAGTCACCCCTGCCCGAGGGGGTTTTTGGTCAGGTAGGGTCTTCTGGTGATTTTCCCCAGTCTATGACTTCATTATGGATTCAGAAGTCCTGCTCCTCATGGCCAACTGACCGAAAAAACCGGCACCAGCGTTGCTTTGGTTCAGAAACGTTGGTACCCAGACAGGGCCATCAGTTTGTATTACGCAACCCATTTACGCAGCTCTCTCCATACCAGAACGTAGATCCCCTTGAGCTCCATTGTTCTGGACTATGCACCCTTGATCCCGGGTGACCTGGACTATGCTCTTGTATTCATAGATGGCCTGTCGTGTGACCTAATTCCGTGCCAGCCTCTCTTCCTTTCTACCGTTGTAGATTCTGAATTTCCTGGTGCATATTCCCAAGCTGCACCTGGATTCGCTGTACCTCCAATGCAGCATCCTTCATAGATGTAGCTTCTAGTTTCATGGAAGCTTCCAAGGCTTTATCTTGTGAGTCAAAATTCTGGTGACCCATAGGTACGTGTAGGTGAGGGAGTAGCATGGCGATGAACCATTCCATAAGCTTTTTGTCATCGTACTGAAATTCTCCTTCTCTGATAACTTTTTTAGGCGTTGATCTACTTCCCATACAGACTCAGTTGCTCCCTGCATGAAATCTTTTAGTTATGCTACAACCTAAGAGTAGGCTTTAGGCTTCCGAAACTGCTATTTAAGGGCGTCCTTAATGTTCTGGATAGTTGCGCCCCAATTTTGCGATACATACCCCATATACCAATCCAAATATCTTCCATCAAAGGCTAAAGATAGCTGCACTTTTTTCATAGTATTGCTCACTACACCCTGTGCAACCCATACCGACACTGCCACAAACCAAAACCGCTCCATGTCTTCATCGGTCGTGCCTTTGAAGGTAGGTAGTTTCAAGTGTACTACCATGATTTCCTAGGGGCCCATCATAGGCGCCCTTCTCCAATATTCACTTGTCAGTACCTGATTCCTTTCTCCAACTTCTAGGGTCCCAGCAACGGAACCATTTGTTGGCTTGAGGGGTCCTGACCCAGGTTCAGTGTGCAAGGTTTGCCAACAAAGCCCTATACTAATGGCCCTTTCGGCAGTGACCTACTTGCGCAGGTCAAAGTCTCACCCGAATTAGTATGGGTGGGTGCTGGAACTAGGTTTCCGCACCCTGAGAAAGGATGGGTAAGGCAAGAAGAGCTGCGCTAGGTCCTGTAACTCCCAGATTACCTTGTTCCTTGCAAGGTTAATTAGGTCTCTGTTCGCATCCATGTGCGCTAGATCTATAATTATATGCTTTTTTGACAGTAACACAGCAATACATAAACATAACAGAATAGATTCAGATCCAGAAATACAATTACATAGATCTTTGCAACTCAAAGATAGAAAATGCACAATACAACAATTATCAATAATTCTCACAAGAGTACTCATAGATTCAGTTCTCTATCAATATCTCGTATTCATTCATTCATCAATTCTTCCCTACAATTCCCTTCCCAACCTTTGCACACAGCAGCAGGGTCCGCACACAGCCAGCAAGAGTCCTTTCCCAAAAACCCAAACAGATAGCTTAAACCCCAAATCGCATCAATAGATCATCATTCTTGTGCTTTACAATACAAAATTCTCCTCTATTTATAACAATCTAGCCTAGACATTCCTATGGTCCACAAACCGTGGTTTTCAGACCCCTAGTTTACCCTCTTACCCATTACAATGCGTTCGGGGCTTTAACCCACCCCAAAACCCCTGCGCTAGAATAAATCTAATAAAAAATATTCAAAATGGACCAGTTTCGCAACTTGTTAGGAGACCCTATTCCAACACCTAGCCACATTGTCAGACATCATTTCAACAATTTTGAAGAGTTTTGAGTCATTTTTGTAAATTCTGTGTTTTATTTGAATTTTTGGACAGTTAGGTCAAAGAGACAAGTGCCAAATGCGCAACACCCTTGGAGTTGCACTCTTTTTTGAGCCATATTCTTAGCAAAAGGCCACCACCACTAGATGAAAAATATTCAATACATCTCATAAAGCCACTTTGCAGGGCTTGGTTTGCAAAACAAGTAGGTGAAAATGTCAAAAAACCACTAAAAAATCATGTTTCTGCCTCATTTTTGGCCTTGGCGCTGCATGCCAAGCAGTCTTGGGAGAAAGGAGTTTTGACAGGGAAAATGACCTTTATTTTGAAAACTGACAGCAGATCTGGAAACTAGACTTGAAGGGATTTCCAACATGCTATCTTGGATCTAATTTGGACACCTAAAGTCAAAATCAACCTGGAGTCAAAATCAACCTATAAGATAGAGGGTGTGTTTTCTTAAGGGATGGCACATTTACGAAAGAGGGGGCGTGTCTGACAATTTGCTGATATTTTAAAATTTCACTGCAAATTTTACTGTTGTCTTGAAAATCATGATTTCACTTATGTAATTGAGCATGGTAAATGTAAATATGGTATGGATAAGCTACTTAGGGGTGGATTCATGATGTAAATGTACTCATTAAATTCAAATGAATCAGTTTCAATGTAATTAGGGAGGAGTCACTTAGAGCTCTCTACACTCCAGCTTTCATTTCAGAATTTTGTGGATCTCATCCTCAACTCAGGAATTCGACCCCTAAGGATGAGATAATGTAGTTTTTATGTCTATATATTCCCTTTCTTCACACTTATCAAGGGTTGGAATCAGTTTGGATGCTAGTGTATTTATCAAGAACCAGTTTGGCCTGGAAATTAATGAAGAATTGCAGCTATTTCCTTCAGATTCATGTGGCATGAATGTTTGGAATAGTTTTTTCTCTGTGGTTATTTGTATGAATGTATTGTAAGCTCATAAAAATTTCATGTCTATTATATTATAAATTTCAATTTGATAGGCAGAATACATGTTTTCCATGCTCTGTTTTGGGAAATTTGTCATAATTTGTCCATTTTCTTCAGTTTTGGAAGAATATATCTCCTATGCTCTTCCTATCTCCTCATCAGTCTAAAGCCATCTCACCAAATCATATTTAAGTTCTAAGCCTTCCACCAACCTTACCCCATCGAATGGACTACAATTCCATCTCATTTTGCTTGACCTAGTCCCCTTGAACTAATCCTCATCCAGCAAGCCAACCCTAATCAAAATCAAAACAAAACTTTCTACACTTCTTAGCTAGCCTAAAACCTTTTCATCCAACCCTCTTAGCTATGACTTTTGTGGAGAGATCCCTCTCCGACTTGGTAGGGCTAGATACCAAGCTAAAAGGTTGGTTTGTGGTTACCTCTGTTGGGATCTCCTTTTCAACCATTTTGATCTGGTAGACTGTTAACAAAATGCACCACGAACCAATGAATTCCATGACAGATTCACCATGCAGTAGTTTCCCAGAAATGCACAAAGAATCATGCCCAATAGTTTCCCCAAAGAATCAAAAAGACTCATGCCCTAAAATCCATATGAATAGGAGCTATGTCGACGGGTACAGGCAGGATAAATATTGGTCACTGAAAGCTAAGCGATTTATATCCATCCATGTGTCCTGGAGGCTCTACCCCAAAGAATTCTTGGGTAGCCCATGGAAACCTTGACAAGTGTTGGCTGTGGAGCCTAATTATCTTGTTTATTTTGTATCACAGTGTTGGACCCATATACCTTAATGGGGGTGGCAACGTCGCCTGTAATTAAACGTTGCCTGGGGGGTCCAGGGGGGGGAGGCTACGACTTTATGGAGCCCCCCCCTGGTAGGGGGTTTCGGGGGCAGTGCCCCCAAAGCTAAAAACAAATGTAAAATTTCCTTGTAAAAGTATAGTAATTTCTAGTCAATCTAGGTAGTTCATTAGGCAGATGATATGACGGTAGAAGCTATGTTTAGTTTAGGGTTTTTTCCCTAGAAGGCAACCCCTCGCTTGTATGAGGGTATTGTATTGCGGTTGTGTATTGGATGTGTATTCTCAGAGCGAGAAATAGATAGGGAGACTGTGAGAGAGAACAGAGGACATTGCAATGGATCTGCTGTAGGTATTGTCTCTTCATTTTGTTGGATAATAGGAAGGAATGATTGGCTGTTCATGGTGGACGTAGCCCAAACTAGGTGAACCACGTATATCTGTGTCTCTCTGGTTCTATGTGTTTTGTGTTCTTGTGTTTTTCCGCATATTTTATGTGTTTCATTGCAATGTAATATATATATTTTTCTAACAACAAGATTCTTCCGCCAGGGTGACGTAATAGGTGGGGCTTTATGTTAAGTATTTGTCATATGAGGGTGGAGGACCACGAAATCACTTATAATGTGAAATTTGATTTTACCATATGGAGTAATAGTAGGAGGGACCCACATCTAGCATTTCAGGTGACGTGTCCTCACAGCCACATGGTGTGTCGAGAGGAAAGATATGTGTCAACTAAATTTTAGGTTTTTGCAGGGCCATGTGGGTTGAAAACAAGTCACTTTTCTAATGATGAGGTCACTTTTATTCCAATGAAAATGGAAAAAGGAACTAAGTCATATCACCTAGGGCGATGCTTGTAGCAAGTGGGATCTAATATTCTCCAAGTAAGGGTCATTTTATCTTGTATTGGGGCTCAATATCAGTCTCTAAGGATGAAGAGGCAATATTGCATTGTGTTTTCACCCTAGAGGAGAAAATGGGTTGCATAATCATAAGTAAACTCAATGAATAGAAGATGGAGGCATTACACTTCTCATTTCTAAAGTTCACTCCACCATCATAATATTGTTGTTATTTTTTCTTATCAAATGCATTGCCATGGTTTCTATTTAGAAACCAAAGTTGAGTAAGAAGATGAGTTGATTCCGATGGGAACGAATATTTTTTAGAATGTGCTTCCAGATCCATTGCATGATATTTTTTAATTATTGATGTTTCAAACCCGCTTATGAGGTTCATCATCAGGATGAGAATGTTGAAAAATTTTAATCATGCTAGCAAGTAATATATAGGAAATGGAGATGTATTAGGTAGAAAAACCAACACATAAAAACTAGAAAATATGGAGGAATATATTATGTTATATATATATAACAATGAATACTAATATTAATAATGTTAATTTGAACTATAGGTACCCATGTGCTTGATATGACCAAAATCAGGGTCAAATTTTCAAATATTGACGAGATGGGAAATATAACTAGGATTTTGTTCAAACACATATTAGTTCCAAGTTATATTTCGAATTTATAGGCCAAAGGAATCTTTTATTTGTAGATTTAAAAGGCCTTTGCAACTATAATGACTTTTTAGGCACAATTGGTGCAAGAATAAAGGGATACCAACATGATATATTAAATTGTCAACATAAGGTTTGACCCACAATAATAGATGGATAGCCTAAATGATCTAGTAAATGGTCAATTTAAGGTTTAACTCCACTTCATGGTGTATAAAGGGCCTATAAATCATGCATTTTAGTATACTATGTGAGTTATATACATACCCATGAAATTTCTAGGTGACATTAGTTAAATGTTGTAGTTGAGAAAGATTAGGGTGATAACAAGGTTGTGTAAACCAATAATAGTACCTAAGGTTTTGTGGGAGGATTTGAGTGTCTATATTTTTGTTAGATTTCCAAGAGTACAAAAAAGTAATGATAATATGTTTGTTATAGTTGATGGGTGGGTGCAAGCTAATGATGGTCTCTTATGATGTGTTAGTGGAAATTGAAACCTGGAAAAGCAACAACATGTTAACTTGAAGGGATGATTACATATAATTATACAATTATTTTGAAGATGGTGTAACAAAATGAAATGTAAGAAAATGAATTAGCATTCAAAATATATAATTTGTGTTTATCGAAATTGTGTCTTACTATATTAATTATGAGTTTTATTAACAATGGTATGTTATTTTTCTTGCAAAATATAATGCATATGTTTTCGTTAGCGCAACATTTGAGTGCCTAAATAAATGAATATTTATATTAAAAATTCTAGAGTTTAAGAGAACAATTTGTTCTTGTGCACAACTAATTTTTCCAAATTTATAATCTTAACTTTATGTATTTTTTAGATTAAGAAAGTAGTTATATCCTTGAAATTACAAGGCATTTTGATTTGGAGGCATGAGGCAGGCACTATGATATGATTCAGGCAAGGGATGCACTGTGCTGGTTCCACATATGGAACAATATTCCACCCCCTGGTTGTTACATGGAAACTTGTTTTCATTTGTTCATGCTTCCATTTACTAATGATGTTCTTATGATTATGGGAAGCTCTATTGGGGGAGTGGCACAAGATATGAAGGTTCCCATTGGGATTATGATTCTCCATACTTCAAATGTAATATTCCCATTGGGAGAATGTAATATCCCAAATCTGGAATAGCTAGCAAGCTTGCACTAAAAAATGAATTTCCAGCAATATGTGCTATAAAATAATGAAATGAACTCTTGGATACTATATATCAGCCAATATACAACCTAAATCCAAGAATAGAGATGAAAAAAATAAAACTAGGTAGGTTAAACAGATCTCCCACACCTGGGATTGCCAAAAAGAGCTAAAACCCCAAACACTGCAACACAAGAAATACTGCATAAAAGTGGTTGCGCAGTCTAAGAGAGGGTTTATACATATAGATGATTGATACAAATAGATCTGGAATAATATTACTCAATATGCTCATAAGAATGAGATCTAGTCTCCTTTATACAAAATACAAGAGAACCCGGCAAGGGTTTCTTGTCAAACACTCTGCATACAAAATGTGATATTCAAAAATTTACTGAATCACCACTGCAACACTAAAGAATAAGAGTGTAGAAGGCTGAAATATGTCTGATTTGATGTACATCCCTCAAGGGCTTCCTCCCATGAAAGGATGAACCTCTCAATCACAAGAAAGCACTGCAACGAAGCCACTAGACCATGCACTGAAGCTGCCTCCAAAAACAATGCATTCCCTAGCTGGAACAGCGCTGGGAATGTTAGGGAAATGTGTGGTTTTCTACCACAGATCTTAAATAAGCTCTAGACCTCTCCAAACAGGTCTCTCAAGTGAAGGAAATCTCCCTCCAAGGAGAAACTAGCTGAGAAAGTGGGATTCCAATCCCTTCCACTGCTGCACCCTGCAACACTGCACAATCTCCAGCATAAACTGCACTGCTGAAGTAGGCTGAAGCTTGGCCTGAAAACCTGATGTGGAAAATGAATTCAAACTCTCCCAAGAGGCTCCTCAAGGGAAGAGGTGGGATTCCCGCTCAGGAACACCCGGTGCTAAACAACACTGCTACCCTGCTAAACAGCAAGAGGAAGCAAAAGTCTAAGCAGAGAAGAATAATAACCTAAAACATGAAGAATAATGATGCCATCCTCTTCCTTAAATAAAACATGAGTTTTCTTGCCCTTGGCCCCACTCAATTAGGTCATCTCTATCCAAAAATTCATCTCCCTCCAAAACTGCGTTATTCCTTCTTGGATTCCTCCTCCTCCACAACTGCGTTGTTAACTTAGTCAAAGTGGACTGAATCAACTTGATATTATCCCTGTTCACACATGGAGATGTTTTATTAAGCTATAAAGAGTGTCCACTTTCACACTTGGAATTTTTTTATCCCTCCTCGAGAGATTTATGGGCTTTTCTACCCATTTATTCACCGGTTAGAGTTGTTGCTAACTCTAATGTTCCATTTAGCTTTGAGGCTAAAATTTTGGAACATTACAGTCCTCCCCTCCAAAATATTTTCTTGTCCTCAAGCAAATGTATAGGGAGAGAAAAATTTCTCCCCTCCTCATGTGGCCTCCCATCAATAGCCTCCATCACTGCATCAAGCTAATCTACAAATAAATTGTCATCCAATGTCTCCTCCCAAGTGTGCAAAACCAAATGGTCTACATCAATCAAAGGTGGAAAGTGTGAATGGAAACCTGCTTGATGTCTCATGGCCTCCACAAAGTACGAGTGATGACCAACATGGTGAATGAGTTCCTCCCTCATCCATGCTATCATCCAAATGAAATGAGTCATCCTAGGTAGCTCATCAAAACAATCATCAACCTTAGTTCTATACAATGTGTTGGGGCTACATGAAGAGATTAAGTCCTGCCATCCAAATGGTTTATCTCTCCATTTATGGTAAACATGGGGTTGCCTTTGTCCTTGGGCTGAAATGACATGGCCTCCAAGAATGGCCCAAGTTCCCCCATCAAACAATTCAGCCATGAAGTGCCTCCTCAAGTTCTCCAAGTGGCTCCTCTAATAAGAAGAGAAAAAGTGTGATGAGGCAATCATGGTTTGCCCATGGTTCCTCCTGAAATGTACAACATATAAAGTGGGGAAAATCATGCTCCCAATGGGCATCTTCAATCTCAAGCCCGCCCTCCAAACCAAACTTCCCATGAGAAAAAACATATCAGCAATACATGGAAGAAAAGTACAATAAAAACAAGTTGCCAAATGACAACCGGAGAGTGAATCATAGTTACACTCATGGAACCAGCGCAGTGCATCCTCTGCCTGCATCAAAATAAGAAATAACAAGTTCTTTACCAGCCACTTGTTTGCTTCCACGATCAACTCATAAGATGAAAACATGAAGTTACAAGATGGTGTCAATGGTTTACACCAAAAATCATGTGGCTTCCCCCACCAACCACCAAAAAGATAGCCAAAATCAATGCTACAAGTAGCTGCAAGTACATCATCATACAATATGCAAGAAGTGATAATTCTTCTTGATACATCAGGCTGCTCAAACAAGGAAAATAAGTACAATACAAAATGTGAAATTATACCTCCTCCATCATGTACTTAATATCTTGAGCTGAAATGACTCAACTGGAATCTTTCCCTCACCTCTAATGAGTAGGGAAGTGGTTGTGTCCTACTGTCTGTCATCATCTGGGCTATGCATATCTCCATATGCTGAAATATGTCATGTTGGATGCCCTCCCAAGTGGACTCCTCCATTAAATGGAAATATACATCAAAGTGCATGTAAAGGAATTCCTCATGTGCTGCAAGTAGCAATCTCTCCTTGAGACTAGAAGCTCTAGTCAAGAAGACTCTGCCATGTGAATATATGACCACATCATCCACCATATACTCATCATCTCTAGTCGGGTCATCGATAATCATGCATGCACCAAGATCCTTGGAGTACTCTACTAAGAGCTGAGATCTCCAATAAGGATCAATCCTCCTAAGAGACAACACTGGTGATCTGGCATGTGAAGCTCTCCTCATGCTTCTGTCTACTACTTTGAAATCCCTCATGCCAAAGTTCTCCTCCAAACTCTTCACCTCTCCAAAGCCCAAGAGTGGTGAATCCAAAGACAAGATGTATTCCATCAACTCTAGATCAGGTGGCCTTCCAGGTGGAATGCCTCCATGTAGTGAGACATCAATGTCAAGAGTAGACTACACATATGGTTTGGCAACCTTCCCCTACCCTTAGAGCGAAAATCAGTCTGCCTCTTCCTTGCATTGGCTCTCTGAAATAAACAAGGGTGTGTGCCTCTCATCAAGTGATGCTGCTCTTCCTCCTTACCTCCTCCTTCCGGCTGCAATGCTACACAATCATGATGCTCACTGATTGTGCTTGGACCTCCATGAATGAGATCCTGGGAACTTATTGTAAGTATATAAGAATCCCTTCTATTGGAGCATGTGCTCCTGCTCCCTCTGTATGAGGTATTGTATGTGTTCTAGATGTGACAGTGTCGTTGCCCTCATCTTCATCAATGTGTTTGGACAACATCTCAATAGTTGAATTCTCCTATGAAAAAGAGATCCCCATGCCCTCTTGTTTGGGAATATGAACTAGAGGTCTTGCTTTTGGCAATGCGTAGTGCAAGATACCACCTTCTTTCATGGTTTTCTAAAGTGGAGTTCCCTCCATCACCTATAAGGGTTTTGTTCTCTCAAGTTTTCCTTGTTCATGTGCCTTAGGAAGTTTTTCACCAAACCTTCCCACCAATGTTTCTATGAATCTTGCATGAGAGGAAGTGTTTGCATTCTTTAAAGAACAAGATTCAAAAATCCACCATGCATGGACCTTACCTCTGAAATGCAGCGCTGCAACTCTGATGGCCTCGTCTTCAAAAATATGGTGCTGCTAAAAATAGGAGCCTAGCTCCTTCACCCAAGCTCTGGTTGAACATGTGGGTGAGCCTCCAAAATTAGATAGAATAAATCTATCTGCATAATGCTGCTTGCTCTCCTCCACTTGGATCTTGGAAAACTTTGGAAAATCAATATGATCTCTAAACCTCTCAGTTTGAGATTCATACTCCTGCAACAAATCACTAAGAGTTCTCCTCTTAGGCATTCTTCCTCCTCTCATCCATCTCAAGACAAATCTGGGCATTTGACTGCGTTGTGCATCATGGTGTGTAGCTGCATGCTCACACTCACCATGTGCAAATCTAGATTCTACTCTAGATCCCATCTCCATTCTCATCCTCTTCAGCTCTCCTTGAAAACTTTGCATAGATTTTGGAAGAAGCTTTGTAAGCTTGTCTTCCTTCCTCCCTTAACATACTGAAGCCTTTTGATTTATTTCCTTACACCTTGTGGGAATTTTAGGTGTAACCCCTTGGAGATCATTCGGAAAATACCTCTCATCAACCAATCTCTTGAATCCAAAAGAATCCAAGTGTGCTAAAGGCCAAACACCAATAGGAAGTGACTCAACATTCATCATGGCTCCCCCAATATTACACCCTAAACCCTTATGTTGCATGCAACTGAATAAGGGTGCAAAGGAATGGATGTTCATCCCCCCTTGGATCAATCCCAAGTTGTACAGTGATGTGCAAGTTTTCTACTCCCCCACAACAATGTGTTTTGATCCTGGATCCTATGAGGACAAATTTCCAAGGTTTCCCATATTATTTTCTGAAATGATTGGAAATGGAAATACATGTATACCTTGGTGAGTCTTGGGAACCTCTTGTAGGGCTGCAAGAGTTCCTCTCTTCAATGTGTTGGCTGATCCAACTACTGCTACATATGGCTGCCCCTCCATGATGGTGACAATGCTGGTACAAGGCTCCTTAAGTGGAGAATAGGACTCCCCCTCCTTTGATCTTCTCTTGCCAAATCTTCGGATTATATTATGATTGAAATCAACAAAATTAGGTACTCCTGCATGAATTCCATGGCTGAACCACCAAAATCTTGCCTTTCCCTCCAAGTGCAGCGCTGAGATCTCCACAGCCTCTTTTTCCACCACCGGATGTAGTAGAAAAAATTCTTCTAGTTTCATCACCCAAGTCTCTGCTGCACACTTGAGTGATCCATCAAATGTAGATAACAGAAATATGTTGTCTCTCATCATTCTCTCACTACATAGTCTTCTTTCTTCTCTCAGTCGGATAAACTGAGGAAAATCTAGGGTCTCTTTGAAAGCCCTAGGTTGGCACTTGTATTCTGCCAAATACCCAGTTAGCATCTCAGGTTCTAAGTGGTCTTCTTGCTCTCTAATTCCTCTAAGAGAATAGGAATTGCATGGATCTTCTTCTTCCTCTTGAATCCCTCTAGAGGTTTCACTGCAGCTTTCTCCTTCTTGAAACCCTCTAGGAGTTCCATTGCATTCTACTTCTTATTTCTTCTTAGATATGAAAATTGATGAGAGAAATCTCATCCTCTCCATAATTTTTACATTTCTCTTTGCTTTATATCACTTTGGCTTGAAGCCCATAGGTTGAGCCAAATATCTTGCTCTGATACCACTGTAATATCCCAAATCTGTAATAGCTAGCAAGCCTGCACTAAAAAACGCATTTCCAACAATATGTGCTATAAAATAATGAAATTAACTCTTGTATCCTATATATCAGCCAATATACAACCAAAATCTAATAATAGAGATGAAACAAATCAAACTAGGTTGGTCAAACAGATCTCCCACACCTAGGATTGCCAAAAAGAGCTAAAACCCCAAACACTGCAACACAAGAAATACTACATAAAAGTGACTGCACAGTATAAGAGAGGGTTTATACATATAGATGATTGAGACAAATATATATAGAATTATATTACTCAATATGCTCAGAAGAATGAGATCTAGTCTCCTTTACACAAAATACAAGAGAACCTGGCAAGGGTTTCTTGTCAAACACTCTGCATACAAAATGTGATATTCAGAAATTTAATGAATCACCACTGCAACACTAAAGCATAAGATTGTAGAAGGCTGAAATATGTCTGATATTATGTAGATCCCTCAAAGGCTTCCTCCCATTAAAGGATGAACCTCTCAATCACAAGAAAACACTACAACGGAGCCACTAGACCATTCACTGAAGTTGCTTCCAAAAATAACGCATTCCCTAGCTGGAATAGGATTGGGAATGTTAGGGAAATGTGTGGTCTGCTACCACAGATCTTAAATAATCTCTATACCTCTCCAAACAGGTCTCTCAAGTGAAGGAAATCTCCCTCAAAGGAGAAACTAGCTCAGAAAGTGGGATTCCAATCCCTTCCACTGCTGCACCCTGCAACACTGCACAATCTCTGGCATAAACTGCGCTGCTGAATTAGGCTGAAGCTTGGCCTGAAAATATGATGTGGAAAATGAAGGAAAACTCTCCCAAAAGGCTCCTGAAGGGAAGAGGTGGGATTCTCACTCGGGAACACCAGGTGCTAAAAAGCACTGCAACCCTACTAAACAACAAGAGGAAGCAAAAGTCTGAGCAGACAAGAATAATAATCTAAAACATGAAGAATAATGCTGCCATCCTCTTCCTTAAATAAAACATGAGTTTTCTTGCCCTTCGCCCCACACAATTAGGTCATCTCTATCCAAAGATTCATCTCCCTCCAAAACTGCGTTATTCCTTCTTGGATTCCTCCTCCTCCACAACTGCACTGTTGACTTAGTCAAAGTGGACTGAATCAACTTGATATTATCCCTGTTCACACATGGAGATGTTTTATTAAGCTAGAAAGAGTGTCCCCTTTCACACTTGGAATGTTTTTATCCCTCCTTAGGAGACTTGTGGGCTTTTCTACCCATTTATTCATCGGTTAGAGATGCTACTAACTCTAATGTTCCATTTAGCTTTGAGGCTAAAATTTTGGAACATTACACTATAATATTCCTAAATTAGCTTGCAGCTAATAGGAATATTAATTTTTCCTTTAAAGACTAGATGGATGATTAAATGGGCGAGGCTCATAAATTGCTCAACTATGAATAAAAATCCCTCCTAGTGTGTAAAGGGATCATGAAATAACCAGATCAAGCATCCACATGTGTGAACAATGTCTAAACTATGTGGACAAGGTTAAGTTTGACCAAGTCAACAACATTTATTCTCAAAGAGTGGATCCTAAATAAAGACAGCTCAATGTGAATTAAAATTAAGCTAGCTAGTTAAAATGAAGACACCTTGAGTGTGAAAGAGGTTGATCACTTGACCAAGTCAACCATGACCATATCTACAGAGCAGTCTAGATGCATTGAACCTCTTTGAGGGACAGCGCAATTCTAGAAGAAGACTTTACATGTGAAAGAGGCTAAACTAATGAAGTGGTTTATGGTTTTGACAAGTCCAATCTTATAAAAGGAAAAGGAGAGCAGCAAGAGAGGGTTGTTGAAGATTATTAGTTTCTGAAGGTATTGTCTACTTAGATATCCCTTATTGGGTCTTCCTGTTTAGGAATCCCACCTCCTTCCTTGAGCAGCTCTTGGAGGAGACTTGTGCCATCTTGTCCACTATCACGCTTGGGCCAAGCTTCACCTTACACCTACAGTGATGATCCTATTGAGGGTTGGGTTGTCCTTGTGAGTTATAGTAGTGGAAGACACTAGTTCTGCTTAGATCTAGACTATATTAGTGGCTCTTCTCAGTGAGTGTGTCTTTTAACCTCCTAGAAGAGTGCATTAGCTGATTTAGCTTCAGATCCATACCTTGGAATCAGGCCAAAGAATTCTCAGTGCTTACAGTGCAGTTTCTCTCCCTGGACTGTGTTATTTGCAAAGGAGAAGTTGCAGGGTGTTTTGTCTGCATTTTGGAGGAAAGATCTCTGGTGTTAGGATTCTTCCTCCCACTATGGTGATCCATGGATTGGTCATCCAATGCATGTTTGTTTCATATATGATCTACTGTCCCATTGTATGATTCAGAAATTTCTAAATAATTCTGCAGATCTGCAACCTTAGATCTCAGATCTACTCTCTGTGCTTCATGTTTTGCACAAAACCCCAAGGGGAATGTATAGATGAGATTTTCTTGTACACAGATCTGAATTAGATCCATATTTTTATGTATAGAGCTTCTCTAGATCTGAATATTAATAAAATTCTGCTTCAGCCCCTAAAAATAACGCTGTCATGTCTATGCAATCTTTTCTTATGGTTGTAGCACCTCATTTCTGAGGATTTTTCCTATATAGTATCATTCTTTCTCTTGTACAATGTATGGGATGTAATATAACTCTGATTTTCTGTTATACATCTGATATTTTAACCTACATATCAGCATATTGCTGTGCTTCAGTGGATCTGCGTTATTTCTGAAGCAGTCCTTTGCATATCGCTGCAACCCCCCTCTTTGGGTGATTTTCAGCTAGACTAGTTTGTGGGAGATCTGTTTAACCCACCTAGTTTGATTTGTTTTTTCTCTCCTTTTGGATTTAGATATTAGATGAGATGATCTAAGGGATCCAGGAGCTTCAAACTCATTTCTGTGCATAGGTTTCTCAGAAGTGCGTTATTCTAGCAGGCTTTCTGTGTTGTTCCAGATTTGGCATATTATAGTGGTATCAAAGCAAGATCTTTGGCTCAACCTGTGGGCTTCAAGACAAAGTGATATAAAGCAAAGAGAAAGGTCAGAATGATGAAGAGGATGAGCTTACTCTCATCACTTTTCATATCTAGTAAGAACCTCCCTGAGGAGGTTTAACAAGAAGAAGAGAGAAGGAGCAGTGAAACTCCTAGAGAGTTTCGAGAGCAGGAATATCTCCCAATCAGATATACAAGATCTATACATGAGGAAAATTATAAATCTTCATCTCATGGATATGTGCACTCAGCCATATCACCAAATATTCAACATTCATTCAGTGATTTCTTCATGAAGAGGAAGAAAGGAGGTGTACCCGAAAAGGAGACTCTTGATGAGTATTTGCGAGAATATGAAGCTCAATATAAGGAGCTCAAAGATAACATGAAATTACAAGGGTTATAAAATATCAAGGAGAACAAAAGCACAAATGAGGAGTAGCCTGGTGTGAATAGATTCTTTCTATCTACTTTTGATGGGTCACCTAAATGTCTAGTTAGGGCTTAGGTGGAGGAGCTAAGCAACTTTGTGCAGCAACATCAAGTTTCAGAAATGAAGCCATCAGAATAGCAGCACTGCATTTTGAAGGTAAAGAACATGCTTGGTGGTTGTTTTAGTCTTTTTCCATAAGAAATGCAAATACACCTACTTATGCAAGGTTTATTGCAAGATTAATAGATAGGTTTGATGAGACTTCATATGTGACATCTCCTACTGAGACTATCAAACCATATCAGACAAATATTTTGCATAAGTTGGAAGGATCTATAGATCCAACCCCATTTTTGAAGACCACGGAAGAGGGTGTGAGCTTGTTTGATACTTTTCCCAGGGCAAGATCTCCTTTGGATGAAAGGCTTCCTTCTCAAAAGGAAGACATGAAGATTCCTTCTTCAATAGAAAACCAAGATCTAAGGTCTCTTATTGGAGGTAAGGCAACTTCAACTATTGAAGAGGAGAAAGGGAAGGTGGGAGATGATAACGCAGTCATGAAAATGGCACCTCAAGAACTTCATGAAGAGGAGGATGGAGCACTTTCTCCAAGGAAAGAAACTCTTGCACTCTTGCAAGGAGTTCCAAAGGGTCTCACACATAAAGCTCTTGGCATAACACATGAGTAGCATGTACCATCATTGAAAAATGATGATATCTTGAGGATAGAAGGAGGAAAAGAGGAGGAAGGGCACCATAAGATGAAGAGCATGAACCCTTCTCTGTTTCAAAGCTTGGAAGATTAAAGAAGGCAAGGGGACCTATGCAATAAAGGTAGGGGAAAATCTATCCACCTACTGTTGGCAATATGATGCAGAGTGTTGTCCTTGATGGCAACCCACTTGATGAAGATGATGGCAACCTACTTGAAAAAAAATTTCTTGACTTGATGAGCCTGCTAAATAATGTAAATCTGATTTATCTACAATCAGTGCAGAAGGTAATGATGAAAGGAATTACAGTATGTGCCAAAACATTGATGAAAAGTGTGTGTCTCAAGGCATACGCAGGTTTGTCTAGGCGAAGTAGCATATGCATGCGAGAATTAACGTCACAAGTCACGTATGCTCAAATGCGCTCTAAATATGTAAAACCAAGGGGTAAATACCATGGTTTTGACCCATTGTATTAAGCGTTGGTTTGTCTATGAGATCCCGTCCAGGAATACCATTGGAAGTTATGTGGTTTTGGCTCATGGTTCTGATAAAGGGTAACCCTATATAAGGAGAAGAAATTCATTGTGCAAGGGTGTGCATGTGTTGGGGCTTTGATGAATACTTCACTCTGAAGTATATCTGTATGGTTGAACCCTGTTCCTAATTGATAGATCTGAATCTATGATGCACCTATGAACATAATGAAGGCTCAAGATCTCTAGATCTAGAAATGGTGAATGTCAAGGATGATCTGAAAATAAGTGAAGAAGACCTGGCGCAATTCTGTTGAAGAGATTGAAGAAATCTGGGTAAGTTCATAAATCTGGTCTGTACTGCAAATTTTATCTTTTGTATATCTATACGCAGGTTTGTTTCATGAAAAGCGCGTATATACGCGGGTCTGTGGAAGGAAAAGCGCGTATGCGTAGTTAGGGTTTTTCTCTAGAAAATGCACTAAAGTATACGCGGGTCCATCTTCTGGAAAGAGCGTATATACGCAGGTCTGATCAAATGAAAGCGCGTATGATTTATGATCTAATGGTTGCTGAAGGTTGAATTTGTTTCTGCATATCTATTCTGAAGTCTGGGTTATATCTGATATTCTGGTTACAGTGGTTTCATTGTTCTGTTTGAAGCATTAAGCAAGTGGTGATGAGGGTCGAAGCCTTCAGTCAGGGGGTTGTAGCTCCCTTCCAGAATAGGCTGGTAAACGAGAGAAGGTTGCAGCCTTCTGCAGGTGGGTGCCTGCGTGCTGGTTTGAGTTTGCACCAGTACATGATTGTAAGAAGTTTTCTTAATAATAAATTTTGAAGGCTGAAGCAACGACAGTGGTGGTTTTCTCCCGAATTGGGTTTCCACCTAAAATCCTGGTGTTTATGTGTGTTGCATATGTGTGATGATTATTCTGTTCTGTCAGCACCTGCTTACTGTTTCTAAAATATCTGATGAATGAATAATGCAATGATATGAGTTAAGATTCAAACATGTAATTAGATCTCTGGACATACGCGAGTTCTGTAAAGGATATCCGCGTATATATGCTAGTTTCCTTTAGTAAAGTTGCATATGGGTTTTTAGAAAGGAAAAAGTAAAACTTTGATTGTCTGCACTAAATACTGATTCACCCCCCCCCCCCCCCTCTCAGTATTTTTCCCAACAATTGGTTTCAGAGCAGGTCCTTCTGAAAAGGCTTAACCGCTAAAGGAAGTTCAAGCAAGATGAGCAATCAAGAGGGAACAACATCCATCAAGCCTCCGCTCTTCAACGGAAGTAATCTAATCTTCTGGAAAATAAGGATGAGGTCCTATCTTCAGTCTATGGGAGCAGATATATGGGCCATTGTTGAACAAGGATATCAATATCCAGCCACTGTACCAACAGATGCAAAAGAAAAGAAGAATTATGAAACAAATGCAAAGGCGGTCAATGCTCTATTAGGAAGTCTAACTGAATCAGAATTTGTCAAGGTCATGCAGCTAAATATAGCAAAGGCAATATGGGACAAAATCATTCTAATTTATGAAGGTGATGCAAAGGTAAAAAGTGCAAAACTCCAAACTCTCAGAATTGAATATGAAAAGTTAAGAATGCATAGTGATGAGAGTATTGCTAGTTTCTTTTTACGTCTTGATGACATTGTAAATCGTATGAGAAATCTGGGAGAAACAATAGCAGAATCTACTTTGGTTGAGAAAATCTTGAGATCACTAACGACAAAATTTGAGTCAAAAATTTCTGCTCTTGAAGAAAAACAGGATCTTCAAAACCTTACTGTGGTGCAACTTCATGGCATTCTAACTGCTTATGAAATGAGAAGAGGAGGACCATCTGAAGTCAAAGAAGCCGTATTTAGAGCTTCTACAAAAGGGAAATAATTTCAAGAAGCAGAAGGATCAGGATATATTTCAGAAGAAGAGGAGGCAAACTTTGTAAAGAAACTTCAACTTGGTACAGGAAGGTTTAGAGGTAAGCTTCCTTTCAAATGCTTTAATTGTGGAAGATTTGGTCACTATGCTGCTAAGTGTCCTTACAAAGAAACACCTGCTAAAGGAAAGGAAGTAGGAAGAAGAAATAAGAACCGGTCTAGCACTAGAAAAAGTTACTATACTCATGAAGACAGTGATGGGTTATCTGATAGTGAGGAAGAAGGTGAACAAGATCTTAGACTTCTTATGGCTTTTGAAAATGAATCTAAAGAAGAAAAGGATAATTTTATGGATGCTCTATAGGACAATGATTTTATTAATGAAAATAATCAACTCAAAATATGCTTAAAAGAAAGTAAAATAATCATAGAAACTCTAAAAAATCAGATTGAAGAAGAGAAGAAGCACAATGAAAAATTAGAATTTGAAGTGATAAGTCTAAGAAAATAACTTGAGAAAGTAAAGACTCTGAATCTTAGATTTGCTAAAGGATCTGAAACCTTGGATGAAATTATCAAGGTACAACATTCTCCTCTTATAAAGACAGGTCTTGGATATACCGGAGAATCTTCTCAGGCTTCAGCACCAAACTATCTAAAAGAAGCTACAACTGGTCTACAACATTCTGCCACTCAGCAAAGGGATAAAGACCCCTCACAAGTAAAGCATGATCAGCTCAATTCAAGGAACTTCAACTCAAATACTCTTCAAAGGAACACCAACCAGCAGGTAAATTCAAATAGAATATTTCATGATCGCAGAAATTTCTACTTCAATGGACAATGTTTCTCATGTCACAATTTTGGTCATAAAGTTGTTCAATGTGTTGCATATAAAACTATCATGACAAGAGAAGCAAGAAAGAAAAGGACTAATATTGGAACAAAGAAGAATACCTATAACAACTTTTCTCCTCTTCAAAAATAAGTTGAATGTACTTATTGCAATAACTTTGGCCATGAAGAATCTGAATGTAGGAGCAAAGTCCAGCCAAAAGAACATGTTCCTTCAAGCACCAAAGTATGGAAAAAGAAGGATTTACAGGTTGAAAATTGTGGCATAGCTTTATTTGCAGAAGGTGAAGAAAATCAATGGTACATTGATAGTGGATGCTCAAAACACATGACAGGTGACAAGAACAAACTTCTTGCATATAGTGCTCTAGAAAAGGAAAAGAATGTTACTTTTGGAAATGATACACCTACTGTTATTAAAGGAAAAGGGTCTGTTTTCCTAAAATAAAAAGTGAAAGCCAATAATGTCATGTATGTGGATGGATTAAAACATAACTTGCTAAGTGTAATTCAAATGTGTGACCAAGGAACTGAAGTTGTCTTTAGTTCAAAAGAATGTGTGGTATGTGATCTTGATATAGGTAAAATAATTATAAAAGGAAACAGAACTCCAAGTAACCTGTATGTATTAAAGAACTGCAAAGAACAATGTTACTTGAGAAAATCTTCAGAAGATTGGTTATGGCATAGAAGGTTGGGGCATCTGAGCTTCTCTCAAATCAACAAGTCAAGCAGACTTAAAGCTGTTCGTGGTCTTCCCAATATTACTCTTCCTGAAAATATCATATGTAAATCTTGCCAATTCGGTAAGCAGACCAGAGTGCAATTTAATGCCAAGGAAGGATCATCAAGTGGGCCTCTTGAACTTATTCATACAGATATATGTGGACCTATGAGGAAAAAGTCACCACGTGGTGAAGAATACTACATCTTATTTATTGATGATTTCTCTAGAATGTGTTGGATTGGGTTGCTTAAACACAAAGATGAAGCATATGAGAAATTTCATATATTCAAAGCTCTGGTTGAAAATGAATTAGATCTAAAAATCAAATGTCTTAGATCTGATCGAGGAGGTGAATATACATCAAATGAATTCCTTGAATTTTGTGAACAACATGGCATAAAAAGACAGTTTTCTGTAGCAGGCACTCCACAACAGAATGGTGTAGCAGAAAGAATGAATAGAACAGTTCAACAAATGGCTAGAGCCATGCTTGATGATTCCAGAACATCTGACACATTTTGGGGAGAAGAAGCTCATACAACGGTAAATATTCTCAACAAGGCACATGTTCGTGTAAATAGTGACAAAACGCCATATGAACTCTGGTATGGTAATCCTCCCACTGTGAAGCATTTTAAAGTTTTTGGGAGAAAATGTTTTATCAAAAATAATGATGAAAATCTTGGCAAATTTGAACCAAGAGCAGATGAAGGTATACTTCTTGGTTATTCCTCTCAAAGTAAAGCATATAAATGTTACAATAGAAGACTTCAAAAGATTGTTGAATGTATTGATGTTGTTATTGATGAGTCTCCTGCAGCTCCAAAAGAAGAAAAACAAACAACAGATGAAGGTGATGATGACGTATATCCTTCTACGTCAAATAGAAATGATACGAACAGTGAACCCAATGAAGAATCCGGAGATGATTTATCTGAAAAAGTTCCATCCATATATGTTCAAAAGAACCATCCAGAATCTCAAATTTTGGGTGACAAGGGATCAAGTGTACAAACAAGAAGGACTCTTGTGGGATCCTCTAGCTATTTGGCATTTCTATCCACTTTTGAACCACACAATATCAATCAAGCTAGAAAAGATGAATGTTCGATTCAAGCCATGAATGAAGAGCTTGATCAAATTGAAAATAATCACACTTGGGAGTTAGTTCCAAGACCACGTGATAAAAATGTCATTGGAACTAAATGGATATTCAAAAACAAGTTAAATGAAAATGGGGATGTTGTAAGAAACAAAGCTAGACTTGTTTGCAAGGGGTACACTCAACAAGAAGGTATATACTTTGAAGAAACTTTTGCTCCTGTAGCTAGACTTGAAGCTGTAAGAATGTTTCTTGCCTTCTCAAGCTTTCAACAAATCAAAGTTTATCAAATGGATGTTAAATCTGCTTTTCTCAATGGTGATCTAGAAGAAGAGGTTTATATAGAACAACCAGAAGGATTCATATTTGGAAATGATATAAATCTTGTTTGTAGACTTAAAAAGGCTCTATATGGTCTCAAACAAGCTCCAAGGGCATGGTATTATCGTCTTGACAAATATCTTCATCAACAAGGATTTTCAAAGGGGTCTGCTGACAGCAACTTATACACAAAAATTGAAAATGATAAATTATTGATTGTGATTGTATATGTTGATGATATCATCTTTGGAAGTAATGAAGAATCTATGAGTCAGAAATTTGCTTCTGTTATGCAGCAAGAATTTGAAATGTCTTTACTTGGGGAACTAACATTCTTTCTTGGCTTGCAAGTACATCAAACTACAGATGGTATATTCTTATCACAAGCAAAATACCTTAAGCAAATTCTGAAGAAGTATGGCATGGAAGAATGCAAACCTGTAAGTACACCAATGATAACCGGATGCAATCTCAGTTCTCATGATGATTCTCCCACGGTGAATCAACCAAAATACAGATCAATGATAGGAAGTCTACTTTATCTCACTGGGACTAGACTGGACATTATGCATGCAGTTGGGATTGTTGGACGATTCCAAGCTAATCCAAAAGAGTCTCACCTTTACGCTGTTAAAAGAATATTCAAATATCTTCAAGGAACGCAAGACCTTGGTCTATGGTATCCAAAGAATGCTGATCTTACTCTTCATGCTTACACTGATGCAGATTGGGCTGGAAGTGTTGATGATCGGAAAAACACTAGTGGTGGTGCATTCTATATGGGACCCCGGTTAGTATCTTGGTTCAGCAAGAAGCAAATTATATTGCCTTATCTACAACAGAAGCAGAATATGTGGCTGCCTCATCTTGTTGCACTCAACTCCTTTGGATGATGCAAACCTTACAAGATTTTCAAATCAAATGTACACCTCCTGTCCCCATTAAGTGTGACAATACAAGTGCCATCAGTATCTCAAAGAATCCTGTTATGCATTCAAATACCAAGCACATTCCCATCAAGTATCACTTCTTACGTGAACAAGTGCTTGAACAAAAGGTGAAGTTGGAGTATGTTCCCTCCAAAGAACAAGTTGCTGATATATTTACCAAACCTCTGCCCAGGGAAGCGTTCGAATATCTCAGATAGAAGCTGGGTGTTGTCTCTGCCTCTCAGAAGTTCAGATCTGATTAAATTCAGAAGATTACATTGGATACACGGGTTTCCTGAAAGATAGTCACGTATATACGCGAGTTCATACACAAAAAACCGCGTATGGGTGGTTGCTGACAAAGTTTCTGGGTCAGCATTCTTCAGCGCAAGCTATGGTGCTATTTGGTATCTCTGATGCTGTATGGCTTCTCTGGTGATGTTTCAACTCTTATATTTCTATTTCATTCTTTGATATTAGGTGAAGATGCCTTGATGATTGGCTGTTGAAAGTGTTCAGGTTACTCAAGCTAAGGAGGAGTTTTTGGTCATATGAAAAGGATGCACAGTTTCAGGGGGAGCATTAGCCTAGCTGAAAATAATGCATTGTTGGCATTATGATGGTTCTGAAACTTGATCTCTCTCTTGAGGTATTTTTGTTTTTGGTTGTGAAAAGTCATACTTGTAAGTTGATGTAAAGGTCATGTTGAGACCCATGATGTAAATTGAAATATTCAGTCATGTAAGGACTTGTTCATTTTTGTAAACCCACTTGGTTGGGTAGTTGAGTCAAAATGTGTAAACCCACTTGGTTGGGTATTTGAGTCGCATATGTAAATCCACTTGGATGGATCTTTGATGTAAGTATGAGTCTTGGTGATAGGAAGGTCATAGTAACTTCAGGGGGAGCATGGTAACTTCAGTACACATCAGATCTGCAGAGCTCTTATGGCTACATGAGGAGAAAAACCTTGTGTTGGTTTTGATCCACCCTTTGCCCTTGATGTCAAATGGGGAGAGTGACATGGTGTTTGAATCAGGGGAGAATATCATGGAGAATATCATGAATGATGGTTGTGCTTAATGTATCTATCCGTTATGGTGATCAAACACCATCGTGGTTGCCATTAAGTCCAAAGGGGGAGATTGTTGGCAATATGATGTAGAGTGTTGTCCTTGATGGCAACCCACTTGATGAAGATGATGGCAACCTACTTGACGAAGTTGTTCTTGACTTGATGAGCCTGCTAAATAATGTAAATCTGATTTATCTACAATCAGTACCGAAGGTAATGATGAAAGGAATTTCAGTATGTGCCAGAACATTGATGAAAAGTGTGTGTCTCAAGGCATACGCGGGTTTGTCTAGGCGAAGTAGCGTATGCACGCGGGAATTAACGTCACAAGTCGCGTATGCTCAAATGCGCTCTAAATATGTAAAACAAGGGGTAAATACCATGGTTTTGACCCATTGTATTAAGCGTTGGTTTGTCTATGAGATCCCGTCCAGGAATACCATTGGAAGTTATGTGGTTTTGGCTCATGGTTCTAATAAAGGGTAACCCTATATAAGGAGAATAAATTCATTGTGCAAGGGTGTGCATGTGTTGGGGCTTTGATGAATACTTCACTCTGAAGTATATCTGTATAAATGAACCCTATTCCTAATTGATAGATCTGAATCTATGATGCACCTACGAACATGATGAAGGCTCAAGATCTCTAGATCTAGAAATGGTGAATGTCAAGGATGATCTGAAAAGAAGTGAAGAAGACCTGGCGCAATCCTGTTGAAGAGATTGAAGAAATCTGGGTAAGTTCATAGATCTGGTCTGTACTGCAAAGTTTATCTTTTGTAGATCTATATGCATGTTTGTTTCATGAAAAGCGTGTATATACGCGGGTCTGTGGAAGGAAAAGCATGTATGCGCAGTTAGGGTTTTTCTCTAGAAAATGCACTAAAGTATACGCGGGTCCATCTTCTGGAAAGAGCGTATATACGCGGGTCTGATCAAATGAAAGTGCGTATGATTTCTGATCTAATGGTTGTTGAAGGTTGAATGTGTTTCTGCATATCTATTCTGAAGTCTGGGTTATATCTGATATTCTGGTTACAACGATTTCACTGTTCTGTTTGAAGCATTAAGCAAGTGGTGCTAAGGGTCGAAGCCTTCAGTCAGGGGGTTGTAGCTTCCTTCCAGGATAGGCTGGTAAACGAGAGAAGGTTGTAGCCTTCTGCAGGTGGGTGCCTGCGTGCTGGTTTGAGTCTGCACCAGTACATGATTGTAAGAAGTTTTCTTAATAATAAATTTTGAAGGCTGAAGCAACGGCAGCAGTGGTTTTCTCCCGAATTGGGTTTCCACCTAAAATCCTGGTGTTTATGTGTGTTGCATATGTGCGATGATTATTCTGTTCTGTCTGCACTTGTTTACTGTTTCTGAAATATCTGATGAATGAATAATGCAATGATCTGAGTTAAGATTCAAACACATAATTAGATCTCTGGACATACGCGAGTTCTGTAAAGGATATTCGTGTGTATATGTTACTTTCCTTCAGTAAAGTAGCGTATGGGTTTTTAGAAAGGAAAAAGTAAAAGTTTGATTGTCTGCACTAAATATTGATTCACCCCCCCTCTCAGTATTTTTCCCAACACCTACATCCACATCCTACTCTATGCCTGGATGCCTCTTTGCAAGAAGGCATTTCACCAGGAGAACCTCTTGATTGGAGGGAAACTAAAGTGTTCTCTCAACTATGGGTAGAATTTGCATACTTGGCTAAGGAGGGAGCCTTGGGAGAAGCCAGCACAACACAGAGAATCTCTCATGAAATCAGAATAGAGGTGAGAAATTTCCTAAGAGGGGAATTTCTATCTCCCACTCAGTTATCTGTGCTCAGAGAGGAGAGATCAGAATTCCATGATGGCATGGGCATGGGAATACATGGCAACTCCATAACTTTGGGGTAGCCCATGATATCTTCATTCAAAAAGAATATTTCTGAACATGGCAAGGGGATGCTAACCCTCTTGCATGCATGGGCCAAAATGAGGAAGTATTGGAAGACAAGGACTTTCCAAGGGGAAGTTGATTCCACCTACTTCAATCTTGTCTTAATCAAGATTAGCTGCAAATGAGGCAACAAAGGGGAGATTATGATGCTCCAAAATGTGATTTTGATATCAATGATGTCAAAGAGGGGAGCCATGAAATGACAGGGGTTGCATTTCATACCTCTACAGCGCTGTCATTCTTGGGAATCCTGGATCCTTAGTGGGATTCCCAACTCATGATGGAATACTCCAAGGACCTTTTCACATGTGGGATTCTTGATGGGGAAGTAATGGATGGGAGGTTTAAGGTAGTTGATGGATTCATTTATTTCTATAACCTTATCCTTTTGGTTAGAAACTCCAAGCTCAAGGAGAGACTGCTAAATGCAACCTATGAGATCCTGCTTTCCAAACCCACTGGTTTCATTAGAGCATATCATACTATCTTTAGTGGATTCATATGGGAATGTTTCTAGGAAGAGGTGCACTCTCATATGAAGATGTGCATGGATTACTTGCTAGATTAGGATGAACATAGCTCTTGGGAAGAGCCATCATTCACACCTTCTTACTCACTAAGTGTGAGAGGGAACTCATCCATGAGTTACCTCACTGATGTAAAACAAGTATATAGAGGAACTTGTCTCTCTGAATATTATGATGTATCTCCTATATGCTTATATTTTTCTAACACTCATTTGTATAACATTGCTCCAAGAGGAGGCACTATTTATGATGGGTTTCATGGACCACTCAAGGCCATGAACTATGTTGATGCAAGTCATTCCTTGGAGAATCTTGGAAATTTATTTTGTCCTTCATGGTGTGATACTCTTAAACCAACTATGATGCTCATTATCCAAGCATTCAAGAGGAATGGGGCAGCAAGAAAGTGTTGGGGAAGGCACTTGTCATCTCTTATTCTATGGCAGTTAAGGGTAAAACTACGATGGTTGCACATGAGGGAACATATTCCTTCTCCTTTATCATACATGGCAGCTAGCATGCTTCTAATCATGATTCCATGTGTTGGAAATGTTCCTACTCTTGGGAACATGGTTGGAGGAGAGGCACATTGGTGGGATGTGTCCTTGGGGGAAGGAGTTCCCCACTCTTTTTCCACTGCATGCTTCAATGGGATCATGAGATATTGTATGGCCACTATGATAGATCACTTATCTCCTTGTAGAGTGAGCCATATGTTTGTTGGGAACAAGCCTCTAATATGTATTGGGGAGAATTTTTTCTATGGATTTCCAAGCTGGGAGGTGATCCACTTCATTTGGATGATAGCATGGAGATGGGAGTCTTTCATGAATAATGAAATTCCCCATGATTTTCATCACTTCTATCTTGAGGAGGCCATGGATCAGCAAGAGGGCTTCCACATAGACCTTCCATTTCTTCATAATGAGAGCCATTGGGTTTATTCACCAAAGGCCAACTTACACATTGAGGAGGGACCATTGAAAGACAGAACTATTGCAGAAAATCTAGAGCAATGGTGGAGACTATTGGAGGAGGGGGGCACAAGAGAAGAAGGGGAGATTTTGCAGCACCCTTGTAGTTGCTTGAGGACAAGCAACATTTGGGAGGGGGAGACTGTAATATTCCTAAATTAGCTTACAACTAATAGGAATATTAATTTTTCCTTTAAAGACTAGATGGATGAATAAATGGGCAAGGAGGCTTATAAATTGCTCAAGTATGAATAAAAACCCCTCCTAGTGTGAAAAGGGATCATGAAATAACCAGATCAAGCATCTACATGTGTGAACAATGTCTAAACTATGTGGACAAGGTCAAGTTTGACCAACTCAACAACATTTATTCTCAAAGAGTGGATCCTAAATAAAGATAGCTCAATGTGAATGAAAATCAAGCTAGCTAGTTAAAATGAAGACACCTTGAGTGTGAAAGAGGTTGATCACCTGACCAAGTCAAACATGACCATATCTACAGCGCAATCTAGATGCATTGAACCTCTTTGAGGGACATCGCAGTTCTAGAAGAAGACTTTACATGTGAAAGAGGCTAAAATAATGAAGTGGTTTAGGGTTTTGACAAGACTCCAATATTATAAAAGGAGGAGGAGAGAAGTAAGAGAGGATTGTTGAAGATTATTATTTTTTGAAGGTATTGTCTACTTAGACATCCCTTGTTGGGTATTCCTGTCTAGGAATCCCACCTCCTTCGTTGAGCAGCTCTTGGAGGAGACTTGTTCCATCTTGTCCACTATCAGGCTTGGGCCAAGCTTCACCTTTCACCTACAGCACTGATCCTGTTGAGGGTTGGGTTGTCCTTGTGAGTTGCAGCAGTGGAAGACACTAGATTTGCTCAGATCTAGACTTTATTAGTGGCTCTTCTCAGTGAGTGTGTCTTTTAACCTCCTAGAAGAGTGCATTAGATAATTGAGCTTTAGATCCATACCTTGGCATCAAGTCAAAGAATTATTAGAGCCTACATCGCATTTTCTCTCCCTGGACTACGTTATTTGCAAAGGAGAAGTTGCAGGGTGTTTTGTTTGCATTTTGGAGGAGAGATATCCGGTGTTAGGATTCTTCCTCTCACTGTGGCGATCCATGGATTGGCCATCCAATCCATGTTTGTTTCAGATATGATCTGTTGTCCCATTGTATGATTCAGAAATTTCTGAATAATTCTGCTGATTTGTAACCTTATATCTTAGATCTACTCTCTGTGCTTCATGTTTTGCACAAAACCCTAAGGGGAATGTATAGATGAGCTTTTCTTGTACACAGATCTGAATTAGATCCATATTTTTATGTACAGATATGTTCTAGATCTAAGTATTAATAAACTGTTGCTTCAGCCCCTGAAAATAACATTGTCATGTCTATGCAGTATTTTCTTATGGTTGTAGCACCTCATTTCTAAGGATTTTTCCTGTATTGTCTCATTCTTTCTCTTGTACAATGTATGGGTTGTAATGTAACTCTGATTTGCTATTATACATCTGATATTTGAACCTCCATATCAGCCTATTGTTGTGCTTCAGTGGATCTGCGTTATTTCTGAAGCATTGCTTTGCATATAGCTATAGCCCATCTCTTTGGGTGATTTTCAGCTAGACTAGTTTGTGGGAGATCTGTTTAACCCACCTAGTTTGATTTTTTTTTCTCTCCTTTTGGATTTAGATCTTAGATGAGATGATATAAGGGATCCAGGAGCTGCAAACTCATTTCTGTGCATAGATTTCTCAGAAGTGCGTTATTTCAGCAGGCTTGCTGTGCTATTCCAAATTTGGGATATTACATTTTTGTGAACAACTAATTTTTCCAAATTTATAATATTAATTTTATCTATTTTTTAGATTAATAAAGTGATTATATCCTTGAAATTACAAGGCCTTCTATTAGTGCAAGCTAAAAGAGTATTAATATTGTTAAACAATCTTCTTCTTCTTTTCTATATTGTAGGCCTCAATGTCCTCTAATGTACCATATAATTTTATTTTAATTTTGTAAGGTGAGTCAATTAATTTATATTAATTTTTAGAATAAAATATACATAACATGTGTCTAGAAGCTACTAGTTTGCTACATGGGAAACCATACTAGTAGAAAAGTCTCCAAATTTTAATATTATGTATTGTCAACACTATAAGTCTATCATCTAGTGTAAAAGAATAACTAATAAAAACATATTTCCAAATATTAAAAATTAAAACTACACCATTTCCATAATAAAAAACTATAACAAAAATGTAGGCTTACCTTATAATGTTATATGAAAGGAGAGTCCACCTCAATTGGTGGTTATGAGTCCTTTTCTTACTCGAATGGAATGAAGGTGATGCCTCCAATATTCTTGGCCAAGACTAAAACAATTTATCCAAATTCACCAATTTATTTGTAATCTGGCATCAATGCCACATTTGGGAGCCTACCATGGGGGATTTCATGATATAATTTAATTTCCAAATGGTTAAGACCAAGAAAAGTTACTGTGGAAATAAGAGGGATATATTTTAATATTTTGATATATGTTAAGATAAAATTATATTAAAAATAGTAAAAAATATCAACTTTTAAAAATATATATATTTATAATCTGCATAGTTAACTCCATACGTTTTTGTAGCTTCATGGGAAATGGATTTGTCTAGCCTGTAGAAATATAATTTCATATGTATTTGCAACCCAAACCACCAAGTTTATGATATTGAACCTATATCTAAAGAAACCAAGTCATTGTACATGTAATATTCTTGCTATACAAAAATAAATCACATGCATGTTCCTCATGCTAAAAATGTGCATATATTCCTAGCACTAGGAAAGTGCATGTGTTACTAGTAATGTGTGTTCACTCCTATAGACGGGACTTTAAACATGGGAAATAGTTGAAGTGGAGTTGGGGGTAAGGAGAGTGGGAAATGGTCGAAGTGGGGTTGGGCTTTCAAATCAAAAAATCTGGTGCAGCGAAAGCGTAGAGATGGAAAAAAAGTTCAATAAAGAAACAATAATACACACCAGCCATAAGACAAGTTATATATCGAAATTGAAGAGATGAAGAAGCTGATGTTGGAAGAATCTCTGAATATTTTCATTGAAAAAGGAAAAATCAAGGATTAAAACATATTACTAATGACTAGGCAAGTAAACATTAGCAAATCAAGAGGATAATTGCAACATAAAATTTGGAAACACAGCAAATTAAAAGTCACAACCATTGAAGCATAAAAACAAAGAATGGATGATAAAAAACATACTAAAGTTTGGGATCCAAGAGCAGCTTAATAAATTTACAAAACATATGGTCAGGAGACCATGTATTTCTTTTACCTAGGGAGTCTGATGTAGGTGCATCTAGCCTAGGGTCAAATTTTTACTAAGGGAGTTAGTTTACAAAGTTAGAATTTAATTAATTGATGTATTTTTCTATAGTTTTAGGAGAGAATGAGAAATATTGTAAATAGAATAAGGTTTGAGAGTATTTTGGAATGTTTGAGAGAATTGTGGATAAGTTATCTCTTATCTAGCAATAAGGGATTGGATGGGAGATTTTATGGATCATAATAGATATTGTGGGAGTTAGTTTAGGGATCTAGAACCTATTTGGTTTCTAATCCACTTGTATAAATTTATGTGAGCCATGAGGCATGCATGTATGTAGAGATGTGTAAGGTGTGAGTGTGAGGAATGAGAGGCCAAGCATGAGTCCAATAATCGTCCTGTAAATATTTTAATGAATTATTATTGAGTTTTTATGTGAATATTATTGGTGTGGAATTTCAGAATTTTATTGTGTGTGTTAATTATTAATGTGCAGGCCCTCTGGTTAAACATGCATCATTATGCTACTTCGTCCCAAACTTAGCGTGTGAATGCATAAATTCACTAATTGTTCATATACTCATATATATGTATATATTACGGGCTATATCTCTTGGGCTTATGGGTAATTACCGACCTGCTAGCCAAGAAATTATAACGCAATTATTCATGTGACTAACAAAGATTGAGAAATATTTTCATACACTTTCATTTAAACCAATTTTCAGGCTCAGGATTGATAGAAGAAAAAACCATTCCTAAGAAATTACTTAAGGAGCAATTATATACAGGAAATCACATTCCTTATTGCTAACATGAATAGTTCAGTTACCAGATATTCAAAACATTTCAATGCAATAACAAAGATTCCCATATCTCCATGCTTAGGAAATCCCAGGTTAATTTCAAGCTTAGAAATATTCGCAGGAAATGAAACATACCTTAAAAAATGTACACAAGATATTGATATTCCTCATGCAGGGAAAAAAACACTCCTCAACATTATATTGATATTATTTCAACACAATAAATAGAGACAAGAAAATCACATGCACAAAGACATAATATTTTACTTATCTTATAGTAGATATGGTAACTAATATTGAGACTCTAACTCTACAACTAACCTTAGACACACTACAACCAAGTCTTTATTGCAGTAACCACCCCCGAGCTAGATTCTAAAGCTTGTGGAGAAGTGCTTGTAATGCCCTCCTCCCACATTTACCCAAGCTAACCGGTCAACTAGGGTAAACATGTGACTAAGAGTTACTATGATATGATTCAACTCCCTAAGTTCAGTTACAGAAGTGGAACTGACTAAACAACACTTTATAGACCTCGCTCAGGTACTACAGGACCCCCAAGAGCTAATGCACCACTCCAGGTTTCTAACCCATGAGTTAACCTATACTTTTAATGAATTAAACTCCCAGACACTCCCATAATAAGGCATGCATGCAACTAGAACCCTATAGTTGCTCCGAAAATGCTGGCAAGTGTGAAACTATAGTCTTTTTTAGCTAGTTTTGTGCTAGATACTGTGAGATTTAAGCCAATTTTCAAGGCTATGATCCAAACCACCACCCAGAACTTGATGACACTTTCCAAGAAAATAAATGACACCAAGACAAAGCCTCTAACACAAAAATTTATCAATGTATTTAGCTAACAAAGCCTAACATGACAGACATTTCGTTGAACACGTCATGAACATGTAATCTATAGGTCATAATAGCATATCTGATCATAGAGGTCCCATACTTATCTAAGGTTTGTAAAAAAACATTAATGTCTAATCAAATTAGTTGCATTGTCATCTATTAGGTCATATATTCATTTTTCATTCATTTACAAATCAAAAAATGAGGAGAACCATACATCATCATTGTCATAAAAAAATGTGCATAACAAGCATATAAACAACATAATTAGCAAGGATACAACAACCATCATAATGCCACATATGAACTAGTACATTTTCACATAAAGTACCAAGGAAATTAACTCTTATTAATGAATGCAAAATCCAACCAGGCTTGGTACTTCCACGTTCCACCTGACCATATATTAGATGAACCAAATCTCTCTTCAACCAATCACCCCCATGCCATATTCCAAGCATGAATGTGGGCCTCAAAACCAAAAAAACCAATCAAGTCTTCCTGAGGCTAAAACACCTCACCCTCATTAATAGAACTAGGCTTTACCGCAATCCTCACCGGATCACTAAGCCATAAAAAATCATGGATGCCAATGGATTTTTCCACCTACACTGTGAGGAATTTTTTGGTCTCCTAGTATCTAGGCTTTACTACAATCCACAGTCTAATCCAAGGATCACTAGGCCATAATAGAGACACCACCCTCCAGGATTTACTGTATATCATGTTATTCACTAGCCAAGGATTTCTAGGAATGATCAAGGGTAACCACCTCTAGGCTTTACCATATATCTCGTCATTCATCGATCAAGGATTCCTAGGCCCACCGAGGCACACAATACCTGGATTTACCACAACCCATAGTCTGGTTCAGGGGTTACTAGGCTAGTCGTTTTACCACAATCCATAGTCTAGTTCAGGGATCACTAGGCCATTTTTTCTTTTCTTTTGGAGATCCACCTCACTTAGTTTCAAACTCATCCGACATTCTAGCTCAACTAAAATATGAGAACCCCATCACGCCATGGCTATCCGAAAATGGCAAGGCAAGGCTGAAGAACAGTATCACACCTGGAAAAACCCATGTCAATGACAACAAGAGAACCAAATAAACACATGCATAACAATGCATGCTAAAACTATCAAGGAAACCATACATGCAACTCAATAACTACACAGAATATTGATGTAACCACTTGATCCTGCTCTTCCTTGCTTTATATTTTCTTCCTCTTACCTTGTTTTTATTTTTTTGATACAATTCTAAAGTGCTCCAAGAAAAATCTAAGTTACCAAGAGTGTGACAGAGATATAGAATAGAGAGAGAGAGATCCAAAACTAAATTAACAAAAGCTACACACTGATACTCATAAACCTTTTTATCAATGATGCCCCTATTTTCTTCATTTTCCATTATTTTCCTTCATTTTCCTCCTCACATGCAACCTGTGACATTTCACCTTCATTTTCTCCTAATTTACATTGTTTTCATAAATAAATACCAATAAATGCCACTTTTCCTTTCCAAATCCTTTTTCATTACCTTTTCCAATTGCTTTTGCCAATTTCCATAGTCATTAATAAACCAAATGAACACCCACTAGGATTTTTTTCCCAACATTAGCTTGGAACACATGTCCCATGGCCTTGTTCTTATATTTTTTACATGTATATTTTACCAAGGTTGTTACAGAACCCTCCCCCTTGGGGGAACACTCTCCTCGGTGTTCAATGATACCTACATCCAGCAAGACTGTTGAAAACCAAAACATACTGCCCATGGAGCTTTACAACATAGCTTGTACAATATTTACAGTGAATCAACCTACTGAAAAAATGAAAATCATGTCATGTACTGGAGCTTTATTACAAAACTCATCACGGTATTTACAATAACAATCACATATACAACCATACTATCTATGGAGTTTTACAAATCTAGCTCGATACAATATTTAAAATAATATACACACATGCACATTTTCTCTTACCAGCAAATAAAAGGATACGATGCTTGCATCTACAACAAGGGAATCTACAGGCTCACACTTCCACCCTCAAATGTAGTACCAAGATTCACCTCCTTCCTAGGAATTCCATAATCCACTACCAAAGTCATACCTGCATCCAATTTCCAGCGCTACAATCATGTGCCACTTGTCCTCTTATTGAAGAGTTATCGTCTCATTGTTCTAGGGCACACTCCCAATGTGCATCTGATTCCATCGGGCAATGCTAATGACCAAACAAAATCCATCCCCGACCTTCCCTTCTCTACTACAGTCCCTCAGGAAATTGAATAACCCCCTTCTGTGCATTCACTAACCTTTGAATTTCCCTGACATCCGTATCCCAGGCGATCCATCCCTTGGCAAGGCTTCCTTGCCTCTTAAGATACAAAAACCAAGGCATATACCCGCCTCAACCATCATATCGATCATAGAATTCTAATGTAAATAAATGGACACTATTGGGTACCATTTTCCCACAATGGACCTGCTGCTGAAGGCTTTAACAAAATAATGCTTCTTGTTCCAATTTCTTTCCAAGATGTTGTTAATTCTTGTAGTTAATGTCAGCCACCCAACCTATCATTTTAATGCTTTCCTGTATCAAGAACATAATGTAGGTTTTAACCCTAAACAGAAATTATCTACACACGAATCTTATAACAGAAAATAAACAATAGCGAGAGCATAAAACATAAAATAGATAAACATAGAGATTTTCCCCTGGATCCCAAATCGGGACAACCAGCTTGATTTTTCATTATATTCCTTTTATTGTTACAACACATATATATACATGCCAAAGCATACCCTAATCCATTAACCCTAGATTATAACATAACCGTAGTTCAGTTGACCAGATCTACAAAAATACCAGGGGCTGAAAACCATCGTACCCCAACACCATGCACAAAACCATGGGCGCGGACTACCCACCGGAAATTAAGGACCAAAAAAATTTCGCCAGGGCACTGCCCCAGACCCCTTGCGCCCAGTGCAAAGGGTGTGCTATCGCCCCCCCTCTTGCCCCCTCGCGCGTGCTTAGTCATGGAAAGAAGATAACACATACCCAACATTCTCCCACTTGTTGTTTTCTTTCCGCAGGGGGCCACAGGAGAGCTTAGTCACTGGCCCAATTCTTCAACACCCATTATTTCTCTACACCAAGAGAAATTTTGAGTGCTCACAGACTTCGTCAATGCATTTGCAACATTCTTCAAAGTATCCACCTTTACCAGCAACACCCTGTTAGCCTCAACCATATCTCTAACAAAGTGATATTGAACATCAATGTGCTTTGTCTTTGAATGATAAGCAGGGTTCTTAGCCAAGAAAATTGCACTTTGGCTATCATAGTCTATCCTTATAGCTTGTTGTACCAACCCCATACTTGAACACAATCTCTGCAACCAAACTGCTTCCTTTCTTGCATGAGTGGCTGTTATGTATTCTGCCTCTGTAGTTGAAAGAACCACTACAAACTGTCTTTTACTCATCCAACTGATTGCGCCTCCAAATAGGCTAAACACATACCCACTTGTAGATCTTCTTTGGTCCATATCTCTAGCCCAATCTGCATCAACAAAACCATGAATGTCCAACATTCTTTCCAATCCTAGTCTTCCCTGGTAGCACAAGCCATAATCACTAGTGCCACGTAAATATCTGAAAACCCACTTCACTGCTGTCCAATGCTCCTTCCCTGGTTTGACATAAACCTGCTCAATACTCCCACTGCATGTGCAATGTCTAAATAGTATATACCATTGCATACATCAGGCTACCCACTGCACTTGCAGATGGAACATGGGACATATCCTCTTCTTCTTCTTATGTCTTGGGACACTATTCAGCAGGTAGCTTTACACCTATAGGAATAGGAACATTCACCGGTTTACTATCCTGCATATTGAACCTCTGCAATATAGTCTCGAAATACTTCCTTTGGTTTAACCAGAGCTTCCCCTCTGCCCGATCTCTTAATTTCCATGCCCAAAATATAGTTTTCAGCACCAAGATCCTTCATGTCGAATTTGGAGAACAATTGGGTCTTCAAATCTCGGATAATTTCTTTTTAATTTCCAATCAACAACATATCGACCACATACAAGACCAAATAAATAACACGGTCTGTTGTGTAACCAACTCCAAAAATAGAAGAAAAGAGATATCAACGCCTTATAAATAAGCCACTTCAAGGGGGCAACCTCCAATAAATTACATAAATGAACAATTCTTGGATGATACAATTTACAAAACCTCCTTTCTATATATAGGAGTCCATGTGGCCATAATGTAATCCTAGTGAGCCACAATGTAATCCTAGCCAACCTAACAAAAATAATTTAAGGGCACAATAATAACAAAATGGGGGTTACAAGGGTACAATAATAACAATAAGGGGGTTACACTAATAACAATAAGGGACTATACTAGTAATATAGGGACCTAACATCCCCCTCTCCTTCAAAAAAGTGTTGTCCTCAACGCTTGAGTAGCTCTGGGTGCTTCTATATAAACTTCTCATCCTCCCATGTAGAATCTTCAGTGGGTAAGTTCTTCCACTCGATGAGATACTCTGAAATTGATCGATTCTATAGCTGTCGAGTTCTTGTTTCTATGACCGCTTCAGGTTCCAATATGATTTTCCCTTCCTCATCAAGTTCTGGAAATATTGTTTGAACTAGAAGATTTTCATCTATAACCTTCTTTAAGCATGAAACATGGAAAACTGGATGCACTCGCGAAGAAGCAGGAAGCTCCAATTTGGATCCTTCTTAGCTTGCTTGAGGGATATTTGTTTGTATGGTTGTAGCCGTAAAAATACCCAATCTCCTACATCAAAACTTCTCTCGCTGCTATGTTGATATGCCTATTGTTTCATTCAATTTTGTGCCAAATTCAGGTTATCCTTTAAGAGTTGGAGAACTTCTTGCTGATGCTCGATGTGATCTTCCACTGCTTGAACCTTCGAATTTTCTCTTAAAGATGATGTGATGGATGGTGGATGATATCTATAAAGTGCCATAAATGGGGTCATTTTTGCTGCAGTATGGAAGGAAGTGTTATACCACCATTCAGCGAGAGGTAACCACTTGACCCATTGTGTTTGTTTATCGGATACAAAACAACGAAGATATCCTTGCAAACATTTATTTACTATCTCAGTTTGACCATCAGATTGAGGATGATAAGATGAGCTATGAGCTAATTGAGTACCCAAACAAGAAAATAACTCCGTCCAAAAATTTCCAGTAAAAATGGGATCTCTGTCACTCACAATAACCCTTGGGCTTCCATGTAGCTTTTGAATTCTATCCATAAATGTAGTAGAAGCTGTACTTGCTTTAAATGGATGAGATAATGCACAAAAGTGTGCATACTTGGTAAGTCTATCAACTACCACCATGATGACACTCTTTCCTTCGGACTTAGGTAAACCTGTGATAAAATCCATTGAAATCTCCCCCCAACGTTGACTTGGAATGGATAAAGGTTGTAGAAGACCTGGGGTCTTAATTGTCTCAAATTTATTCTGCTGGCAAACCAAACATTCCGCCACAAACTTTTGAATATCAGATTTAAGGCCATCCCAAAAAAAAATCTTTCTTCACCCTGTGGTAAGTTTTTAAAAATCCTGAGTGTCCTCCTAAAGGAGAAGTGTGCAATTCCAGAAGAATATTTTGTTTTAGTTGGGAATTCTTACAAAGATATAAGCGATCTTTGCACCATAAGGAATCATTTTTCCAACTAAATGTATCAGATGTACTAGGATCTTGCTGCAACTTTTGAATGAGTGTCCATACATCTTTGTCCTCCTTCCATTCATCTCTTGCTTCAGTTATCCAATCTGGTTGGATAATAGAAATGGACAAAGCAATGCTTCCACCTCTTCATTCTTTCTTGAGAGTGCATCTGCAACAACATTAAGCTTTCCTTTTTTGTAGATTATTTCAAAGTCATAACCCAACATCTTTGTGACCCATTTTTTTTGCTCTTCTAAAGATAGTCTTTGTTCCAAAAAGTGTTTAAGACTATCATGATCAGTTTTTACCTTGAAGTGTCTTCCCATTAGGTAAGTTCGCCATTTCTTTAGTGCATACAGTATTGCTAACATTTCCTTCTCATAAATAGGTTTTTGTAAATACTTTCCTTTGATTGGACGACTTTCAAAAGCAATGGGTCTTCCTTCCTGCATTAAAACAACACCAATTCCATTTCCTGAGGCATCACATTCCACGATAAAGGTTTTTGTGAAGTCTGGCGTAGCTAAGACCGGTGCTAGGCACATTGCCTCTTTAAGATGTTCAAAGGCCTTAGTTGCTTCAGAAGTCCATGAAAATGCATCTTTCTTCAATAATGTTGTTAGAGGTGCTGCTATTCTCCCATAATTCTTAACAAACTTGCGATAATACCCTGTTAACCCGAGAAATCCTCGCAACTGCTTTATGGTTGTGGGAACTTTCCATTCCTTAATGGCTTTCATTTTGTTAGGGTCCACTTTAACCCCCTCGTGAGATACAATATGACCCAGATATTCCACCTCTTGTACTCCAAAGAAACATTTGGACTTTTTTGCATATAATTGTTTCTCCTGCCATAGTTTGAGCACCCTGTCAACATGTTCAACATGATCCTTCCAAGACCTGCTGTAGATTAGTATATCATCAAAAAATACTAGCACAAATTTTCTAAGGAAGGGTTTGAAAATGGAATTCATCAACTCTTGAAATGTAGAAGGTGCATTGGTAAGGCCAAAAGGCATGACCAAAAATTCATAATGACCCTCATGAGTTCGAAATGTTGTTTTGGAATATCTTCAGTCTTCATTCTAATTTGATGATATCCTGAACGAAGATCCAACTTGGTAAAATAAATTGCTCCATGTAATTCATCCAATAATTCATCGATCACAGGAATGGGAAATTTATCTTTAATGGTGAGCTTATTGAGCTCCCTATAATCTGGACACATTCGCCATGATCCATCCTTCTTGTGTACCAATACTACAGGAGCGGAGAAAGAACTTTGACTAGGTTGAATTATACCCGCCTCTAACATTTCTGCAATCATACGTTCAATTTCACTCTTTTGGACGTAAGGATATCTATAAGGCCTGATGTTTGGAGGAACACTTCTTGGAATCAAATGAATAGCATCATCATGATCACGAATAGGTGGGAGTCCTTTGGGAGTTTCAAACACCTTGGAATGATTGTCCAAGACTTGTTGGAGATCTGCAGAAATAGATGATTTTGATGTCGGAACTTCTAGTGAGCATAATTGTGCAATTACCCCTCGTTGTTCTTTCTTTAGAAGCTTTGTCATGACATTAGAGCTTATTATCCTTCCCGGCTTCCCTTCAATACCCCGTAATTCGACTTCCTTTCCTTCTGAAGAAAATTTCAAGAAAAGTTCTTGAAAATTAAAAGCTACCGTCCCCAAAGATTGTAACCATTGTACTCCTAGTACAACATCGGCACCTCCCATAGGAATGGAAAGCATTGGACTAGTCAATACATATTCCCCCATGGTTAGCTTGATATTATGGCATTTTCCAGAGCGATTTATAGTTCCTCCATTTGCAACCATCACTTGACATTCTGGTGCTGGGTATAGGAAACAATTTAATTCCTTGGCTACCTTACAATGAATAAAATTATGGGTGCTACTGAATCAATCAAAACTATTACCTTTTTCTTCTTGATATGTCCTTCTATCTTGAGAGTTTGAGGAGTGGTAATTCCTGCCAATGCATTACACGATATGGTCGGACTCATTTCTTCCTCTTCTAGGGCTGGTTCCTGGTGTATATCCTCCTCTTGTTCATTTTCTTCTTCCTCTTCACAATCTATGTAAAATAATTTCTTCTCAGCACACTTATGACCTTTAGTGTATTTGCTATCACAACTGTAGCAAAGCCCTTTTGCTCTTTTTTCTTCCAATTGATGTGGTGTCAACCTTGTAGGTTGTGGAAATCTAGGTGTAGAAACACTTCCTTCTTTATAGAAGTGAGTGGTAGGCTTCCTTGTCGCCATAATTTTACATTCAATTTTTCTTGCCAACCTGAATGCCTTCTCCAATGAATCAGGTTCCAAAATGTGAACTTCATGTTGGATGTTATCCTTTAAAGTACTTATGAAGAGATCAATCTTGTGTTCCTCTGGAATATCAGTTACCCTTATATTCAATTTTTGGAAGTCCTCAATGTGCTCCCCCACTAAACCCTTTTGTTTGAGATTTATCAATTGGCTAAAGAAGGTGTTGCTCTTTGTATCCTCATAATGTGCTATCGTTTCCTCCATAAAAATTGACCAAGTGACAATTTTTTTACGGGAGCAAAGCCATCGATACCATACAAATGCATTTTTTTCTAAATGTAAAGTTGCAATGCGTACCTTTTGTGTGTTTTGCACGTTATGGAGATCAAAATATTGCTCCATCTGTAGTATCCATGTTACAGGATCCTTTCCATTAAACTTCCTCATCTCCATTTTTGGAATATGGTGGTTCTTCCCGCCAACATTAGAGTTTATGAAATCACAATTAACATTTATTTTGTTCTCAACATGAGTTTCTTCTACTATCTTTTCACCATTATGAAACATTTCTTGTATCAACTTTGTCAAACCTTCCATGTCTGCTTTTAGATCCTTCTTCATGTTTTCCATGTTGTCTTTCATGTCATCCATATTAGCTTCCATGCCATCCATCTTAGCTTCCATGCCATCCATCTTAGCTTCCACGCCTTTCTTCAAAACTTCCATTTCATTTTTTGTGGCTCTTTGCGAGAGCAAAATTTGGTGCACTTGCTCTTGTAATTTTGATAGATCATGTTGCAATTCTTCATCTTCATGAGTCATAGTAGAGCCTTCTGAAGGCTTAATGGGTGTTGAATTATTTTTACGGGGCATATTTTAGAATCTAATACTGATATTTATTCTAAAATATGCCCTTGGAATCAATTCAAATTGATTCTTCAAACAAGACTTATGCAATTCGGAAAAACAATACACACCTTTTTCTTGCTTTTGAGGAGGTCGATATTGAAATTGGATTATCTCTGTGATTGTAGCATTTCAATATTTGTATTTTAGTACTAGGGTATCCCTCTGAGTTCTCTTTCGAATGCCACAGGTCTAACCTGATTTGGATTCTCCAAGACAAAGTTGCGTCGAATCTCCCACAATGACCTAATTATGGACTAGTTTAGTAGAGTGAAGTTGTATGACTTTCCACGTGTCACTGTTTTTTCCTTTGGCTCTGAAATTGATAGCCAAGAAACTAAAGTCCGTTTGCTTGTGACCAATTTTTACGGAACTCCAATCCGATGCTCAGAGAGAGAGTTAAAGATATTTTCCCACGATCACTTCTTTGAGATGAAATTCGAGAGCCTGAAAAAGCACTACCTTCCACAGATCATATCTCTGAAAATATTGCGAACCAAGGTCTGAAATTTTTCAATGAGTTTACTCAATATTTTGGCTTCACACCCTAAAAATTTCAGATTGTGGACGTTCGTAGACAAAAATGTATTTCGCAAATGCCACGATGACCTGCTTAGGAGCCTGAAAAAAGACCTAACTTCCACAGATCATATCTCTGAAAATATTGCGAAACAAGCTCTGAAATTTTTAGACGATCTTCCTCATGATTTCAAATTCGCACCCTAAAAATTTCAGCTTCTGAAACTTCGTATAAAAAAAGCTATAGTGAAAATTCCATGATGACCTGTTTGGAGCAGCGAAACCCTAGAATCCAAAGCTCTGATACCAAATGTTGTGTAACCAGCTCCAAAAATAGAAGAAAAGAGATACCAACGCCTTAGAAATAAGCCACTTTGAGGGGGAAACCTCCAATACATTACATAAATGAACAATTTTTGGATGATACAATTTACAAAACCTCCTTTCTATATATAGGAGTCCATGTGGCCATAATGTAATGCTAGTGGGCCACAATGTAATCCTAGCCGACCTAAAAATAATAATTTAAGGGCACAATAATAACAAAATGGGGGTTAAAAGGGTACAATAATAACAATAAGGGGGTTACACTAATAACAATAAGGGACTATACTTGTAATATAGGGACCTATCACGGTCACCAATTAATTTAAAATAAACACAGTGATCCTCCTTGCTTCTGGTGAAGCCAAGTCCCCGTATATAGGTATCAAATTTCTGATACCACATCCTTGGTGACTTTTTTAACCCATACAGAGACTTCTTCAACCTGCATACCATTTATTTCTTACCCTTCACCATAAAGCCTTCAGGTTGCTTCATGTAGATCTCCTCTTCTAGATCCCTGTGAATAAATGTTGTATTCACATCCATCTATTCTATCTCAAAATAAAATGTAGTAGCAACAGATAAAAGTAATCTAATAGAAGAAACTTTGGCAACAGGAGAAATAATATCACCAAAATCAATTCTCGACACCTGGGAATAACCTTTTGCTACCAACCGAGCTTTGTATTTCTCCACCTTGCCTTCTACATTCATCTTCTTTTTAAACACACATTTTCTCCTGATGGGCTTCCTTGCTGCCAGCAACTCCACCAGATCCCATGCCTCATTTTTGTGTAAGGATGCCATTTCATAAACCATGGCCTCCTTTCATATTTTTCCATCCTCTAAATCTACTGCCTCCCTGACAGTCTGGGATCATCATCAGTTATAGTTAAGGAAAAATTTGAACAGAAAGCAGATGGACTATACCGTTCTGGTTATCTTCTTTTCCAAGCTAATCTTCTCATAGCTGGAGTTCGTGGCTCTTCCCCTTCTAAGTATTCTTCTATTGCAGAGTCTGATTCATCCTCCTGTAGCTCAAACTCTATCTTCTCAGGTTCCTTTGGTATGACTTCATGTTTAACAACATCTTTCACCTCTCTAAACACCACATCTCGGCTGTACACAACATTCCTTGTTTCCGGGTTCCAAAACTTGTAACCTTTTAAACCATCCTTATACCCAATAAATATGCACCTTTCAGATTTATTGTCCAACTTGGTCCTTTTCTGCTTTGGAACATGTACATATGCATCACATCCAAATACCCTTAGATGTGAAAGAGAGGGTTTCTTACCAGTCCATACCTCATGTGGATTCTTATACTCCAACACTGATGAAGGTGATCTGTTAACCAGATAGCATGCAGTCTCCACTGCCTCTGCCCAGAATTCTTGTCCTAACCCGGTACCACTGAGCATGCTTCTTGCCTTTTCCATCAGTGTTCTGTTCATTCTTTCTGCAACTCCATTTTGCTAAGTTATGTATGGAGTAGTCCTCTATTGTGCTATACCACACTTCTTACAGAACTCTTCAAATTCCTTCTTGCAAAACTCCCCACCATTATCTATCCTCGGCATCTTTATCTTCTTCTCTGTCTGGTTTTCCACCAGAGCCTTAAATTCTTTAAATATGTTAAATACTTCAGAATTCTTCCTCAAGAAATATATCCATGTATTCCTTGAGAAGTCATCTATGAATGAAACATAGTACACAGACTTTCCCAGTGAAGGAACTGACACAGGTCCAAACACATCACTGTGCACAAGTTCTAATATCTTGTTCTCCCTCTTAGCACCAGAATGAAAACTCACCCGATTTTGCTTCCCATACACACAATGTTCAGAGAAATCGAAATCCAGAGAGAAATTAGACATAACTTCTACCATACCATTTCTATGCAGTATCCAAAGGCCCTTCTCTCCAATATGTCCAAGCCTTTGATGCCATAGCATGGTCTTTTCTCTAGAGACAGCTAGGCTTTCCGCTCCACTTTCAGGAACCATAGAACTGTTACACCCATCAATAACAGTGCTACCTTGTAGCTTGTACAGAGTTCCAGTCCGAACTTGCCGCATTAATACCAGTGCTCCCCGAACCATCTTGCAAGAATCTTTCTCGAACACTGTTTTTACACCTGCATCATCCATCTTGCTTATAGGAATCATATTTCTGGCCAATGCAGGAATATGCAGAACACTAGGAAGTGTTCTAATCCTTCCACCTTGCAGATTTAGCTTAACTTTTCCACGTCCGACGATTCTGGCCTTCCTATCATCCCCTAGGAATACATCACCGCCATCATATTTCTCATACTCACAGAACCACTCCCTATGGGGAGTGAAGTGAAAGGATGCACCCAAGTCGATCAACCATGACTCATGATCTGCATGTGTATTTGAAGAAGAAGCCAAATACACATCCCCACCTTCATCCGAGGTGATTTTTGCTTCTGCAAAAGGAGCATCATCAGATCCCTTTCATTTCTTGGAGCACAGATGCGCACTCGCTTTGTGAGTGCCCTTCCATTCCGCATTTCCGGCACTACCTTTACAAAATTTACGGAGATTTAGATCTCCCTCTAGATTCTGGATCTCCCACTCGAAACCTTATTCTTGTTTATGTTTTGGGACCTTCCTCGTACAGATAAGGCATCTCCATTCTGGCCCTCCATATTTCTCCATCTCATTTCCTCCGACAACAAGGCTGAGACAATGTCATCAAAATTCAAGGTAGTTGTATTGCCACCTATTGCAATAACCAGACTATCCCACGAGTCTGGTAGAGAACACAACAAACTGATGCACTTATCTTCATCTGAGATTTTAATATCAACAGATGATAGCTGACTTACCACAGTATTGAAGGCGTTCAGATGCTCTGTCACCGAGTCTCCATCCTTCATCCTCGGGTTATACAGCTTTTTCCGCAGGAACAACTTATTCACCAGAGACTTAGATTGGTACAAAGTCCCAAGTTTTTCCCACAAATTCTTCGTTGTAGCTTCCCCAGATACATTCAACAATACTGAATCTGAGACACACAACCGTATTGTGCTCTTAGCCTTTCGATCTAGTTTCTTCCAGTCTTCATCTGACATTGCCGTTGGTTTAGTACCTGGATCTACCGTGATCCACTGATATTTATCCACCAGCAGATCCTCCATCTTGAGCTTCCACAACTCAAAACTCTGACCATTAAATTTCTCTATCTCTATCTTTCCGTTGCTCGCCATCTTCTTTCACAGCAAGAATCGATCCCACAGATCTCCCATTGAACAGGGTCTACCTCAGGCCCAAGCAAAAAAACCTCAGCAGCAAAGGCATCCCCTTGAAGCTGAAATAGCTCTAATACCAAATGTAGGTTTTAACCCTGAACATAAATTATCTACACACGAATCTTATAAAAAAAAAAAAACAATAGCGAGAGCATAAAACATAAAACAAATAAACACAGAGATTTTCCCCTGGATCCCAAATCGAGACGACCAACTTGATTTTTCATTATATTCCTTTTAGTGTTACAACACATATATACACATGCCGAAGCATACCCTAATCCATTAACCCTGGATTAGAACATAACCGTAGTTCCCTTGACCAGATCTACAAAAATACCAAGGGCCGAAAACCATCATGCCCCAAAACCATGTGCAAAACTATGCACAAAACCATGGGCGCGGACTACCCACCGGAAATTAAGGACCAAAATTTTTCATTGGGGTGCTGCCCCGGACCCCTTGTGCCCAGCGCAAGGGGGGGGCTATTGCCCCCCCTCTTACCCCCCTGTGCATGCTTAGTCATGGAAAGAATATAACACATACCCAACACATAATTTACATTAGATTCAAAATAAATTGAAATAAATCCAAATCATACCTCATTATGGGCCTGCCAATAAGGTACACTTGCAATCTTGTTCACTTCTTGTCACAACAAGTCAAACTAACATCTACACCAAATCATCATGTATAGACATATAACATCAGGTTTGCTCGAAAGAAACCATCATAATCAAAATCATGAATCACATATAATCATCATAAACCGTAATCATAGATCACATGCATAATCAAAACTAAAATAAAATACTGATACTTATCCTTTAATTGATATTTGTCAAAATTATTGAAATGAATTCACCTGATCTTATAATGTATTAACACAAAATACTAAATCCTTCTACAAATTGCAGAAACCAATTTCAATCTCACAATCACATAACAAGTAAGAGAAAGAAATTATCAACCACATAACAAGTAAGAGCAAGTAAGAGAAAGAAATTATCAACCACATAACAAGTAAGAGAAATAAATTATCAATCGCATAACACAAGATGTATCTAGGGAAATAAACTGATCAAAACCATGCTATCTATATATTACATAAAGTCAAGATCATGAAACAATATAATTTTATTTCCCTCACTATGAAACCTTTGCACTCTGTTGACTGTCTCACTTTGATCCTACTTTGATTTGGCACTAATCTAAGCAAGTTTGGTCCAATATTTAACCACTTTCTTTCCTCTGCCTGACCAGCATTTCTTACACATTCCTAGGCTAATTGAGCCCCTATTAATTAGGAAATTCCCAATTAGTTATTGTGCAATACATCCAAGGCGTCCTGAAGACCTCATGCATGACCTGTATAATTTTCTAATTATACAACTGATAGTTATCTTCCTTAACCCCAATATCAACTGCACCTTCCTTAGAACTGGAATGAAACAAATATTTATAGTGAATTATAAGTTAACTAATTGACCAATACTCATGAATTAAATCAAATTTAATTCACTGGACCTATCACTAGCTCATCTCTCAATTATAACTAGTTAAATGGATTTTAACTGAAATACTTGAGTTAACTAATTACAACTCACAAATAACTCAAACAGGGTCCGAAAAAGTAGGAGACACCCTACATGCCTCTAGTTTTACCCTCAACTTGAATTGACTGAGCTAAATAAGTCTTCATGACATAGTTAACACCTACAATCTATCATGTGATGGAATTACAATTTTACTTCTAATTTGATTAAGGTAAAATCAAATCAGAAGCCCACTGGGTGCCATTTTGGGTGCCATTTTCAATAGTTCTTGTTGCTAATTTCAACAATCCTTAGCTTATACATTTATCCTTTATCCTTTTTGTACACATACCGGTTAGTTTCCAAACCTAACAACACCTAGTGCCTTCTCTTCAACCACATACACATACACATAGTATGCATCACACACATACAACCACACATGGCGTGCAACACAATACAATACATGCGCCTACACCTGACATACAACACATACACCTACATCTAGAGTACAACACAACACATACACCTGCACCTGGTGTACAACATAATGCACACATGCACTTGGTGTTCAACACAACACAATACATATACATACACAGTACAAGACAACAAATACACATGTCACTATACCATGACTACACAATATGTATAACACAGTACCACACATACACAAAACAACATATATAACATTCAAACAATACCATATGTGCACAACACAACATGTATGCCATACTCACAATACCACATGTAAAATAGTACCACATGTACAACATGTACACAGTACCACCTATACACATCACCACATGCACAACATGTACACAACACCACATGTGCATAACGCCACCTACACGACGTGTACACAACACCACATGTACATTGCACCACCTGCACAATATGTACACAACACTACATGCACAACATGTACACATCGCCACATGTACATAGCACCACATGCATGACATGTACATGCCACTATATGCCCAAAACACCCCATGTAAAACATATACACAACAATAGTATTACACATCCATATAACACACATTAACTCTACCAAGCAACCTTGATCCTAGGGTCCTTTTACTATTCATGCATTTTCCAACATGTCGCTGACCACACTAGTTCCATTCTGCTAATGTATCTCTCGGCATTACCTGTCCATAACATAAACATATTCATAGTACACACATATAATATAAATTCATATCCACATGATACTAACCTTGTATTTCTCCCAGGGCTACTGTTCCCAATTGGTTCCTCATAAAACATGAACCTCTGCATACCATTCACCTGCATAAGCAATCATTCCTCCATGACAATGATTCATGATGACCCTATCAGACAACAACTTACATACATACATATATATACATATAAACATTGGCATGAAAAAATCATGATCCCTAACTTCCCAATCAGAGAACTACATGTGTGTGTGTGTGTGTGTGTGTGTGAACACTAGTACAAAACAATCCTAACGACCTTGTCAATCAATGACATACATACATATATGCATATATAAACATCAACATAAATCAATCATGATCTCGTCATACAACGACATGCGTACATGTATACATATATAAACATCATCATAATCATATTCAAAACATAATTACCATATTTCATAAAGTTAAGGTTAAGAAAACTTTCTTTATTCATGCACAACATGCACAACATTGAGAACAACAATTGCCAACTTAGACAAGGCATATGATCCCTCAAATCCATTTTTCTCTACATTTCATGTTACCTTTCCCATGATTTTCCTGCCATCATCTATGTATCCCAATGGACCCAACCAAGCCAACTGATTGTTATCTTCTTGCCTTTAACTGCCCTTATACATGTAGCGATCTTCATCCAAGTCTTACATTACCTCTTAGGATTCATTCATCTCTCCTTGAGATCCAATTACTTTCCATTTCCAAAACCAATTCCAAATACTATCACGACATAAAAGACAAGAGCAAGAAAAAACAAGAAGAAAACCATGAAAAAAATTGTAATACGACACCAAAAACAAAGTGGCATGGACATGCACTAAACACAATCAAGACCACAAATCAAGCACAATAAATCATAAAATATCAAAAGCATAAGACCAGAAATAAATAGCATGATTCAATCCCCATGGTTCCTAAGGAAAGACAACCTAGTCCTTCTCCAAGATTTCATGGTAGTCTATTTTTCATGCAATCCCCTGCATCATACCGCCATAAACACATAACTATTGGTGTATAAATAAATATAACAATAAATTGTTTACCTTACCTTGTTGTGCCAGGTGCACTTCCTTGTAACTGAACATGTACACCTCTCAAGGAACTCAAATTCCTTGATGAATTTGGCCATAGTTGGAAATCGACTGTTATACCTATCAAATACATGTTTATGAATCTAGCACATACCCCCATAATGTTAAACAAAATCAAGGTTAAGAATATTTCCTGTATTCATGCAAGCACTCATTCATTTGGAATCGCAGTTCCCGAACATTGCTAAAGGAATTCTTACCCAATTCCTTTCTTTTATCTTTTTGCAATTGATTCCTACTATGTATTGTCATATCACCTAACTGTTAATTATATAAACAATCAAATATTACCTTGTCATGTTAATACTAATAATGTTTCCCTACAATTGTTCACACATGTAAGTCGCACGTTCCAAAGATCAAGATATCATGTATTAATTTGAAATCAACTTTTACCAATACTAGCATCCATGTCATAACCAACTAATAGTCTTTAATCATAATACTAAAACTAGCACCTACTTACACTCAAGTACAAATCAATTGTCTCAACACATATTTCATTAGTACAACCATCTTAAAACAAGATCATTCCTTCACAAAATCTCATAGACACATACTCATATCATGAAATAAATCAAACATTCACAACATAGAAGACAAGAGCAAGAACAAACAAGAAGAAAACCATGAAAAAAATTGTAATACGACATCAAAAATAAAGTGGCATGGACATGCGCTAAACACAATCAAGACCAAAAATCAAGCGTAATAAATCACAAAAGACCAAAAGCATAAGACCAGAAACAAATAGCATGACTCAATCCCCATGGTTCCTAAGGAAATATCAACCTGGTCCTTCTCCAAGATGTCATGGTAGTCTATTTGTCATGCAATCCCCTGCATCATACTACCATAAACACATAACTGTCGGTGTATAAATAAATATAACAATACATTAGTTACCTTACCTTGTTGTGCCAAGCACACTTCCTTGTAACTGAACATGTACACCTCTCAAGGAACTCAAATTCCTTGATGAATCTGGCCATAGTTGGAAATCAGCTATTATACCTGTCAAATACATGTTTATGAATCTAGCACATATCCCCATAATGTTAAACAAAATCAAGGTTAAGAAGATTTCATGTATTCATGCAAGCATTCATTCATTTGGAATCACAGTTCCTGAACATTGTTAAAGGAATTCTTACCCAATTCCTTTCTTTTATCTTTTTGCAATTGATTCCTACTATATATTGTCATATCACCTAACTCTTAATTATATAAACAATCAAATATTACCTTGTCATGTTAATACTAATCATGTTTCCCTGCAACTGTTCACACATGTAAGTCACACGTTCCAAAGATCAAGATATCATGCATTAATTTGAAATCAACTTTTACCAATACTAGCAGCCATGTCATAACCAACTAATAGTCATTAATCATAATACTACAACTAGCACCTACTTACACTCAAGTATAGATTAGTTGTCTCAACACATATTTCATTAGTACAACCATCTTAAAACAAGATCATTCCTTCACAAAATCTCGTAGACACATACTCATATCATGAAATAAATCAAACATTCAAACAACAGGTAGACGACATAATAGAAACCAAACACTCAAACACCAAATAAACAACATAGTCAAACATTCAAACACAAAATAGACAACATAATCAAACTCATACCTTAATGTATCTCAAGGGAGGCTATCTTTTCTGCATAATCAATCTACATTAGCATTTTATAACTTCATGACACATCAACTCAAACATAAATAAGGTCATGATATCCATAATAGTAACTAGTTAACATGTTCATATCATAAGCTCATAAACAATTTTCATTCATGCATAAAAATCACATATGCACAGTCAATCTAGATTAGTATGACATAATATCAAAATATATTAACTCATACTTGAATGTTGTGACCATAATCATTTGCATAGGTCAATCAAAATTAGCAAAAAACATAATAACATCAACATCTCAGTTGTAATGACCCTAGTTATCATGCATATAACCACAATGCATACCACAACAGGTTACTAGCATTCATGATTATCTGACACATTTGCATATGACTATGCTAATCAACTAGCATTTATCATACATGTAACTATAATAATAATATAATGACAAGAATATAAGTAACCCTAATTCTTATAAAAACCATTAACCACATACCTGCATGCCAAACATACAAACCTATATCATGATCTACTCTTACCCCGAAGTCTAGTGTTTCAATCTTGCTCTGGGGATCTACACCTGCTGCTCTATCTGATTCAACACATCAACATAATAATAATCAACAACATCATGATGACAAAAACTACATACACTAACCTCACAATGCATGTTTGACCTATTATATATGCATAATGATAACCATGGAAATGCATGCATAACAACATATAGACACTGACATGCATAACAAATGCATATACATTTGACATGCAGTCATGAAAACACATCCCAAAAACAATATCACCAACTTCTACATGGATACACAATGGAAACAATGGCCCCCACCATGCATACACAACAAGCACATATACCACAAGCATGAATAAAACATATGCAACTGGCATGTACGCATGAAAAACACATTCCTCCCATCCATTCCAAGTGTTAAACCATGCTCCGATACCACTCTGTAATTCCATCCTCCTACATTTACCCAATCTAACTAGTCTGCCAGGGTAAACATGTGACAAAGATTTACTATGATATTATTCAACTCCCTAAGTGCATTTAATTAACTGGAACCGACTAAACAATAATTTACAAACCTCCCTTGGGTGCTACAGGACCCCAAGGAGCTAATCCACCACTCCAGGGGCCAAACCCCTGAGTTAACCTAGTATTTTAATGAGTTAGACACCTAGTCACTCCAATAAAAGGCATGCATGCGACTTGAACCCTATAGTCTCTCCCACGATGCTTGCAAGGGTGAGACTGCAGTATCTTTCAGCCAGTTCTGTGTTAGATACTACGAGATTTAAGCCAATTTTTCAAGGCTAGTCTCCAAACCATTGCTCAAAAGACAATAAATGAAACCAAGACAAATCCTCTAACACAAAACTTGATCAAGGACTTGACCTAACCAAGCCTAACCATAATAGACATTTCGTCAAACACATCATGAACATGTAATCTACAGGTCATAATAACATATCTGAGCATAGGGGTCTCATACTTATCTGAGATTTGTAAAGAAGAATTGGTATCTCATCACATTAGCTGAATTATCATATATTTTGTCATATATTCTTTGTTCATTCATTTACAAATAAAAACATGGGAAGATCCATACATCATCATTGTCATAAAACATGCTCATAACCAACATATAGTCAGAAAATTTAACAAGGATACAATAACCATAAATGCCACATATGAACCAATACATTTGCACATAAAATACCAAGGACATGAACTTTTATTAATGAATGCAAAACCCAACCAGGTTTTGGAATTCCACGTTCCACCCAACGATAGATTGGTTGAACCAAACCTCTCTTCATCCAATCATCCTCATGCCATATCATAAGTATGAATGTGGGAATTGTTAGCCTCCTATACCAATAGGTTTCATCTTTCATGATTGTCTTGATTGAATTATGGAATATGTTCAAACCTTCTTACTTGAGCAAAGGTGTTCCATATTCGTGAAAACCAAAAAAATCAAAAAATTTAAAAAATGTAAAGAGGGTATACCCTAAAAGAAAGATCAAAGGGTAAAAAGAATAAAAATGGTCAAAAAGAGAAAAAATGAACCCCAAGCAAAAAAATAGACCAAGGAAAGTGTGCAAATCCAAATGCCACTACTTTTTATTCTGTTGTAATAAATCAATTGTGTGCAGCTTGTGAAATTTTTGCCACAATTCATGAATAAGTCAAACTGTTTAAACTTGACTTACTCATATTTCAATTTCATGTTATAGATTAGAGAATAAATATCTAGCCAAACAGTTTAATCTTGGCAGATAAGTAGCTAGGTAGAGTGAATAAAGGGTGCTCAACAGTTTAATCTGAGCCCTTGGATGTAATAAGGGTAGAAATAGATAGATTTATCATGTAAAAAGGGAAAGATTGAAAAGGGTTTGCAAGTCTAAATGCACCCTAATAAAGAAGAGAAAATGGTATTGTTAAGTAGATAGGGTAGGTAGATGGCGCTGCAAAGTGTTATCTGATGAATGGTGATGCTACATGTTGGTTAATCATTTACTTTCATCACAAGTACTAAAGCAGGAAATACACTGAAAAATCACAGCAAGCAAAGTCAAATTCATTAACCTCCCTTATCATTTTTCCCCCTCAAGAGTTTTACTAATTTCCCCAAAAGTACTAAGGTAATTTGAGATCAAAGGGGCTCAAGGCATTTCCTTGACTTCTGGAGGGACCGGACCCTCGGCCTGATGATCAAAAAGACCTAAGCACTTGAAATAATTCATCATTGTTATCTTCCATCTTTAACTTTTTCCTAAGTAAAATCCTATTTTACTAAGGAAACTGATGCAAAATTCCATAAAAAAATTCCTCAAAATAATTTGTTATTCTAAGTTTAAGTGTTGAAGATAAAATGTTGCAATTTACTTCATAAGTTATCACTTTCTTAGATGTATAAAGATGTTTTGATTTTCCTTGTCCTTTACCATATTAACATTTAATTCTACTATATTAAATCCCTAGTAAAATCCCTTTTCCTAAGTATATAACTCCCTTTTCTATAAATATCCCCAAAACCCATTTATTATAATGTTTACCAAAGTATATATTCCCGCACATTAAAAAATAAACACCCCGCTTTATAAGCCCTTTGGTTAAAACTATAGCATTATACATAAATCCCGCCCCTATGATGAATAAATTGTATTAATTCATTCATCATATAATAAAAATATATATAAAAACTTTAGACATACTATAAGTATGTTTAATACCAAAACATATCAATAAACTTTGCGAAAAGCCTTGTGCCACCGTGGTCTGTCCACGTGGCATTCCACCTAGCCAACTCCGCCGCAACCTATTTCATTATATACCTGGGATTAATTAGTCATTCGGACTAATTAACAACCTTCTCCGCCTATTAACATTTCCCCGGGGTGAGTAGATTATGCATTAAAAACCTTTTAAAACCCGACGGGCCCACCTATCAACCCTCCGCATGTTCCCCATCCCTTCAGCCGTTGGATCGCTCATTCGTTGATCAACGATTATTGTTAATCCCGCTGCCCATCCCTTGCCAGCATGTTAACCAGCGGGGGATGGGCGGTTTTTGAAAAGTCAGACTTCCACGTGGCAACTGCTCTGTGGAATCGCTCCCCCCGCGATTAATACCGCCCGCAACCAAAAGCGGTGCGGGCACTTCCCGCTTACCACTTACCGCCTGACGCTGCACACGTCATCCCGTACTACCATGACGTCACATCTCGAAAAAAACAAAAAACCTTTTAACTTGTGAATAAGCCATTTTTTCGTGTTTTTTAGTTATTTTCATTATTCTGAGAAGAACGTTGCTCCCGCTGCGATTTTCGAAATTTCTGCTGTGATTGACCATTTCGCCCCAAAATTCTGCTGCGCCCGTATTGAAGAACGTCCCTGCCATTTCTCATTACCTGTCAAAGAACCAGTTTCCGTCTAAAAACAGGTATTTATCATTTTACGCCCCGACTGCACGAAAAACTCAGTTTCCTTTGTTTTTTTCGCTTAGAAAGTGGTTAAAAATCATTGCTGAGTCCTCCCTGAAGATTTTAAACCTGTGAAATTGCCCCCAAAACCTGCAAATTGTTCCAATTTCCTCCTTTGTCAGATATCCCGTCCGGTCTGTAAGAAAAAAACGAAAACCTCCATTTTGAATCCACAAGAACCAAAATGGAGGTCCCGACAGCTCTAAATATCACTCCATTGAATGCTCCTCATCGGGAATTGGACTATCTACCTCTGATAGATGAAGATTTCCAAATAAAATACCTGGGTTTCGATGAAAGTCCCCGATTGAGCTTCTGTCGCTGCAGAGACGAATTCTCAAAAGGGCAAGACCTTATAGGGTTATGGGAATCCAATCTCCCGAGGTATCTTATTCCTTCAGTCCACATTTTCCCTGAAATCATTCATTACTGTCATGCAAACTATGACCCTGCACAGAGAGCTGTCTTAACTCCTGATCAAAGTGTTCTATTTCCTATCACACCTCAGGCTATCAATGCTATGTTACACTTTGAGCCAGAGCAAGAATTAGCACCATTATCCATGGAGGGATTGATTGAGAAAACTAGACAGTTAACCCCAGAGAAATTAAAATCCATGTGTCAGTATTTCATGCTACCTGAGCATCAGCCAAAAGGGGCTCCCCCCTATGGTTTTTACTATTTCAATACATTGGGAAGGCTAGTTGTTAACATAATATCCTTGGTCCTAGGATTCAATACCAGTGAGTATGTAGACCAGATAACTTTGGCTTTGCTATCCATCTTTACCCCTGGGCAGCCTCCTGAGATTAAGTATGATTATGCTTCCTTCATTGCCAACAAAATCCATGATCAATTCTTAAAGCTAGATACTGAAAAAGTTTTCAAGTACTCCTCAGTTATCTATCATCTCATGATCTATTATCAGTCAGACAGGTTCCCCTTCCCTGTTCAGAAACTTGATGCTAAGGGTAATCCCAGGTCTGTCATTTTTTGGACCCCCATCATTCATTTTTCCTCTGATTCTCCCTACTCCTATTCAGAATTCATTGATCAGTTTGTACAACCTGCCACAACTCTGTTAACAGGAATTTCTCCCCCCAGACTCAGTACTGAAATTAGAAAGACCTTGCAATTATCAAAGAGTTATAAAGTTGGGGATTGGTACTTGTACCAAAACCATACAGTCATCGGGATTTATGGATGTGAATTACGTCCATTCAAGTTACCCAGATATGTACCAATGAGAATTTTTGCTTTGGAATACTTTAGACAGATGAATAATTCAGATGTGATCCATTTCTGCAATGTAAAGAAGAAAGCACAGTTAAGGATCAAAAGCCAGTTAGGTCCTTTCATTTGCAATTCTAGGGAAGCTGAGAAAGAAGCAGAACTTTTATTAGAGAGAAAGTTCCATACATCTTTCCGTTGGGTCCCTTATGACCCCTTTGGTTTCATTTGTGCAAAAAGATTAAAGAATAAGTCATCTCCCTATATACACCACAAAATTCCTGGTTTAGAACAATATGCAAATCAAGATGAATGGGTTGAAGGAACTCTTGTTGAAGAGGAAAGTGGAGCTGACAAATTGAATAAACTTATGAAAGATGTTGAGAAGAATTTTGACCTAGAAACATATGATCAAATGCGGGTACCCTACATTGGCACATCTTCAGCAACCACTCTACAGCAAGCGTTACAGGAAAACAGTCCATCAGTAGCAGCAGAACCCAAGGGTAAAGGAAAAGAACCTGTAGTTCAGGTTATTGAAACCTTGGTCATGGCAGAAAAACCACAGAGTTCCAAAACACCAGAACCATCTCAGGCTTCTCCCACACCGGCAAAGCAAATCCAAGTTCCAGAGATGCAAACTCCACTGAATGTGGAAATAGGGAAAAAGAGGTTAGCTCCAGATACCACACCTTCAAAAGGAGCCCCACAAGTTTATCAAGCTAAAAAACACAAGTCTGATCCACCTCCAGATGTAGAAATTATAGATGAAGTATTTGATGATGGTAGGGAAGATAGTCAACAAACAGGCACAACAAGTGAAACAAACATAAGCCAGAAAGGAATACAAAAGCAATTAAGCACTGAAGTATCTTCCTTCAGACCGCCAAAGACAGATACTGGAGACATTAAAAGAACCTTCATTAATATCAAAACAAAGAATGATCCATTGAAAATGAAGGTATACGATCAGTATATGAAGATGGCTCCTCATAATCAGCAAAGGCTGATGTCAGCATTTGATCTTTCACAAGGTAAAATGCTGATGAGCCATTTCAAAGCAAAGGTGCCAAAGCCAACTTCAGCAGCAGATTACATCAAAACAAATTTTGAAGTTTTATCAAAAGATATCCATCCCCTGGATCAGATAGAGCTTCATAGACAAACAGGGGAAATGGTTTATTCTACTCTCACTAACAAAGCCATGGCAGCTTTAATGCTGCAAGATTCCTTGAATAACACTTCTGCACAATTGAAGATTGAGAGGGCCTCCTCACAGGCCAAGGATAATAGAATAAAGTCTCTAGAAGAGATCATCATTGGTTTGGGTCACAATCCCAAAGACATTAAAGGCATTGAGGCATTGGTAAAAAAGAAAGAAGATGATATAGCAGCACTCAGAAAACAGCTGAAACTACCAGCCTCGAGGCACCCTCAGACACAGGAAGTTATAAAAGGAAATTCACAGGAAGAAATGATGGAGTTGCTCTTGAATATGACGGAGCGACTAAATGAAACAGAGAAAGAGTTGGAAAAAGCATTGCAAGAACAGGAAATTATCAAGCAAACTTCAACAACAGGTACTACAACTACATGACAGCAGGAACAACCATCTCAGGTGAACATTTCTAATTTGAATTCTGAGGATTTAATTAAACAGATGGAGAGTTTGCAGCTAAGGGTCACAGAGCTCCAGGAAACAAAATTGCAATTAACAAAATTGGAGGAAAAATATGACACATCCAAAAAGACAGCTGCTGACAACCTCAGGGAAATAAAAAGATTGGAAAAATTGGTTGAGGCTTTGCAAAAAGATAAAAGCCTCTGAACGAAATAAATGATATTCTTTGGTGCAACATCATTGAATTAATAAGAGATATTTGGCCCTCCATTCAAGCTATTTTTGAGCAAAATGAGTTAGTCAAGATAGCACAAGAAGAAATAAATAAAACCAGACATGAATTAAGAGGCAGGCCTGAGCAGGCCCAGCAACTCATTCAATTTTTGAATTCCAGAACAAAACAACAGCTTGCATTGTTAGGAATTGATGACAGGACAGGTGCAGTTTTGGAAGCAAAGAGAGTTTTCACCAAGAGGACTTTCATGAAAAATCTAGAAAGAAAGTGTACAGACATTTTGGTTGATATCAACGTTTTCAGAGAGAAGTTTCAAGCTTTGCTGGACAGTGGATTGCCAAGTCCCATGCTCACAGAGGACCAAATAATAGACTTGGAAACCTATGAGAAAAGAATAAAAGTTCATGCTAAAAATACAGCTGTAGGTTCTACTAGCTCATCAGAACCTGCATTACCAACTGGGAAAAGTATTTATGATAAAGTGAGGAATCTATTTCATCTGGAGCATGAAATAAAGTATCTATTTCCGAACGAGCCCACTTTTTATAAACTTACTGAAGCAGATGAAACTTTAAGGAAACTCAGAAGAACAATGATACCAGATGATCAGTGGTGGAAGGAAATGCTGGAAGTTTTGTAAAAGTTGTTTTCGGGATGAGATTTTATCTTTACTATCAAGTAAATGGTAAAAACAGAAAAGCAGATGAAAGAGTATCAGATGAAAGGTTAAAGAGTATCCGTGAGAAGAAAGAGTATTCAACAAGTCAAAGAAATACGCAAAGGACAGCACAGAGTCCTATTTTAAGCACTTATCTCTAGCACGTCCATGAAGAAAGGAACAACACATCAGCCGTTACCCATTATTCTATTTACGAGACCATTTGTCTCTTGTTTGTTTGTAAATATGCTTTAAGTCAGCCTAGATTATTGGCTAAGATAGTGTAAGATTGTTAGGATTATTTTGTGTATAAATAAACCCTCAAAGAGAGTGTTGAGGGTGGATTCTATTACTCTGCTGTAACATTGAGATTTTCGGAATAAAAGCTTTTGGAGAAATTTACTTGTGGCTTGCTGGATGACGATTTGAAAGCACTGGACTTGTTGCGGGATTCATGTGTTGGACTACAGTTCAATAAGTGTTTCTACCTTTTGTCTGAAATTTTATATTAGTTTTTAATACCATCATATCCATTTCTGAATAATTTACATAAAGGATTGAAACAGAATTTGCTTAATTGTACTCTGTTTTCAAATGTGATTGTTCCTAAATGTTTTCTTCTAAATTAGCTATAAGCATGAATTCTTAAATGCTCCTGCTTCGCTAATTTAAGCACTGTTGATTGCTATAATAAAGGATCCTTTATTGCTCTTTGTTTGTAGTCAATTCACTTCCTTCCTTTGAACATGGTGAAAGATTCTTAGTTGCCTTTCATCCATAAGATATTCATAACACATTTTAAAGGATACTCTGTCACTACATCTTTGTACCTTTGTAATATATCTTGTACAGAATACAAAGTCAGGCAAAAGCCATCTTTGACTCCTTGAATGGGTGAAAATATACATGCCTCAGTTGGATACATTTTAAAATCCAAGAACAAAGATAAATCATAAAGAGAGAGCCCTCTCTGGATGCAGATTGGCTAGATTCTGCATCTAAAAGGTTGGTTTGTGGTTACCTCGGGTATACTTTCCTCTTACACAACTTCTAGGAAAACCTGAGTGATAACAGGAATCAAAACCAAACAAATGAACTAGGTATTCATAAGGCTAATACACCTCACCCTCATCAATATAACCATGCTTTACCGCAATCATCACCAGAACACAAGGCCATAAACAACCATGGATGTCACCGTATTTGTCCACCTGTGAGGAATTTTCATGTCTCCTAGTCTTTAGGATTACCGCAATCCACGGTCCAATCCAGGGATCACTAGGCCACAATCAAAACACCACCCTACAGGATTCTGTATATCCTTCCATTCACCGGCCAAGGATTCCTAGGCCCTGATCAAGGGAAACCACCTCTAGGCTTTACCGTATATCCCACCATTTAGCATTCGAGGGTTCCTATTCCCACCGAGGCACACAATATCTATATTTATTGCAACCCATAGTACAGTTCAGGGTCTACTAGGCCAGTGATTTTACCACAATCCACAGTTCGGGTCAGGGATCACTAGGCCATGCTTTCTTTTCTTTCAGAGATCCACGTCACTCAATTTTGAATCCATATGACAATCCATATTAACCAAAACATGAGAACCCCATCACACCATGGCTATCCATAAATGACAAGGTAAGGTTGAAGAACACTGTCACACCCGGAAAAACCCATGCCAATGACAACAAGAGAACCAAATATACACATGCATAATCATGCATGACGAAACCAACAAGGAAACCTTACATGCAACTCAATACCTGCAAAGAATCATGTTATAACCGCTCAATCCTTCTCTTCCTTTCTTGATCTTTGCTTCCTCTTTCCTCTATTTTCTTTTCTTGATCTAATGCTGAAGTGCTCCAAGAAAACTCTAAATGTCCAAGAGTGTGAGATAGAGAGAATAGAGAGAGAGATATCCAAAAATGAACTGACAAAAGCAACCCAATGATCCTCAAAAGCATTTTGATCAATGAATCCTCTATTTTCTTCATTTTCCATTATTTTCCTTGATTTTCCTCCTCACATGCAACATGTGACCTTTCACCTTCATTTTATCCTAATTTCCAAAAATTTCATAAATAAATGCCAATAAATGTCGCTTTTCCTTTCCAAATCCTTTTTCATTTCCTTTTCCAATTTCCATAGCCATTAATAAACCAAATGAACACCCACTAGGATGTTTTTCCCAACACACAGCTTGGAATACATGTCCCATGACCTTGGTCTTATATTTTTTACATGGATTTTTAACCAGGGTTGTTAAAGTGCTTAACGCTATAAATCAATGCTTCCAACTGAAGCATGGACTCCAAAGGTAACCCACCATTACCCACCAACCAGTAAGATAACCAAATTCATAGGGACTTACTTCCCTAAATTGTTCTTAATAGTTTTCCCACTATCATTTCATACAGCCAAAATTCAATCAGTTTCATCATAAGGGCCTTTGATAAACACAAAGACTCCCATCTCTATTCCAAGAGCATAAACTCATTATTCTATGGGAAGGTTCCTCAATGGATATATACTGACAAATCATAATTTTCTTCATACAACAAGCTTCCTAGTGGTATTCCTCGGCCTTAAGCAAACCACTGATCAATGCATACATAAAATTAGGTAACTGATCAAATGAACAATCATTCTCATATCAACAAGAGTTCTAAATATGAACTGATTGTACAAATCTATCATTAAATAAATAAAATTTGTGTTAAAAAATAAAAATATTTGCATACTAATTATTAAACCTGATTTCCTTGCTCTATTTCTGGATAGATATCCAACAATCTCTCCAAAATCATAAACTTTGCAAGTAGAGAAAAGAGTTGCAATAATGCAATCTCTACCTCAAATAAAAGGACTAGATCATGAAAATAAAAACCCCAAATAACTTAGATCTCGGTATTTTTCTCTACCTACAGCTAAAATCCTCCTTAAAAATGTGAAAATAGCCTCAAAATTGCAGAAAAGAGGAACCTTTTCTCCCTCTCCTAAAATATAATTTATAATTACAAAAATGAATCCACAAATGGATAGTTGTTGCAAAAAAAAAAAAAAATCCTCAACCATATTTAGCTGGAAAATCCTTTTTTTATGTTGGTTCAATCTCATTTACTTCAACATCCTTGCCCTCATCCTCTCCAACAATTTTTCTACCAAAAACAAATAAGAAATGAATTAAAATTGCATAGAAAATTTGAAAATGCAAATTTGGGAAAACAAATTCTCTAATTAAAAATATAATTAAATAAATGAAATTGATGTTTCCCATTGACGTATGTTATGATTTATTTGGTTCAGGATAACATACTCGAATGAATTTGCAACAGCCAAAAGTCTCAGCCAATCAAACTCCAAAAACAAGGTTCATAAATGAATTTCTTGTTACAAATTTGTATCTTTTGTTCGTGATGAATTTTAGGCATAGTTAATGTTCATTTTTTCTTGATTTAATGCCTTAAAATTATTATCCATTATTTTATATTTCCAATGATCCATATTGGGCCTGATTTCATTGAGAAAAACTCAAGATAGAGCTAGTCAAAGTCTAAGTGTCAAAAATATATGTTTGTTGGAAAATGTAAAGTTTGGAAAAAATTATTAATTTTGGATCTGAATGAAAAATTCCAATCATGGGAATAGATTCTTCTTTTCGATAGGAATAATTTTACTTTTGAAGCACTTGGTTTAGACAAGGGAAAATGTATTTTTGAATTGAATCCCACATGTGCACAAAAGGACAGGTCAGCCCAAAAGAGAAATTAGACACCCTCAGATGGATATAAATACAAGTCAAGTGACCCTCATTTCGACATCATCATGACCATTCTTTTTTTTTTTTGGATTGCACATCTCTAAGGTGGTTCATGAAGATTGGTTTGTACAGATCTGAAACTGCAGGATCCAAAGCTCGCATGTGTGATCTAGGGTTTTAGTTTTTAGCCACAAGGATGATACAAACATTTTCCGCTTGCAATCATAGCCATGCAGGCTCATGACTCTGGTTGGATGGTTTCAGCCACATGCATGTATAGTCTCTCTGTGCAGTAGGAAAATAGGGTTTGGATTTTCAGTTGACTGCAAAATTCGACAGTTGACCTAAGACAGTGACAATTGACCACAAGTTTTTGAATCAGGGTTTTGATTATTAGCATTGTTGGGTTCATCTCTTGGTTGTTGATTAGTTGATTTTGTTGGATATTTTTATGGTTTAATATGTGGATCATTTTACTCTCTCTTTACTGAACATTTTATGACAATATAATAAGAAGAAAATTTTGAAAAGGTTTTCCCCATAGTGGGTTTTTCCCTCGCTTCCAACCAATATTGGTATCTCTATGTGTGAATGTTTCTCTTATATTATTCCTTTAAGTTCCACTGCATTGATGATGATATTGATATTTTCATATAAATTCATATGTTGATGAATATTGTATGATTCTATGGGGTGAATTTAATATGTAAATGAAAAAATGAAATTATCTAAGGAAATGAACAATATAGCCCTAAGAAACATTAACATGGTATCAAATTTGGGCTGAAGAAAATTCATTTAAGATCAAACCTATGAAGACACCATTGATGGAATGAAGAGAATATGGAGGAGACCTAAAAGAGGGCTAGGGTTTGATGGATATTATGAGGTTAGGGTTTGTAAGAAACCCTGGATTATTAAAAATATTTGAGATATGAAATCCAGCAACCCTAGCATGATCAATGTGAAGATGTTCTAGCACTTTAGACAGGTTTGATGTAGCACTAGATGGGATAGTCTCAATTAGGCCTGATTGTTGATGAAGTTGGTTAAAATATAATGAAGGAAAAAATTTTATATGGACAATGGGTAGTCATGAATCTTGAATGCTCATTCAAGAGGGAGACAATAACCTCTCATCGAAGAAAAATACTTTTTTTGTTTATGTTACTTCAAATTATTCTTTACTTTTGTTTAGATTTATTTATTTTATCATTGATTAAACTTCCTGCGTGTATATTTGAGCATTTGGATACTTCTAACCTCTGGATGATATGTGATAAATGGATCCTTCTTGAGGATCATCCGAGGTGTGGGAAAAGATAGATAGTTGAGGAAGAGAAGGCCAATAGTTTCCCATGAAAAGTAAGTGATACAAAGTGAAAAGGTATCTGAATGCTATAAGGAATGAATAGTATATTTTTTTAGATGAAATATTGGATGGAAAGGTAAGCCCTAAGGAATTATGGGAATATCACTGATGCAGAAGCATCCTTCTTCCAAAATACATGTATATATGATAGACCTAGGGGTACTTGTGTTTCCTAGGAAGTTGGTTTCCTAAGGCTTGATTATTTGTATTTCCCTAATTATTGAGTGGATTTATGTGAGATACATAGGATAGGTTTAATTCATATATTTGATTGTAAATGTTCTCGAATGTAGGAGAACATGAGATATTTAGGCAAGTTGAGATCTCATAAGGATCTTAGGGATCTAGAGGTCTAATATAGGATTTTGGTTGAGTAAAGAATGGATCTGGGATAATCTTTAGGAGAGATTGAGAGATTGTTGGATCTAAACTGTAATTAGTTCAGATTACTCTTTGTATATATTTGTAAGATTTTTAAGCATTCGGGGTTGGCCCGAGTTTTTAGTTTGGGCCTTACGAGTATGGTTGTTGGCCTTTGTAAACATATTATGTCATATTAATGAAAATAAAAAATGCAGTGTGCGTAATGAGATATGTAGGAGGCCATTCAAATGAGGAAAATTAGGCCTGAAAGATAGGAGAATGATAGGGTAGATTTTGTGCATTAAATCTGTAATATTTGTGTGAGTCTATGAGTTGATCTCCACATGATCAATTGGCCAAGCATTTCGTAGGAGTTCAATGAAAGATGCAAACCATAGATGTGTTCGGCTTCAATATGGGGAAATTCAAAGATGACTTGAACGCCAGTATAGAAGGTTTTCTTGAAGAAAAATTTAGAAACACTATGTGGATTTAATGAAGAGGATTCACTATTGTGCATATAGGATATCAGAGAAAAAAACAAAAGGGGTAAGGAACCTATCAGTGGCAAACCCCAAGGAGGTGATTTGGTATAGTTCAATATTGTTGGAATGTGTACATTTGAAATGCTTCAATGCTTGGAGAGGTTGAATTTTGTTGAAAATTCCTCATGGCGCAAAAAATATGACAAAGACAGATCTATAAATCCATGGGTATGCCCAGTGAGAATTACGTTTTAGCAAAAATTTTCTAGTGATTTTCAAAGTTGAATATGAATAGATGGTAAGGGATTAAATGTGCATGTGAGTGATGACACACTCTGGCTCTGTTCTTTCCTTTTTGTAAATTTTTTCTTTCAGATGTATGCTCAGCATCACTGGATCCACTATCGATCCAAAATTTTTGAATTCTTTCTCTAGAAAGAAATTATTTTTAAGTGCCTTTGTAGCTGATTCAAAATATTCATGAACCAGGACAAGAAAATTTACATGTGGTTCCTGAATGGGATGGACAGAGAACTATGAATAATTTCTTAGCAAAAGTATTGTTTTGTTGATGCTCGGCATCAATTTTTGGTGATGTGTTTTAGTGAGAAGGACAGATATTCGCTACACATACCCTGGAGATGTTACGTATGCACCTAGAGATGTTGCTTATGCACCTGGAGACGCTACGCATACACCTGTGATGCTACGCTACCTTTACATGTTGTGTTTTCACCAGTTCTGGGAGCTTCTTAAAGTTCCAATAATTATCATTTATTCCTTGCACGAAGAGTTCTGGAAAGTAAGAAAATGGATCGAGAAAATATGCAGGAGTTGAAATTGCTTTGTGGAGTGATTACAGGCATGATAATGGCAACTGATGTAGAAGAAGCCCAGGGTTAGAAAAACCACTTTTAAGAAAAAGGTACCAGATAAATTTTAATGAAATAATAGAGAGATAAGAAGGGTTAAATTCCTTGTGTTGAGACTTGATGTGTAGCCTATTTTTGTGATAAGGTATGATTATGGGATAATTAGATCTAGAATTTCATTATTTGGTATCAGAGCACAAATATGTGTTCGGATAAGAACTATTTTGTGAAAGCATAGGTGCAAAAAATTGATAGAGCTATATTGAATCTAAGCAACAATGGAATTATTTCACAAGCCAAGGATGTTAGAGTAAGCAAGGTGGAAACAGTTGTATATTGAAAGAGTACACAGTGGAAGCATGGTAGTTCAAAACCTGGGAGATTTTTTTGTGACTGTGGATCATGGTTGTAAGCTATGACATGAGAGAAGTTTGCAGAGGACAAGCAAGCCAAGAAGCAGATTGATTAAAAATATATGAAAGTTTGTTTAATGATTAGAAGCAATTGAATGAGTGTAGATTTTGTCGCTATACTACAGTAGTAAGACTGTAGGAAGAAATTTTGGAAGTTCTTGGAGTATAGCAGAACCTTATTCTAGCCAAGGCTAGGAATAGACAGAGATAGAAGGATCTTTAAGAAAAGCGAGTACAACAACTAGAAGAGAGGACTTGGAGACCAAGAAGAGGACAAGCTTGGTAAGAAGATCAACTCAATAGGAATTTGATTGGTTGAAGGTGCAGAATATCACACAGAGGAAGAACTTTACAACAAGGCTGTGAATTTCCAGCTGAGGGTGGAAAGATAAAGTTCTTAGAAAGAAAAGAAGCTTGAGGAGAAGGTAAGCTAAAAAAAAGGTTCTAGAAAGAATATTTGAAGTTGCTAGTTGTCCAAGTCTAAAGGAGATGGCTTGGTGAGGTAATTATAGTAGGTTGGAATAGACTTGCTATTGCAGAAGTTTGGTGAACAAGGAAAATTCCACACAGAAGAAAATATGACTATGGAAAGTCATGTGGAAGGCTCACAAGAAGGATACAAGATGAAGAATAAGGGTGCTAAAGAAAGATGCAGGAAACAGATGAGTCAAGAGGATCTTCACAGCGAGTGATTGAGTTAAAAGAACAACTCGATGTATTAACGATGCTACTAGAGGAAAACCAAAGACAAGGTTGGGTCTTGAGGAAAAAGACACCGAAATGGCCTAAGTTACAAAGAAGACTACAACATAGGACAGTGAAGTGGTTGGTGGAAAAACTCAGAGAAACTAAGTTCAAAATGAAAGTTTCCATTTGTGAAGCAGAACAGGGTGAAGTTTTGGGTGAAGATGAAGAATGGAGATCAGTTAAATATCTCATGAACTATTGGGATAGTTCAAGGCAACATGAGGAAAGGTGGACAAAGGTAGTAGAAGAGGCTATAAAGCCTTATATTTTTTAATATAATAATTTTGATGTGTTTACAGGCTTTGCAAAGGGTGGGTGGTCTTTTGAAACTATCATAAAAATTGATGAAAGTTTGGAAGAAAAGAAGGATGAAGAGTACCTCTCAGAAGATAAAAATTCTAAAGCAAAGTATAATGGAGGATGCCTTTTGAATGAGGAAAACATTGACCTATTGCAGAAGGAACTCATTCATGAATTGATATTCAGAGATGTTACAAAACATGGACAATTCCTTGTGGAAGAAGGAAATGAATTTCAACCTGAAGAGTTGATATGTGAAACATCATTAGAGGTTGTTGAGCCTTAAATTTTAAAAGTTGACAATTGGTGTATAAATACAGGGATTATAAGTGCCAAAGAAGGAAATTTCTCAAACACTGTTACATAGCATGGAGTTGATGAAGTATTTCTTTTTGAAAGCATAAGGAGAGAACATAAACTTATTTCTATGGAGATGACTGAAACAAAATTGTCTATGGAAGACAATCAGATTGAATAACAATCATTGAACCATAGTGACCATATAGAGGATGAAGTTGGAAATGAAGAACATTGTGATAAAATGATTGCTAAATGTGAAGAGGAGATTAAATTGCTAGAGAATTTTCTAGGAGAACGTGGCAATAGAAAAGAAATGGTTACCATCAGCAGATTAAAGGTAAACTTGAAGAAGAAACTATGTTAGCTAAAAACATCATGAAGGATCACCATTCCATCATAATGATAGGCACAATGGAGATAACCATGGAAGTTTTTGAGGCAGTCAACAAAAAGAAGATAGCTCAAGGAAGAAAACATGAAACATAAATTCACATATCAGAGAAAAAAAGGAGTTGGCAATGGCAAAAGCTCAACAATGGGACAAAGAAAAAGAATAAAAAAACTCTCATCAAAAGATCAGTGAATGGGAGAAAGTATTGGAGCTACTGGAGAGGCTGAAATCACCAGCAAAGAAAAAAAAACCCAATGAAGACTGCAAAGGATCTATAGCAGAGGAAGAGAAAGAAGAAGTAAAAAAAAATGGCATAAATAAAGTAGACAAGGAAAGGTTACAGAAAGAATTTCAAAAAGGAAACGAGTTGGACATAGAAATTGAATTGATGATGGAACTGATGAGAAAAGTTTCTTAAAAGGAGAAGACAACATCAAGAAAGAAATCAGCAACAGCAAGAAAAAGACAGCAGAAAACTATGAGAGCATAGCTAGTGGGGCAATGTAGCATAAAGTGTGGAGACCTGGTCAACAACAACAACAAAAACAACAGAAAGGAAGAGAGGCAACTAAAAACACACTACAAAACAAAGTTTGGGATCCAGGAGGAGTTGAAGACAAAACATCGTGATCATGAGATCATGGAAACTTTTCTACCTTGGGAGTCTGATGCAAGAGCATCCTGCTTCCAGAATACATGTATATATGATAGACCTAGGGGTTCTTGTGTTTCCTAGGAAGTTGGTTTCCTAAGGCTTGATTAATTGTATTTCCCCAATTCTTGAGTGGATTTATCTGAGAGACATAGGATAGGTTTGATTCATATATTTGATTGTAAATGTTCTTGAATGTAGGAAAACATGAGAGATTGAGGCTAGTTGAGATCTCATAAGGATCTTAGGGATCTAGAGGTCTAATATAGGATTTTGGTTGAGTAAATAATGGATCTAGGATAATATTTAGGACATATTGAGAGATTGTTCGGATCTAAACTGTAATCAGTTCAGATTCCTCTTTTTATATATTTGTAAGCTTTTGAAGCATTCAGGGTTGGCCTGGGTTTATAGTTTGGGCGTTACAAGTATGGTTGTTGGCCTTTGTAAACATATTCTTTCATATTAATGAAAATAAAAAAACATAGTGTGCATAATGAGATATGTAGGAGGCCATTCAAATGAGGAAAATCGAGCCTGACAGATAGGAGAAGGCTAGGGTAGATTCTGTGTATTAAATCTATAATAGTTGTGTGCTTTTGTGATTTGATCTCTACATGATCAATTGGCCAAGCATTGCGTAGGAGTTTGATGGAAGATGCAAACCATAGATGTGTTTGGCTTCAATATGGGGAAATTCAAAGACGACTTGAATGCCATTATAAAAAAAATTCTTCAAGAAAAAGCCAGAAACACTTCATGGATTTAATGAAGAGGATTCACTATTGTGCATATGAGATATCAGAGAAAAAAACAAAAGGGGTAAGGAACCTGTCAGTAGAAAACCCCAAGAAGGTGATTCGGTATTTTTCAATATCGTTGGACTGTGTACAGTTGAAATGCTTCAATGCTTGGAGAGGTTGAATTTTGTTGAAAATTCCTAGTGGCGCAGAAACTACGACAGAGACAGTTATAACTCTGCGGGTATGCCTAGTGAGAATTACGTTCTAGCAAAAAGTTTCTAGTGATTTTCAAAGTTGAATAGGAATAGATGGTAAGGGATTAAAGGTGCATCTAAGTGAGGACACACTCTATCTCTATTCAAGTCTTTTTGTAATTTTTTCCTTCTGATGTATGCTCAACATCACCAGATCCACTACTGATCCCAAATTTTTGGCTTCTTGCTCTGGAAAGAAATTATATTTAAGTTCCTTTGTAGCTGATTTAAAATATTCATGAACCAAAACAAGAAAAGGTACATGTGGTTCCTAACTAGGATGGACAGAGAACTATGAAGAATTTCTTAGCAGAATTATTGTGTTGTTGATGCTCGGCATCAATTTTTTGGTGATGTGTTTTGGTGCAAAGGAAAAATATTCGTTATGCATTAGTTGCGCATACCCTGAAGATGTTGCATATACACCTGGAGACGTTGCATATACACCTAGAGATGCTTCATATAGACCTGGAGACTCTACGCATACACCTCTAATGCTACGCTACCTTTACACACGGCATTTTCACCAATTCCAAGAGCTTCTTAATGTTCCATTGATTATCATTTATTCCCTTCACAGAGAGTTCTCGAAAGTAAGAAAATGGATCGAGAAAAGATGCAAGATTTGAAATTTCTTTTTGGAGTTATTACAGGCATGACAATGGAAACTGGTGTAGAAGAATCCCAAGGTTAGAAAAATGACTGTCAAGAAAAAGGTACCAGATAAATTTTAATGAAATAATAGAGAGATAGAAAGGGTTAAAGTCCCTGTGTTGAGACTTGACGTGTAGCCTAGTTTTGTGATAAGGTATTGATTATGGGAGAATTATATCTGGAATTGCATCAATCACCTTCATGAATGACTCATATATGCATATGAAAGTAAGTTTGGTTTATGGTACATATGATATATTGGTGCACTTGATATTTGACAAGTATATTACATTTTAGACATGATGGATTTCTTTAAATTATGAAGCAAGCTAGATACATTGTTTTCAATATATGGTGACCTAATACTATTGTTAATACTTCTGATAAACACGATAACCTTGATGATAAAAGTGTAAAAATAGGATGTATAATCAAGACCTTCTTGTTAGTTTTTGACAAGCTTATTAAATTGGACAATGTGGTAAATCTGGATGCCATGTCTTGATGATTGGATAATGTGATAAACAAGTGATGTTGTGATTATGATCCTTGAAGTATACTCATATTATTTATTCTAATTATTTGAGATTAACCATTGATGAATGTTTGATGTCATGCCCATATGCGATGATGAAGTAGTTGATGTAGATATCCTATGAATATGATGCATAAATGTTTTAACTTCATGACCTAACAATTTTGTTGGTGAATGCTAACATTATAATAGATAGATTAATGACTTTAATGATGATGAAAATAGCGGATTCCCATTCAGAGGGATAAACTCTCCATGAGATCTCTCCACCTATTATTAATTGAAGAAAATGAATGGAAGGAACTTGATTGTTGGAGTAATGATTCTAGACATGGATAAACATTTCATGTTGTAGAAAAGGATTTAGAAGATTCTGATTTTAGTAGAGAATGGAGAAGATTCTGATTTTAGTAGAGAATTGTTCTCCTAGTCTAAGACCAAACCACATGGAAGAAGGCTTAAGGATGTGGTTGTAAACCTCCAAACCACGCATAAGAATTCCTATGGTTCGATTGTTCCTATAGGACACAAAAATTGAAGCCTTATGCACGAGATCAGGAGTGCACCAAGAGTATGGTATCCCTACAGATACAGAGTAGACAATAGAAAGTCCTATAAGTAAGGAAGTTTGAATGTTTAACTGAATGTAGAGAATTTGAATGTGGTGACTAAAATTGTTTTTGTAGGGGACTGAAATTTTCATTTCAGTATGTTATTTTGATTCAATCATTGAAGTTAGTATATATTAGTATTTGATAACAATTGCAGGGGTTAGACAAGATTTGGTTTATTGGTTTAATATAGATGAGAAATATTGGAATTTTGACATGATGCTTGATAGTTCATAGATATGTTTTGTCTTATGGATTGGTTGAAGTGACATTGATAATGAATTAGGGTTTTGATCATATTTGGTTCTTTATAATGGTAATTTTCCCTGATGTGAAATATCAATGCTATGTAGACATAGTTTATTTCCATTACGGTAATTTTGAGGAATAAAATGGGCCCCCTAAAGAAATTATAAAATAATAGTGGAAATAATCAAATAATATTAGATTGCATTATCAAATTTTAGAGGAAAAAAAGAAAAAACTAAATTTTCAACTTGTATTTTCAACTTATCTCCCTATGTGTTTACTCAAATTTTGAGCGGAAACACTGATTGGATGCAAATTTTGATTCCTCATCCAAGCAGTACCCATGTTCCATACTTTCTATGGACATTGATACATGAAAATGATAAATACATGAAAAGAGTGATTGCAATAATGTTTTTTCATGTATTTCTCATTTTTCGTGTAGCAGAGTCCATCGAAAGTAGGCAACATGGGTAATTCTTGGATGAGGAATTAAATGTTGCATCCAAAGAGTACTCCCGCTTGAAATTTGAGTAAAAAATTAAAGATATAAGTTGAAAATACAAGTTGAAAGAGTAGTTTTATTATTTTTATTATTTTTTAGTCTTTTTACTTTTTTACTCCAAAAATGGTGAATCATCCCCCATGGTTGACATCATCATCTTGAATCCTATTGGTTCTTATAAAGTTTATTTTTTTGTACATTTTTCTTAGGAGGCCCATTTTAGAACTCAAATTTCCCCTAGCAATATTGGCATCATTGGAATTTGGCACATTGGTTGAAGAGGTACAAACAATTACGATTCTTTATGCAGTGATCTCACGATGAATGGATAAAACTTATATGACTTATTCTCAGTATATGCATTCACACCTAGGGACATAAATGATGATCATAAGGATGACTTGATGAAGTCTCGCTTGGTATTATAAATGAAAATTTTTGAAAAGTCAAATAGATAAGGTTGTAAATTGGTACTTGGATGTGATCTCTACTTAAGGACTTGGATTGAAACTTTTAGCAATGATACTAGCAAGAACTTTCATAGCTTTAATATTTGTTCTGGTTTGATAAGTAAACTTAGTTTATTTGATTGCACAATATTTATTTGCTTAAGGCTGAGCATATTGGTTTTTTCAAGTATTATGTTTGTAGAAAATATTCTATGAAGCAAGCTCCCCAAGTTTCGTATGTCTGCATTGATAGATGTGTCGATCCAAACATCTACTTTAAAGTGGTATCAAGTATGAATTTGATTTTGGATTTATATGTTGGTGGCCTATTCTTGATAGGTAATGAACCTCTTATGATCAAAGTATGAGGGAGTCGGCCTCTAAAGTTAGAAATGAAGAATCTTGGCATGATGAATTACTTTGTAGATTCTGGAAAAGAAAATATATATCGTGAACCTATTGAAGAGTTTTTGGAAAGGGGAAATGAAAACCCTTGGACACTCTGATTGAATTTCAAGAAGTTATGCATAGATTTTGATGGACTTGACTTGGAAACTGACTATTGATTAATACATCGACATTCCTTGTGAAACACCCATCTAGATATATGTTTTGGAAAGAACAACTTAAGTCAATTAATGATTGAGCCACTTCATACACATTGGGTTGCTGCCAAGCACGTTTTCGAGATATATGTATGAGACAATCATTTTTTGGTATGAGATATAATTCCTATGATATATGAGTACTTGGAGTAATGATGTTCTTTGGGATCATTATTGATGAGATGAGCACATATGGTTGTTTATTTAGTATCATATTTGCCATGATATTTTGGATGAGAATTCTATAGGTTTAAGCACGACCGAGGTTGAGTGTGATGTTGCTAGCATGTATAGCTGTGAGGAAGTTTGAAGAAACTCTTTGGAAATCTATTTTGAACATGTTTTGGATGTGACAATGATACATTTTGATAATAAAGAGTGGCATTCAATTGGCATAGAATCACGTATATATTTGGGACTGAGATATATTCATATATTAAGATAGTGTTGTTGTACAAGACAAGATTAGGCTTGTGGTTTTTGACTCCATGAGAGGGATAATGAATAAGGTATCCTTTTGTGATATATATTTGTTCTAATATAATATTTATTTGATGTCCTACATGAATAAGAGACTACTACTATTGAGACATTATGATTGACCACTTTAGTGATTTGTTTAAGTCGATACCAAATATGAGCATGTTGATATGTTTATGATCTACAGAGAGCAAGATTTATCGAGGATACTAAGCAAAATCTTCCCCCTCGTCTAAGCTCCCATGGTGTGGAATTGAGTTGGAGGGCTCCTAGGGTTGAGGTATCTTTGGAAAATAGGGTATTACCTCTATTTGTTACCCATAAGGTGGAATATGTTTCTCCCCTATCTTTATTTATGCATAGTATACCCCAATTGGCATCATACCCACAAGTCATGCTTGTGGATTGTCGCACCCTGTCTAGCGAACGAGTTGAGAGAGAGATTGGGGGTGTGTGATCCTTATCTTTGGTAAGTCGGGTATCTCATCCAAGCTGATTTTGATGTAGGTGTTCTACCACATGACTTCTCAAGGTGATTTATAGGAAGATAAAAAAGAAATGGATGGTTGTGATCATTACCTTGTATAACAAGTGGTATCTCACCCATTGATTACTAAATGGGATGGTTGTGATCCTTGCTTGGTAAGTTGTATCTCACATATTGCTCGATGAGATGACTTTGGGTGAGGGTGTCCCATAACACCTTCCCCGCTTTTATAGACATGAGGTGGGAGTGTCCCATAGGACCTTCCTCATTGTCATTGGATTATGGATTGAGATGTAATCCCCAATGTGGTTCCAAGTTGAGCAGGGCTCCCTGATGTTAATCTCTTTAATGTTTCCTGGGTAGTAGAATTGGGCTCCCCACTATCAATGGTTCTCGGTGGTAGTAGTGGCTCCCAAATGGATAGAGGGTGGTAACTTGGGCTCCCCTCTAATGTCAAATTCTTATTCTTTTAGATTTGAGAGTGTTCAACATATAAGTAGAGACAAGCGAGAGGTAAGCAGGTACATGCAAAGATTAGTTTAAATGAGCGATGATGACATACTTGAGATAGGATATGATTTGGGACAAGATACTTTCGATGATTACATGATGCAGTTGGAATTTCTCCCTAGCTGAGAGTGAGTGTTAATTTTGTAGCTCAGTGACAAATTCCAATCATGGGACTAGACTCCTCTTTTCATGACGACCAGATTTGACTTTCGAAGAACTTGATTTGGATAAAGGAAAGTGTATTTTTGAATTGAAGCTCACATGTGGACAAAAGGATGGGTCGGACCAAAAGAGAAATTGGACACCCTCAAATGGATAAAATACAAGTCAAGTGACCCTCGTTAGGACATCATCATGGACATTCTTCTTTCTTTGGTTTGGCTCGCATGGGTTTGAGGTAGTTTGTGGAGATTGGTTCATACAAGTCCAAAATTGTAGGGCCTAAAGCTCGCACATAAGATCTAGGGTTTTGGTTTCTAGCCCCGGGGATGACACATGCATTTTTCGGTTGCAACCACATGCACATAGGCTCATGAGTACGATTGGAGGGTTTCAACTGCATGAATGTAAACTCTCTATGTGTAGTTGGAAACTAGGGTTTTGTTTTTTAGTTTACCACAAAAGTCGACATTTCACCATAGAAAGTGATAGTTGACCGTGGGCTTTTGAATCAGGGTTTTGATTATTAGCATTGTTGGGTTCATCTCTTGGATGTTGATTAGTTTATTTCGTTGGACATTTTTATGATTGAAGATATGGATCATTCTACTCTCTCTTTGCTGAAAATTTTATGACAATCTAATAAGAAGAATAATATGAAAGGATTTTCCCTATAGTATATTTCACCCTAGTCTCCAACCAATCCTAGTGTCTCTATGTGTGAACGTTTTTCTTCTATTGTTCCTTCAAGTTCCACTATGCTAACGATGATATTGTTCTTTTTATATAATTTCATATGTTATTAAATAATGTATAATGTTGTGAGATGAATTTAATATGTAAATAAAGAAATACAATTATCTAAAACAAAGAACAATATAATTAAAAAAAAAATTAACAAAAATTTCTAACCTATTTTATTAAGATTTTATTTTTAAATATACATTACTAGGTATTTACAAAAAAAATAAAAATAAAAAAAAAATATTATTGGAAAATATATAATAAACAATCAACCATTAAAACACGTTTTAATTAAAATAAATAATATTTAAAACATATATATATATATAAAAAGGCACGGGGAGATGGTTTAAGTTGAGGATGAATGGAGTTAATATGGAGAAGCGGGTGGAGTCCCACACGTGGAGTGTGGCCTCTACACCACTCTAATTTTCTCAATCTATCCATTATATCATCTTTTATGACTCCTCCTTCAGATGAGCACCTCGATGTCGTGAAATGTTTGAAAGTTCATACTTCAGGATGAACCAATTGGGATATATATATATACAATAAAGCTTTAATATGTATACCAGTTTTGAATGGGTGGTTTTGCAGGTCAGTTAAATGAAAATTAAATAATTAATAATTAATATAAATAAATAAATAATAAAAACGTAATACTTACAAATTAATTTAATAATTTATTTAGTCTAATTAATATAGATTAATTAAATAATATTATTTACAAATTTATGAATGTAATTAATTAAAATTAATTAACTAAATTTATAAAATAAAGTAAAATACATTTTTTTAAGTATAGGTGGTGAAAAACATTTAAAATTTGAACAAACATTATTTTCAAACCGCAAGTCCAAATGCAACGAAATTTAAGTTATTGGGAAGTTGGTAAGAAAGTGCACACAATGAAGTGATCAAAGTGAAAAATCAAGAAAAGTGAAAATCCTACAAAATTAACAAATTCAAAGCATGAAAGAAGTGATATGACCAAATGGGTCCCCATATCTTTTGTATAATATTTAGTGGGGGGCGGGAGAGTTGTGGCCACAAAAACTTCCTAGTGGTTTCTTTAGTCCTAAGGCAAGCCACTCTTGGTGGTATCTTAATCCCTAGGCAAGTCACTACTCGATTACAAGAGGAGGAGAGCTCAATATGCAAATATTAGAAGGTTCTTCATCTAGCAAGTTAATAATAATTTAGTAGGTTCTTCATACCATAAGATTTCTAGTGATTCCTAAGGCAAGCCATACTAGGTGGTTTCTTTAGTCCTCAAGCAACCATAGGAGGATGACAGTCCAACATGGGAGGCTTCCTCAGTTGCATAAACTACCATGGAAGCACACATTGGGGATTCACTGGGGGAGAAATACTATACCACGTACATTCATATTAGGAGATACATATTGAGGAAAAAATGACATAATATATTGAGCATATAATAGGGGGTAAAGGGATTTTATATTGGAAGGTATAAAAAATGGAGCTCAAAGTTAATGAGAAAATGTAAAATCTTGAAACAACCAAGAGTTGCATTAATGGATCAAACTCCTACATGGGTTGTTATTCTAATTATGAAGTTTTCATGCATGGGAACATTGAAACCTCTTTCCTAGCTAATTGTTAAAAGTTAGAATACAGAAAGAGGGTAAGTATTTAACAACATAGAACACTAAATTATCTCTTATGATGTAGACAAGCCATAAAAGCATTAAACAAAAAATATAAATTATTTAGATAAGATGAGAACAACATTCGGGGGAGTGATAAAATTAGTTCATTTTATTCCAATGAAAAAAGAAATAACAGTTAAAGTATCACCTAGGGAGAGGCTTGTAACAAGTGGGCTCCAATTTTATCATTGGGACGGTCCTTTTATTCTTTGTTAGGGATCAATATCAATCTCTAAAGATAATTAGGAAACCCTTCCCATTATGGATGGTCGCTTTGGAGGGGAAAATGGATAGCATAATCATAAGTGAAGCCAATGGATAGTAGATGAAGGAATTACACTTCTCATTGCTCAACTTCAATCCACCATTATAATATTATTCTTATTTATTCCTATTAAATGTATATCCATGTATTCTATTTATAAATTTAAGTGGAGTTGCAATATGATTTGGTTCTAGTGGAAATGCACATGCTTCAACTATGGGTATCCATGTGATTGATATAAACAAAACAAGGACCAGATTCCCTAATATTGATGAGCATGGAGATATAACTAGGTTTATGTTCAACCGCCTATTGTTTGTAAGTCATCTTTAGCATTTATGGGCTATGGTAATTGTTGAATGGGATTGTTGACGATGTTGGATACTTCCAACATACAAGAGATCTACCCGATATAAGGTCCCAATTAGTCCTCTCATCGTTTGGTGTAGAAGTCCCATCTAGAATACTGCCTGGTTTCCATTTACTTAAAGATATGCCTTGGATTTAGCTATTAGCATGAGAGGGAAGCAAAAATTTCCTTTTGAATGAGCAAGTGAGTGTGCCTTGTGAATGTTCAATTGTAGATGTATCAAGGTTCTCTTATTACAGATGGGGGAAATAAAGTGAGCCTCCAAGAGAGAAGTAATAGTACTACTCTAATGGAGACACACGTGAATGAGAAAAACCCATCTCATATCAATCGAAATAATTCACATAGATGTGATGATCATTATAAACATTAAAACACACTTCCAATAATTTAAGCACTAAAGCCACTGAAATAGTTCAATTAGTCCAGTACATGTGAAGGAAAAACATGAATCATAAACATCCAAAGAATAGTCTTAAAAAAATTCAAAATCCATGTGTGGAAATGTGTTGGCTTAGAAGACTTTGATATTAAGAAAAAATTCTATGATACATAAATATGTTGATCATCACTAGCTCCGATAGTGGAGAGCTAGATACACTACTTTCTCCCCAAAAGTACGAACTCTATCTCTATAATTCCTTGTGGAGAAGCCAAGGTTAAAAGTCCTTTACATGAGAAATTAGGATGCTTTTATAACTTGTGGCATGATTGTTCACATCACTATGATTCTTGACATGCCAACTCCTAATGACCTTTGGACTTCTACAACCTTTGGACTTCCAAATGACTTTTGATATTACATGTATTTTGGACTTCCATGACTCTTTTGTCCATACATGACTCTTGGACTTCAACGTATTTTTCTTTAAAATGATTTCAACATTACATCATGTCTTCCACATCATCATGTGATGAAGATGTTACATGTCACTATCTTTGGTGACTGGGACTAATAGTGACTAATGGCATGGATTTTCTTTAGTGGTGACATGGTTGTCACTTGTGTCTTCATTCTTCAGATAGCTTCCGCTCATTGATGCCTTCACCCTCCAAAGGGTCTTTGATCTTGGAGTCTTTAGGGTGCTTCAATCATCAAGCTTTCAATGTGTTATTTTTTGTTCAATTCTTCCTTTATTGTGTCTTCTCTAACCGGTCTTCTTCCTGCGTGATTGTTATGTTGTTCCTAAGATACATGTGGTTTCAATCACTTATGAAAAGAAACCATCAGACTGAAAATATCCTAACCTAACATGTTTTATGTAGATTTTATGATCATGTATTTTCAATGTTCTTTGGAAATATCAAGTTGAGCTTCTGTGAAAAAGGGAGCACTTCAAAACATTGAAGGGCAAAGCTTCAGGGCTTTGGCATGTGCTCATCCACTCAATAGGAAGAGACAAATCAAGGTAGGGCACATGGAGCAAGTTCAAAGGACGAACGGGAAGGCTTCAGGCTTCCAAAGTGGGTTATGCACTCAAGGGAGAGAGGGTGGGCACAGGGAACACTGCTGAAGGTTGAAGGAGGAAGGCTTCAGGCCTTCGGGGTGTGCTCATTCTCTCAAGAGGCCCAGGAGGGAACACGGCGCAATCTTGAAGGCTGAAGGGTGAAACCTAATTCCTTGAGAGTGCGCTCATGCACTGAAAAGGTTTGTAGGGATCAAGGTGCATTTTGGAAGGTTGAAGGGTTGATATTGAGGCCTTTAGGGTGCACTCATGCGCTCAAGGATGATGCACTTATTCAAGTCAAAGGAGTGTATTCAAGGAGGGTGCACTTCTTCGAGTCGAAGGAGTGCGCTAAAGGAATACTTGGTTTCTTGAAGGACACAATTCAAAACATGGAAGGGGGAAGGGCTTAGGGAGTTTAATCTATGCTCTTTAAGGCTACATGGTGCACTTAAGAACAATGAAGGATTCCTGATCAAGGCTTCAGAGTGCGCTTATGTACTCTTGGCCTTAATGGGTTCACTTTGAAACCAAAATTTGTCTAAGTGTACAAGATAGGAAAAGGGGTGAACATGATGATTTTTAGACATAAAACCATGTGAGACACATACAAACTTATCAAAAAAACTTAGAGAATATTTAATAATGATAAATATTCATCAAAATTCCATTTTACTTGCATTTCCCTAGTACAACATGTGAAGTGTGTGCAAGTGCTACCAAAAAGTGTCATTTTACAACAACAAAGATGTTGTGACCATAAAATACACCAAATATGTTCTACTCAATGCGATGACACTTTACAAAACTCAAGAAAACTTGAAACACATAGGAAGACATGCAACAATACTTGATGACCAAGGCGACACTTGACACAACAATAATGTAGGCTCCAAAATTTGACTGTAGTGAAATTTTTGGAGGGTGTTATAGTAGCCACAACACTTGGCGACATAGTGGGTGAACTTCAGCTTCTTTTTTTAGGAATATCTTTCGTTTAAAAGGGTCAGCACTTCAAGAAGTATTTCTTTCCTTGATTTCCCCCTTGAGACCTAGTTATATAAATATCATCTCACTTTATTCTACTTGGTTGAACACACAAAAGATACAACATATCACAATTTTTTCAATCTAGGAAAGGGTAATGTGCATTGTGAGTTTATGATATTTAGAGTATGATTTTTCACCTCTAGTGTTTCTCACTAATAATAGGCCTGGATAGTACCCCGATGAAGTCACTTCAGGAGTGCAAATTTTGTTTCACATCCCTATGCCAGAAGCCTTTTTCTTCTTTCACCCTTCTTCTTCTCGTGCTAGGATGTTGATGGTGTTGATATCACTAACATATAGGGGATCTCCCTGATATAAGGTGCCAATTATGCCTTACATCTTTTGGTGTAGGAGCCCCATCTAGAATATGTCCTGGTTGTCATTGACTTAAAGATATTCCTTGGCTTTAGTTCTTAGTGCAAGAGAGAAGCACAAATGTCCTTTTGAATGAGCAAGAAAGTGTGCCTTCTGAATCTTCAATTGCATATGTATCAAGGTTCTCTTACTCCAAAGGGGGGAAATAAAGTGGGCTTATAAGAGAGATGTAATAGTACCACCCTAATGGAGATGCACATGAATGAGAAAGACTCATCTCACATCTAGTGAAATAGTTCACATAGATGTGAAGATAATTATAAACATTACAACACACTTCCAATAAGTTAAGCATCTAAGTCACCAAAATAGTTCAATTACTCCAGTACATGTGAAAGAAAAACATGAATCGTAAACATCCAAAGAATAGTCTTAAAACAATTCACAATCCATGTGTGGATATGTGTTGGCCTAGAAGGCTTCGATATTAAGAAAAAGTTCCAAGATACATAAATACAATGAACATCACTAGATCCAATAGTGGAGCGTTAGAGCCACTAATTACTCCCCAAAAAATACTAACTCTATCTCTCTAATGCCTTGTGGGAGAAGCCAAGGTTAAAATTCCTTTACATGAGAAATGATGATCCTTTTATAACTTGTGGAATGAATTTTCACATCCCCATAACTCTTTAATTTCCAACTCCTAATGACCTTTGGACTTATAAAACCTTTGGACTTCCAAATGACTTTTGGAATTACATATGACATTTGGTATTACATGTATTTTGGACTTCCATGGCTCTTTTGTCCATACATGACTCTTTGAATTCCACGTATTTTTCTTTACAATTATTTCAACATTACATCATAACTTCCACACCATCACGTGATGAAGATGTGACATGTCACTATCTTCACTTACTAGGACTAATAGTGACTGATGATATGGAGTTTCTTCATTGGTGACATGGTTTCCACTTGTGTCTTCATTCTTTAGGTGGCTTCTGCTAATTGATACATTCACCCTCCAAAGGGTCTTTAAGGTTCTTTGATCATCACGATTTTAATGTGTTCTTTGTTCTTCAATGATTCCTTAATTTTGTCTTCTCTACTCGATCTTCCTCCTATGTGCTTGTCGTGTTGTTCCTAAGATAATTGTAGCTGCCATCACTCATGAAAAGCAACCATTAGCCTGAAAATATCCCAATCTAACATGTTTTATGCAAAAAAAATTTCATGTATTTTCAGTGCACTTTGGAAAGAGAAAGGAGAGCTTTTGGATGCAAGTACGCACTTTGAAATACTGAAGGGCTAAAGGGGGAGGCTTCGGGGCTTTAGCATGTTCCCATGCGCTCAAGAGGAAGAGGAAAATCAAGGCAGGGTGCATGGCCCAAGTTGTTGTGAAACCAGCTCCAAAAATAGAAGAAAAGAGATATCAATGCCTTAGAAATAAGCCACTTCGAGGGGGAAACCTCCAATACATTAAATGAATGAAAAATTCTTGGATGATATAAATTACAAAACCTCCTTTCTATATATAGGAGTCCATGGGGCCACAATGTAATCCTAGCCGACCTAACAATAATAATTTAAGGGCAAAATAATAACAATATGGGGGTTACAGGGGTACAATAATAACAATAAGGGGGTTATACTAATAATAATAAGGGACTATACTAGTAATATAGGGACCTAGCATACCCCTCTCCTTCAAAAAAGTGTTGTCCTCAATGCTTGAGTAGCTCTGGATGCTTCACTATAAAATTCCCATCCTCCCATGTAGAATCTTCAATGGGTAATTTCTTCCACTTGATGAGATACTCTGAAATTGATCGATTTCGTAGTTGTCGAGTTCTTGTTTCCGTGACTGCTTCAGGCTCCAATATGATATTTCCTTCCTAATTAAGTTATGTAAATATTGTTTGAACTGGAATATTTTCACCTATAACCTTCTTTAAGCATGAAACATGGAAAACTAGATGCACTCATGAAGAAGCAGGAAGCTCCAATTTGTATGTCATAAAACCAATCTTTTGCAACACCTTGTAAGGACCATAATAATTTGGCGATAATTTATTATCCTTCTTAGCTTGCTTGAGGGACATTTTTTGTATGGTTGTAGCCGTAAAAATACCCAGTCTCCTCCATCAAAACTTCTCTCGCTGTGATGTTGATCTGCCTGTTGTTTCATTCGATTTTGTGCCAAATTCAGGTTATCCTTTAAGAATTGGAGAACTTCTTGTTAATGCTCAATGTGATCTTCCATTGCTTGAACCTTCGAATTTTCTCTTAAAGATGATGTGATGGATGGTGGTTGATATCCATAAAGTTCCATAAATGGGGTCATTTTTGCTGCAATATGGAAGGGAGTGTTATACCACCATTCCGCGAGAGGTAACCACTTGACTCATTGTGTTTATTTATCAGATACAAAACAACGAAGATATCTTTACAAAAATTTATTTACTATGTCATTTTGACCATTGGGTTGAGGATGATAAGATGAGCTATGAGCTAACTGACTACCCAAACAAGAAAATAACTCCGTCCAAAAATTTCCAGTAAAAATGGAATCTCTGACGCTCACAATAACCCTTGGGTTTCCATGTAGCTTTTGAATTGTGTCCATAAATGTAGTAGAAACTGTACTTGATTTAAATGGATCAGATAATCCACAAAAGTGTGCATACTTGGTAATTCTATCAACTACCACCATGATGACACTCTTTCCTTTGGACTTAGGTAACCCTGTGATAAAATCCATTGAAATATCCTCCCAACGTTGACTTGGAATGGATAAAGGTTGTAGAAGACTCGGGGTCTTAATTGTATCAAATTTATTCCGCTGGAAAACCAAACATTATGCCACAAACTTTTGAATATCAGATTTAAGGCCATCCCAAAAAAATTCTTTCATCACCCTGTGGTAAGTTTTTAAAAATCCTGATTGTCCTCCTAAAGGAGAAGTGTGCAATTCCAAAAGAATCTTTTGTTTTAGTTTGGAATTCTTACAAATATATAAGCGATCTTTGTACTGTAAGGAATCATTTTTCCAACTAAATGTATCAAATGTACTAGGATCTTGCTGCAACTTTTGAATGAGTGTCCACACTTCTTTGTCCTTCTTCCATTCATCTCTTGCTTCGGTTATCCAATTTATTTGGATAATAGAAATGGCACAAAGCAATGCTTCTACCTCTTCATTCTTTCTTGAGAGTGCATCTGCAACAACATTTAGCTTCCCTTTTTTGTATATTATTTCAAAGTCATAACCCAACATCTTTGTGAACCATTTTTTCTACTCTCCTGAAGATATTCTTTGTTCCAAAAAGTGTTTAAGACTATCATGATCATTTTTTACCTTGAAGTGTCTTCCCATTAGGTAAGTTCGCCATTTCTTTAGTGTATTCAGTATTGCTAACATTTCCTTCTCATAAATATGTTTCTGTAAATACTTTCCTTTGATTGGACAACTTTCAAAAGCAATGGGTCTTCATTCTTGCATTAAAACAGCACCAATTCCATTTCCTGAGGCATCACATTCCACAATAAAGGTTTTTTTGAAGTCTGGCATAGCTAAGACCAGTGCTAGGCACATTGCTTCTTTAATATGTTCAAAGGCCTTAGTTGCTTCAGGAGTCCATGAAAATGCATCTTTCTTCAATAATGTTGTTAGAGGTGTTGCTATTCTCCCATAATTCTTAACACACTTGCAATAATACCCTGTTAACCGAAGAAATCCTCGCAACTGCTTTATGGTTGTGGGGACTTTCCATTCCTTAATGGCTTTAATTTAGTTAGGGTCTACCTTCACACCCTCGTGAGATACAATATGACCCAGATATTCCACCTCTTGTACCCCAAAGAAACATTTGGATGTTTTTGCATATAATTGTTTCTCCTACAATAGTTTGAGCACCCTGTGAACATGTTGAACATGATCCTTCCAAGACCTGCTGTAGATTAGTATATCATCAAAAAATACTAGCAAAAATTTTCTAAGGGAGGGTTTGAAAATGGAATTCATCAACCCTTGAAATGTAGAAGGTGCATTGGTAAGGCCAAAAGGCATGACCAAAAATTCATAATGACCCTCATGAGTTTGAAATGTTGTTTTTGGAATAGCTTCAGTCTTCATTCTAATTTGACGATATCCTGAACGAAGATTCAACTTGGTAAAATAAATTGCTCCATGTAATTCATCCAATAATTCATCAATCACAAGAATGGGAAATTTATCTTTAATGGTGATCTCATTGAGCTCCCTATAATTCGGACACATGCACCATGATCCATCCTTCTTGTGTACCAATACTACAGGAGCAGAGAAAGAACTTTGACTAGGTTGAATTATACCCGCCTCTAACTTTTCTACAATCATACATTCAATTTCGCTCTTTTGGACATAAGGATATCTATAAAGCCTGATGTTTAGAGGAACAATTCCTGGAATCAAATGAATAGCATGATCATGATCACGAATAGGTGGGACTCCTTCGGGAGTTTCAAACACCTTGGAATGATTGTCCAAGACTTTTTGGAGATCTGCAGAAATAGATGATTTTGACGTTGGAACTTCTAGTGAGCATAATTATGCAATTACGCCTCATTGTTCTTTCTTTAGAAGCTTTTTCATGACATTAGAGCTTATTATCTTTTCTAGCTTCCCTGCAATACCCCGTAATTCGACTTCCTTTCCTTTTGAAAAAAAATTCAAGAAAAGTTCTTGAAAATTAAAAGCTATTGTCCCCAAAGATTATAACCATTGTACTCCTAGTACAACATCAGCACCTCCCATAGGAATGGAAAGCATTGGACTATTCAATACATATTCCCCCATGGTTAGCTTGATATTATGGTATTTTCCAGAGAAATTTATAATTCCTCCATTTGCAACCATCACTTGAAATTATGGTGCTGAGTACAGGAAACAATTCAATTCCTTGGCTACCTTACAATGAATAAAATTATGGGTGCTACCTGAATCAATCAACACTATTACCTTTTTCTTCTTGATATGTCCTTCTATCTTGAGAGTTTGAGAGTGGTAATTCTTGCCAATGCATTACACGATATGGTCGGACTCATTTCTTCCTCTTCTAGGGCTGGTTCCTGATATATATCCTCTTCTTTTGAATGTTCATTTTCTTCCTCCTCTTCACAATCCATGTAAAATAATTTCTTCTCAGCACACTTATGACCTTTAGAGTATTTCATATCACAATTGTAGCAAAGCCCTTTTGCTCTTTTTTCTTCCAATTGTTGTGGTGTCAACCTTGTAAGTTGTGGAAATCTAGGAGTAGCAACACTTCCATCTTTATATAAGTGACTGGTAGTCTTCCTTGTCACCATAATTTTACATTCAATTTTTCTTGCCAACCTGAATGCCTTCTCCAATGAATCAGGTTCCAAAACGCGAACTTCATGTTGGATGCTATCCTTTAAAGTACCTATGAAGAGATTAATCATGTGTTCCTCTGGAATATCAGTGACCCTTATATTCAATTTTTGGAAGTCCTTAATGTGCTCCCCCACTAAACACTTTTGTTTGAGATTTATCAATTGGCTAAAGAAAGTGTTTCTCTTTGTATCCTCACAATGTGCTATCATTTCCTCCGTAAAAATTGACCAAGTGACAATTTTTTTATGGGAGCAAAGCCATCGATACCATACAGATGTATTTTGTTCTAAATTTAAGCTTGCAATGCGTACCTTTTGCGTGTTTTTCACATTATTGAGATCAAAATATTTCTCCATCTATAGTATCCATGTTACAGGATCATTTCCATCAAACTTCCTCATATCAATTTTTCGAATATGGTGACTCTTCCCTCCAATATTAGAGTTTATGAAATCATGTTTAACATTTATTTTGTTCTCATCATGAGTTTCCTCTACTATCTTTTCACCATTAGGAAACATTTCTTGTATCAACTTTGTCAAACCTTCCATGTCTAATTTTAGATCATTCTTCATGTTTTCCATCTTAGCTTCCATGTCATCCATCTTAGATTCCATGTCAACTTCCATGCCATCCATCTTAACTTCCATGTCATTCTTCAAACCATCCATCTTAAATTCCACGCCTTTCTTCAAACCATCCATCTTAGTTTCCACACCTTTCTTCAAAACTTCCATGTCATTTTTTGTTGCTCTTTGCGAGAGTGAAATTTGTTGCACCTGCTCTTGTAATTTTGATATGTCATGTTGCCATTCTTCGTATTCATGAGTCATAGTAGAGCCTTCTAAACTCTTAATGGGTTTTGAATTATTTTTAGGGGCCATTTTAGAATCCAATAATGATATCTATTCTACAATATGCCCTTGGAATCAATTCAACATGATTCTTCAAACAAGACTTATGCAATTCGAAAAAAAATACACACCTTTTACTTTCTTTTGAGGAGCTCGATATTGAAATTGACTTATCTCTATACTTACAGATCCTCAATATCTGAAATTTGGCCCTGTAGTAGTCCTTTGAAGCTTCTTTAAATGCCACAAGTCTAACTTGATTTGGATTCTTCAAGACAAAGTTATGCCAAATCTCCCACAATGACCTAATTATGGACTAGTTCAGTAGAGCGAACTTGTACGACTTGCCACGTGTCATTGTTTGCTCCTTTGGCTCTGAAATTTATAGAAAGAAAACTACAGTCTGTGTACTTCTAGCCACTTTTTACAGAATTCCAATCCGATGCTCAAAGAGAGAGTTATGAATATTTTCCCACGATCACCTCTTTGAGATAAAATTCAGGAGCCTGAAAAAGACCTAAATTCCACAGATCATATCTCCAAAAATATTGTGAACCAAGCTCTTAAATTTTTTGATGATGTTCCTCAAGATTTCGGCTTTGCGCTCTAACAATTTCAACTTCTGAACCTTCGTAGACAAAAATTTATAGCGAAAATACCGCGATGAACTTTTTAAGTGAAATTTAGGAGCCTGCAAAAATCCCTAATGTCCACATATCATATCTCCAAAAATATTGTGAACTAAGCTTTAAAATTTTGCGACAATGTTCCTCACAATTTTGGCTTCGTACTCTAAAAATTTCAGCTTCAGAACCTTCGTAGAAAAAAAAGTTATAGTGGAAATGCCACGATGACCTGTTTGGAGCAGCGAAACCCTAGAATCCAAAGCTCTGATACCAAATGTTGTGAAACCAGCTCCAAAAATAGAATAAAAGAGATATCAATGCCTTAGAAATAGGCCACTTCGAGGGGGAAACCTATAATACATTACATGAATGAACAATTCTTGGATGATACAAATTACAAAACCTCCTTTCTATATATAGGAGTCCATGGGGCCACAATGTAATCCTAGCCGACCTAACAATAATAATTTAAAGGCACAATAATAATAATATGGGGGTTATAGGGGTACAATAATAACAGTAAGGTGGTTATACTAACAATAATAAGGGACTATACTAGTAATATAGGGACCTAACACAAGTTTGAAGGATGAAAGTGAAGGCTTTGAGCTTCCCAAGTGAGTTTTGTGCTCAAGAGAGAGAGGGTGGGCGCATGGTGCACTCCTGAAGGCTGAAGGAAGAAGGCTTCAAGAACTTGTGGTGCGCTCACGTGCTCAAGAGGCCTAGGAGTGCTCATGGCGCAAGGCTGAAGGATGAAGGGAAGAGCTTTGTGCCTTCAGAGTGCGCTCATGTCCTCAAAGGGTCTTGATGGAACATGGCACATTATGGATGGTTGAAGGGTTAAGGTTGAGGCCTTTAGGGTGTGTCATGTGCTCAAGGAGATCACACTTCTTCTAGACGAAGGAGTGAGATCAAGGAAGACTTGGTTTCATGAAGGGCATAGTTCAGAACATGAAAGGGGAAATGGCTTAGGGAGTGTGTTTTGTGCCCTTGGAGAGTGCATGGTTCACTTCTGAACAACGAAGGATTCTTGATTAAGGATTCAGAGTGCACCGATGCACTCTTGGCCTTAGTGGGTTTGCTTTGAAACCAAACTTGTTTGAGTATAGAAGATATGAAAAGGGGCTAAAATGATGAGTTTTAGACATAAAACCATGTGCGACATATACCAAATCATAGAGAAAACTTAGACAAGCTTGAAAAAATATAAGTATACATCAAAATGCCACTTTACATGCATTCCCCCGGTATAACAGGTGAAGTGTGTGTGACTGCAACCAAAAATTGTCATTTTACAATAACAAATATGGTGTTACCATGAAATACACCAAAGATGTTCTACTCAAAGTGACAACACTTGAGAACACTCAATAACACTTGAAATACATAGGAAGCCATGAAACGACACTTGATTACCAAGGCGACACTTGACACGATGATAAGGTAGGCTCCAAAATTTAAACGTAGTGAAATTTTTGGAGGGTGTTGCGGTAGCGACAATAGGGATTTACAAGTATCGTGACTTTTAGGCACAATAGGTGCAAGAATAAAGGGATACCCCACATGATCTAGTAATTGACAAACACAAAGTCTCCATTAATTCACCTTTTGTCATAGTACTTGCATTCATGGCATATTAAAGAATAATTCTAATTTCAGCAGATATTGATAAAATCCTCAAAATCATTTTGTTGGACTCCCCTCCTAATATATCTCCCTAATAAAAATAACCCTCCCTTATTTTTATTGATCACCCCTTTCTATATCCCCTAATACATATAAAACCCCTACCACACATCTCTTCCCCCAATACCTACAATATATTGACTCTACTTTTCACAATTTAGCCTCTTTATGAATGAATGTGGTAAGATATTGGTCAAGAAGGTAAAGCCCAAATGGGTCAACATAAGGTTTAACTCACAAGAATGGGAGGATATCTCACATGAATAGTAAATTTTTAACTTAAGGTTTAATTCTACTTGATGGTGTATAAAGGACCTATAAATCATGCATTTTACTATATGTGATGTATATTCTTATCCATGACATTTCTAGGTACCATTTGTTGAATGTTATACTTAAGCAAAACTACAGTGATAATAGGTTTCTTTAAACCAATACTAATACCTAAGGATCTATGGGAGGCTTTGAGCATGAATATTTGATCCAGTTGGATATTGGAGACCACCCACCTATTCCATTTGGACCCCCACCATCAGTTCTTTCATTTTTTCAGTTTCAACACAACTTACTATTTTTATCAATTTTTTGGGTCCTGAACTTCCAGAGTCGTTTTGAGGTCCTAAAGGACATTTTTTGGGAAAACCGAGAGCAACATGGAAGTTCCTTTGATGTTTCTCACGTTAAAAGTTGTATTCCTCATATAGATGTTTCTAACGAGGTATTGGGCCCATCAAACATAGATCATATGCCAACGTTATGTCCCCGGGAAGTTGATGTACCAATTTACCCGAACAGGGCCCATAGTTTTGGTGCTTCATCTCCTAGGGTTAGGTTTTAGGATTTTTATGGTTTTCCATTGTTTCTAAACAATAAATAGGCCTTCAAGCCTCATTGTAACAGAGTTCAGAGGCCAGTAGCTGCCACATATCTTCTCAGAGATAAGCTACCAGTGCCCTAGCTAGTTTATTTCCATTATGTCTATAAGCATGTTTATGTTATTTGATATTAATGAAATGAAGTTTTATTTCCGCTGCATCTCTGTGTTTATTCTTATTTATGTATATTATTGTGTTCCTGCATAAATCTGGATCAGTGGTATCAGAGCGATCTTCTCTTTCTCTGTTTTTTGTTTGCATGTCCCCAACAAGGTCAGGGTATAAGGAGTTAGCGCTTGATCTGGTTGAACCCTTGCAAGATCAGCCTCGCAAACCTCGACAACCTCCCATGGCGGAAAAAAAATAAATACGAGGGGGCAAGAGATCATATCAAATTATTGCTCGAGGAGGCCCTCAAGAAACAAAGGAACGTGATGATGGATAACTTTTCCCAGATCCTTCAATGGTTTCCCATCGACAGCGCATCTACATCCAACAGCCACTCTGGAGGCACCTCTCCTTTAAAGGTACAGGTCAACTTCAACATTCTTATATTTGAAGGCCAGATAGATGCAAATGCCATAGATAGATGGTTGAATTTGCTGGAAGGGTATTTCTCAGTCCATGATTTCTCTGAACGAGAAAATATTACTTTTGCACTCCTCAAAGCTACCCCCCATGTCAAAGACTGGTGGGAAACCTACTGTGATCAGAAGGAAGAGAGGGAACCCTATATGTTCTCGGTCACACCCACTTGTAATTCATTCTGAGACGACATCAAGGAACAATATTACCCCATGGGGAGCTATGATGACAATTACATTCAATGGATCATGCTGTAGCAGCAAAGGGATCAAGATGTGCACGAACTGATGAATTTGTTCCATACCCTGCACACAAAGTTGGGTATTAAAGATTCAGAAAGAAATTTTGTGCTCAAGCACCACAGTTGTTTTCACAGATAAATTATGGAGGAAATGGAGTTCCTCGACATTACCTCGCTTGGCACAACATATCTCTATGCTGCTAAGATCGAGCATGAATTTAAGTAGAAGAAGAAAGACATTGGATCCGTGAATCTGAAGCCAGGGAAAGACGCTCCCGAACCATAGAACAAGGGGAAAAGCCAAAGCGGGGCGACTCAAAACAACACCACAAATCCAAAGGACATGGGTAAGTGGTGTGAGTGTGAATTTCACTTCGCAGTCTCATCATAGCGCAAATGAGTGTCGGGCCAAACAGTCGCTGGTGGCTGAACTTAAGGCACCCAAATCAGATGCATTTTCTGATGCTGAGTCAGAACCAGACAAGGGATGACAAAGGGAAGAATATAATTGATGCAGATCCCAGTGCCATTTTTGCCACCACCAAGCTCTAGATGGAGGATCTTGAGGATCCAGAGGAGGGGGAGTGCCTCTTCCATTCACAGATGTGGGTGAAGGGTTCTCCACTGCAATTCATTGTTGATAGTGGAATCCAAAAGAATCTCATTTCAGTAGAGGAAGTGAAGCAGCTCAACCTACCGAACATAGCACACCCACAACGGTATACCATTGGGTGGCTTCACCAAGGAAGATCTCTGCTTCTGCTAACAGTGCCACCTTCTGTACAACATCAAGCCATTCACGGATGAGGTACTATGTGATGTTTCTCCTCTCCTCTTGATGTGTCTGATGTATTATTGGGCCAACCATACTTGTGGAAGCAATAAGCTGTATATGATTCTAGGCCTCAAATATTTTTATTACTTTGGGAAATAAATTGTACAGGATACCAGAGGTAGTATCGCCTCCTGCCATCTCTTTGACTACTACAAAACAACGCAGTACAATTGTTTCCCAAACCAGGAAATTTATTTTCATTACAATTCAACCACAGGGCAAGCAAAATATTGTGGCCACAACTTTGAAACAGGTCTCCCCTACACGACAATAGTAGATGGACAAAGTCGTGGAGGAATACGAGGAAATTTTCTCCTCACCCATAGAGGTTCCTCTACACTATCAGGTCAAGCACTCCATTGATCTGACCCCAGATGCATCGCCGCCATACCTCATGCGACCACACAGACAAAATCCACACATGTACTATTTGAGGCTGATAAAGTAGCCAAATTTATTGAACGCATTGAGCACGTCCGCCAGCACATCCATGACATCTTCGACAAATTCAATACCAAATTCAACAGAATTTGCATCATCTCATGGAGGAACTCAACGCAATGGGGACCATTGCTTCCTAAGGGGGGAGGGATGATCCAGGTGGATATTGGTGGCCACCCACCTATTCCATTTGGACCCCCACCATTGGTTCTTTCAGTTTTTCAATTTTAGCACAGCTTACTATTTTTAGCATTTTTTCGGGTCCTAAACTTCTGGAGCCGTTTTGAGGCCCTAAACGAAGTTTTGTGGGAAAACGGGGAGCAACATGAAATCTCCTTCAATGTTTCTCATGTAAAAAGTTGTAGTCCTCAGATAGATCTTTCTAACGAGGTATTGAGCATGTCAAACATAGATCATATGCCAATGTTACGTCACCAGGAAGTTGATGTACCAATTTACCCGAACGGGGCCCATAGTTTTGGCGCTTCATCTCTTACAGTTAGGTTTTTTGATGTTTAGGGTTTTTCATTATTTGTCAACAATAAATAGGCCTTTGAGCCTCATTGTAATAAAGTTCAGAGGCCGGTAGCCACCACATCTCTTCTCGTAGATAAGCTACCAATGCCCTTGCTATTTTATTTCCATTATGTCTGTAAGCATATTTATGTTATTTGATATTAATGAAATGAAGTTTTATTTCCGTTGCATATCTGTGTTTATGTTTATTTTTGTATATTATTGCGTTCCTGCATAAATCCAGATCAACATTGTCCTTAGATTGCCAAGAATGCAACAAGGTAATAATGATATATTTTTATAGTTGATGCATTTTCTAAAATGTCATATTTTATTGTATAAAAAATTACAATGGGATGAATGTAGCAATATTTCTAGAGAAGTGACGAATTTGTGCATGAGTTCTATTTTAGATTGAGATGGTAAATTTATTGGACATTTTAAGAGGATGTTTACTGGATTTCATTTTAGTTTAATATTCATCATACCATCCCCAAAGGCATGGGGAAAATGGAGTAATGAATACAAGTTTGGGAAATCCATTGAAATGTTTAGATGGAGCGAGGCATGAATAATGGGATATGGTTAGGGTGCAAATGGAATTTGCATACAATAATTCAATATACAATTTTATGGGTAAGATATTATTGCACATTATGTGTGGAAGATCCATAGACGGAGTAAGATATGATAATAAGTTTTCTACTTGCAATATTGTAGACAGTGTAGATGATAAATTTACACTAGTTCATGAGATAAGTGCATGAATAGGTGAAGCAATAGTTCTAACATATTAAATAAAACTGTAAGGAGAAATTTGAAGAGAAGAGAAGATGGAATAAGATTGAAGAAGGTGAAATGGTCCTTTGACATTTAAGGAAGGAATGGTTTTTGGGAGGAACATATAAGAAGTTAAATTTTAAAACGATTAGGTATTGCATAGTTCCAAGGAATATTTTAAATATTTCATATTTAAGTTTGAGTTGCTAGAGGAATCTAATAACTTAAAGACAATTAATGTATGGGATTGGTATGAGTACAATAAGGGTATGTGTGAACAAGTTGCAGAAAAAATTATAAACTAAAAAGGAAAGATTCCAAAAAGGTAGTACGACAAATTAGTAGAGATATTGGAATAAAATATTTCCAAAAGGATAAAGAAGGAAAGAGCATAAATAGTAATACTAAATTTGTTGGGAAGCATAAAGTTGAGAATATGAAATATAGATATGGCAAGAGTATCTTTACTAATTTAAAAGGTTATAAAAGGATTTCCTAAGATCCATTTTCTAAATAGGATGCTCAAATTTTAATTACTAGAAAGTTTTCATATAAGATCATTCCTATCATTCCTCAACCTTAATGTAAGATAATTCTCTCTCTCCAGAAATAGAGAGAAAGAAAGTTAATTTCATTTATTTTACTTAGTTAAGAGGAATGATTGGGATTCTCTACCTATATTCAATTCAGCAAGAAACTTAATGAGTTTTGATGTAATGAGTTAAAGTTTTATTATTGAAAATGAATAATCCTTTAAAAGAAAAAACATATATATTCTTCAAATAAATTATAATTTTTTTTTAATTATATATATATATATATATATATATAAATAATAGTTAAATGTATATTTATATAATTAGTACAAAAGTCGCATATTATAAACTTAAACTACAAGGTTACACCTCTTTTGGAATCATGGTAACCATTAATTCGGTGTTAATGATCATCACATAGAGATAGTCAAAAATTTGTGGTGAAGTATTCATTCTTTTGCAGCCTTTGCAAGATTCTGCATGAGAAAGATGCGAGGCATTAAATGGCCCCACGATCAATGGTCCATGATGAAGGATGACGTCAGCATGCTTGGCCTCACTCATGTTAACGAAAATGTAATTAGATTTCAGTGTCACCACCGGCGTCACCTACCATGAAAACATCCACGACTTTTCATGTTAACGAAAATGTCATTCGATTTCAGTGTCGCCACCAGCGTCACCTACCATGAGAACGTCCGCGACGTTTGGACACCACTACAAGTGGTGGTTGGCTCACGAGAACACCGATAATATTAATTTCAAGTAGCATGAAGATATTATTTTATTTTTATTCAAAACCATATTAGTTTTTTGATATACCACTTTACATATGGTAGGAAAATTCATAAAGTTTTTGATATCATTATCTTGTTGGGTATGAAAGAAGTTGATATTAAGAAGGTTTTGTTTTTTTTAGTTTTTGATATCATTATCTTGTTGGGTATGAAAGAAGTTGATATTAAGAAGGTTTTGTTTTTTTTTGTTTTTTTTTTAAATATATTTATCTTTGTATCATTAACCATTCATCGTTAATTTTGAAATGAGATATGTTAAAATATTTTTTAAAATTAATTTAGTGTTATTGGCCACTTGTGATTTGATGATAATAATTTTATATCGCACATGATAAATATAATGGTCGTATTGTTGCTATTATTGATAGCCAACATCTTTAATCATTGTATTTATATTTAATGGACTTTTCCTTTCTATTATTTTAAAAAGTTGAAGGATAATGTTTAAATATATTGAATTGATAATAATTATAAATTTAATGGACCTTTCCTTTTTATTATTTTAAAAAGTTGAAGGATAATGTCTAAATAAATTGAATTGAGAATAATTAAATTTATTTTTATTACGTAATAGAATTTATTGGTCCAATAATTTTTCATTAAATATGTATTTTTAGATAAGTCTTTATAATTTTTTTTTAATATTTACATTTATGATTATTTTACCCTTGTTTTTTTAATAAATACCAATAATAATATGATTAATGTCAATAAAGAGGATAATATATGTTTTCTATTATAATATAGTACCTCTCATCATGTGCAAAGTTTTACTAACAAAATATTGTTATATATTTCTTTTGTATAATTGAAAATGGTTATGATTATAAGATTAGTTGCATATTAATATATTTTAATATGTATAAAAGAGGAGGAATTCTCTATAAACATTTTTATCTCGATTTTTTTTAATTATTTTTAAATTCAACATAATATTTTGATGTAGATTATTAAATAATTATTATTGATATAAAGTTGAATATAGTTTTTTTTTTAAACAAATTATTATTATTTAAAATATATTTAATTAATTAAAAAGAATTTTAAAAATATTAAAATTATTTTTAACACTAAATTATATTAAAATATATATTAATATTAATATCAAATTGGTCCACGTGGTGTAGAGAAGTCGATGATGGGGTACACTATTAAGGCACTCCACCTGCAAGATCACCGGTTAGAAACCCATGGGTTTAGGATTAGTCTAAACTGCCAAAAAAAATATTAATGTCAAAATTAGTTTATGAGTTAAAGGGCCTCCACCTTTCAGGTACATATCTCACCACGACTCATCAACAGTTCGTCGATGATAACTTATTGTATGGAGAGCCCACCGTTCAAGAAGCAGTATCGATGGATGGGATCCTCGTTGAATTCCAAGTTTCCTCAAGTATACTCATAAATAAAGAAAACTCCCATCTCTATTTTTTCCATACTCCCAAGCTTGTGCAGAACAATCTAGCACATATCTTGGGGTTTTCAATTGATTATCTCCCATCAAAATATTTGAGAATTCCATTATTTTCTAATCCCCTACACATAGTATGTTGGAGGGATACTTGTAATAAGCTCCTGAAAAATATGTCCAAGTGGACCTTCTTAGTGCGTGCTGAGTACTTAATTTAGTTGGTTGAGTCACTCTCCTCAAGGCGGTTCATCAAGCTATCCTGATTTTTCGACTATCAATCCTTCCTTCCCCAAATGCATATATAAAGCTTTGGTTTCAATCTTTTGCAAGTTATTGTGGTAAGGAGCCAACCTAGAAAAGAAATGGTCTGTTGTGGCCTAGGATAAACTCTGCCTCACAAAATCTCATGGTGGTCTAGGCTTGCATGACCTAGAGAAATTAAATGTGATTATGTGCACTAAGCTCTTGTGGAGTTGGATACAAGGAGGAACAGAACAATGGAAAAATATCCAGACTCATAAACATGGTCACGATAGATCTCATATCACGCTCTTGTGGGACCCTTATATAATTCTAGGTTCTGGCATTTAGAATTTGTCTTGTCACAACAACCATATAATTCAAGATTACATCTTCTGGGAATTTAGGAATGGCTTGTCTGCCCTTTTCTAGGAGGAATCCTGGCAATAATTGCCCCACTTGGACCAAAACAACACCTTGCTAGGATTATAAGCGATCTTGGATCAATGAAGTAATAGAACAGTGGAAAATCATATTATTTTTTGATATATCACTTTACATGATAACTTGTTGTAGGAAAATTCATACATTTTTTGATAGTGGTTATCATTATCTTGTTGGGTATGAAGGAAGTCGATATTAAGAAAGTGTGGTATCTAAAGTGTCTCTTCTTATATTTGTATCATTTTATAAATCGCTCTCTTTTTCTAAGTAATTTTGAAATGAGATATGTTAAAATATTTCGTAAGATGAATTTGGTGTTATTGGTCACTTGTGATTTGATGATAATAACTTTATATCGCACATGATAAATACAATGGTCGTATTCTTGCTATATTATTAATAACCAAGATCTTTAATCATTGTCCTTATATTTAATCGACCCTTCCTTTCTATTATTTTAAAAAGTTGAAGGATAATGTCTAAATAGATTGAATTGAGAATAATTATAATTTCTTTTTATTACGTAATAGAATTTATTGGTCCAACAATTTTTCATTAAATATCTAGTATTTTTAGATAATTGTTTATAAATTATTCTTCTTTAAAATTTACATTTATGATTATTTAACCCTTGTTTTTAAATAAATATCATTAATAATATGATTAATGTCAATAAAGAAGATAATATATTTTTTCTATTATAGTATAGTACCTCTCATAATGTGCAAAGCTCGTATTGTTACCAATTTTTATTTTGTATAATTGAAAATGGTTATGATTATAATATTAGTTGCATATTAATATATTTTAATATATATAAAAGAGGAGGAATTCTCCATAAAACATTTTCATTTAGAAAATTTATTTTTAAATTATTCTTAAATTCAACAAATTTTTTTGACGTAAATTATTAAATAATTATTATTGATATAAACTTTAATATAGTTTTTTTTTTAATTAAATTATTATTATTTAAAATTAATCCAGTTAATTAAAAATAATTTTAAAAATATTAAAATTAATTTTAACACTAAATTGTATTAAAATCTATATTAATATTAATATCAAAATTATTTTATGAGTTAAAGGGCCTCCACCTTCCAAGTACAGATCTTACCACGACTCATCAACATTTTATCAATGATAACTTATTGTATGGAGAGCCCATTGTTCAGGAAGAAATAGCGATGGATGGGATCCTCGTTGAATTTTAAGTTGCCTCGGGTATACTCATCAATAAAGAAAAATCTCATCTCTATTTTTTCCATACTCCCAAGCATGTGCAGAACAATCTAGCACATATCTTGGGGTTTTCAATTGATTATCTCCCATAAAATATTTGAGAGTTCCATTAGTTGCTAATCCCCTACGCATAATATGTTGGAGGGATATTTGTAATAAGCTCCTGAAAAACATGTCCAATTGGACCTTCCGAGTGCCACGGGGGCTTCACTGCGAGAGAAATACTATAGCACACAGGTTCATATTAGGGGATATATAATGAGGAAAAAATGACATAATATATTAGTGGATATATAGGGAGTAAAGAATTTTTATATTGACATTTATAAAAAAATGGAGCAATGAAAAAATATAAAGGGGTATAAAAATCGTTAATGAAAAAATGGATACCTACAATATATAGTGAAAGTATGGGCTTTTTAAAATGGGAAGGTGTATTGTGTTTATATTGGTAGGGGATTAAATAATGTGACTTTTAGAGGCATTTTTCAATATGTACTCAAATTAAGGGTATTTTTAATATGTTATGATCGCACGTGATATGTTAAAGGTTCATTGAGTGAAGCCCAAGTGCTTAGTTCTTAATTTAGCTGGTCGAGTCACTCTCCTCAAGGTGGTTCTTCAAGTTATCCTAATTTATCAACTATTGATCCTCCATGCCCCAAAATTCATATATAAATATTTGGTTTCAATCTTTCGCAAGTTCTTGTGGTAAGGAGCTAACCTAGAAAATAAATTGTCTCTTGTGGCCTGGGATAAACTTTGCCTACCAAAGCTCATGGTGGTCTAGTTTTGCGCGACCTAGAGAACTTAAATGTGATTATGGGCATTAAGCTCTTGTGGAGTTGGATACAAGGAGGAAGAAAACGATGGAAAAATATCTAGACTGAGAAACATGGTCAGGGTAGATCTCATATCATGCTCCTGCGAGACCCATCTATAATTCTGGGTTCTACCATTTTGAATTTTTCTTATCGCAACAACCATATAATTCACGATCACTTCTTTTGGGAATTCAAGAATGGCTTGTCTGCCCTTTTCTAGGAGGCATCTTGGCAACAATTTCCCCGCTTAGACCAGAACAACACCTTGCTAGGATTAAAAGCGACCTTGGATCAGTGAAGTAATAGACCAGTGGCAGATTTCTAGAAGGATGACCCTAATCAGATAGACTAGCAAGTTTGGAAAACATATCGGGACTAGAAGGTGGAGGGATCTTCAGAATGTTGGTCAAACTTAAATTAGCTACTTTAAGAAAGATGCATCCCTATCTCTCATGACTAGGACAAATCAGATGAGGCTACAAATCTAAAGGCTTGTTCACAATTAAGGAAGCCTACCTTATCAAAGCCAACATTCATGATATGTTGTGTAAAACTATTTGGGAAAAATTCTCGAATTGGAATTTATGGCCAAAATTTTCTCATTTCCTATGACTAGTCGAATATAAGTGGATCTTAACATGTGAATGGATTCTCAAAAAGGGTTTTGTTGGTCTGTCTCAATGCCCTTTGTGAAAAAAAAAATTCAGAAAAAGTGCATTATTTTTTTAATTCATTTCTGGTTGTAAAAGAGGTGTGGGCAAAGGTTGGCAATATTTTTGGACCTTTCGAGTGGATCTGTGATGACTTAATTTCAAAATTGATAATTGAAAAAGTTCACTTCAAGAACTTAGTTATCAATAGAGCATAGAACCTAGTCTTGGGATTCCTCCTCTGGAATATCTAGAAGGAATGGAACCATACAATTTTTCGAGACCAACAACCCTCTAGTGTCTCCATATGGAAGTTCATTAATGAAAGCCTGTGTGATACCATTTTGGCAAAGAAATGGAGTGACAAGGATTGGAAGGCAGACCAATTTGAAGCAGTAATTCTTTCTTCCCTCAAATTTTCCCCTGAGATGATATTCCATCAAGAAACAACAATGAGCGACACTCTAGTTTCCTCACCATCTATCTTCATCAGGCCTCCTTTGGGTTTTGCTAAAATTTATTTTGATGGGGCCTCTAAGGGCAACCTAGGCTCAGTAGGTTATGGAGAAGTGATATGTGACTCATTGGGCTCCCCAATATATATATATATATATATATATATAGAGAGAGAGAGAGAGAGAGAGAGAGAGAGAGAGAGAGATTGTTAATTGAGTTTATTTTAGGTGGTTAAGAGGAATGATTGGGATCATCTCTACCCACTGGCAAGTAAATTAATGAGCTTTAATGTAATAGCTTAAAACCTTATTATTGAGAATAAATAGCTCCTTAAAAACAAACAAAACATGTATATTTTTCAAATAAATTATAAATATTTTTTTCAAAAAATATATAATTTTCTCAAAATATATTTTCTTAATAAAATAATTACATATATACATGTATAATTAATACAAAAGTTACACATTATAAACTTAAACTACAACAAGGGTACACCTCTTTTGGAATCATAGTAACCATTAATTCGGTGTTAAGGATCATCACATAGAGATAGTCAAAATTTTGTGGTGAAGTATCCATTCAATCAACATTACCAGTGAACCAAGTATCCATTCAATCAACATACCAGTGAACCTTTGATTCATTTTAGGCCTTCACAGAATTCTTGTAATAAACCTCACTTGTCATCCAATTGATTGAGAGGATATATTTATGCCTCGGGGTACAAGTGTTGTCAAGATGATTTATTGGTTGGATATAATGGTGATCAAGGCCTCATGTTATAACATGATTCTTTGCAGCCTTTGCAAGATTCTGCAAGAGAAACTTGTGAGGCATTAAATGGCCCCATCATCAATGGTCATGCTTGGCCTTATTCATGTTAACGAAAATGTATTTCACCGTCACGACAAGCTTCACCCAACATGAAAACATCCACGACTTTTGGACACCACTAGAAGATAGTGGATGTTGGATCACGATAATACCAATCAATTTATGATTGGATTGTGCTGGCTGTACTGTGAGAGGTCTAAATTGTTCGATCATTTGTGTGGTGTGCATCGTTGTTGTATGTGGTTGGTGTAAGTATATCTATTGGTTTGGGTATTTGAATTGAATATTGTGTGTGGTTGTATAGTGGTTAATGTTATATGGTTTATGTAAATATGTTTATTGATTTGGGTATTTGAATGGAAGAAAGATTGTCATGTTGTGTGTATAGTGTTTTATGTGTTATTATAGTATTATTGTTATTGTATGTAGTTTATGTGAACATATTTATAGGTGTGTTTATGTGAATTAAATAGAGTAGAATGTTGTTTGTAGCGTTGTTGCATGTTATTTAAGTATTTATTTCAAACATTGCATTATTTTTGTTGTAGATTTTGATATATTAATTTCAAGCAACATAGATATATGTATGTATGTATTTTATTGAGAATCATATTATTTTTTTGATATACCGTTTTATATGATAATCTGTTGTAGGTATATTCATAAAGTTATTAATAATGGTAAGTTTTTTCTTCATCATTATTTTGTTGAGTATGAAGTTGTCATTAATAAAGTGTGGTATTTAATATTTTTTTCTTATCTGTGTATCATCTTATAAATCGCTCTTTTTTCTAAGTTAATTTTGAGATGAGATATGTTAAAATATTTCTTAATATTAATTTGGTGTTAGTAGTCACTTGTGATTTCATGATCATAACTATATATTGCACATGATAAATACAAGGATCATATTGTTGCTATTATTGATAGCCAAGATCTTTAATCATTATACTTATATTTAATGAACTCTTTATTTTTATTATTTTAAAAAGTTGAAGAATAATGTATAATAAAGTAGATTAAATTGAGAATAATCATAATTTCTTTCTATTATTTAATCAAATTTATTAGTCCAACAATTCTTCATTATATCTAGTAATTTTAGATAATTATTTATAAATTATTCTTCTTTAATATTCATATTTAAGATTATATAAGTATTGTTTTTTAATAAATACCAATAATAATAAAACTAACGTCAATACAGAAATAAATATATATATATATATATATATATATATATAATTTAGTACTTCTCATAAGGTGCAAAGCTTAATAAAATAATGTTGTTACATATTTTTCATTTCTATAATTAAAAATTGTTATAATAATAAAAATAGTTGCATATTAATATTTTTTAATTAAATTATTATTATTTAAAATATACTTAATTAATTAAAATAGTTTTAAAAATATTAAAATCAATTTTAGCACTAAATCATATTAATATTAATATTAATTTAAATTTTAATAATAAACTATATTTAATAATTCATAAATTAAATATATTTTAACTTTAATTATAATATAAAATATACCTTATTTCTAACATTTAGATCTTTAGATATTTAAATTTATTAAAATGAGAATATCTAACGTATAATATCTAATATGCGACTTCTAACAGACGAGGGAGCACATGAATCGTAAGCAAACGCCTAAGGAATTGAGGATTTTTTACAATTCCTGGTTTTAAATATTTATAACAAGGAGTATAAAAGAATGATGTTAAATGTGGAAGTATTATATATTTATAACAAGAAGTATAAAAGAATGATGTTAAGTGTGAAAGTATTATCACAATGATATATTGATGTATGTGCATCACCGGTGCGAAAAGTGGCTTTTGTAGGTTTCAATTAGTGAAAAATATATTATTAATGATGTGGCTTTCTACAAGATGTTTTCGAGTAATCTCATGATTATACTCAAACAATTCAAAAAAAATAACTAGGTTTTCTATTTGCCTCACTGGATGGTTTTGAAATCCATCGGAGAATCCAAGTAAAGGTGGGATAGAAACTAAGTATAATGAAACACCTTTAGGGATAAGGTTCAAGGAAGCAAAAAATATCTATCTTAGGTGCCTTTACAATCTCAAAAAAACCATTTGGTAATACAATTACAATTTTGCAGCTATGATATTTCCTTAGTGATTATGGATGAAAAGTTATTAGATACAAACTGTCAAGGGGAAACACACAACTTGAAAGGGATGAATGGCTCCATTTTCAACATAAGAATTGATACTCAAAATAAAGTTGGTACTTTATATTAGAAAATTTGCATCCAGTAGAAATTATTTTAAGTACCCTAATCATAAAATAATATGCCTTCAATTAATAACAATTGTGGAGAACTATTTGAATACTTATCACTATGCTGACTGAGATTAAATTTCATATCCCCTTGGGGATTGCTTTATAGGTAAGATTTAATCTTCTTTAATTTCATAACTTTTGGCTGAGCATTATGAACCAAAGACATTAATCATTGACTATCAAAGGAAGTACTTTACTACTTTAGTCATTCTAAATCACTTGGATCAATTTAGAAGTACAAGGTGAAGAGCATACTTTGATTAGGGATAAATGTTTGGTCCTTTAATGTGTGTGCATGTTAAACATAAAAATACAAGTTGCAATTAATATCAAAATTCATGAAATAGCAATTCAAAAGAATAAAAAACCTTAGAAGCAATAAGTAATCAAAATGGACATTTATTTATTTACATGTGATGTTCTAAATATTTGAACATTTAACATGATTACAACATAATTAAAGATAATGAATAATTCATGGGAAAAAATGAAATTGGCTATAAAACATCATGAAAAAAAAATATTAATTGAAAAAAAAAAATTTAAATTAGGGAAGGGGTAGGGATTGTGAGTTGATGAAAAAACAAAATGTTAGCAGGATTCTTGTCTGGCGATAGTGTATTGTAGGCATGACTTTGTTTCATAGGCTTTTAGTTGTAAAGTATGCATGAGAGATGTTGTTACAAAGGAAATCTAGCATGAACCATGTAGAAAAAGGATCATTATGGCATGAAATGTTGAGAATACCAGAGAATCAAATTTTGAATTCTAGGGCCCTTTAAGTTGATGGCTTGCATCAAAATGAAATCCAAAATTATCATTAAAACTACCATAGACTTAGAAAAATCCTAAAATAACTAGGATTTTAATGGGTTAAACTCCTACATAGGGTCATTTTCCTAATGATGAGGTTTTCATGTATGGGAATGTTGAAAACCCTTTCCCACCTAGTTTTTAAAATAAGGAGCAAAGGAAGAGGGTAAGTAGACAACAAGAGAAACAACTAAATTGTCCCTTGGTATATAAAGAAGTCAATAAAGCATCAAAAAAAAAATATCGATGATTTATAGAGAATGAAAACAACATTTTTTAGAGGAAGGAAATTAGTTCATTTTATTCCAATCTTCTTGTGAGGGTCCTTTTAATCATGTACTAAGGCTTAATATCAATTTCTAAGGATGAAGAGGAAACACTTCCCTTGTAGATGGTCACTTTAGAGGAGAAAATGGGTAGCATAATCATAAGTAAACTTAATGGATAATATATGGAGGTATTACATTTCTCATTGCCTAACTTTAATCTGTTGTCAAAACATTATTTTTAGTTCTTCTTATCAAATGCATGGCCATGATTTCTATTTTAAACAAAAGTGGAGTCATAAGATGAGTTGGTTCCAATGGGAGTGAATATACTTCAACTATGGCTACCCGTGTGCTTGATATCACCAAAATTAGGGCCAAATGCACAATTATTGATGATATGGGAGATATAACTAGGTTTTTTTTCAACCACCTATAGTTTCTAAGTTATATTTGGAATTTATGGTCCATGGGGATCCATGATTTGTGGATTTACAAGGGATCTACAAGTATAGTGACTTTCTAGGCACAATTGATGTAAGAATAATGGGATACCCCTTAATCTAGTAAATGGTCAATAGAAGGTTCGACTCATAAGAATAGAGGGATACCCTATATGAACTAATAAATGGTCAATTTAAGGTTTAACTCTACTTCATGGTTTATAAAGAGCCCATAAATCATGCACTTTAGTATATCATGTGAGGTATGTACTCATCCATGAAATTTCTAGGTGTGATTAGTTAAATGTTGTAGTTGAGAAAAATTAGGGTGATAATGAGGTTGTGTAAGCCAATACTAGTACCTAAGGATCTATGAGAGGATTTAAGTGTGCATATTCCTTATATTTTCAATATCATAACAAGGTAATGATAATATGTCTGTTATAGTCGATGGGTGGCTACAAGCTAATAATGGTCTCTCATGATGTATTAGTGGCAATGAAAACTTGGAAAGGAAACAATATGTTAACTTGAAGAAATGATTATAGGTACTTAATGAATTTGAATATGATGTAACAAGATTGTAGGAAAATCAATTAGCTTTCAAAATATATATTTTTATTTTAGAAATTGTGTCTAATGACTATGTGAATTAAAGTTTTCTTAATAGTGGTATGATTTCTCATGCACAATATAATGCATATGTTTTCATTAGTGAAAAATTTAAGTGCCTAAATGATGGAATATTTATATAAAAAAAATGTAGTGTTGTAGAGAACAAATAGTTCTTGTGCACAACTAATTTTTCAAATTTTATAATCTTAACTTTATATATTTTTTAAATTAAGAAAATCATTATATCTTTGAAAATTAGAAGACCTTTCATTAGTGCAACCTAAAATAGTTTTAACATTATCAAACAATATTCTTCTTCTTTTTAGATTGTAGGTGTCCATGTCCTCTAGTGCACCATATAATTTTTGTTTCAAATGGTTAAGTCCAAAAAATGCTATAGTGGAAATAAAAAATGATATGTTTTAATATTTTGATATATGTCAAGAGAAAAGTATATTAAAAGTAGTAAACGTTAATAGCTTTTGAAAAATTATTTATTTAGAATCTTCATAGTCGAATCTATATGCATCTATAGTTTCATGTACAATGGATTTGTCTAGCCTATAGAAAAATAATGTTGGACACACACACACACACACATGTATACATTTGATCAAATATTGATGTTTCCATGTATTTGCAACCCAAAGCACCAAGTTTCTGATCTTGAACCTATATTTTAAGCAACCAACTCATCGCCTTCAAGCTTCCTACTAATAAAAAAATTACATTCATGTTACTAGTGCTACAAATGTGAACACATTGCTAACACTAGGAATGTGCATGTGTTCCTATAGGGAATAATGAGTGGGTAAGTAAAGGGAAGAGAAAGGGAAAAATAGAGATACAGTGAGTAAAAAATTCAAAGAGATATGGAAAAAGGGTGGGGAAGGGAGAGATAAAGAGTTTTTTTTTGGGGGGGGGGAGAGAGAGTTGTGGGAGAGATAGGGAGGAAGAGAGAGATAGAGTTGGAGGGGGTTGTTGTGAAGGAGGGACTGAGAGTGAGAGAGAAGAGAGGACGGGGGGAGGGACAAGGGAGAGGGAGAGAGAGGGATATATAGATAGGGAGAGAGAGTAGGGGTATGAGAGAGAGAGAGAGAGAGAGGTGGAGAGAGAAAGAGAGAGTAGGGGTACGAGAGAGAGACAAATCAATATGGAGAGATAAGGAGAGTTTTAGGGTGAGAGAGAGACAAAGAAGGGGAGAGGAAGGTATATGGAGATAGAGAAAGAGGGAGGAGAGAGTGGGAATAAGTGAGACAGAGAGAGTGATGCGGGAGAGAGGGTGATGGAGTGAGGGAAAGATAAAGAGAAAGAAAGATAAGGAGATAGGGAGGGATATAGAGACAAACATGGAGTGGGGAGATAGAGGCAAGCAGAGACAAAGAGAGACAAAGAGAAAAAAATAAATATGGATATAGAGAGATGAAGAGTGTGTGGTGAGAAAGAGAGAGAGAGAGAGAAGGAGAGAAGGAGAGAGAGATAAATTTTAAGGGGGGTTCTTGTGAAGGAGGTACTGACAGAGTAAGGTAAATAAGGAGAGAGAGAGGAGGGGGAAGAGAAAGGAATAATAAGTGATAAGGAGAGTGATGGGGGGGGGATAACAAGAGAGGGGAATGAGGGAAAGTGAGAGAGAAAGAGAGAGGGAGGGAGATAGAGACAACACTGGAGGGTGGAGAGAGAGAGAGAGAGAGAGATGGGGTGAGGAAGTGAGAGGGAGAGAGAGAATGATAGAGGTAGGAAGATAGATACATAGTGGATAAGAGGGGAGAGAGAGAGGCAAAGACTGAGAAGAATATATAGGGATATAGAGAGACATATAGATGTGGAGAGAGTGGTGGGTGAGATAGATGACAAAGAAGGAGACATGGATGGAGATAAACATAGAGCTAGAGGGTGAGACAAAGATGGAGAGAAAAATTGGGGAGAGAGGGACATAGATAGTGCGGTGATATTTGGATCAATATGATCCAAAAAACGCATCATGCAATCCAAAATGAGGAAAAAATGGGTCATAAGTGTATAAAAATTAGGATGCACTAGGAACATGTGCTTGTTCTTGTGCCATGCCTAGTTGGTGTCCTAGTTAGCATTATGGTTGGTATTTTAGACCTTACTAAGTTTGCATTCCTAGGAGTGTGTGTGTATTATTAGGAACACAAATGCATTCCTAATGGCCCCATTGCCACTTTTTGGGCCATTAATAACATACAAGTGCCATACTATATTTTCTAAAATATAGTATTGCTAATTTTCCATAGAGCATCATTGTTCTTTGCATTGATCGTTACATTTATTTAATAACATGTTAAGTTAAACCCAAATCATTGTGTCATTACACCGATCTACATTATTAACCATTAGAATATGAAACTATGAAGAAAGAACAATACCATCATCATCATCTAAGCAACAGAATGAAAATAAATAAGAGAAAAGAAGCATGGACACATAGAGACACCAGGGAAAAACCCATTATGGGGAAAACCCTTGCAACTTATTCTTCTTAGATCGTCATCAAATGATTCAGCAACAAGAGTATAATGACTATATCTATATCTTCATGATGCAGTAAAATAATTAACATATGCATAATGTGACCTTGCACATATATCTGCTGAAGGAACTTGATTATGAGAACTAACGCTGACTTAACATACTGATAAATATTTTTGATACTGAGTGAAGACTATAGATACATCTTGCAACGGAAATACATGGAGTAGATCTAAAGATATGTAGATCTACAACATCAAGAGCATGGATCTGATGGACCACTAAGTGATCTCAACTACCAAGTCCTAGATCTGAATCCAGGATGCAGAAAATGACTAATCTGAAGTGAATGTGACTGGGTGAAAAATTTATGAAGACGTTGAGCAAACAAATGATTGTGACCCAACTGAGATATGCCCATAAAATCTCCTAACTGTGGCCTTAACACTCTCAGCCTGTGGTTGAAGCTCTCTTAATCGCGACCTGATCACTTTGTGCCCGCGGCTGAGGTCCTGATCAACCCGAAACCCTAGCCGCACCCTGAAGACGATCTGCCCGTGATTATACCAACTCAACCTACGGCTTTTGCTCAGCTCAATCGCGACCTTGACACAGCTTGCCCGCGGCTCTAGCTTAGCTCAGTCGCGACCTTGACATGATCTGTCTGCGGCTTTGGCTCAACTCAGCCACTACCTCATCGTGTCTTGTCCGCGGCTCTGGCTCAACTCAACTGCTACCTCATCATTTCTTGCCCACGACTCTGGCCCAAAATGCCCAGATCCAATGCAAGTCTCTGTCTGTGATCCTAATCCTTTATGCAAGCTTCTCCTGACGTACTTGTGTGAGCCAAGAGATAAAAATATGAACCAATTCCAAGAGAGCATGAAGAAGATCTCATGAGAAAAAATGTGAAAATGAGCTTGAGGTCGCCTTTGTTTATAGCTTTCGTGTGTGACCCCTTTGTATTAAGGCTAAATCCACATGTGGTTAGGACGACCCCTTCCATTTCACTTTAATAAATAAATTAATTCATAATTTAACTTTTTCTTAACCAATTGGAGTGATCTATAAGTTTATTTTTGTCCTCTCGAAAAGAGGAATCTAATGCAATTATAATCTCAACCATTCGAGCTGTCCATAGTGGAATTTGACCACAGTTTCATAATTTTAACACAAATAAGGGGACAGGGATGGAGATAAACATAAAGCCAGAAGGGGACAGAGGGACATAGATACTGGGGTGATATTTGGCTCAGTATAATCCCAAAAATGCATCATGCAATCCAAAATGAGGAAAAAATGGGTCATAGGTGTATAAAAATCAAGATGCACTAAGAACAAGTGCATGTTCTTGTGTCATGCCTAGTTGGTGGCCTAGTTAGCATTATGGTTGGTGGTTTAGATCTTACTGAGTTTGGATTCATGGGAATGTGTGCATGCTATTAGGAACACAAATGCATTCCTGATGGCCCCATTGCCACTTTTGGGGCCATTAAAAACATACAAGTTCCATACAATATTTTCTAAAATGGCATATTTTCTTCTCCAAAAACTTGTAATGCGATGAATTTAGCATTATTGTTCTTTATAGAAGCTACAAAGTTGTATCTGTTGCCTTTGAGTATTATTTTAGATTGAGATGGCTAGTTTGTTGGACATTATAAGAGGACATCATGAAAGAAGATGTATAACAAATTGCATTTTGATGTTTTGTTCATCATACCATCCTCAATTAGATGAGCAAACTAGAGTAGTGATTACAAGTTTGGGTAATCTATTAAGATGTTTATATGGAATGAGACTTGAATAATGGGATATGGTCATGTTGCAAGTGAAATTTTCATACAATAATTTAGTATGCAAGCTTATGGGAAACACATTATTCCAAATTGTGTATGGAGATTGTTGAAGGGAGTAACAAATTCTAGTAAGTTTTCTAGATGTAGGCTTAAAGAGTGTAGATGATAAATTTAGACTGGTTCATGAGAGAAGTGCATGAATAAGAAAATCAATAACTCATATAGAGTATTCAAAAGTATAAGGAGGAAGTTGAAAAGAAGTTGAAGAGAAGAGAAGAGAAGAAATAATATAATTGAAGAAGGAGATTTGGTTCTTACAAATTTAAGGAAGGAATGGCTTTGAAGGAACACATAATAAATTGAAGTTTGCAATGATTAGGCAATGCATAGTTCAAAGGAATATTTTAAATAATGAATATAAGTTTGAGTTGTTAGAACAATTTAATATATTGTAGATATTTAATGTATGGGATTTGTATGAGTCTTATGAGGAGATATGTATGAAGTAGAAAAAGAAAAAGTTATAGACTAAATAAAAAAGATTCCAAAAAGATAATGGGACATCAATAGAGATATTGGAAAAGGTGTTTCCAAAAGGACAAAGAGGAAGTAATACAAAAAGTACTTAATTTGTTGAGAAAAAAAAAATTTAAAATATGCGCTGAAGGGTATCTTGATTTATTTGAAAAGTTATTAAAAATTTTTATGACATTCATCCTTTGATTACAATGTTTAATTTATATTCTAAAAATTTCAATATAAAATAATTTTATATAACTCAAAAAAATTAAATTAAATTTTAATTTTTTCTCAACAATATTTCAATTTGTTTAGGTATTTTAGAAAAGGTTAAATATACATAAATTAATTAAATAAGCCAAAGTTGCATGTTATAAACTTAAAATAATTGAAAATGATGGTACACAACTCCCATCTCTTCAAACTCTGACATAGATAGTCCTAGCCAATTTGTGTGTTAATCAAACTCTTCTCTTTGGGAAGGGAGACTAACATTGTCCATTCAATCAACACATTTGTGAATCCTTAAATCGTCATATTAAAGACCACTCCACTTGTCATTCAATTAAGGATATTTATAGAATGTCCTTCACAACACTTTCTATGCTTTCACTTTCTTTTAATAAACTTCACATGTCATCCATTAAGAGAATATATACAATCACATAATTCTCGGGGTATAAGAGTTATTAAGATGATGCATCCCAATAGTCGTTGGATCTAAAGGAGATCAAGGCCTCGTGTTTCTTTTGCAGACTTTGCAAGACTACATGACAGACTTGGGAGGCGTCAAATCGCATTCGTATAAACGTTCCGTGACGGAGAATGATTTCCGCAGACCCGGAGGTATATAAAAGTTTAGTTTATTTTTTATCTTGAAAATTATAGAAATTTTGACAAGATTTTAATAAAATCAAATAAAATTTTAATAAAATTGAATAATTTTTTTTATATATTTAAATTATAATTATCAAATTTCAAAATTTTAAATGTCTTAAAATTTTTTTATGATACTAAATCTCTTTCTACCATAAAAATATAATTCAAACACTAATAATATGAAATTTCATATTTTTTCCTAAAGTGTCGAAACAAAAACAACTCCTTTATGAAAATGTCATTCGATTTCAATGTTACCTACCATGATGTCAATGTGATACCCGTGTAACTAGACTAGTAGTTGGCCAAACTATTTACGATTCGATTGCACTGGTTCCACATTGGGATGTCTAAATTGTAAATCCTTTTGTTTGTTTATTGTGGTTATATGTGTCTCATGTAAACATGCCTCTAGGCCTTGGTAATTATATTAAACACAAATTGTATTATTATATATTGTGTGTTATTGTATTATTGTTATATGTTATATATGTAAACATATTCATAAATTTAGGTTTTTGAATTGAATAAATATTTTAGTTGTTTGTATTGTGGTTGTCTGTTATTATGTCGTTGTGACCATTGTTATATGTAGTTCACTTAAATATACTTATGGATTTTGGGTATTTGAATAGTGTGGTCTTATTTTATTTATTTAAAATATATCATTATATATTAATAAAACAGAGGATGGTTACACAATGTGAATTTAGAGTTTTTATTTCTTAAGAGTATCACATAGAGTTGAAATATAGATAAAGGATTTCAGTAAGATAATGTGGTAAAAATATTTTTAGAGGGAGTTAACAAAAATACCATAAACAATTACTATAGCAGAAAGTAAAATAGAGACAATTAATAGATCCAAAACAACAAAGTTATTGTGTCAATGAAAAATGAACTCCACATCCAAAACATGTGGCTGAGTGTAGCAAAAAGAGACAACTCTATCAAACAAAAAACTTTGAGAGTCATAGAATAGGAGACCCTACTAAAAAATGGAACATAAGGTGAACTAGAAGGTGATCAGCTCGAGTGAATTAGGGAATATGAGATGAATTCCTAGAAGTGGATCAAGCCCAAGGAAGCATACCATCCACGTTTAGACAAAACATCAGCTTCCTTGTTTTGCTCACGATAGATGTGTGTGTAGGAGATCTACCGAAATTTTTATGACAATGCTCTAATTCTTTATTGCCAGGAGAGAAGAGTCAATCAATAATAACTTTAGAGTCCCCCAAAATGACAGTGTTTATCAATCTAATCCAGGAAGCACAAAAGAGAGTGCACCATAATGCCAGAAGCTCGACCCTGGTATTCAAACTCTTTCCACCTAACCAAAAGAATCTGAAGTGATGAATATGGTCTAGGTAAATGATCATAATGCATCTACATAACCCAAAGCAGTTGGCTCCATTGAAGAAGCCAACTGGAAAGGAGGTCCAAAGATCAAAAGAGGAGCAGGAGGGGTGTGGAGAAGAGGAGGGCTCAGATGAGAATTATTTAAAATAAGCCACAATCGAGGAGTTGATTCTAAAAATAGATGACTGAATAGAACCAAATATAAGGGCATTACAGGCTCTCTAGATGCCCCACAAGAGAAAAAATGGAAGTGTCCTGCAGGTTTTATGCACAACAAACCAATGATGGAGGCAATCATGGATGCGAGTTCAGGTCAGGAAAACAATGGAATCAAGGAGGCATAACACTTCTAGCCAAACTTATCTAGAAAATGGGCAATAAAGGAAAAGGTGTGAGGCCTCCTTGCCATGTTCCCTGCAAAGGAAGAAATGTCTGGGCCCTAGGAGGCCCCTCTTGGTAAGGTTATCCCAAGTGAATATTCTATGATGAGCCACCAACCATAGGAATCATTTCAACTTTAGGGGCACTTTCCAGCGCCAAGACCTGGGAAGCCATAAAAAGGACAGGGCTAACTCTGATTGTTGATCAATGATTTGATAGGCTTCTTTAAAAATGATTTGTCCTTTATGAGTGCCTCCCTTCCAATTTAGATTTTCCTCCTCATGTGATAGAGAGATCCTTCATAGTTGCAGATTCCGAATATACTCTATCCATTCAGGAGATAAATGTGCCGAAATGTTCAGTGATTGGGCATCCAACCAATGTGTTGGAGAGGGACATGCTTCTTGAAATATTGTTATATCTTTGAGCACCCGAATATTCGCACTATGGAGAAAAGAAATCGTTGGAAAATAAAGAGAGTGTGGACCATCCATACAAAAAAATATGTGAAGGCTGATTTTTGTAGATGATTTGTTGCCAAAGCTCCAAGAAAAGTTAGCAAGGAACTAATGTTTTGAAAGGAGCAGGCTTCTTCGTGATTGGGATATATTTGTCAGCATAGGAGCACCATCTCATATCCACCCTACTAGGTCCTTTTTTTATGTATTTTACTTTGATAATCCGACCCCAAAGTCCTTCACCATTGACAACCCTGCAAGACTCATTTGATGAGGATGAGCCTTCCTCATTGATTTTTTTGTGTGTTATTGCATTATTGTTCTTGTTCTTATATTAATATTCATTTATGTAAATAAATTATGGATTTGAGAATTTTAATTGAATAAATATTATAGAATTAATTGTGATATTGTTGGATACTATATTATTGTTACTTGTGTAGATATATTTATTGATTTGGGCAATTGAATTGAATACATAATATAGTGTTATTGTGTGTTATTATATCATTGTTAGTGTTGTTATATGTGGTTCATGGAAATATACTCAATAATTTTTGTATTTTAATTAATATATATATATATATATATATATATATATATATATATATATATATGTGTGGTTATTTAAATATATTTTTAAATTATTACATTATTTTTGTGGTATATATATTTAATGTATTGGTGTTATATAGCATTAAGATATATATGTTAGTATTTTAAATTGAACATTTTATTTAAGATTATGTATTTTTTTTTTTTAAAATGTATACTATAGATAAGATGTACTTGTAAATATTTTCATGAAGCTTTTAATCGTGGTCAAATTACTTTGTATTTATTATTAAATAAATATAAAGGGAGTGTGGTATCTCATGTTTCTTTCTTGTATTTGTATTATTTTATAAATCACTTTCTTTTTATCATTGAAATTTAAGATGAGATGTGTTAGGATATTTAACATTATAATTTATTTTTTTTATGTTAATTTGGTATAATATTGTTTTTATGTTATTTTGTAAATCATTTTTTTTTCCTAGTTAATTTTAAGGTGAGAAGTGTTAGGATATTTAACAATAGAATATTCTTTATGTTAACTTCTTGTAATGTTAATTTAATGTATTTTTAGTTATGATTGTTCAATAGTATTCTTTTCAACATGTTTCTTAATATGTTTTTGTGCACTTGTGATTATATGACTATAATTGTATGTTACATGTGATAAATATTTCTTCATGATAACATGGTGTGATGTTAATTTAAAGTATCTTTAATCATGATTATTTCATAATATGTTTTTCAATATATTTCTCAATATGTTCTTGTGCACTTGTGATTTTATGACTGTAACTTTAAGTGTGATAAATATGATGTTCATGTTATTCTTAATAATTAAAATGTTGTATTCCTATATTTATATTTGATGTACCCATATTTTTTATTTAAAGAATTTAAGAGTCATTTCTAAATACAAATATTGAATTGAGAATGATAATAATTTATTTATATTATGTAATAGAATTTGTTTGTCCAATAATTCATTATTCTTTTTTAATACTTGATTTAAAAATTATATCCTATTTTTATTATAATAATAACATACATAATTAATATAAATGAAAGCAAAAATATAACATTTTTTTTCATTATAATATATCTCTCATAAAATACAAGAATTTTACTAAAGTAATATATTGCCTTTTTTTAAAATAATAGATATTATATTTAGAACATTTAATGAATATCACTATGTAGGTTCATATATATGAGAGAAAAGGGAAGGAGGATCTTTAAATAAGATGCTATCATTCATATTTATTTAAAATTTCAAAAAAATTATATAAATCTATTTTTAAATTAAATAATTAATGATATTATTAAAAATAAATATAAAGTTTGTTTATATCAAAATTAAATATTGATGTTATTATAATATTAAATATAATGTATTATATTTAATAATTTATATAATAAAATATTTTTAATTAATTAATTTGTAATATTTTTAAATTAATAAAATTGAGATATCTATATGTAAAATTTATTTTTATTTTTATTATAACATAAAATGATAATATATTGTTTTTAATATCTATAATTTAAATTTATTAAAATTAAAATATCAAATCAAAATAATATTATTTAAAATATATTCATTATATATATATATATATATATATATATATATATATATATATAATTTTAATTTTATATTTAACAAAATTACAATTAAAAACAACACAACAGAAACAATTTATATAAAATAATATAATTTAAAATTTCATACGCCTCCTAAAAGACACTCAAGGCCATTGGACAAGTACGAAAATAATGTGACCCGAGGCCTACCTGTAAAGGTTAAAAGGATTCCCCTGGACGAGCACATTACTTTTCGTATCACATGTTATCTATGGCATTCAGATTCATTCCCTTGTATCACTACTAGTCACAGAATATATACCTGGATTTTACGTTGAAATTAATGTAACTTCTAATAATTTCAGAACATGATTTCATTATTTGTGATTGAAAAGGTAAATTATGTACCTGGATTTACGTTGAAATTAATGCGATTTCTAATCATTTCGGAACATGATTTCATCATTAGTGTTTGAAAGAGGTATTAGTTGCCGTCTGTGAAATTCCAATCAATCATTAATGTTCTTTACTTTAAGTTACACTCTTCAATGCCGTAAAGCCTTTTTAGTCATCCGTTGGGCATTACATAAAATTAAGTTATTAAAATTTTTTTTTTTGGGGCTTTGGGTGATATAATTGTATTTGAAAGAGGTATTAGGTGGCGTGTGTTAAATTCCAATCAATTATTAATGTTCTTTACTTTAATTACACTCTTCCTTTGCGTAAAGCCTTTTATTCGGTGGGCATTAAGTTATTAATTTTTTTTTTATTTTTTTTTGCTTTTAGGTGATATAATTTGCAGTGAGATTGTAAATAAAAATTATATTTTTAAATCTATAAAGTATTATAGATTTATTATAATTTTTAATTTATTAGGTAACTAGAGATTATATTTGTAAAAAAAAAAAAATTAAAATCTTGTTTTTTTTGGTGCAAAACTCAATTTTTTTTTTTTTTTTCCAGAAATTTGATCCTTCTTGAATCTTGACATATTATATAAAATCATTTTATTTAATTCATGACTCAAATTATAATATTCACACATTTAAATAATATATATATATATATATATATATATATATATATATATATATATATATAAACATTTCAATTATACAAAATATATAACTTATATTTACATTTTCAACAAATATGTAAAAACAACCCATAACATGGTTTGATTACATAGTTTAAATAATTTAAAATAATATAGACTATACAATTTTAACAAATCCACACATCATAATGAAATGAAATGATTTAAACTATATCATAATGTATAATTTGTCACATCCCAATTTTTTAGAGGAATGTGTAAGTTTCTCTATTCATGAGTTTTCTTTAAAATAAAAATAAAAGTTAAAAATTTATGTTTTAAATAAGAAAATAATGTAAAAAATAAAATGAATATGTTGTGAAGTAATTAGAAGTAAAAAAAATGTGTGTGAGATCTTTAAATCTTATAATTTAGTTATTGATAAAATATTTTAATACTAATTAATATTGACATACACTTAAAAATATGTTAATAATAAAAAACCATTTTAATTTGCCTCATAAAATGTCTAGATGTACATGTTATGTAAAATATTTTAATCTCAATTGCTTATACATTGTATATCATTTTATATTAAGTTTTTATGGTTAATATATTTATTTGGTCCTATATATACTCTTTTTAGCATTCAAAAATACAATTTAAATAATGAAAAATAACACATTGTATTTTACACTCTAAAAAAGTTTGCACATGAAGAAATTTGATCTCTCTAGGCTCATGTTAGATCAGTACTTAAGATGGATCTATAATGGTTATGTCAATAGGCATGTCATTTTGAATGAAATAGGCATCTATATTCTAAATGAAATGATGTAAACTGATATATAATTTGTCACACCACAAATTTTTGATTAATTATGTCAATAGGTATATCTATTTTATAGTAGGTTTTATAGGATTTTAATTTAATTATCAATACTTATTAAGTGGATGGTGGAGATTTAATCTCTTTGGAATATGCTTGAATATTCATAGTACTATACATAGATCAAGTGTCAAGATTGATCTCCAAATGAATTATGTTTTTTAATTAATTGATCTCAAATTATTTAATTAAAGAAAATGTCATATCAACACCTGTCATATTGAATATGTGGAATTGATAAGTTATGATATTGGCCCATGATATTGTAACAAAAAACTATTTACAAGTTAAAAATATGCATAATAAAGTGGGAGTGAATCTCAATAGTAAAGTGAGAGTGGTATTGATAAGTCATGGTATTGATCCATGATATTGTCACAAAAAACTATTTGCAAGTTAAAAATATCTATAATAAAGTGATAATGAATCTCCATAGTAAAGTGAGAGTGAATCTTCATGGTCTTTTAATAATTAATAATAATAATTTTTTATTTTTTTTGTAAATTTCGTAGGCCCCGTCTATTTTCCATTTTGTAAAGAGCAAGTTGCTATAAAAATTTTGCAGTTGTTGGTAGCCTCAACCTGTTCGAAGGAAACCAGGTCTGTTGGCCACCTCAGAGAGTTATAAGCCAACCAAAATTGGTATTGTTTTTTCCTTCTACTAACAGCTAATAATCATTTACTAATTCCATAAAAACTACAAATAAAACAGAGACTAGACGTAATATCTTCAAAAAACATACAAAATTGAGTTTATCAAAGAGTTAACCATCTGATGAATCAACAGGTGCCGGGTCTTTTGTAGTTGACCCTGGCATCTCAGCTTGCTGCATATTGAGGAGTTGTTTCTCAATCCTTGTTATTCGCGCATTTACTTGTATTTGTGCCTTTGTCATTTGCCTCATATCCTATTTAATCTGCTAAAGCTCAAAAAGCATGGAAGATTTGACTTGCTTTTCCTGCATACTTGACAACACCTTTGCTAAAACACATTTGATTTTCCAATATGTCTTGACAAATTGTTGGAATAAAGAAACTCTTCCTCTTGTATTATCTGGGTCAAAAATAAAATCTATTCTTTCCTTTTATTCTTGAATATCATCATCTTCATCATCACTATCCCTTTCCCATCCCTGTATAGTTTTCCGAATATCCTTTGGAATTCCAGTTTCATAAATGTTTGCTATATTTTCTAGAGTCTGTTGATTGCTCTTTCTTCCTCTTTTGCTTGGACCAGCTGCCTGGAGTGATTGTAACTTCCTTCCCTTGCCTTTTTTCATTCTTCCCTGAATGCCACAGTATGAACTTTTGACTGAAAGGAACCCTGTATATAGAACAGTAGAAACTATGTAAAACTTAAGATCAATATCAAATTCCAAATGTTTTTGATTAACTAGAATCTTGGGGTATGGACTGCAATTTTCTATCATTCAAATTTTGACATACCAAGTCTTCCCATTGTCATAATACTTCCTCAGTTGACGTATCAAAAGAATAGTTTTATGGGTGATTAAAACAGTATTCGTAGAGTGGCTTTAGTTTCGATTAACTCCACGAAAATAACAATTCAGATACAAAAGATTTGAAATTTGAAGGGGCTTCTGTTTACCCACACAGGAAGGATTACTAAAAAGCAAAATGCAGTCGGAGTTCTTTTGAATAAGGGACTGAGGACTGAAATAGAAAAACACAGAAAGGCACCAAACAACTACTAAACCCTTAATCGTATGCTTTGGAAGAGCATTCTTAAACATGAAATTCAGAAGGCAGAGAATCAACCTATAATCCCTGACTTAAATGCAGTACTGGAAAATCATATTAACAGAAATATCCGAAACCAGACTATCCAAAACATAACATAAGCAGTAGCTAAATCCATTGCTTTTGACAATACTGAGACTTAAATGAAGATGGTATCCAGGGCTACGAAACACAAGATGGGATTTTGAATTGAACCCCCAGACTTAACCGTAGATGGTAACCAGGACTGTGAAAACAAGGTGGGATTTTGAATTGAGCCCCCAAACTTAAACGGAGATGGTGGGATTTTGAAATGAACCCCCTCTATCATGACATGCAAACCAAAGAAACCAAAAAAGCTAACATAAAACTCCAACAGCTCTGCATGGCCTGTAAGAGCTTCTGAGCTCATTGACTGAATACGAACAGGTAAACTTAAAATTGAAGCCAGAGTAATTAAAACCAGAACATACCCAATAAGGCTGCGCTTCCTATCCTGAAACTTCTGCTCTTGCAAATCTCCTGTCGCTATGCTTTGCCTACCTTCAGCTCCTGGATGAATAAACAATTTGTAAGAACAAGTTAACCTTATCAATCCCCTGCCTTGCGTTCGATGGTTTGTTAGGAGTTCTGCCATGCATTTATGGTAAGACGTCACTTGCATTTTGATAATGTGTTAGGTGCGTGCAAATTGATCCCACCGCGCGATTTCAATGAATGATAAACTTAGTTGTCAGCTGACACGCCTACTACATGGTGTCGTCATGCTACCAATCCCCATTAGTGGTAAGAAGTCACTTGCATTGTGATAATATGTTAGGCGCATGCAAATTGATCCCACCGTGCGGTTTCAATGAATGATAAACTTAGTGGTCAGCTGACACGCCTACTACGTGGTGTCGTCATGCTGCCAATCCCCATTAGTGGTAAGAAGTCACTTGCATTGTGATAATATGTTAGGCGCGTGCAAATTGATCCCACCGCACGGTTTCAATGAATGATAAACTTAGTGGTCAGCTGACACGCCTACTATGTGGTGTCGTCATGCTGCCAATCCCCATTAGGTGGCACCCGGATTGGGGATAATTAATAATAATAATTTAAAATAAAGTTATTATTTAGTTGTTTTATGATTCTATTTAATTTAAGCAACGTGAGATGTATTTTGGAGAAAGTGTTTTGATTTCTATTATTTTTTGACATGGTGGGAAAAGGAAAATCCAGGCCACCTGACCACCTGATATAACCTGCTGGTGGTTGGTATATGCCTTTGGGTCTTGGGCCGTTAATCTCTTTACCACCTGATATAACCTGGTGGTTGGTATATGCCTTTGGATCTTGGGGGGTTAATCTCTTTTCTTAAGTATCAGAAAAACAAGCTTTTAACAAAGAAAAAATAATTTTAAAACATACTCCAAACCCCTAATTTCTATTATAAATTAATGTCTATAACCGGCTATTATATTTATATTACTACAGTAATATAATTAGTATTATAAAATGGATAATCAATAGGGGAATGTGGAGGAAGCATTTTGAACGCTGGTCATAAACTTGTCGAGGCATCTGTAGTGTAATGTTGGGACTTACTATGACCAGCTCACGAGTCATGATGTTATTTTTACCCTAACTTCAAGGTGGATTCCATGATTCCTTGTTATTATGAAATCGGCACTCAGAAGGTCAGATTTTTGTTGGCCACAAATGAAACGTATGGTTGTACGTGAAGATCCATTGGTCATTATGATCTTTATTGACTTAAAGCTCATATTTACGGAGCAGCGAATTGAAGGAGATAACGCGTTGAGCAGTGCAGTCCAGAAAGAACGCGTTGGTTATTGATGAGCGACAAGGCGCATTCATTGATAAACAGTTCCACTACCATCTATTTAATGCTGCCAACATCCCACTAAGTGACCCATTTCCATTTCCATTCACTTCACTTCCAGCAGCTCATCATCTGAGAAAACTGGCAGCAGCAATGTATGACTGCAAGCGCCAGAACACCATTAAGCCATTCACTGGGCACCTTCATGCACTACTAGTGCTTGCATTTGCATTTGTCCTGATAGTTCCAGTGTACCCGAATGCTGATCATATTCAAGTATCAGAATCAGCGAGAAGGGGTCACACATATCCTCGAGCTTCTCAGTTTTCTACTGTGAGGTTTAATAGAGGGTTCCATGTTCTCTGGGGTCCCCAGCACGAAAATATCTGGAATGATGAGTCTGGAATAACCATTTGGCTCGACAGGAACTCGGGTAAATCATGCTTTTTCTTTTTATTTCAGTCTTATTGTCAATGCAGTCTCTGTATACAGAGATCTGTGTATTAGAGACTCATCCATGGATGAATATATGTTGCAGGAAGCGGATTTAAATCACTGAGACCATATAAGTCTGGCTACTTCAGTGCGGCCATTAAGTTACAGGCTGGGTATACTGCAGGAGTCAATACTGCCTTTTATGTAATTACATTGTTTTGTTACTTTATTTCAATTCTTTAGTCACAAATGCCATTTCTTTAGATAATCTCTCCTGGTTCATCTAAACAAAGGTATAGGTAATAAGGCATTGACATGAGAAATGCTATGATGAGCTTTGCACTCTGAAGGGAAAGGTTGTAAATTTATAATTTGTTTGAAATTTTGACAGTTTCAATTTACCCTTCAGAGTTAGGAACAATTTATTATACAAGCTGCCCAAAATTTAGCATAAGTGATTAATTTCATTTTTCATATCTTATTGGATAGGTTTAATACTACAGTACTATTGCTTTTTTGTTGAGTTTTTTTTTTTTTGTTTTTTTTTTGTTTTGTTTGTGGATGTAGCTGATATGGTTCTCATTATGAAGTTTTAATTAAACGGGCATTGCTTCTTTATTGAATGTGAATTAGATGTAAGAAATTTCTCTTATTATTAAAATAAACATTAATTTTTAACTATAAAATTGTTTAAATTTATATTATTATTATTTAATTTAAAGTCACAGCCAAGTTAGACATGAAATTAGTGTATGAGGTTTTCTTGACATGAAATTGGTGTATGAGGCATACGTACTCTACCCACTTTGGTTTTAAACCTAAAATTTTTTAGAAAAAAATACATGCTTTTAGCCATTATTTTTCTAATCTTGAAATTGTACTTTTCCTTATAATATTTTAATATCATTAGTATAAATTTTACTTGTATATTTTTAGAAAATTACTCTTTTACTATAGTTAAAATATTTTATAAGAAGCAATTTAGTAATCAAATTTCAACCTATGACTTAGAAAAAAAGCTAATATCATATATTCTAAAATCTTTTTTCTTTTAAATTATATATGAATTTGACAAAACATTATAGACCATTTTGATTGAAATTTTAATTTAATTATTTATTTTTTTAAATTTTAAAAATTTGAAAATTCAATATATTAATTTTTAAAACCAAAAAGTTAAGCTTTTATCAGAAAAGGACTTCAACTTTGAAAAATAAATTAAACAAAACACTATAGCACTTTTGTCAAAAGTGATGTTTTTATTCTATTGCACATTTTTCAAAAGTGATGTTTTTATTATTTTTATAGATTTTTAGTGATTTTGATGGACTCCTTCAAAGGCCAAAACCCCATCTTCATCCATATACTGAACTGCTCCATCAAGAAATTATAATTTCCATCAAACTTTCAATCACATTTCAATAAAAAAAAGTGCAATCAATTTAGAAACTGGTCTAAAAGTAGAAACTGTTGAGAGACCTTTTTTGGTATCACTTCTGACTAATCTTACAATCAGATGACAAGTCAGATTAATTTCTCACAGTGATAGTCGCCCCCACTTGAAATAGTTGACATGGAAAATCTCGGTGCCAAATAATTCTTATTTATCATTTTGTGTGACCGACCGTAGGTGATGCTTGTCTTCTCACATCTCTGTCACTCTGACGTCTTAGTCATCTCACAATATCTTCATGGCTCCAGATCATTCTATCATTAGATGCTATGCCATGATGTGAATGGAGGGGCAGTTTAATTATTAGAAATGTTGGTTTTTTTGGGTTGGAATAGTTGTTTAAAATTTATTTTAAAGTGCAGAAATGGATTAACTATATTAGTTTGTCCGAAAAGTAGATTAAATTTGTGATTTGTCCTAAAAATATATATATATATATATATATATATTATATTTGAACTTTGTTAAGTATATAATTGAAATAATAATCTTTATCAAATTTCAAGTAACATGCAATAACAAGAAGTTAAAAAAGTAATTTCAACTAAGATGCAATAACAAGAAGTTAAAAAGGGCAAAAAAGGTCTGGTTTTTTCTGGACTTTTTTAAGATAATGAGTCACCCATTAGAGGACATGTACCAGTACTTCATTTGTAACAGGTTTTTGTTTTGAGATAATGAGTCACCTCTTAGAGGACATGTACCAGTACTTCATTTGTAAGAGTTGGATTTAATTTGTAATAGTTTGGGTTATTGAAACTGGAAAGAGCAGCTGTACATAAATATTTTATTTGTATATTCTGAACCGACTATACCATGCCGCTGGGCTGAAGGCAAGTCTGCAGAGCTGACAACATTTACATGTTTAAAATTTCACAACACATCCCGGGAATTAGTGCAATAGAGATCTCCACCGTTGAAATGTTCTCACCATGTGATATGGATAGAAAAACTGACGGACTTGTCAGCTTTATCACTGAACTCTGTCACGACTTTCTGTCTTTCTACTGTCGCTACTTTCTGTCTTATCCTTCAACTCGTATTTGCGTACAATGAGTTCTTTTATAGCATTAAGACAGTCAAATCGGTGGCTGACATCCTTGCCTAACCCCGTGAACTTTTTGGATTTGTGTTACAGTTATCGAACAACGAGGCTCACCCGGACTACCACGATGAAATAGACATTGAATTTCTGGGAACAATACCAGGGGAACCTTATACCTTACAGACCAACATTTATGTAAGAGCTGGAAACGGAGGAAGAGGGAGGATTATCACAGGAAGGGAGCAGCAAATCCACCTCTGGTTTGATCCCACCAAGGATTTCCATCATTACAGCATTCTCTGGACTCCATTGAAGATTGTGTAAGTAAAACACAAATATAAAGTATTTAACAGATTTTTTTTTTTTGATGGTGACGCAAAGTGATTTGAATATTGAATGTTTGGATTTACATAATTATATTATTGGGTATTAAATTATCTAGTAAAATTTTTCATTGGTTTTTTAAAACTTTATCAAAATCTCATGATTTACATAATACTCTATCATACAACTATTACGGATAAAACTACCACCCAATAAATTTTGATTGTATTTGATCATGTGATGATGCCATTATGAAACTGTGCAGATTCTTTGTGGATGATATTCCAATAAGAAGGTATCCAAAGACGAACCCTTATACTTTCCCAGCAAGGCCCATGTGGCTGTACGGCTCCATATGGGATGCATCTTCTTGGGCTACAGATAATGGGAAATACAAGGTCGACTACAATTACCAACCATTCGTTGCCCAGTATAGAGGCTTCGTCCTCCCTTAGTGCACGGAATCGAAGGCGGTCGCAAGCTCTGAAAAAAAAAGAGAGCGGTGAATAATTAAACATTGCATTACCATATTAATATTGAATAACCATGGCTGAAGTATATTTGAGGGATTGGGTACTGTAACTGTGTACAATTATTGGAGGTAAAGAAGTCAGAATCACCTGATTGGTTTTGTTTACCAGAATTAAATTCTGCGTTATGTAGATTTTATCATAAAATAAGATGTATGCCTGCTACGTGTATGGGCATTGTTATTCAACTTTTCTGGAAAATCACGAAGAAATCGTGTTTTTTTGATTTGATGTTATAAAGTGATTGATCTATAAAGTGAATGGATCTTGTCCGTTTTGTACAGTGTTAGTATATGTCGGCAGTGGGAACTTTAGAACTATTAAGCACGGGAAACTGAATAGCCGATTCTCATGTTCAGAGGCCCAATATTTTGGCTGGATTCGAATCTCCTTGTATGAGAAAGAAAAAGCTTACCCACATTTGGCGTTTGCAAGCCTACTTTTCAAATAGATCAAAATTGAAGATAAGGCGTGTGTCTACTTTAATGTAATACCCAAATTAGGGTGATATTACATATTCTTAGTAATCAGCTTTATTTTAATTTTGAATTTGTTTTAAGTTTTTGGCATAAATTGAGTTCATTTTTTTAAAAGTTGGAGTGAATTTAAATATTAAGAATATGTATTTAAAAAAAAAGTTATAAATTGTTAAAGAAATTTAGTTTAATTGGTATGGTTTATTATTTGTGTGGCAAGTAGTGTGGATTTAAGTTTATGGAGACATGTTGGAGTTTGTGACATTTAGGAAATATTGGTTCTATCATGTGGTTAATAATTCTAATAAATTACAGATTAAGACAACTTATATCATACATATAAGGAGGTTGAACAAAATAATGGAACATAAAAATAGTTTGATTCATGTCAAGGTAGGTTCTAATGGCCATAAATATCATAGTTGATTCATATCAAGGTATGTTGAAATAGTCATAAATATAACATAATCACATAAGAATATTTCATTTATAAATCAAGACTTCATTCTAAAAGACCGAGTAAGCTCCAATGATTCATATCAAGGTATGCTCAAATAGTCATAAATATAACATAATCGCATAAAAATATTTCATTTATAAATCAGGACTTTATTTTAAAAGACTAAGTATGCTCCAATGGTCATAAATATAGTAGTACTTCATTCTAAAAAAACCAAGTATGCACCCATGGTCATAAATATAGTACTTCATTCTAAAAGACCAAGTATGCTCCAATGGTCATAAATATAGCATACTTACATACGAATATTTCATTTATAAATGAAGACTTCATTCTAAAAGACCAAGTTTAATTAATGATAGAAGTTCAAAGGGTAAAAGTAGATAGAAAGGAAGGAAAATGAGAAATAATTAGAAATTGGAAAACTATTATTAGCAATAGAGAGCAAAAATATAACAATAAAGATGAATTTGAGCTCAAAAAGATAACAATAAAGACAAATTTGGGACACCTTGGATCCTCTCTAGAAAATGTTGTGGCTTTCCATGGTGCAAAGATCTCATGTTAAGTTGGATTCTGTTATGCAATCAACTCACAAATTAGAAGAAAAGATAGATAAATGACTTAAAAATTATCCACTTCGAGGGGGAAACCTTTTTTACATTACATAAATGAATAATTCTTGGATTATTCAAATGAAAAAACCTAATTTCTATATATAGGAGTCTAAGGGGTCACAATATAATCAGAGTCGACATAACAATAAAATATAATGGCACAACAATAACAATAGTGGGCTTCTATGGAGCATAATAATAACAATATGGGGACTACATGAGCACAACAATAATAATAAGGGGGCTACACTAACAATAACAATAAGGGGATACACTAGTATTATAGGGACCTAACATGCCCCTCTCCAAAAAAATGTTGCCCTCAATGCTTGAGTAGTTTTGAATGCTTTTGTATAAAATTCTCACCCTCCCATGTGGAATCTTCAGCGGGTAAGTTCTTCCACTTGATGACATACTTTGAAATTGATCGATTTCGTAGCTATCGAGTTCTTCCTTCTATGAATTCTTTAGGTTCCAATATGCTTTATCCTTCCTCGTCAAGATCTGGAAATAATATTTGAACTGGGAGCTTGTCACCTATAACCTTCTTTAAGCATGAAACATGGAAACCTAGGTGTTGTAGGGAAGATGCAAGAAGCTCCAATTTGTATGCCATAGTACCAATCTTTTGCAACACCTTGTAAGGACCATAATACTTTGGTGATAATTTATTATCCTTCTTAGCTTGCTTGAGGGATTTTTGTTTGTATGGTTATAGTCGTAGAAATACCCAGTCGCCTACATCAAAACTTCTTTCGCTGCGATGTTGATTTGCTTGTTTTATTTGATTCTGCGTCATAATGAGGTTATCCTTTAAGAGTTGGAGAACTTCTTGTTGATGCTCGATGTGATCTTCCACTGCTTGAACCTTAGAAGTTTCTCTTAAAGATGATGTGATGGATGGTAGATGATATCCATAAAGTTTTATATCACCATTCAGCCAGAGGTAACCACTTGACCCATTGTGTATTTTTATCATATACAAAGAAATGAAGATATCCTTCCAAACATTTGTTCACTATCTTAGTTTTCCCATCGGATTGAGGATGATAAGATGAGCTATGAGCTAATTGAGTACCCAGACAAGAAAATAATTTCGTCCAAAAATTTCGATTGAAAATGGGATCTCTATTGCTTACAATAATCTTTGGGTTTCCATGTAGCTTTTGAATTGTTTCCATAATGTAGTAACAACTGTACTACCTTTAAATGGATGAGATAATGCACAAAAGTGTGCATACTTGGTAAGTTTATCAGCTACCACCATGTTTACAGTCTTTCCTTCGGACTTGGGTAAACCTATGATAAAATCCATTGTAACCTCCTCCCAATGTTGACTTGGAATAGATAAAGGTTGTAACAGACCCGCGGTCTTAATTGTCTCAACTTTATTTTGTTGGCAAACTAATCATTCGATCACAAACTTTTGAATATCATATTTAAGGCCATCCCAAAAAATTTCCTTCTTGACCTTATGGTAAGTTTTTAAAAATCTTGAGTTCCCTCCTAAGGGAGACGTGTGCAATTCCAAAAGAATATTTTGTTTGAGTTGGGAATTCTTACAAAGATATAAACGATCTTTGTACCATAATAAATATTTTTTCTAGCTAAATGTATCAGATGTACTAAGATCTTGCTGCAACTTTTGAATGAGTGTCCACACCTCTTCATCATTTTTCCATTCATCCATTGCTTCAATTATCCACTCGGGTTGGATAATATAAATGACACAAAGAAATGCTTCCACATCCTCATCCTTTCTTGAGAGTGCATTTGCAACAACATTTTGCTTCCCTTTTTTGTAGATGATTTCAAAGTCATAACCCAACATCTTTGTGACCCATTTTTTCTACTATTCTGAAGATAATTTTTGTTCCAAAAATTATTTAAGACTATCACGATATGTTTTTACCTTGAAGTGTCTTCCCATTAGTTAAGGTCGCCATTTCTTTAGTGCATGTAGTATTGCCAAAATTTCCTTCTCATAAATAGGTTTGAGTAAATACTTTCCTTTTATTGGACGAATTTCAAAAGCAATGGGTCTTCCTTCTTGCATTAAGACCGCATCAATCCCATTTCTTGAGGCATCATATTCCACAATAAAGGTTTTTTTGAAGTCTGGCGTAGCTAAGACCGGTGTTTGGCACATTGCCTCTTTAAGATGTTTAAAGGTTTTAGTTGCTTCCAGACTCCAAGAAAATGCATCTTTCATTAGAGGAAATTTCAACCTAAAAGTGTTCATGAAATTTTAACGTACATAATATGTAAATCAATCAAAATATTTTAAATTGAAAAAGAGATAAATGTAAATATTTTGGAGGGAAAATAAAAAAACTACTTTTTTTAGTTGTATTTTTTGCTAATCTGCTTATAGGTTTATTCAAATTTCAAGTGTAGACACTCGTTGGATGCATAATTAAATTCCACATACAACGAGTACCCATTATGCATACTTTTGAGAAGACCCACATTGATAAAAAAATGAAAATATATTAAAAAACATGTTGGACATATTCTTTTAATGTATCTTCATTTTTTATCGATGTGGGTCTTCTCATAAGTATGCATAATGGGTACTCATTAGATGTGTAATTTAATTCCACATCCAACGATTGTCTACACTTGAAATTTGAATAAACCTATAAAGAGATAAGCCAAAAATGCAATTAAAAAAGTAGTTTTCTTATTTTCCCTCCAAAATTCATAACTCTTATTTTATTATTTCCGTATTATTTCCTTATTTTTCTTTAAGAGGCCAATTTTAGGTTGGGATTTCCTCTAATGATTTAGTAATGATGTTATATGTGCCGATATTCTCCCATAATTCTTAACAAAATTGCGATAATACCTTGTCAACACGAGAAATCGTCGAAGATGCTTTATGGTTGTGTGGATTTTCCATTCCTTAATGGCTTTAATTTTTTTACGGTCTACCTTAACCGTCCTCATGATATACAATATGACCCAAATATTCCACTTTTTGTACTCTAAAGAAACATTTGGAGATTTTTACATATAATTGTTTCTCCTCCAATAGTTTTAGCATCTTGTCAACATGTTGTAGATTAGTATATCATAAAAAAACAATAACACAAATTTTCTAAGGAAGGGTTTGAAAATGTAATTCATCAAACCTCTAAATGTGGAAGGTGCATTAGTAAGGCCAAAAGACGTGACTGAAAATTCGTAATGACTCTCATGAGCTCTAAATGTTTTTTTTGGGATGTATTCAGTCTTCATTCTAATTTGATAGTAACGTGAATGAAGATCCATCTTGGTGAAGTAAATTGCTCCATTTAATTAATCCAACAATTCATCAATGACGGGGATGAGAAATTTATCTTTAATAGTGAGCTTGTTGAGCTCCCTATAATCTAGACACATACACCAGATCCATACTTCTTTTGCATCAATACTACTGGAGTAGAGAAAGAACTTTGACTAGGTTGAATTATACCAACCTCTAACATTTTTGCAACCATATATTCAATCTCACTCTTTTGGGCATAATGATATTTGTAAGGCTTGATGTTTGGAGGAATATTTCCTAAATCAAATGAATAGAATGGTCATGATCACGAATATATGGGAGGCCTTTGGGAGTCTCAAACACATTGGAATGATTGTCGAATACCGTTGGATATTTGGAGAAATAGATGATTTTGATGTTTGAACCTCTAGTGAGCATAATTATGAAATTACGCCTCCTTGTTCTTTCTTTAGAATATCTTCATGACATTAGAGCTAATTATCTTTCCTAGTTTCCTTATGATACCCCGTAATTCAACTTCCTTTGCTTCCCAAAAAAATTTCAAGAAAAGTTCTTGAAAATTAAAAGCTATCATCCCCAAATATTGTAACCATTGGAATCCTAGTAAAACAATAACACTACGCACTGGAATGAAGAGCATTGGACTATTCAATAAATATTCCCCCATGGTTAGCTTGATATTATTACACTTTTGAGAGAAATTTATAGTTCCTCTATTTGCAACCATCATTTGACACTTTGGTGCTGGATATAGGAAGTAATTCAATTTCTTGGCTATATTAAAATGAATAAAATTATGGGTACTACCCGAATCAATCAACACTATTACCTTTCTCTTCTTGATATATCATTCTATCTTGAGAGTTTGAAGAGTGGTAATTTCTTCCAATGCATTACAAGATATGGTCAGATTCATTTCTTCTTTCTTTGGGGTTGGTTCCTGGTGTATATCCTCCTCTTTTGATGTTTCTTGTTCCTATTCTTCCTCCTCTTCACAATCTATGTAAATTAATTTCTTCTCAGCCCATTTATGGAATTTAGTATATTTGTTATCACAATTGTAGAAAAGCCTTTCTTTATGTTTTTTCTTCCAATTGTTGTGGTTTCAACCTTGTAGGTTGTGGAAGGCTACGATCAACAACACTTTCTTCTTTATAGTTGTGAGTGTTAGGCTTCCTTGTTTGTATAATTTTTCTTTCAAATTTTCTGCTCAACCTAATTTCCTTCTCCAATGAGTAAGGTGAACCTCATGTTGGATGTTATCCTTTAAAGTCCCTATGAAGACATCAATCTTATGCTCTTCTAGAATATCATTTACCCTTATGTTAATTTTTTGGAAGTCCTAAATGTGCTCCACCATTGATCCATTTTTTATAAGATTTATAAATTGGCTAAAGAAGGTGTTGCTCTTTGTATCCTCATAATGTGCTATCATTTCCTCCGTAAAATTTGACCACGTCACAAGTGGTTTACGAGAACAAAGCCATCGATACCATAAAAACTAATTGGGCTCTAAATTTAAATTTGCAATGTGTACCTTTTGTGTGTGTTGCACATTATGGAGATCAAAATATTGCCCCATCTATAGTATCCATGTTACCAGATCCTTGCCATCAAAATTCCTCATATCAATCTTTGGAATATGGTGGGTATTCAATCCAATGTTAGAGTCTATGAAGTCATGATTAAAATTTCTTTTATTCCTATCATGAATTTCATCTAATACCTTTTCTCCATTAGGAATATTTTCGTATAGAAACTTTGTCAAACCTTCCATGTCTGCTTTTAAAACATTCTTCAAATCTTCCATGTTTCCTTTGATTTTTCTTCTATAACATCCATATTAGCCTTCAAACCTTCCATGTCTGATTTTAAACTATTCAAGTCACCTTTTAAACCATCCATGTCCCCTTTTAGATCATCTTTGGTTGTTCTTTGTGAGAGTGTAATTTGTTGCACTTGGTCTCGTAAATTTGAGATATCATGTTGCAATTCTTTTTCTTCATGCATCACAATAGAGATTTCTGAGGGCTTAATGGGTGTGGAATTATTTTTTGTAGGGATTTTAAAGCCTAATACTAATATCTATGCTCCAATATGCCTTTGGAATAAGTTCAAACTGATTTTTCAAACAAAGGTTATGCAATTTGAAAATACAATACACACCTTTTTCTTATTTGGGAGATCAATATTGAAACTCCTGTATCTATGTGATTTTGGATCTTCAAGATCTTAACTTTGGTCCTGTAGTAGCCCTATGAGTCTTCTTTCCAATGCCATAGGTCAGACCTAATTTGGATTCTTCAAGGTAAAGTTATGTCGGATATCCCACAATGACCTAATTATGGACTTATTCAATAGAGAGAATTGTATGGTGTGCCACATGTCATGGTTTTGACCTTCAGCTCTGAAATTGACACACAAGAAACTACAGTTTGTTCTCTTTCAACTACAGTTTACAGAATTCAAATATTACGCATGAAATGAAAGTTATGATGATTTTCCCTTGGTCACCTATTTGAGATGAAATTTTGGAGCCTGTAAAAACCCTAACTTCCTCAGATCATATCTCCGAAAATATAGTAAATGAAGGTCTTAAATTTTTACACGAGATTCATGAGTATTTTAAATCAACCCGGTTTCAATTTCAACTTCCGAAGCTTCTTAGAAAAAAAATTATAGCGATAATTCAAAGATGACCTATTTGAAGCAGCACAACCCTAGAATCCAAAGCTCTGATACTAAATGTTATGTAACCAACTCACAAATTAGAAGAAAAGATAGATAAATGACTTAAAAATTATCCACTTCAAGGCGTAAACCTCCTTTACATTACATTAATGAAAAATTCTTGGATGATTCAAATGAAAAACCTACTTTCTATATATAGGAGTCTAAGGGGTCACAATATAATCAAAGCCGACATAAAAATAATAATGTAAGGGCACAAAAATAATAATAGTGGGATTCTATGGGTCACAATAACAATATGGGGACTACATGGGACAACAATAACAATAATGGCGCTACACTTACAATAACAATAAGGGGATACATCAGTATTATAGGGACCTAATAGATCCCAAGTTAAATTGATATTAATTTTCTAGTAAAAACTTGGGAACATGAAGAATTTAAGGTTCGTAACTCATAACAATTTGTCTTGTGTTAGAAATGTGTTGGGTGATATAATTGACAAACAATTTCTCAAAATTTTATTGTCAATCCGGGGTCATAGACTTTGAGACACTCCATTTTTTGTGTGGAGATAGAGACGAGAGTGATTTACTACTCTAATTCATGACTTAAGGAAAGTCATACATAGGAAAATCATAAAAAACTTCCATTACTTTGAGTTTCCATTTCAGGGTCTATCCTCAAGACTTATACAATTAGAATACCTTTAGTGGTGGTATAACATAGGCCACTCTAATAGGAAACATATCTAAGGGACCACTGGTCTCTTGCAACTAGGCCCTCCTATACTCGCCACCCCCCAAGTCCAGGTAATTATGAAGCTCAAGAATTAACTATGGGTTCCAAAACCAATCTTGGATGAAAGGAAATCAAGGAATTAAAAGATAAGTCCTATAAACTATCCAGTGTTGGGAACACTTAGTTGAAGGAAGAAAGATTAAGCCTAAGTTTCCTCAAGGCAGACAACCTCTATATATTTATTCTATGATTTAGATATAAGATAAATGACATCTAGTGTGAAGCCTATAATAAAAAAATAAAACCATACTTCACACCATTAGAAACACATATTATATCTACAACTTATTAGTCAATAAATAATATACATGGATCACTATTTTAATTAGGAAAATGAATAAAGTATTAATATAACAACCCTTGGTTGATTTTCCATGTAAATAAAATAATACCAAGTTCATGGGATATGTATTCCAAGCTACATAGTGGGAAAAAATTATAATGGGAATCACTTGTGGTTTTAATTAATGGATATGGAAATTGGAAAAGGAATTGGCAAGATAAAAGAGGAAATAAATGGAATTTAGTTAAGGAAATAAAGGAAAATAGGAGAAAAGGAAGATGCAGAGACACAAATACGATTGCAAGGGAAATTACAGAGAAATTTGAGGAAAATGAAGAAAAAATGAAAAAGGAAAGGAAGATACTTGACATGAATTATAAAAAGGCATCATAGAAAAATTGACATATTTTGTCAGTTTAGCTAATTTTGGCTCACTTCTTCCATACCCTTACACTTTTTCACATTTATAGAATTATTGGATCATCCTAGCATTTAATTGGACCTAGAGAGAAGAAAGCGAAGGAAAAGAAAAGGAATTGTGAGTAGCAGAGAGAAGGTTGGATCAAAAACTAAAATTGGAGTTTATTGCAGGTAATATGTTACACGTGTGATTTCATTGATGATATTTGGATGCATGGTACATGCATGTGGTTCTTTAGTTATTTTGATGTCATTGGCATGATATTTTCTTGGATTGACAATGGTTTCAATCGTGCCTTTCCGTTTCCTGGATAGCCATGAAGTAGTGGGTTTTATCTTTGATTAAGATTTGGATGGTTGGTAGACTTGGATCGTGGTTGAGGTGGTCTTGTGAAAATTCCCAAGGGTCAAGGGTGGAGATGGCATTTCTCTTGGAACTCTTGATAGATTGGTGGAGATGGTAAAATTCCTCTGGAGCTAGTGAAGGAAGTGAGAGGTACCCAAGATTGTTTTGATGTTAGTGATTTCTTGACTGGTTTAAGTGAAATCAATGTGGTTGAGGGTTGAGGTGGTTTGGCCTTTGGAAGCCCTGATTGGTTCTATTTTGGTTTAACCCATATGATCCCACATTCATGCTTGGAATATGGCACGGGGGTGATTTACTGAAAGAGAGATTTGGTTTAGCCCAATCTATGGTCGAGTAGTACATGGAAGTCCCTGACTTAGTTGGCTTTTTCATATGCTAATATAAGCTAAAGTTTATTATTGCGATTGAGGAACACTTGTACTAGTTATTATGTTGATCTGATGGTTGGCTTGTAATGGATTCTATGTTTGGTTATATGCATAGTTATATGACGTTCTCTTGTTATGGATCTTGTTCATCATTTTATAAGTGATTGAATGGTTGATGATTGCATAGGCTATTAAGTGTTGTTGTAGCTACCTTGAGAGGGAATTGGACCTTCTTGATAATTCTCTAATGCAAAAGTTTATGATGGGATATGCATTCATGACTTGTATCTTCTATGTTTGCTATTTGTTTGAAGAAATGTGTATCATGCTTTAGGCATGTCTTTGTCAAGATCTTGCTTGAGTATTGGTTTTTTAGACATGTTATCACCTAAGACTTGAAATTGGAAAGTTTTGGGCAGTTCTAGGAAGTGGCTTATAGGATAGCCCTGAAAAAGTGGCATAGATCTCGCCACCACATGCACATAATTGGAATATTTCAGTCATAACCGCATTCAAGAAGGCTTATGGGAGTGGTTGGGAGGTAAAAATTGTGAAAACATGTTCCAGCTTAGGGATTTATCATCAGGGGTGGTTGTCAGACTCTTGAGTGATCTGGTGTCCCTAATTGGTGGCAATAAGAGTTTTGGTCAGTAGGCCCTACTTCCATAACTGGAACTTGGATGTTGGGTCATGTCATAGTAACTCACAACTCATGTTTACCGTGGAAACCTTGTAAAAGAAGTTAAATGTGGGATTGAGTTATTACAATTAACATTACTCCAAACTAAAATCTTGGAATCAATTAAATAACTACCTATAGATAGCACACAATATTTGTTGATTTGATATTTATATATACATAAGATATAAAAAAATAGATATAAAAAATGAAAAAACTGAATGGTATTCCCTAACAAGAATGAACCCTCTTTTTTAATGTTAATAAGGTACCAGTATCAAATATAATTGGATTATTACATGTCTAACCTCACTCATATTCCATGCATAAAACAAGGTTATCCTAAACTATTGGCATTTTACAATAATAGAGGATCTTGAAACATGACCCTGTAGTCAATCACTTAGATTACACATTCTCAAACCAATGATCAATGTATCAAAGAAAAAAAGAGTAAAGACGAGATATAATACATGATATTCATTATTGGATATGAGACAAAAGCTCATACATACTTGAGATCCAAACTATAAGCATGAAATAATAATTAATTTATTGTCTTTGATCAGAATAAAGTAATCTATGTATAAATAACATTGTAATTTACCATTAAACCATGTGATATGTCCTCTACACAAATAAATATACCAAAACAGAGAAATTTTTATGATAATCAAGCCAAACACATAGTAAAATAACATGAAATCACAAAAGATGAAGGGGTAATGTGCTACGTTGGTGGGCCCAGGCCAACCAATGATGTTTCCTTATGGAGAAAAAATAAATCACAATAAAATAAACATAGCAAATGACAAAACCTGAGCATCAATAGTTTATATTAATAGATCCATAATTTACATGAGAGCATTATGAAATTTTTTTAACTAATGGTTGCACTGGAGAGCGGAAGTATCAATCTGAACTAAAAAAAAACCTAATTTCCTTCATGCTAACCTGGCTCAGTGCCAGAGTTAGGATTTTATAAGAAATAAAATACAAAGTAGTTATGTTACAAGCCATATGAATATTCTATTATGAGAAAAGATAGAGATATTCAACTCCCTTTCGAGATCTCAGATTAGTGCAAAAAATAATATGTCTAAAAGAATAGTGAGTGAGTGTGGTTCAGTTGAGAAAAATTGAACAAAGGAGCTTGAATATCGGCCTTGACATTGCGTCAACTACCAAAGTGGTGACCAATAGTTCACTTTCATATAGGATAAAGCATATTGATATTGTGTTTAGGAGAATCCACATGTCACTTTTCATTGAAGGCCACACACACAATACAAACTTAGATTCCAATTACAGGAGCCCTACGAGGGTTGCAAGACTTCTAAATCCCTCATCAATAAACACTAATATAATAAGTAAGTCCTATAGTGCATCCAGGGCATAGATTTTTTACATCAATTAAACATTTACCTTGTAACCCTCTAATTGTCTTAATGTAGCATGATATCCATTTATTGTGTGTGGAAGAGGGTGTGTATGAGGGTGGAATTAGGGGTTGGAGGGTCAAAGAGGGACATTTGATAGCAGATTTATCTTCAATTTATAGCCTCCACATCTCCCCCAGCCCTAATGCTTTGTGTGTCCTCAAACAAAAGAAGAGTAACCAAACATAGTATCGTTGAACCTCCATTGGATCTCCTGTACAAAAATATACAAAACTAACAAAAATTGAGGCTCATTTCCAATCAATTTCCAATGTTGATGCTAACACATGCATTGCCTATCTTTTAATAATCCTTTAATTTCTTCTTCAAATTCTTATTATGAACAAACATATAAATTTTTTGCATGTGCCATCTTGGCATCCTTCTTACTCTCCTTAGAAAGTCTCTCAATTTTTTTTCGAAGCTCTGCATTCTGAGCCTTCAGTAAAACATTTTCACTCTTGAAATGTATGTCAAGAATATTCTATTCTTAAATTTTTCTATTTTAGTTTCTTAATATTTTTAATCTTCTCCTTTGGCTTCTTGGCCTGAGGTCCATAATGTAGAGAGTCATGAAAATCATAAGCACTCTCAAAGTACTAAGTTAGTGGATCCACAAAAGTTGTGGCTTTAAACAAAGATGGATTTGTCTTAGGATTTTTGGGTGCAGGGCTCTTCTTGTGAAAAGAGTAGGGTTTGAGAACACTTTGTTAAAATAGGATATTTTCCTAGGGAAGCATGTAGAAATTAATAGAAAATTTCTACAACTAATGAATTCGAACTGAAAGAAAGAGATTAGAAATTTCCTCTACAATTCTGCAGAATGGAAATCACAATTTAGAAACAGATGAAATTACATGCAACCATCAAAATCATAAGAACACAATGATTTTAGAGGGGAGACCAACTAGAAAAAACCCCTCCACTTCTTTTCATTAATCATATGAGAATGAGAAACTATCAAAATGTCTTGTTTCAACTCTGAAGCATACCCTGCACCATAAAATTTTTCTCCTGTTGACTGTCCTTATCTAGCTAAAAATTAGCCAATTCAAGTCTCCAAATTCCTCCTATTTCCTTGCACAAATCAAGATAATTTGAGCTCCTAAATAATAGGGGAATTCCCTATTTTGTTGCGCAATTCCAAGGGAATTGATCACTTTCTTAATTAACAAGCCTGTACACTCAACTAGTATACAATTGATAATTACAATGTTACTTTTCCTCTAGTTCAGCTAGGAAATTCAATTTTCGTGCCTGTCTTAGATATTTTAGTTGATTGACTAGTTTAACTGAGAGATCAATGAATTAACAGCAGTTCTACTACTCAATTGACCTTCAACTGACTCAATTAATGACTTCAACTTAGTCAAATGAGTTCAATTGAAAATAACTGAACTAATTTGCTAAAATTTAGCTATCACTATATGGAAAAATTACTCCAAGCCTTCAAACTCGAATTTGCTGATCTAACTAAGTGACAAGGCCATGTCAATCAAGCTAACTACCATCCAAGTCATCCTATTGATGTGGAAAATCAAATTACTTAATCTGACTAAGGAAAAGTAAATTTGAGTCTGTCTTGCTACAATTTCTAACATTCCCTCTTAGCAAGAAATGGATTTTGCACCACCCCTATCCTACACCCGTGGAATTCAAATTTTCCTCTTGACAATACTTTTGTCAATATATATGCATCCTACTCCTTTGTTAATATATATGCATCTTTCTCCTCATTTGGAATGTACTGTATCATTATAATTCTCCTCTACACATAATAATGCAAGTGATGGTATCTGATATCAATGTGATTGGACTTGTCAAGAAATACTGGATTCTCAGAGAGTTTAATACAAATCCGATTATTGCAATTGATCACTATAAATACCAACAAGTATTTTCCTCATCCATATGAACTCACATGTTTCTTTAATTGTAGCCATGTGTTCAACCACTGCTGAGCTGAGTCCCATAGACCTTTGTTTCTTGCTATACTAGGAAATAATTGGAGACCAAAAATTGAAGATAGCACATGCACTTTTCCTATATGATGGAATCCCTACCCAATCTATATTAGTGAAGCCTTGTAGCTTCACTCCCTCTATCCTCATGCACCATAACTCATACTCAGTTGTGCCTCTGATGTATCTTAACACATGCTTTGCTGCCTTCCAATACAACTTAGTAGGATTCGCTATGGCTTGACTCAACCGATTAACTATATAGCATATGTCGGGCCTTGTGTTCGCCAAATACATCAAGGATCCTAAAAGCTTCCTGTAGATGGTATCATCTACTGCCTCTCCTAAAGAAGTAGACTCCTTCCTCTAGTTTTTATCTAGTGGTGTGTCCATAGGCTTGCAGTCCTGCATATGAAGTCTCTACAATATTTTAGAAGAATACTTCTCCATACTCACGAACAACTATCCATCTCCCCGTCATACCTCCAACCTAAGGAACTAGTTCATCAAGCCCATGTCCTTCATCTTGATTTCTATTGCAATTTCCTCCTTGCAAGAGGGGATCAACTGCTCATCCCCTGTAAGTATCAAGTCATCAACATATAATACCAAGATAAGCAACTTTCCATCTACCACAATGTGATATAGATTGGAATCTGCTTCACTTTTGGTGAATCCCAATTCACTGAGATATATATCAATCCGAGTGTACCATGCTCGGGGCACCTGCTTGAGACCATACAGGGCTCTCCATAGTCCACACACATGTGTCTATGTAACAACCCTGGGTTAAAATTTCATGTAATAAAGTTAATAAAGGAAAAAAAAGGCCAATGTCAGGGGACACGTATTCCAAGTTGAATGTTGGGAAAAATATCCTAGCAGACATCACTTGTTGTGTATTATGGCTAAGGGAAATTGGCAAAGGAAATGACAAAGGCTTTAAAAAGGAAAAAAATGCATTTTTCTCATTTTATTTACGAAAATAAAGGAAATTAGGAGAAAATAAAGGTGAAAGGTCACATGTTGCATGTGATGAGGAAAATGAAGGAAAATAGAGCAAAAATGAAGAGATTAGAGGCATTAACAGAGCATTAGTTTAGGGCCTTTTGTCAATTCAATTTTGTAATTGGCTTCAGAGAGGAGAAGAGAACCAAGAACAGAAAGCAAGCAAGGAGAGGAAAGGAAAGGAAAGAAAAACAAAGGAAAGGAAACAAAAGAAAAGGAAGGACTAGGAAAGAAAGAATCAAGCAAGGAAATATTGGATCAAGTGGATTTCCTAGCTAATTTTGACATGCATGGAATGTGCATGTTGGTATTTGGTTCTTTTGTTGTCATTGAAATGGATTTTGTCGGGTTTCGAAAATGGATTTTAGCCTTGCCTTCTCATTTCTGGATAGACATTGTGTGATGGTATTCATTCTTGGTTGAGATTTGGATTGATGGAAGGTTTTGGATATGGGTGAGGTGATCTCAGGAAATTCCCAAGGGGTTGGGGGTGGAGATGGTTTTCTCTGGGAAGCCGTCAACAGATGGGAGGAGATAGGAAAATTCCTCAAGGGATGGTGAAGGAATTTTAAGGCATCCAAGATCGGTTTGGTTTTTTTGACCTCGAGACCAGCTTAGGTGAGATCATAGTATAGTGAGGGTGGAGGTGTTTTAACCTTTGGATTCCATTGGTTGTTTATGAATTGGTTTATCCCATGAGATCCCACAGTCATGATTGGAATATGGGATGGGGGTGATTGGTTGAAAGAAAGATTTGGTTCAAACCAATATATGGCTGGGTGGTGCGTGGAAGTTTCAAACCTGGTTGTATTTTTCTTATGGTTAAGAAGAGATAAGTTCCTCTTGTCTTTTATGGGTAATTATACTTGTTATTATGTGGCTTTAATAGTTTTTCTATCATTATTAATTATCTGGTTATATGTTGGCTATAAGCATGGTTTTATGACAGATCTTATTCATGTCTCTCATCATGTTTCTACATGTAAAATGAATAATGGATGCATGACCTAATTGGTGTTACGCCAGCTATTGTGAGAGAACACTAGTTCTTCTTGTTAAACCTAATTTTTGGATTCCTATGTTTAGATATGCATTCATGACCTGTAGGTTGCATGTTCATCATGTGTTTGAAGGAATGCCAATATTGGTTGGGAAGGTTCTAGTCAATTCTTGGTTCAAGTTTTGGTTTATAAGCTTTGTTCTTATGTTATTATTATTTCTAGAAGTCTCATTGAATTCTGGGCAGGGGCCTGAGGTTTAGCCCTAAAAAAGTGGCTCAAAATTCGGGGTTGTAGGCATATAACTAACTGTAAAAGTCCACTGTCACTAGGAAGTAGGATTATTAGTGCGACTGGAGGGCTACAGTTGCAGGGAGGCCTTGGCAAGGGAGTGACTGAGGCTCTAGATTAGTGAAAAAGTGAGTTAACTCAAGGGTTGGACACCTCGAGGGGTTGGGTAACTCCTGTACGTCTTATTTTCAAATCCATTTCATTAAGGACATATAGGAGGTTGAGTCTTATCATAATGACCCTCAACTCATGTTTACTCGGGGAACCGGTGAAAGTGGGTAAATGTGGGAGGATCTGGTTACAGGGTGGTATTAGAGCGGGTTGCGCTCTCTTTTGGTAAAATCTGATGTTGTTAAGGTTATGGTTATCATGCATGGGATCATGGTATATAGTTGGTATGGTCATGCGTGATGTTTTTATATTGACATCATTATGATTATATGTGTATCCAACTAATGTTTATTGATTTTGTAGATGAGATAATCCTCCCTTGAATGTCACTAAGGTATGGTTTTGATTTTGCTATCTATTTGGTTTATCTGACATGGCCTACTTGCAGGAAAAACATAATCAAAGATGACAAGAAAAATGGTAGATTAAAATTCCTGTGAATCTCCGTATAGATTAGTTGGGAAACAAGGAGGCGAATATTCTCCTGGTATAGAAGATATATTGAGGATTTTGAGGGAAGAAATCAGAAGTTGCAAAGAAAACAATGACAAGTTGTTAGAGGCTAAGGAAATACTTGCAAGGTCTTGGGAAAATTAGGTATAATTCAATGTAGTGATTCTTCAGAGCTTGTTGGAATTGCAGAGACAAGGAAATATGAGGATCTGTCAAGAACATGAAGAGAAAACTAATGGATCCTATGGTAGCAGGTATCAGTCTGGATACTAGTTGGATAGAGGGGGCACAATCAGAGGTGGAAGTTCACTGGATACACCTAACAAGATGAATGTATGGGAATCATTCTAGTTCCTCATTCATGAGACATTATCATCATCATCATCACCGTGACTACTTTCCAGAGGAGTTCAAGAAATTCATGCCTCCTACATTTGATGGAGAGACGAAGAAGTCAAAAGACGTAGAGGCATGGTTTCTTTGGATGAAGAAATTCTTCAAATTTCATAGTTATTCAGATAACATGACATCTAGGATAGTCAGTGTAACAACCTTGGTGAAAAATCCATGTAATAAAAGTTAAAGATAATGACCACGGTTTATGGGACACATATTCCAAGTTGAATGTTGGGCAAAACATCCTAGTGGGTGTTCATTTCTGTTTATTACGGCTAAAGGAAATTGGAAAAGGCAATGGAAAATTCTTTGGAAAGGAAAAATGGCATATTTGGCACATTTATTTATGAAAATAATGGAAATTAGGAGAAAAGGAAGGTGAAAGGTCATAAGTTGCATGTGCCGAGGAAATTCAAAGAAGGTAATGGAAAATGAAGAAAATAGAGGCCTCATTAAAAAAAAGGCTTATGAGGATCAGTTGGAATTTTTTTATTTTTTTTTTTATTTTTTTTTATTTTTTTTAATTTTAATTTTAATTTTAATTTTTTATTTTAATTTTTATTTTTTAATTTAATTTAATTATTTAATTATTTTTTTTATTTTTTTTCAGTTTAGTTTTGGAGCACTCTCATTATTCTCTCTCTCTCTCTCATACTCTTAGAAACTTAGAGTTTCTTGGAGCATTTTTGCATTGGACTAAGAAAGGCAATAAAGAAAGAAAGAGGAAGCAAGCAAGGAGGAGCAGGAATCAAACAACTTCAACATGATTCTTGGCAAGTATTTATTTGCATGTGTGTTTTTCTTGCTAGATCTGACATGCATGGTATTTCATGTGGTTCTTTTCTTCCATGGCATGGGTTTTTCCAAGTGTGACAATGTTTTTCAGCATAACCTTTCCATTTCCGTATAACTTTGATGAGACAAGTTTCTCATAGTTCAGCTGAGCTAGATTTTCGGATGGATTCGAAGCTGAGTGGGGTGGATCTCCGAAATAAAAAACACATGGCATAGTGGTCCCTGAACTAGAATGTGGATTAGAGTAAAGCCACTGGCCTAGTAACCCCTGAATCAGAATGTGGGTTGCGGTAAAGCTAGATTGTGTGCCTTGGTGGGCCTAGGAATCCTTGTCGGTGAATGAAAATATATATGGTAAATCCAAGAGGTGGATTTCTCTCCGTTGGGCCTAGTAGTCCCGAGATGGGATGTGTAGAAATTAGCTGAATAAATCACTTATTCACTGAAGATTAACCCGATCATACATCAATTTCGAATTGCATGCATAACACATAACCTTCTTCTACAATTAATTGTCACATGCGGAAAGAATAGAAGCGATAGCACATCAAATCATCACACACATTAACACAGTATGTATGGGGAAAGATTATAGCTGAAAACCCCCAGCTATAGTATATTATAAATGGAGAGAACATGCAGCAAATACATAGTACAAACTCCTCACAAGTACTCGGTACTATCTCCCAAAGCTACACAAAAACTAGCTTGGTTTTGAACAAGTCACAGGTTCAAAACACACCCACTACTTCTCTGCCTCTATTGCGCAATCTTGGCTTTTTTGTATATGAAGAGATCCAAGGTTCGAATCCCCTTGGCTTGGCTTGCGCAATTGTCATGGACAATTCCTCCAAGTGTAATGCAAATCATGCAAAGCGGTCACTCAGGCGAGTAGCTTTACTCACCCTTTCCTTCTGCCTCTTCCTTTGGTCTCCAACGGGCGATCATGCCTTGGTGAGCGGGAAGTGTTCTTTAGTTGAATAATGAGTTAATAATTAGTGAATTAAATAATATTTAATTCACACCACTCATCTCTAGTGTATTAGCCAGTTAAACTAAATACAACTAGTTCAACTAGTTAACCAGAACACCACCTCCATTAACTCCTCAATCAACTCCACCAAAACTCTGCCACATGAGTCTAACTGAAGTCTAACATGCAAGATGCCATCAAACCATAGGAACCACGTGATTCCTCTGTCAGTTGCATGAGCCACCTCCATGACTCGAACTGAAGTGCTCCAAGAGAGTAAACTGCTGTTTATAGTCTAAATATTATTAAGGGTAAATAATATTTGACTTCCATATTCTTAGAGACTGTAATTAAAAAATAGCCTGGGTCCTAAAAATTGGGGTCTCATCTATTTTTACCGACATGTCGCATCCATCAAGAATCTCCAAGTAGAATTCCCAAATTATGCTCCGTATGTCTAAAAATAGACATAGTCTAAAAATAGACTTTGCGCCAGAATTTGCCTGCGGGCCCACTTAGTGAAGGCGACTTCATTTCACTAAGCTCCATCATCTTGCCGCATTCTCAACACTCCCTCTCAGCAAGATATGGATTATCTGCAACCCCTATCCTGCCTCTGTGGAATTCGAACTTGCTCCTGGTGAGCGCCTTCGTCAGGATGTCGGCATCCCGATCCTCCGTGGGAACATATGAAAGCATCATGATCCTCCGCTGAACACAATCTCTGATGTGATGGTACCTGATGTCGATATGTTTGGACCTATCATGAAAAACTGGATTAGCCGAGAGCTTGATGCAGCTCTGGTTATCACAGCAGATCACTGTAGGCTCCAAATGCAACCTGAACAAACCTGCGAGGATCTTCCTCATCCAAATAGCCTCGCATGCAGCCAAGCTTGCTGCCATGTACTCGGCCTCTGCTGAACTGAGTGCCACGGATCTCTGCTTCCTGCTGTACCAGGAAACTGTTGTCGACCCAATGCTGAAAATCCCTCCAGATGTGCTCTTACGGTCCGTTGGGCTCCCTGCCCAATCTGCATCAGTGAAGCCGGAAAGCTTCGCTCCATCCTCCTGTCTGTACCATAGACCATATCCCGATGTGCCACTAAGATAACGCAATACATGCTTGCCTACCTTCCAGAAGAGCTTGGTAGGCTTAACCATAGCTTGCGAAAGCTGGTTAACAGCATAACATATATCGGGTCGTGTATTGACTAGATACATAAGCGACCCCACCAACTGTCGATAGACAGTGGCATCCACTACCTCCGCTGAAGTAGCATCCTCCTTCCTCCAACCACCAGGAAGAGGAGTGTCAACAGGCTTGCAGCCTTGCATGTTGAACCTCTCCAGAATCTCCCGGGCATACTTGCCCCGAGAAACAAACAGTCCTCCGCTGCGCTGCCAAATCTCCAATCCCAGGAAATAATGAAGGATGCCCAAGTCCTTCATCTCAAACTCTCGTGCAAGATCCTCCTTGCATGAAAGTATCAACTGCTCATCGCCAGTCAAAATCAGATCATCCACATACAGTACGATGATCAACAGCTTCCCCTCCACCACAATCTGGTACAGGTTTGGATCCGCCTCACTCTTGGAGAATCCAAGCCCGGTGAAGTAGCTCTCTATCCGAGTGTACCAAGCACGAGGTGCTTGCTTCAGCCCGTACAGTGCTCTCTTGAGTCGGCACACATGCGACTCACTGCTGAAGATCTCGAAACCTTCAGGCTGCTCTATGTACACCTCCTCCTCAATGACTCCGTTGAGGAACGAAGTCTTCACACCCGGTGAAGTAGCTGTTTATCCGAGTGTACCAAGCACGAGGTGCTTGCTTCAGCCCGTACAGTGCTCTCTTGAGTCGGCACACATGCGACTCACTGCTGAAGATCTCAAAACCTTCAGGCTGCTCTATGTACACCTCCTCCTCAATAACTCCATTGAGGAACGCAGTCTTCACATCCATCCGATGAATGTGCCACCCCATCTGCGCTGAGAGAGCAAGGATCGTCCGTATGGAAGAGTACCTTGCGACAGGTGCAAAAGTCTCCTCATAGTCAATCCCCTCGATCTGTGAGAAGCCACGGGCGACAAATCTCGCCTTGTACTTCTCCACACTCCCGTCAGCCGCCTGCTGCACCTTGTAGATCCATCGCGAACCTACAACTGATTTCCCAACCGGTCTTGGGACAATCTCCCATGCACTGTTCCTGATGATCGAATCATATTCTTCGATCATGGCATCAACCCATGCGGGTTCCTCCACGGCTTCCTCAAAAGAGGATGGCTTCGTCACAACACATTGACTCACAAGAGCCATGTATCCAGTGTACCGATCCGGTGACTGTCTCTGTCTGCGCTGTGCTGTAGGTGGTCCTACAACCTTCTCTGCATCCCGAGCCAGTCGCTCAGCTTCTGTAGTGCGCATGCGCCCTCTGATGGTTGGCGCTGCCTGGGTGGTTTCTTCCACCCCCTGAACCTCCTCTTGTGGCTGATCCACATCCGGAAGCTCCTCCTTAGGAACTAACAGCTCCTCATCTGCATGCAAGTGTAGCTCCCTCTCAAGCGAACACCGCATGGCTTTCTCCTCCTGAAATTTTATATCCCGTCGCACAACAGTCTTTCGACTGTCTAAAAAATACACCCGATAGTTGTGAGGTGTATCAGTGTACCCCACAAATATTCCAACCTCAGCAGTTGGATCCAGCTTCCTTCTCGCATCCTTCTTCACATGCATGTAGACAGGAGAACCAAAAATCCGCAAATGGGAAATATCAGGCCTCTTGCCAAAATAAGCCTCCTCCGGTGTACTCATGCCAAGAACCTTGTGAGGACAACGGTTCTGCACATACACTGCTGTATTGCATGCCTCACCCCACAAGTGAAGGGGTAGGCCCTGATCATGCAACATCGCCCGTGCAGCACCCACGATCGTTCTGTTCTTCCGCTCAGCCACCCCGTTCTGCTGTGGGTTATGGGGTGCGATGAGCTCTCTCTGAATCCCTTCTGCGCTGCAGAACTCCTTCAATTCAGCCGAGATGAATTCACCACCGTTATCACTCCTTAGAGCAATCACCTTCTTCCCCGACTCCTTCTCGACCAGTGCTTTAAACTCACAGAACTTTGCGAATGTATCGCTCTTCTTCTGCATGAAGAAGATCCAGCACTTTCGAGAGAAATCATCAACAAATATCACGTAATACTTGTGCTTTGCTGTCGAAGCAACTGAGAAAGGACCACACACGTCTGTGTGAACTCTCTCAAGGATCGTCGTGGCACGACTATCCTTCTCGTGAAAGGTGGCTTTCACATACTTCCTTAAAGTACACCCCTTGCACTGATCTGACTGCGCAAGGGTGCCCTTAGGAAGTCCAGTAGAAATCTGCTGCAGAATCTTCAAAGCTCCATGGTGAAGATGCCCCAATCTCCTGTGCCATAGTTCGCCCTCATCATCCCGGCTCACCACATCTCCAGCCTTGCATGCCATAGCTGCGCAGTCATCTACCTGCAACTGATAAAGGTTCCGAGTTCGAACCCCTATCTTCCGGGTCTCTCCAGTAGTCTTACTGCGCAGGAAGGCTTTTCCTTCGCTGAAGACCACATCATACCCCTTATCCTCCAACATCGCTACTGAAATCAGGTTCTTCTTCAATCCAGGTACATGCATGACATCCTTTAAGACAAAGGGTCTACCAGACTCCCTCTGAAAGGATACGGTACCGATACCAGTCGCACTGTATCTACCATCATCGCCCATCTCGATGTGCACACCCAAATCTTTGTTCTCCAGATCTGAGAACAACTCTCGATCTCCCGTCATATGAAATGACGCACCGCTGTCCAAGAACCACATCGATCCCATCACACTTGAAACCAAGCATGCAATCAGTGAAAAGTCAAGCTCGAACTGTGAAGCCAAAGCTTCTCCATCTGCAGATCTTCCCGCTTGCTTGTTCTTCTCCTTCTTTGGACAATTGGTAGCATAATGTCCGTGATCATGGCAGTGAAAACACTTCACTTTCGCCATATCCTGCTTCTTGCCCTTTGCACCAGAATGAGAGGTTTTCTTACCCTTCCCTTTCTTTGCTTTGGCAACCAAAGCGCAGTTTTCTTCATCAGCTCCTTTTGATGAAGATCCATCTCGAGTAGTCCTCCTTATCTCCTCCTGCATGAGATCCGCCCAAAGGCGCTCCCATCCCGGCAGCTTCTCCCGACCATTGACACTATCTTGATATGAGTGCCAAGCCTTCGGAAGAACAAGGAGAGCCAGGTCGACCATGTCCTCGTCTTCGACAGTCACCCCCACACTTCCCAGCTCATCTCTGCATTGAGTGAACTTCGTGAGGTATTTGGCGATACTGTCGCCCTTCTCCATTTTGATGTTCCTAAGCTTATCTTTGAGCGCCAGCTTCCTTTGGTCACTCTTACTCTGGAATAGATCCGTCAAAGCTTTCCACATTAAATATGGAGTAGCCTTTCCATGCAGGCTGGATACAATATGATCCTTGACGCCCTCCAACAGGATCCTTCGACATTTCGCGATCTTCTTTTGCCATGCATCGACCAAAGCTGCATCACTGGGCTTTGGGACATCCGCATCCACGAACTCCTTCAGACCATTATCTTCTAACACTGCTTCCATGCGATCCTTCCATGCAACATAATTCGAACTGCCTTCAAGAGCATATTCGAGTCGCAAACCGTTGAAAGAAGACATCTTCAACACCGGCACAAAGAAAACCAACCTTCTGCAAAATTCGAATTCCAAACTCCAAGCTCTATCGCTTCCGATCTATACTTGAAAACAAATTATTTCCAAATCAGAGATTGACTGCAAAGGGCATTCACCAGATCTTTCACCTACAAAGAAGGATGAATATTCCGGAGGCTACCTGGCCCGCATGCAGACTCTGTCCGAGGAAATAAGTTTGCAATCACCGTAATAGACTTCGACAATTAATCTCGCTTCGATACCATGTAGAAATTAGCTGAATAAATCACTTATTCACTGAAGATTAACCTGGTCATATATCAATTTCGAATTGCATACATAACACATAACCTTCTTCTACAATTAATTGTCACATGCGGAAATAACAGAAGCAACCTCACATCAATTCAATCACACATTAACTCAGTATGTATGGGGAAAGCCTATAGCCGAAAACTTTCACCTTACAAAGAAGGATGAATATTCCGGAGGCTACCTGGCCCGCATGCAGACTCTGTCCGAGGAAATAAGTTTGAAATCACCGTAATAGACCTCGACAATTAATCTTGCTCCGATACCATGTAGAAATTAGCTGAATAAATCACTTATTCAATGGAGATTAACCCGATTACACATCAATTTCGAATTGTATGCATAACACATAATCTCATCTACAATTAATTGTCACATGCGGAAATAATAGAAGCAATCTCACATCAAATCAATCACACATTAACTCAGTATGTATGGGGAAAGCCTATAGCCGAAAACCCCGCAGCTATTGTGTATATTATAATGGATAAATCATGTAACCAAACAAGTACAATACTCCTCACAAGTACTCAGTACTTTCTCATAAAGTCACACACAATCTAGCTTAGTTTTGAACAAGTCACTGGTTCAAAACTCACCGCCGATTGCCTTGCCTCTATTGCGCAATCATGGCCTCAGATATGAAGAGATCCAAGGTTCGAATCCCTGGTTTGACCGCAATTGTCATGGACAATTCCTCCAAGTGTAATGCAAATCCCATGCAAAACTCCAACCTCCAACCGGAGGCTTTACTCTACCCTTTCATCTATCTCTTTCACTGGTCTTCACTGAACTGATCATGCACTGTAGTGAACTCAAGTGTTCTTGAGTTGACTAATGAGTTAATATTTAGTAAATTAAATATTATTTAATTTACTCCACTCATATCTAGTTGATTAGTTAGTTAACTAATCCCAACTAGTTCAACTAAAACAAACAGAACACAACTCCACTATCTGTCCCGTTAACTCCTCCAAAACTCCTGCCACTGAAGTCTAACCGAAGCCAACCATGCAAGATGCCATCAAACCCTAGGAACCACGTGATTCCTTGTGTCAGTTGCATGAGCCACCTCCATGACTCAAACTGAAGTGCGCCAAGAGAGTAAACTGCTATTTATAGTCAAAATATTATTAAGGGTAAATAATATTTGACTTCCATATTTTTAGGAGATCAGTCTAAAAATAGCCTGGGTCCTAAAAATTAGGGTCTCATCTATTTTTACCGACATGTCGCATACTCCAAGAATCTCCAAGTAGATTTCCCAAATTATGCTCCGTATGTCTAAAAATAGACATAGTCTAAAAATAGACTTTGCGCCAGAATTTGCCTGCGGGCCCACTTAGTGAAGGCGACTTCATTTCACTAAGCTCCATCATCTTGCTGCATTCTCAACAGGATGTACGTTAAATCCCAGAGAGCGGGTCTTGGTGTAGGGCCTAGTTATCACTGGATCAGACTATGGATTATGGTAAATCTTGTGAGACTAGGAGGCACACAAATTCCTCACATTGTAGGCAGAGAACTCTGGTAGCATTCATGCTTGTTTGGTTCTTTTTGGTTGGTTATGAGTCACACATTCATGCTTAGAATATGGCACAGGGGTGATTGGATGAAGAGATATTTGGTTCAACCAATATATGGTCGGGTGGAAGGTGGTAGTCCCATCTCAGGTTGGTTTCTATATTCAATAATGATAAATTCATCCCTTTGGTATTTGATGTATAAGTGTATCGGTTATTATGTGGATTCTATTGTTTTCATATCTATTGTATTTCTGTTGTTATTATGTTGGTTATAATAATGTAATTTATCAGTGATGATGTATGACTCCATGTATTTGGTTGTAAATGAATGAAAATTGTATCTATTTGCAAATAGATTGTATCACAGCTAATGATGTAAGGGATAAATGCTTCTTAGCGATTCTCAGATGAGTATGAAACCTATATGCTTAAATATGATGTTTACACCTTTAGATGTAATGTTTGTGACATGTTTGACGAAATGCATGTCATGGCTAGGAAGGATCTAGATGAGTTCCTGATTATGTGATTTCTTATGTACATTTTTTTTAATGTTATTTATCATCTCCTAAAGTTTCATGAAGTTTAGGCATTGACCTAGGCTCTGGGGTTAAAAAGGTGGTACAAATATCAGAGTTGCAGGCACAAAATTGACCAATTGGGGCCCTAGCTGCATGCTTTATATGTTTTCCCCATGACTATAGGATCCTAGCTGCTACCTTTCCTTGGCATGCCTGCGGCTATGGCCCAAAAGGGTCAAAAAGTCAGTCTCCCTCAGGGATCAGGGGTCTAGGAGGTTGGGTTACCTCATGGGGATGTGTTTTGATGTTGTGTTAGGTGTTTTTTTAATGCTTCTGTTAGTTCCACTTCCTCAAGGTCATCTAAGAGGTTGAATATTGTGTTAGTAGCCTCTCATCACATGTTTACCCCGATTGGACGATTACTTGGGTAGATGTGGGAAGATGGTGTTACAAAGTGGTATCAAAGCATGGTTCAACCTTTGGAATGGATGGGTAGAGTGTTGATCATACATTTATGTTGGTTGCATATGTGTTAAGTATGCTTGTGGTATATATGTGCTTGTTGCATCAATGTTGTGTTGGCCATGGTGGAAGTGGTGTTGCCATGGAAATGTTGATGGTGTTATTGTCAACATGTTGTCATGAGTATATGACTAGTTATGTGTTGTTCATGCTTATGTATTTTCTATGCATGCTTTCATACATATTGTTACATATTTTGCATGCATTGCTTGCTTATTCTAGGTTTACATATTGGTAATGCTTTAGTGTTATCCATGTATGCTTGCTTGCGTGATGTCATATGTTGAACATGCATTGGTCGTTCATTATTTGTTATACATGTCAAATGGATTCATATGGTCAAGTTTGCATTGGTTTGGTGAAGGTTGTTGTTCATAAGGTCATTGTATGCAATTAGGTCATCATGATGATATTGGTATGTTATGATGCTAATGTGTTGGATGAGATAGAGTAGGAGATGCAGATCATTAAAGTGAAGTTGCAACAATGGATTATGGGGTAAGAGCAGATCGTCATATAAGTGTGCATGTTTGGCATGCAGGTATGTGATTCATGGTTGTTGTAAGCATTAGGGATACTTATATGTTTTTCATTCTATAAATATTATGGTTACATGTGTGATAAATGCTAGTTGATTAGTTTAGTCATATGAATTATGGTTATGTGTATGCACTTAATTCTATTTATTTTATGGATACATACATGAAAGATGTTGGTCAGATAGTGTGATCATATGTACATGCGTTGGTTAGTCAAGCATGGTATTAACCCGATGACTATGTTATATGTTGTTGATGAATATGTTATATGTTAACTTGTAGTTAGCTCAACAATTATGTTATATGTTGTTGATGAGCATGTTATATGTTAACTTATTGTTGTTATATGTTAGTCAACTTGAAGATTAGGGTTATAACATTAATATATTGATGCTATATGTATAATGCTAAATTGAATTGGTCTAGGCAGATGTTTAGGGTTATGACATTTAGGTATGAGTCAAATTATTTGTGATATTATGTCATATTAATCTAGGTTGACTGTGCATATATGATTGTTATGCATGAATGACATTTGTTTACGAGTCTATGATGTGAACATGTTATCTAGTCAATGTTATGGATATCATGACCTTATTTATGATTTAGTTGATATGTTGTGAAGTTATATCATGCTAATCTAGATTGATTGTGCATACAAGATAGCCTCCCCTGAGATACATTAAGGTATGATTTTTCTTATGTCATATACTTAGTGCTTGACTATTTTTCCAGTGTTTGATTATGTCATCTAGTTTATCTATTTAGCATGGTATGTTTGCAAGTTGTTTGAATGCTTTATTAGTTTCATGATATGAGTATATGTGTCTATAACATTGCATGAAGGAATGATCTTGTTTTCAGATGGTTGTGCTAACACATATGTGTTGAGATAGATGGTATATACTTGAGTGTAAGTAGGTGATAGTTGTAGCATTGTGTATTATGATCAATGAATGGGAGTTGATTGTTGATAATGACATGGTTGTTAGTCTTGGTAAAAGTTGATTTCGAAGTTATAGATATATTTTCTTGATGTTGATACATAAGATTGACATGTGTGCATGCTTGGAACAACAGGGTAAGGTACCTAGCTTATTTTTATGTTTATTTATGCATTGACAATTATGTGTTTATGGCAGTATGATGCAGGGGATTGCATGAAAAAAGAGACTGCCATGAAAGATTGAAGAAGGCTTAGGTTGAGCTTTCCTTTGGAAGTGTTGGGAATCCATACGAGATTGAGTCATAGTGTTTTTTCTAGTATTGTGCTTTCATTATTTTACGATTTGTCTGCAGTTTATTTGCGAGTTTGTTTATGTTCAGTGAAAGGGCTTGCCACTTTGTTCGTTGTGTCATATTGCTATGTGATTTTAGGGTTTTCCTGTTATTTGTTTCTTGTCTTTCCTTTTATGTTTTGAGTCTCAGGAAAGAGGAATTTTGATGGAGCTCGTAAGAGCTTTATGGTACCCAAAAGGTAATGTAAGACTTGGATGAAGCTCGGTGCATGTATAAGGGTAGTTAAAGTTAAGAATATGAAAACCAATTGGATTGGTTGGGTCCATTGCGGTATATGGACAGTGGTAGAACAATCACAAGAAAGGTAACACGAAAGGTAAAGTGAATGGATATGAGGTTTAATATGCCTTAGCAATGTCGGGAACTGTTGTTCTCAACGTTGTGCACAAATAAATGAAGTTCTATTAATCTATACCTTATGATATCTATAAATTGTGTTGTTATCATGATTATGTTGATGTTTATATATGTACACATGTATGTTTGTATGTATGTATGCCTTGTCTGACAGGGTGGTCATGGATAATGATTGTTTAATGCTCATGTTTATATGTGTGTGTGTGTGTGTGTTGTTTTCTGATGAGATAATGATTATTTTATGTTAATTATTATATATGTATGTATGTATGTATCTATGTCACTATATGACAGGGTTATAAGGGAATATTCTCGTGGAGGAATGATTACTCATGCATGTGAATGGGATGAAGAGGTTCTTGGTCTTATGAGGAATCAAGTGGGAAGAGTAACTCTGACAGGTCTATGAGGTCAGTATCATGTGGACATGAATTGATATGATATGTTTGTACTATGCCTATGTTTATGTTATGGACAGGTAACGCTGAGGGGTACATCAGCGAAGTGAAAGTAGTGTGATCTGCGACATGATAGGATAAGCATGGATAGTGGAAAGACACTAGAAGCAAGGTTTCTTATGGGTTCAATGTGTGTTCTACGGAATTTCAGTACCATTTTTGTGCATGTATATTTAATTATTGTACCTATGGTTATGTGTACATGTAATATATGTAGTGTGTGTACATATGATGTTGTATTCATGTTGTATATATATGGTGTGGTGTATATATTGCATATCCAGTGCTAGGTATAGATGGTGGTATGTACGTGTTGGATATGTGGTTTTGTGTACATACCGTACTATTCACATGTTGAATATGTGGTGTTGTGTGCATAGGGTGTTGTGCAGATGTTGGATATGTGGTGTTGTGTACATTAGGTATTATGTACACATTATACAGGTGGCGTCGTGTACATGTGATGTTGTGCACATGTTGTGTAGGTAGTGTTGTGTATAGGTGGTACTGTGTATATGTTGTGCATATGGTACTGGTATACATGTGGTATTGTGTGCATGTTGTGAAGGCTGTGTTGCGGGCATGCGGTAGTTTGTATGTGCATGGTGTAGTCATGGTGTCATGACATGTATTGATTGTGTTGTACTCTGTATATGTATAGGTATTGTGTTGTGTTGTACACTGGGTATAGGTGTATGTGTTGTATGTCGACGTAGGCGTATGTATTGTGTTGTATTGTACACCGGGTGTAAGTGTATGTGTTGTATGCCAGTGTAGGTGTATGTATTGTGTTGTATTGTAAATTGAGTGTGGATGTATGTGTCATATGACGTATGTGGGTGTATGTGTTGTGATGTACAATGTGTGTATGTGTACGTGCTTGAAGTGAAGAAAAGGCATTGGGTGCTTTCTGGGTGTGGAAACCGATCCGCCATGTGTACAAAAGAACAAAGGAAAAACTAACGACCAATGAAGGATAAATATCAGTATTTTATTTCAGTCTTGTTATGCATGTGATCTGTGATTCTAAATTATGATGGTTACATGTGATTTATGATTATGATTTATGGTGATTTCATGCGATTCATGATATTTATTTATGATGGTTATGTATTGAGCTAACCAGATGTGATATGTTTATACATGATGATTTGATCAAATCGCTGGTTTGACTTGTTGTGACAAGAAGTGAACAAAATTGCAAGTGTACCTTATGGATGAGCTACCAATGAGGTATGATGTGAATTTATTTCAATTTACTTTAAATCTAATGGTAGTTACATTAGAGAACTTTTGAGGTCTAAAATGGTCCTCCTAAGAAAATTGTACAACCAAAATAAAATTTATAAGAACCAATAGAATTCAAGATGATGATGTCAACCATGGGGGATGATTCACAAATTTTCCTGTAAAAAAATAAAAATATTAAAAAATAATAAAATAATAAAATAATAAAACTATTTTTTAACTTGTATTTTCAACTTATCTCCCTAAGGTTTTACTCAAATTCCGAGCGGGAGTACTCGTTGGATGCAAAATTTAATTCCTCATCCAAGGAGTATTCATGTTGCATACTTTCGATGGGCCCTACTACACGAAATATGAGAAATACATGAAAAAACTTGATTGCAATCACATTTTTCATGTATTTCTCATTTTTCATGTAGCAAGGTCCATCAAAAGTATGCAACATGGGCACTACTTGGTCGAGGAATCAAATTCTGCATCCAATGAGTGTTTCCGCTCAAAATTTTAGTAAAACCATCGGGAGATAAGTTGAAAATACGAGTTGAAAAAGTAGTTTTTTTCTTTTTTCAATAATGTAATTTAATCTTATTTTATTATTTCCACTATTATTTTATTATTTCCTTAAGAGGCCCATTTTAGATCTCAAAATTTCCTTAATGTGTGCTTAGTACAGGAAGCATGAAAATTCCTGGTTGGGTGGTTGAAACTGATTGCAAGCATTAGCAACAACAACAAAAGGAATTGAAACATGTAATAGTATGTTGGTAAAGCACTTTAGGAGCAAGGCCATTGTGGGACACTAGTACCTAATAATGTCCACTGATTTCAATGAGCATGTTATGACCAGTATGATGATTTTGAGGCAGGTATATGCCTTGTTTGTTTGAACTTATGATGCGAGGAAGCCTTGCCAAGGGATGGATCATTAGGGAACTTGAAAGGTGAGTGACTGTATAGAAGGGGGTTCCTAGATTTCCTAAGGGACTGTGTAGCAGATAAGGGAAGTTCGTGGATGGAATTTTTTTGGTCATTAGCATTTCCATATGGAATCAGATGCACATTGGGAGTGTACCCTAGATAAATAAGGAAATATACGTTCATTGAGGGTACATTAGTGCATGATTGTAGCGCGATATTGGATGTAGACTTTGACTATGACAGTGGATTCTGGAATTCCTGGAAAGGAAGTGAATCATGGTACTAATTTGAGGGTGGAGGTGTGAGCCTATGGATTCCCTTATTATCAATATGGGCATCATATCCTTTTATTTGATGGTTGAGAAAATGTGTATATGTGTATACTATTGTAAATATCATAATGACCCGTGTTATAAAGCTCTAGTACACGCTAGTATTTCCATGATTATTTTTTCTTGTGAGAAGGTTATTCATTCTAAATACTTCAACAAGATGTGTTATAAACCTCTATAGGTAGTATGTTCTATTATAATCAATTTACTAGTTTATAGGTGTTATTAAACACCAAGGATGGTGTTCCCCCAAAGGGAAGGGTTCTGTAACAACCTATTTAAGCCCCAAAAATCCTAGCTTCAAACATTGGGGAAAACCACCCGGTCCGAACTTTAATACGACTCCTTTTCTGTTTAGGATGGTGGCTCCGAGTGGATAATATGGGACCAGTTTCCCAATGACAAATGGATTGATGATTTATTATTTTATATAATGTGTAATGGAAATAATAAATAATCTAATCTATAACTTAAATAAATACAAATAACTCTACATAACCCAGGTATCATATAATAAATGCAACTTTAGGCTTGTTCTTCTTAAAATAATAATCATATAAATGGCTTATTCATTCAAAAGAAAAATGTATTCACATATAATAATTACTTTGTTTAAGAAATTAAACAAAGTAATGATGATAACATATCACATTTATACATTTATATCGCTTACATATATTTTGAAAGATGACAATTCTAAGTTTTTAGAAATGATATAACAAAGGATTGTTTTACAGACATATATATATATTTTTAAAAGGAATGTTTCATTGCATAAAGAAATTTCACAACATAATTATGATAAAAATACCAGATACATTTGTAACCTCTTGATGCAAATCACACTCCGATCCCGCTTTCTTACTTAGAACAGCTTTCAGGAAGAACAAAAATGCATAATCTTGAAACCAATTTCCTCATAAAATTGCAGAACTGTGATCCACTATTAACAAAAATAATGTATTTGGAAGTACAGAAGTGTAACTTCTCAAGTCGAAAATTAATACAAATTGAGGACCCCTTTATAAATACATGAAAGAGGTTTAAATGATAATAAATTTAGAATAGATTATCTAAAATATCGCTAAAAAATAAAAATCGAAGATCCGATTTCATAAAAAATTGATTTGCAATCTCCAAGAAAAAGGTTCATTGTATTTCTTTCATGTCTGGCATGCGCAGCTGTCAGATTGATATCATATCTTTCACTTCAGGAGGATGAATCAATCGGGAATGTAGCTGGCTGGTGTATGTTGCATCTGAAAGCTTTGGAATCATATAACCGATGGCATTAGAGAGGCATTTTGTAGTTATCTGTTGGCTATGTGGCTTAACCAAATAGGACCATAATGCATCCCAAGTGATTCCTTGTATTGCGCTGATCTGTTGGTCCTTATTGGCTAAGTCCTGCTTCCATTGTTTCTCTATTTCTTTGACTTTCGGTAGCTTCCCTGGGATACAATCAGAAATTAGGTTGGCTGAATACAAACTTTCATTGATTAATTGCACTAAACTGTTCATTACAGTTCTTGCTCTAGAGGTCGCCCGTTCTTCCTTGATCAACTGTGTTTCCCATTCTGCAACTAAAATTTCCTTGTGTGATTCCTGAATCTTGAGAAGATTTGCAGCTATTCCTTGATCTGTGTCTTTCCATGTGAGGAATCCAGAAATTTTCTAATCAGACATCTTCAAATTCTAACCTTCTATTTACTGTCTTTTCTATGAGCGATGTCGCTATTTCACATAGAGCTTCAGCCATTGATATTTTATGACATAAAATATCAAGTTGTTGTGACAATTCTTTACTTAATTCAAAAGCCTCTATTTTGAATTGATTAATTTCAGGATAATCCTTAAATCTTTGTATTTGTGCTTGCAACAAGACACTCTGTTCTTCTTTGGCCATATTTTCTTGTTGAAGCATCACCTGTAATTTATTTAACACTTGAGACAGTTGTTGTTCTTTATGTATAGCTTGCTTTTCAATATCCAATTGCTCTTTAAGCTTCTCAGTCTTTTGTTTTTCTTCAATTAGCTGTTGTTCTAGCTATGATATTTTCTGACGATCCATTGTTGCCCTTTCTTCCAGTAGCACTATCTTTTGATCCTTTTCTTTTATCATTTGACTGACTTTGGAGACTTTGTCCATCACCGCTATTGTATAAGCCCCAACATATTGTGATAATTTGGTTAAATCCTCTGAAGGATTAAATTCAGAGTCCTTCCAGACAACATTCATTAATTCAACTTGGGGAGATGAAAATGGCCCTTCATCGATTTTCCTTTTCTTCCTTTGTTTTTGTAACTACAGCCTTGTGCTTTGGACTGTAGAAGACATCTAAGGGTAGTATATCTTCAATCGTTAATACAATTTCCTCGGAAGGATTTTCTGGAAGAATCTCAACATCTCGGGTACTAGTATTGCTGAGTGTTCCTTCAAATGTAACACTAGTCACCATGGGTTGTTGTGTTGTGGGTGATTGTATTGTAGAGACATTCTGAGAATCATTTTGGCCCCTGATCTGCCGATCAAACTGTTCCCATTCTTTCAATAAATTTGAATGGTCATCTATATCCATTTCAGAGGAATCACCATATATTTTACCTATTTTCTCATGTTCAGTTTGAATATTAGCCTTATTGCCTTTATTTTCCTTTTCTTGCTCTGTTTCAGTATTATTTTCTTCTCTGTATTCTTCCTGTTGCAGTGAAGTATTTCTCAACTGATCAAGAGGTATTGTCAGTAGTCTGTTGTTTCTGAACTGTAAAAACTCTTCCTTGCTACTTGCTCCAAACTTTAATTTTGCTAAATGTTTAACTCGTGAAAATCCTTCAGCCGAGGAAAATAGATCATCAAAATCGACATCTTCATGTTCAAATTTTGAAATCTATACCATAGATGTAAAGTTGAAGGGAATCTTCTTCGGATCATACTGTCTTTTGGGGATGGTTGCCAATCTGAGATCTTTTATCTTTTGGGCTTCTTTCTCTGCATGTTTGAAATCATGTAGAGAAAATTATCCACATCAGAGGGGAAATTTCGGCCACATCATCTTCTTAGAATTTTTTAGGTTTCTGGACATCCTTTTCTCCATTATTTGATAAGCTATTTCTTGGGCTAATAGTTTGTCAGTAATGTACAAGGGAAAAACATAAGGATCAATGATACTTCCGAATATTCCGATATAGGCGAATTTTTCTTCTCCAAACCACCTTCCAATTGAGGTTAGGTCAATGCTGGCCTCATCAGATAACCTTGGAGCAGGTTTATTGAATATAAATTGATGAACTGGTAAAATGAATCCATGAAAAATTCTGTATATGTGGTATTTATAATAGAATTTCCGCAGATATTTGTGATAAATGTGGATAGGAATTGGACTTTGAGGAGTCCATTTCCAGCCTAAAATAGGGAACTCAGAATTGAAACATATGGTATCAATGATATAGGCACTCACATAGAATGGGAGTATTATACAGGTGGTTACAAACTTATTTTCCTATAATCAAGGATTTTACTTGCCATTTTATCAGATAAAATGGTTGCCTAATCCATAATGTAGTAATTAACAACAACTTCAATTAAGGGTACCATCTCAATAGAAATTTTTTTAGAGTTGACAATTCCAAATAATCTACACATCATAGCCGCAACATAACAATAAGGAGATGCCAAAGATTCTACGGAGTACATATCCGAAGATTCATGGTTATGTTTCTCAGGAAAATGTCTCCAATCTCTAATGGGATCTGACTCCACTTCATTTTCTTTGGCGAAGTCTTCCAGAAATGCTTTGTTGTAGATTTGTTGAGGGTCTGGTAAGTGGTACATTTTCTTGATGTCTTTCGCTTTGAAAGACCCGAACATCCTTCCATCTGACGTAAAGAATGCTTTGTCTATTATATTGATGCTTTCTATAACCCATATTACCAAGTTATTATATCGGAGAACATTTGCGCGAGCTGTTATTTTGTGAAGATAGGAGCTTGCCAATTCTTTAAGAGTGGTCTCAGACTTTTTATCTGAATCTACTTTCAGCTCTTATTCTAAAATTATAGTTGGATCTTCTGCTTCCAGTAGATTATAAACTCCTTCCCATGAAGTTTTGCCAAGACCCAGACAGGTTGTATCAGTCACTAACACCAATTTAGCTGGTTTCTCTTTTGGAATGATGGGTAACTTCGCTCTCTTGGATTTCTTAAAACTTTTTATGACTTGTAGGTTTTCCTCAGGTCTAGACAATGGAACAGATTACCAGAATGATGAAAGAATTCTTTTAAGAATGAATACAAACAGAGAGAAGCTAATGGGATTTAATCACAATAAAGATGATGGATTAAAGAAGTATTATTCTATTGAAGTTGAAATCTGCAACAGACTTCAACTATGATTATCTATTAATGACTTCCTTGAATAGTGTGAGATTTTAATGTCATTGTAGGTTGTCTCGTCACACATTCATAACGGTCCTTTTAAAGCGTTAATACCATAACCTTTTAATATTTTCCGATCAACAATAATTGTATATCGGGGATCGGAAGTTTCAAATATCAGGTTTAAGTATTCCCATTTTATATTTGTGATGTGTGATTATTTCTGAGCTGGCATGGATGGTGCAATGTCTTTTGAATCATAAAATTTGGTCTATTTTGTATTTTCATTGAGGAGCGCTTTTATGAAATAATGATATCGCATCGCATATTTTTAGTGGAGTATCTTTGGATATGAGTTATGCATTTTGGCAATGAGAAATTTGCGATTTAACTTATCGCATCGAAAAAAGGGTGCATGAAGATGTGAGGCCGATTCGCGATTGCGATCGAGCTTATCGCATCAGAGCTTTTCAAAAGGAACTCATAATCAAAAATTGACTTTGCCGATTCGCGATTGCGATCGGGCTTATCGCATCAGAGCTTTTCAAAAGGATGTACAAGAATGTGATTTCCCCGATTTGCGATTGCGATTGGGTTCATCGCATCGGAATTTTTCAAAGTAAAATACTTGAAATCATGTTTAATGTGATATGCGCTTTTGCGATTGTTTATTCGTATCGGGGTTGAATGATAACACATTTGATTCTATAATTTGAAAATGCAAAATGCAATAAAGGCCTTTATGTGTTTTCTTTATTTTTCGTTAAATAAATCCTTTTTCGTTGGGGTTTGATCTTATTTCATGATCTCTTTAGATTTTCTTAAATAATTTTAGTGATTCTATATTTATTCAAAGAAAAGAGGACCCATTTCTTATTAAAAATTAATATAAAAATTTGAAATGGGGAGGGTTGTTTGTATAGCACAACAATTGGCCATTCACTGGAAGAAACAGTTATCTCTGAAAAATTAAAGTGATAATGAAATATTTTGTAAGTAGAAAAATTTGAGGACAAAGAAAACTATCTCAGAAAAATTAGATAAAATCTAACTCTGAATAAAATAATAATCCTTTGCAATTTCTTTTTAATCATTTTGAAAATAAAAATATTTTTGGTTTCATCAAGCTTTGATTGGTTGATAAAGATAAAGTAGGGGACTTCTCTAACTTAGCTTTGTAATTTACTCTTTTGTCACAAGTAGTGCCTCTGCTACCAGCAAACGTCTATAGTCTCGACAGGGTTACCTTTTAACCATTAATAATTTATTATCCCATCCTTCTAAGAGTATAAATTTTTAAGAGATAAATTCATAAAGATATATTTTTCTATCTTTTGTATTTTATTCTTTTAACTCTTTAAGATAAAAGCCATTGTCTTGGTTTGGGAGCCAGCTGATAACAATGCCATTCACTAGTTGTAACTAAACTGAACAAGATGGCTTGTGATGAGACCACTTGTCTTATAATTATAAGCCATTATCCTGTTTTTATATGTAGTAGTGGTAATGTCAGTTTAATTACTTCCCTATGATCATGGTAAGCAGGCTCATGAGGAGACCTGTTATATTTTATATCAGACACATTTTTTAGAATTACACTCTAAAAAATCATAAACTTAGTGGATGGGGTGAATGATTCTCTCCTTAAGAGTCAATGGATGACCTTTGAGAGTTTTAAGTGCCAAAATTTGGAAAAAGTCTTTACTCTTTATAAATAACCTCTCTTTACTTTATAAACTTAGAATTATTTACAATATTTTCAAGGTTTCGGAAGATTTTACAAACTTTTAAATAAGTTCCCAGAGTTTCATATTTTATTTAACTTTCCGAAACTGTAATCATTTCCTTAAAAATTCCTATCTACATAAACAAGTATTCACAATATTTTCTCAAAAATATTTCAATAGTAAAAGGTCAATGGAAGACTATTAAAAACGTTATTTGTAAAACAAACAAACTTGCATAATGAATATATATAGGTAAGAAGGGGTTGTCTCCTTAGGAAAATAATTTTTTCAAAATAAACCCATTCACAGGAAGAGACTCTTTCTTTCCTATTAGATCTTGCAATATTAATGTAGATGAGCCTATTTTTTCAATGATTTGAAATGGTCCAAGCCACATATTTTGAAATTTGGTATGTTTACCTTTATCTTCATGTGCTTTGTCCCATTTCAAAATAAGATCACCGATTTGTAATGTTTTAGATTCAGTACAACTTGCATCAAAACAAGATTTTATAAGTTGTTGATGTTTAGCACGAGTGATTTTGGCTTTTTCCCTTTCTTCATCTAATTTGAGGATTTGATCAAATTTTAATTGGACAGAAGATGAAGGATTTTCTTCAATAAATTGTACTAGGGCTAGAGATGGGAGTGCTAGGTTTGAAGGTATTACAACTTCTTTCCCATATACAAGATTAAAAGGTGAAGTACCTATTGAAGACTTATGAGTTATATGATCTGCCCATAGTGCAAAAATCAAAGACTTATGCCAATTCTTTTGATTTTGATCAACAGTTCTTTTGATAATCTTAATGAGATTTTTATTAGTTGATTTAGCGAAACCGTTACCTTGGGGATAATAATTTGCAGAATATTTTAACTTAAAACCTATTTTGAATGCAAATTACATTATACTATTTCCAGAAAAATAAGATGCATTATCAAAAACAAGGGCATTGGGTACACCAAACCTAGTAATGATGAATTGATCAATGAATTCAATGATTGCATCAGAATTGACTACCTTTAAAGGAATAGATTCTACCCATTTCGTGAAATAATCTGTGGCTGTAAGGATGTATCTGTGTTGCTTGGAAGAATGTGGAACAATTTCTCTAATAATATCAAGTCCCCATTGTTCGAATGGTTGCTCAATACTTACTGGTTGTAAAGGAAAGGCTGGTTTCTGTTGTCTTCCATTGGCAGTTTGGCAACCCTTACATTTCCTTACATATTCATGGGCATCTTTAAACAAATTAGGCCAATAACATCTAGCATGAATTATCTTGTGATCTGTAGTATCTCCTCCAAAATGTCCACCTGCTGGTCCATCATGTAATTCCTGCAAAACCTTGTGTGCTTCAGTTTTTTCCAGACATCTTAGAAAAATGGAATCATAATTTCTTCTGAATAACACATCATCAATGATCTCAAAGTTTTTAGCTTTTAATCTTAAAGCACGTTTATTTTTATAACTGAAATTATGAGGAGCATACCCATTTTTTAAGTAAAAGATCAGATCAACATACTGAGATTCAGAATTTATGATACTTATCTCATTCACTTGAAAAGTATTATCTTGATCTTGATGTTCTGGAATATTGGTAGCTCTTGCTAATAACCTTAGAAAACCTTGTTCTCTAAAAATTTTAGCTGGTTTAATTTCAATATCATATTCTTGTAAGGTTGTTACCAAATTGGCTCTTTTTTCTCCTACTTCCCTTTGTACTAGAAATTGTCTCACTGCAGAAAATGAGACAATGAATTTTGTATGTGTTTTTAGGAGAAATGGCCTAAAGTGTTTGATAGATTTAAACACAGCAAAAGATTAATTTTCTACTTCTGAATAGTTAATTTCAACTCCTTGTACATTTGAACTAAATAAGGAGATAGGTGCTTTAATCTGCTGATCATTGAGTTGTGTCAAAACGTCTGCATAAGATTTTTCAGTGGCTAGAGTATACAAAATTAAATGATTAGAAAAATTTGGAGTATTTAATGTTGGAGCATTAATAATTGCCCATTTGATTGAATCAAAGACTTCCTTTTCTTTATGTCCCCATTTGAAAACTGAATTCTTCTTAATCATAGTTTGTAAATGTAAGACTATATGAGAAAAATCGGGAACAAATCTTTTTACAAAATTTATCTGCCCTAAAAATGATTGCATGGATTTCTTATTATGTGGCAAAGGGATATCAGAAATATCTTTTATTCTATCAGGGTCAATATATATGCCATCTTTAGATACAATAAATCCTAAGACTTTCCCTTCATTAAGAGCAAAGAATGCTTTTTTTTGATTTAAGGAAATACCATACCTTCTACATCGTTCAAAAATCTGTTTTACATCATGTAGATGGTTAGCTCTTTTCTTTGAAAAGACAGTTATGTCATCTAGATAAAAAACAACTGACCTATTAATCAAACCTTTGAAAGCTATATCCATGGCTTTTTGGAAGGTGGCTCCAGCATTTATCAAACCGAAAGGCATTTTTTGGTAGGCATATGTTCCCCATTTGGTTCTGAATGCAGTTTTCAGTCTTTCATTTGGATGTACTAGTATCTGATTATATCCTGAAAAACCATCAAGAAAATACATTAATTCATAACCAGCTACTACTTGAAGTATATGTTCTATTGTAGGTAGTGAGAAATTATCCTTTTGACATGCCTTATTGAGATTTATAAAATCTATACAAATCCTAATGTCTCCATTCTTCTTTCTAACATGTACTAAATTTGAAACCCAATTTGAATGTCTAGCAGGGAAAATAATTTTAGCTTTTAAGAGTTTATTCAACTCTGTTTTAATTTGATTTTCCAAGTTAGGATGAATTTTCCTTAACTTTTGTTGCACTGGTTTCTCATCAGAGATGATTGGAATTGTATGTTAAATTATAGAAGTATCATAAGTTCTTAAATCTTCGTAATTACAAGCAAAAACATTTTTGTATTTGTTTATAAGTCTGATGAAAGCACATCTTTCTTCTGGTGTTAACCTGATACCTAGTTTGACATTTTGTGGTTTAGATTCAGTACCAAGAGTTATTAACTCAAACTTTAAAGTAGAACTTTGAAGTTTGGCATTAGTAACCTTTTTGAATCTATTTTTGATATCATAGAGATATTCAAGCTTAACCACAGATTTCAGAATAGAATTTTCATTGTTTTTTGATTTTATTTCAAGATCATGATCACTTTCGTCAATTATATGATCATCATAAGATTTCTCCGAAGTTAAGAAGTTTAGGATGTATTCATCATGGTTAAAAACTTGCCAATTGGTGACATTGTCAGGGACAGACAGTCGAAATATCAATTCGATTGAAAACCTATTTGGACTATAATCCTCAGCTGGGAGGAGCTTAGAAGCAACATTATATAATAAACCAACTACTGAATTCTAAGATCTAGAAATAGGAGAAATATTGAATGCTAAAAAGTGAGTTGTAAGACTTTGAAGAAAGGCTTGGTAATGTTTAAGATGACTTGAAAGACAATGAATAGTATTCTTAACTTGCCTGATGACGATTTCAGAATCACCATATACCTTCAGATATTTAACATTCAAGCCCATTGCTTTGTAAAGTCCTTGAATCAAAGCTTCATATTCTGCATTGTTATTTGTACACTCAAATTCTAGTCTACATGAAAACATAGTTTTTTCCCCTTCCCGACTAACTAAAATACATCTTGCTCCTGCACCATCATTGGACTTTGATCCATCAAAGTATAAAGAACAAAATAAAGATTTATCTATAGATTATTTACAAATTGATCGACAATATTAACACATCTTGAGGTATCAGTATGTGAGAATTTTTCATCTTGTAAAGTGAAACTATTTACAGGGAAAGGTGATTGTTGGGCATTAAAATCTCCGAAGAATGATTCAGCTGAGTAATTTCCGAGAATGTTATTATTGAAAGCTACATGTTGGTTTTCTTGTTCAAACTCTGTTACTGTATGATTCATCTGTTTCTCTCGATAAATATTAATTTGATTTGGTTTCCCTTTATAGGGAAGCCACATATGAGACCTATCAGTAGAAATGTAACCATGGATTTTTTCAGACCAATCCCTGCTTAAAATTAAACCATAAAACTCAGGGATGTCAGCAATCAATATATCAATTCTCTGAGCTATTCTAGGATCGACTGATAGCCTAATAGTGACTGAATTAATTTCTCCTAACACTTGCACTTTAGTTCGATCTAATTGGACAATATGAACTGCAGATTTCTGGGGTTCAATATTTAATTTAGAGCACACTGAGGCTGGCATTATGTTTGATGATTCCCCTAAATCTATCAAGCAATTATTTAAATTCATATTATAGATATTGTAAGTTAAGAGAAAAGGAGATGTTTGTGAATTAGATCTATCTCTAATCAAAATAGTATCGGTAGCATCTACTTTATTGGGTGGTGGCTTACCTGATCCTTTGGCTGCTTTGGATATTACCCCATTTAGAAGAGGAGAAGCAGGCATTGCATTCAATTATTTTAACAACAGCTTCTGTTGATGCTTGAGCTTGCTGAGTTCATGTAAAGAAATATTTGCTATAGTCTTCTTCATATCTTCTATAATGTTATAATCCATAGAATCAGATACTACTAGCGTTTTAGATGTAGAAGGAGGATTAGAAGATGATGGCTGATTTTGGGTAGGCAAAGGAGAAGTTTTCTTTACAGGAGCTTTATGTTTAGTAGCAGGAGTTGAATTTTTCTTCTTGGGGGATGTTTGTATAGGTTCTGCTGCACTGTTACTTCTTGTATTGACTAGAAGTGCTTCCTGTTCATTCTCATTATCTGAGTTAGGAAAAATAAAATCTCACATCCCGTGGCATTCAACTAATTCTTCTTCTTCGTTTTCTTCTGATGATATAAGTGTATGTTCCTCTTCTTATTCCTCTAAATCTGACTCTGCATTAGATATTTCATTAGGCGGTTTGGATTCATTTGGCTGATTTATTTTGAAATTCCTAAACGACCTTTTAGTGGAAGTTTCAGCTACCTGTTTTTTGATTTCTACCATTTCATTGGACATAGTTTTCAGAAATTTTTGTAATCCTTCCATATCATATGGATCTTTAGGTGCTTTCTTCTTTGAATCATCCTTAAAACTAACTTTTTTGGATTTTCTTTCTTCATTAGCATTCTTTTTCTCCAAAGCAATGATACATTTTTCTACTACGATTGATTCCTTCATGTTTTTGGCTAGTGTAGGTTTAACAGCTCTATCTACAAAGATGGCTATATTTGAAGGTAAAGTGGATATATACCATTCACTTCTGGCTTCTTCACTAGGCTTTGATGTTGTAAGAATTTTATTCAACAACTTGTTAAATAGGGAGTTGAAGTATTTGATGGGTTCTTTAGATTTTGATTTCAAATTGGAGAGATCATTAATTAGAGTTTCTAATGACCTATCATCTCTGAACTTGGTTAGGAATTGTTCTTGAAAAATATCCCAGCTAGTAATGGATCCCGATGGTAGTGAAAAATACCAAGATCCCACTACTCCTTGCAAAGTATATGGAAACAATCTGACTACAACATCCTCTTCTGTTACCCCATTTAAGTTTATGGACAACATGAAGTTGTTAATGTGTTCTTCAGCTAATATGCCAGTATCAGGACTAAACTTTGGTAACTATTTATCAGGATGAGCTGGTAATGCACTTAGAGGTGCAGGCATTGTAACAGCTCCTGGATTGGTCCATGGTCTCTGTGCCATCATTGTACTAATGGTAGAGGAAGTTGAAGGAACAGTTGAAATTATTTGAGTAGGTGTTGTTGAAACAACTGTACCCTTCTGGATTGTGACTTGAAGTTGAGAAGTAGATGGCAATGATATTAAAGATGTAGAAGATAATGATGAAAGAGTCTCACTATCTGACTCTGAAGGTGTTTTCTAGCTCTTTTTCGACTTGGCATAGGAAGTTCAGTTGGTAAAATACCAAGCTTTTCACTCTGCAGTCTTGTAAGAGGCTAGGAAGGAATGTATTGTGAAGTCACATTGCCTTGGGATAACTCAGATTCTTCTTGCAATAATGAAAGCCCTCCAAGTTTATGAATTAAAGATTGTACCTCAGGAGATTCAAAAGATGACTCTTCTGATTTTTCTAGGGTTTTGGCAGTGGGTGTAGTAATTTTCTTTTCAACTTCTTCCCTAGAAATTTGAGATGAAGGAGAAATTGAAGAAGGTGATGAGGGTGAATTGCCCTTGGAATGGCCTGTGGATTTGTAGTTACTTTCCATTCACAGCTTATTTCCCTCCTAGCACCAAAAATGTTGAAGCCCCAAAAATCTGAGCTTCAAACATTAGGGAAAACCACCCAGTCCGAACCTTAATACAACTCCTTTTCCGTTTAGGATGGTGGCTCCGACTAGATAATATGGGACCAGTTTCCCAATGATAAATGGATTGATGATTGATTATTTTATATGATGGGTAATGGAAATAATAAATAATCTACTCTATAATTTAAATAACTAAAAATAACTCTACTTAACCCGGGTATCATATAATAAATGCAACTTTAGATTTGTTCTTCTTAAAAGAATAATCATATAAATGACTTATTCATTCAAAAGGAAAATGTATTCACATATAATAATTACTTTTTTTAAGAAATTAAACAAAGTAATGATGATAACATATCACATTTATACATTTATATCGCTTACATATATTTTGAAAGATGACAATTCTAAGTTTTCAGAAATGATATAACAAAGGATTGTTTTATAGGCATATATATATATATATATATATATATATATATATATATATATATATATATATATATATATATATATATATATATATATATATATATATATATATATATATATATATATATATAACAATTTTTAAAAAGAATGTTTCGTTTCATAAAGAAATTGCACAACATAATTATGATAAAAATACTAGATACATTTGTAACCTCTTCATGCAAATCACACTCTGATCCCGCTTTCTTACTTAGAACAACTTTCAGGAAGAACAAAAATGCATAATCTTGAAACCAATTTCCTCATAAAATTGCAGAACTGTGATCCACTATTCATAAAAATAATGTATTTGGAAGTACAAAAGTGTAACTTCTCAAGTAAAAAATTAATACAGATTGAGGACCCCTTTCTAAATACATGAAAGGGGTTTAAATAATAATAAATTTAAAACAACTTATCTAAAATATCACTAAAAAATAAAAATCGGAGATCCGATTTCATAAAAAATTGATTTGCAATCTCCAAGAAAAAGGTTCATTGTATTTCTTTCATGTCTGGCATGCGCAGCTGGCAGATTGATATCATATCTTTCACTTCAGGAGGATGACTCAATCGGGAATGTAGCTGGTTGGTGTATCTTGCATCCGAAAGATTTGGAATCATATAACCGATGGCATTAGAGAGGCATTTTGTAGTTATCTGTTGGCTATGTGGCTTAACCAAATAGGACCATAATGCATCCCAAGTGATTCCTTGTATTGCGCTGATCTATTGGTCCTTATTGGCTAAGTCCCGATTCCATTGTTTCTCTATTTCTTTGACTTTCGATAGCTTCCCTGGGATACAATCAGAAATTAGGTTGGCTGAATACAAACTTTCATTGATTAATTGCACTAAATTGTTCATTACAGTTCTTGCTCTAGAGGTGGCTCATTCTTCCTTGATCAACTGCGTTTCCCATTCTGCAAATAAAATTTCCTTGTGTGATTCTTGTGTCTTGGGAAGATTTGCAGCTATTCCTTGATCTGTGTCTTGCCATGTGAGGAATCCAAAAATTTTCTCATCGACATCTTCAAATTCTAACCTTGTATTTACTGCCTTTTCTATGAGCGATGTTGCTATTTCACATAGAGGTTCAACCAGTGATATTTTATGACATAAAATATCAAGTTGTTGTGACAATGCTTTACTTAATTCAAAAGCCTCTATTTTGAATTGATTAATCTCAGGATAATCCTTAAATCTCTGTATTTGTGCTTCTAACAAGACACTATGTTCTTCTTTGGCCATCTTTTCTTGTTGAAGCATCACCTGTAATTTATTTAACTCTTGAGACAGCTGTTGTTCTTTATGTATAGCTTGCTGGTGAAGCTTTTGCTTTTCAATATCCAATTGCTCTTTAAGCTGCTTAGTCTTTTGTTTTTCTTCAATCAACCGTTGTTCTAGCTGTGATATTTTCTGATGATCCACTGTTGCCCTTTCTTCCAGTAGCGCTATCTTTTGATCCTTTTCTTTTATCATTTGACTGAATTCGGAGGCTTTGTCCATCGTCGCTGCTGTATAAGCCCCAACATATTGAGATAATTTGGTTAAATCCTCTAAGGGATTAAATTCAGAGTCCTTCCAGACAACATTCATTAATTCAACTTGGGGAGATGAAAATGGACCTTCATCGATTTTCCTTTTCTTCCTTTTTTTTTCAACTATAGCCCTGTGCTTTGGACTATAGAAGACATCCAGGGGGGGTATATCTTCAATCTTTAATACAATTTCCTTGGAAGGATTTTCTGGAATAATCTCAACATCTCGGGTACTAGTATTGCTGAGTGTTCCTTAAAATGTAACACTAGTCACCATGGGTTGCTGTGTTGTGGGTGATTGTATTGTAGACACATTCTGAGAATCATTTTGGCCCTTGATCTACCGATCAAACTGTTCCCATTCTTTTAATAAATTTGAATGGTCATCTATATCCATTTCAGAGGAATCACCATATTTTTTACCTGTTTTCTCCTGTTCAGTTTGAATATCAACTTTATTGCCTTTATTTTCCTTTTCTTGCTCTGTTTCAATATTAGTTTCTTCTCTGTATTCTTCCTGTTGCAGTGAAGTAGCTCTCAATTGATCAAGAGGTATTGTCAGTAGTCTGTTATTTCTGAACTATAAAAACTCTTCCATGCCACTTGCTCCAAACTTTAATTTTGCTAAATGTTTAACTTGTGAAAATCCTTCGGTCGAGGCAAATAGATCATCAAAATTGGCATCTTCATGTTCAAATTTTGAAATCTATACCATAGATGTAAAGTTGAAGGCAAACTTCTTTGGATCATACTGCCTTTTGGGGATGGTTGCCAATCTGAGATCTTTTATCTTTTGGGCTTCTTTCTCTGCATGTTTGAAATCATGTAGAGAGAAAGATCCACATCGGAGGGGAAATGTCGGCCACATTAGCTTCTTATAATTTTTTAGGTTTCTGGACATCCCTTTCTCCGTTATTTGATAAGCTTTTTATCGGGCTAATATTTTTTCAGGAATGTACAAGGGAAAAACACGAGGATCAGTGATACTTCCGAATATTCGGATATAGGTGAATTTTTCTTCTCCAAACCAGCTTCCGATTGAGGTTAGGTCAATGATGGTCTCATCAGATAACCTTCGAGCAGGTTTATTGAATATAAATTGATGAATTGGTAAAATGAATCCATGACAAAACTCTGTATATGTGGTCGTGATAAATATGGATAGGAATTGGAATTTGAGGATTCCATTTCCAGCCTACAATAGGGAACTTAGAATTGAAACATATGGTATCAATGATATAGGCACTCATATAGAATGGAGGTATTATACGGGTGGTTACAAACCTATTTTTCCTATAATCAAGGATTTTACTTGCCATTTTATTAGATAAAATGGTTTCCCAATCCATAATGTACGAATTAACAGCAGCTTCAATTAAGGGTACCATCTCAATATAATTTTTTTCAGAGTTGACAGTTCCAAATAATCTACACATCATAGCCACAGCATAACAATAAGGAGATGCCAAAGATTCTATAGAGTACGTACTTGAAGATTCATGCTTATGTTTCTTAGGAAAAATGTCTCCAATCTCTAATGGTATCTGACTCCACTTCATTTTCTTTGGCGAAATCTTCTAGAAATGCTTTGTTGTAGATTTGCTGAGGGTCTAGTAAGTGGTACATTTTCTTGATGTCTTCTGCTTTGAAAGACCCAAACATCCTTCCATCTAACGTAAATAATGATTTATCTGTTATATTGATGCTTTCTATAACCCATATTACCAAGTCATTATATGGGAGAACATTTTCGCGAGCTACTATTTTGTGAAGATAGGAGCTTGCCAATTCTTTAAGAGTGCTCTCAGACTTTTTATCTGAATTTTCCTCTGGCTCTTCTTCTGAAATTATATTTGGATCTTCTGCTTCCAGTAGATTATAAATTCCTTCCCATGAAGTTTTTCCAAGACCCAGATAGGTTGTATCAGTCACTAACACCAATTTAGCTGGTTGCTCTTTTGGAATGACGGGGACCTTCGCTTTCTTGGATTTCTTAGAAATTTTCATGATTCGTAGGTTTTCTTCAGGTATGCACAATGGAACAGATTAGCAGAATGATGGAAAAATTATTTTAAGAATGAATAAAAACAGAGAGAAGCTAATGGCATTTAATCACAATAAAGATGATGGATTAAAGAAGTATTATTCTATTGAAGTTGAAATCTGCGACGGACTTCAACCATGTTTATCTATTAATGACTTCCTTGAATAGTGTGAGATTTTAATTCCATTGTAGGTTGTATTGTCGCATATTCATAACGGTACTTTTAAAGCTTTAATACCATAACGTTTTAAGATTTTTCGAGCAACGATAATCATATATCGAAGATCGGAAGTTTCGAATATCAGGTTTAAGGATTCCCATTTTATATTTGTGATGTGTGATTATTTCTGAGCTGGCGTGGATGTCACGATGTCTTTTGAATCATAAAAATTGGTATATTTTATGTTTTCATTGAGGAGCGCTTTTATGAAATAATGATATCGCATTGCAGATTTTTAGCGGAGTATCTTTGGATATGAGTTATGCGTTTTGGCGATGAGCAATTTTTGATTTAACTTATCGCATTGGAAAAAGGGTGCATGAAGATGTGATATGATTTTGCCGATTCGCGATTGCGATCAAGCTTATCGCACCAAAGCTTTTCAAAAGGAACTCATAATAAAAAATTGACTTTGCCGATTCATGATTGCGATCGGGCTTATCGCATCAAAGCTTTTCAAAAGGATGTACAAGAATGTGATTTCCCCGATTTGCGATTGCGATTGGGTTCATCGCATCGGAATTTTTCAAAGTAAAAGAATTGAACTCATGTTTAATGCGATATGTGCTTTTGCGATTGTTTATTCACATCGGGGTTGAATGATAACACATTTGATTCTATAATTTGAAAATGCAAAATGTGATAAAGATCTTTATCTGTTTTCTTTATTTTTCGTTAAATAAATCTTTTTTCATTGGGGTTTGATCTTATTTCATGATCTCTTTGGATTTTATTAAATCATTTTATTGATTCTATAACTATTCAAAGAAAAGGGGACCCATTTATTATTAAAAATTAATATAAAAATTTGAAATGGGGAGGGTTGTTTGTACAACACAACACAACCCTGGTGAAAATTCCATTTAAGAAAAGTTACAAATAATAACCATGGTTGATGGGACATGCATTCCAAGTTGAATTTTGGGAAAAACATCCTAGTGGGTGTTCATTTCGGTTTATTATGGCTAAAGGAAATTGGAAAAGGCAATGGAAAAGTCTTTTGAAATGAAAAATGGCATATTTGGCATATTTATTAATGAAAATAATGGAAATTAGGAGAAAAGGAAGGTGAAAGGTCACAGGTTGCATTTGAGGAGGAAATTGAAGGAAAATAATGGAAAATGAAGAAAATAGAGGGCTCATTAATAAAAAGGCTTATGAGGATCAGTTGGAAAGCTTTTATCAGTTCAATTTTAGAGCTCTCTCATTATTATCTGTCTCTCTCTCTCTCTCTCTGATACTCTTGGACACTTAAAGTTTCTTGGAGCATTTTGGCATTGGACCAAGAAAGGAAAGAAAAAAAGAAGAAGGAGGAAGCAAGCATGAAGGAGCATGTGGTTATCGATTTGCATGTGTGTTTTCCTTTATAGATATGGCATACATGGTATTTCATGTGGTTATTTTCTATCATGGCATGGGTTTTTCCAGGTGTGACAATGTTTTTCAGCTTAGCCTTTCCACTTCCATATAACTTTGATGAGATGGGTTTCTCATACTTCGGTTGAGATGGATTGTTCGATGGATTTAGAGATGAGTGGGGTGGATCTCCGAAATGAAAAAAACATGGCCTAGTGGCCTCCGAACCACACTATGGATCATAGTAAATTAACTAGCCTAGTGACCCCTGAACTGAACCTTGAGTTCCAGTAAAGCCAAATTGCATGCCTCGATGGGTTATGGTAAAGCATAGAGAGTGGGTCGTAGTGTAGGGCCTAGTAATCCCTGGTTTGGACTGTGGATTATGGTAAAGCCTGAGAGACTAGGAGACACTCAAATTCCCCATGGTGTAGGTAGAGAAATCTGGTAGAATTCATGCTTGTTTTTTCTTTTTGGTTGGTTATGAGTCCCACATTCATGCTTGGAATTTGACATAGGGGTGATTGGTTGAAGAGATATTTTTCTCAGCCAATCCATGGTTGGGTGGAACGTGGCAGTCCCATGCTTAGTTGGTTTCAATATTCAATAGTGAGAAATTAATTCCTTTGATATTTGATGTATAATTGTACTGGTTATTATGTGGATTCTATTGTTGTTATATCTATTGTATTTTTGTTGTTATTATGATGGTTATAAGCATGTAATTAATTAGTGATGATGTATGGCTATCTCCATGTTTTTTCTTGTAAATGAATGCACACTGTATCTATGGTCAAATAGATTGTATTGCAGCCAATGATGTAAGGTATCAATGCATCTTGGCAATTCTCAGATAAGTATGAAACCCCTATGCTTAAATATGATGTTTACACCTGTAGATGCAATGTTTGTGACATGTTTGACGAAATGCCTGTCATGGCTAGGAGGGTTCTACATGAGTTATTGATGATGTGATTGCTTTTTAACCTTTTTTTTAATGGTATTTATCTTCTCCTAAAGTTTCATGAAGTTCTGTGCAGTGACCTGGGCTATGAGGTGAAAAGGTGGCACAAATCCCAGAGTTGCAGGTAAATAACTGACCAATTGGGGCCCTGTCTGCATTCTTGTTGTGTTGTGCCTGCGAGTATAGGCACCCAAATTCTACCTTGCCTTGGAATTCCTATGGGTATGGTCCAAAAGGGTCAAAAATTCAGTCTCCCTCAAGGGTCAGGGTTCTGGGAGGTTGGTTTACCTCCTAGGGATATTGTTGATCTTGTATAAGGTGTGTTTTTCATGTTTTTGTTGGTTCCACTTGCTCAAAGTCATCTAGGAGGTTGAATCTTGTGTCATTAGCCTCTCGTCACATGTTTACCCTGGTTGGTCGGTTACTTGGGTAGATGTGGGAAGAGGGTGTTACAACTATCTTCATTCTAAAAGGGAAATAACAAATTTGGTGGGAAGATGCGAATAATGTTAAGGGAATTCAAGAGGAAGAGTTGGTTTGCGATTAGTTTAAGAGACTCTTCAAGAAGAATTGCTTATATGAGATATATTATGATGACATAGCTAAGGTTTTTTATGAGTTTAAGATGGGTTCTGTGACAAATGATGAGTTTATTAGGAGGTTCTTGGAGTCGTCGAGGTATGTACCTTACCTAAAGGATGTTGTGAAACCATCTCGAAAATAGAAGAAAAGAGATGTCAATGCCTTAGAAATAAGTCACTTTGAGGGGGAAACCTCCAATACATTACATGAATGAACAATTCTTGGATGATACAAATGACAAAACCTCCTTTCTATATATAGGAGTCCATGGGGCCACAATGTAATCCTAGTGGGGCCACAATGTAACCCTAGCCGACCTAACAATAATAATGTAAGGGCACAATAACAATATGAGGGTTACAGGGGTACAAAAATAATAATAAGGGGAGCTACACTAACATAATAAGGGACTACACTATTAATATACGGACTTTACATGCCCCTCTCCTTCAAACAAGTGTTGTCCTCAATGCTTGATTATTTCTTGATGCTTCTGTATAAAATTCTCATCCTCCCTTGTGGAATCTTCTACACGAAAGCTCTTCCACTTGCTGAGATACTCTGAAATTGATTTTACTTGTCGAGTTCTTGTTTCTGTGACTGCTTCATAACTTATTTTGATGTGATGTTGATCTTCTTGTTGTTTCATTAGATTCTGCACCAAAGTTAGGTTATCATTTGAGAGTTGGAGAACTTGTTGTTGATGCTTGATGTGATTTTCCACTAATTTATCATCCATATTAGCTATTGTTTGATCCTTCAAACCATCCAACTTAGCCTCCATTTTTGCTTTTAGACCATCTAAGTCATCTTCGATTGCTCTTCGTAAGGTCAAAATTTTTTGCACTAGCTCTTGTAATTTTGATATGTCATGTTTCCATTCTTCGTCTTCATGAGTCATAGTAGAGCCTTATAAAGGCTTAATGGGTGTTGAATTCTTTTTAGAGGCCATTTGAGAATCCAATACTGATATCTATTCTATAATATTCCCTTGGAATCAATTCAACTTGCTTCTTCAAACAAGACTTATGCAATTCGGAAAAAAAAATACACACCTTTTACTTGCTTTTGAGGAGCTCGATATTGAAATTGACTTATCTCTATAATTGCAGATCCTCAATATCTGAAATTTGGCCCTATAGTATTCCTCTGAAGCTTCTTTCAAATTCCATAGGTCTGACTTGATTTTTATTCTTCAAGTCAAAGTTATGTCCAATCTCCCACAATGACCTAATTATGCACTAGTTCAGGAGAGCGAAATTGTATGACTTGCCACGTGTCACTGTTTTGTCCTTTGTATCTGAAATTTATAGACAGGAAACTAAAGTCCGTGTACTTCCAATCAATTTTTATAGAATTCCAATCCGATGCTCAGAGAGAGAGTTATGAAGATTTTCCCATGATCACCTCTTTGAGATGAATTTCGGGAGCTTTAAAAATACCTGACTTCCACAGATCATATCTCCAAAAATATTACAAACAAAGCTCTGAAATTTTGCGACGATGTTCCTTAGGATTTTAGTTTTGTGCTCTAAAACGTTTAGGTTCTAAACCTTCATAGAAAAAAAGTTATAGTGTCAACTCCGCAATGACCTTTTTAAGTGAAATTCAGGAGCTTGCAAAAAGACCTAACTTCCACAGATCATATCTCCGAAAATATTGTGAACCAAGCTCTGAAATGTTGCGACGATGTTCCTCAAGATTTCAAATTCACACTCTAACAATTTCAGCATCTGAACCTTCGTAGAAAAAAAATTATAGCAAAAATTCCATGATGACCGGTTTGGAGCAGTGAAACCCTAGAATCCCAAGCTCTGATACCATATGTTGTGAAACCAGCTCCAAAAATAGAAGAAAAAATATATCAACGCCTTAGAAATTGTTGGAAATATGATGCAGAGTGTTGTCCTTGATGGCAACCCACTAAATGAAGATGAAGACATGCGACTGTTGACATGTGTTGTCCTTGATGGCAAACCACCTGATGAAGTTATTCTTGACTTGATGGACCTGGTAAATGATGTAAATCTGATGTTTTTTGACAATATGATGCTGAGTGTTGTCCTTGAAAGGCAACCCACTTGATGAAGATGATGACAACTTACTTGATGAAGTTGTGCTTGAGAGAATATGTTCCTGATGAAGAAAATATGATGTTTCTACAGGGTGTACAGAAGGAAATGAAGAAAGGAATTCAGAATGTGCTCAAAATATGATGAAAAGAGTATGTCTCCTTGTATACGCGGATTGTCCTAGGGGAAGTCGCGTATGCACGCGGAAAAGAACGTGCCAAGTCGCGTATGGGAAAAAATAAAAAGTGAAAAACGGGGGTAACCACCATGGTATTGACCCATTGTGGGTAATGATCGCACAATTGACCGTCCGGTTGTTTTGAGCTCATGGTATTGCTTTGGCCCATGGTATTGAAAAAAAGGGCTGCGGTATTTAGAAAAAGGATAAACCTATATAAGGAGAAAGAGATACCATTTGTACAAATCATGAGTGTGGGTGCAAGATGTATGAGCTTGAATGAATACTTCTCTCTGAAGTAGATCTGAATGGAAAGGGTTACACTTGAATGATAAATCTGAGTGTATGATGCACCAATGATGAAGAAGGGCATCTAGATCTGAAATGTGCTTGTATTTGCTAGATATGTTTATGGAATGATTAGATGCGCGGTAAGGCGATCATCTGGGTAGAACACTCATGAATGAAACAAAAGGGTAGATCTGGGCCGAATATCTGATCGGTAGGCGTCTGCTACGTAATGATTGAAGATCTATACGCTACTTCACCGCGGAGGAAGCGCGTATATACGCGGCTTCAGCGAAGAGAAAGCGCGTATGCGCAATAAAATATACACTGAGGTATACGCTGGTTTGTGTGGACGGAAGCGCGTATATACGCGACATCGGTGAAGTGAAAGCGCGTATGCAAACTAGGGTTTGCTGAAGCAAAGGGTATGAAATATCTGATCTGTTCTGCTGTGTTTCTGCTATCTGATCTGTGTTGATAAATATCTGTTGGTGATGTATGTTTGTGCTTAAAAGTATGGAAAGGGTCGATGTAAATATGATGAAACGTGGCACTGCCAGTGTTGTTCGCTGAAGTTGTTGGATCCCGATTTTGAGAATGATGAAACGTGATCCAAGGTGGTCTTGGGGTTGTAGCCTTCGGTCGGGGCCGTAGCTCCCTTCCGGGATGAGGGTGGTAACGAGAACGGTCGTAGCTCCCTTCCCGGGGGGGAGTACACGGTAACGCGAGTCGAGGGGTTGGAGCTCCTTCCGAGAGGTACAATGCCATGACGCAGGTGGGTGCGTCTTTGAGAGTCCGAAATCTGCGCCGACGTATGTTGTAGATGTTTTCTCTATAATAAAATATTGAAGGTGAGCAAAAACTATGAGCGGTCGTTTTCTCTGATTTGGGTTTCCACCTAAAAATCTTGGTGTTCTGTGATTCTTGTGATGGTTTATTCTGTTCTTACTGCACATGTTTACTGTTTATTGAACATCTGATGAATGAATGATGGAATAATATACGTGAAGATTTAATGACAGATCTAGATCTCTGTGTATACGCTAGTTTCATAAAGGGGATCCGCGTATATACGCTAGTTTACTGAAGGAAAGTAGCGTATGGGTTTTAAGGAATGAAAAAGTAAAAAGTTTTGAATATGCAGTAAATACTGATTCACCCCCCCCCTCTTAGTATTTTTCCCAACAATTGGTATCAGAGCAGGTTCTTCTGCAGAAGCTTGATCGCTTGAAGGAGATCCGTCGCAATGGGAAGTCAAGAAGGAGTGATGTATATAAAGCCACCTCTATTCAATGGAAGCAATCTGATATTCTGGAAGGTACGAACAAAAGCATATCTGCAAAGTCTTGGTGCAGATGTATGGGCAATCGTGCAAGAAGGTTATCAATACCCGACAAATATTCCTACTGATGCAGCTGAAAGAAAGAAGTATGAAATTAATGCCAAAGCGGTGAATGTCTTATTGGGAAGCATGTCTGAATCAGAATTTGCTAAAGTGATGCAGCTACATTCAGCAAAAGAAATATGGGACAAAATCATTCTAAGCTATGAAGGAGACACGAAGGTAAAAAGTGCAAAACTCCAAACTCTTAGAATTGAATATGAAAATTTGAAGATGCATAGTGATGAGAGTGTTGCCAGTTTCTTTCTTCGTCTGGATGATATTGTAAATCAAATGAGAAATTTGGGTGAAACCATAACTGATACTACTCTGGTGGAAAAGGTCTTAAGATCATTGACTTCTAAATTTGACTCTAAAGTTTCGGCTATTGAAGAAAGGCAAGATCTGCAAACTCTTACTATTGTTCAATTACATGGTACTCTGACTGCTTTTGAAATGAGACAAGGAGGTCCTTCTCAAATAAGAGAAGCTGCTTTTAAGGCATCTACAAGAGGAAAAGAAAATGAAGTTGTCAAAGAATCCAGCTATATATCCGATGAAGAAGAAGCGAATTTCGTGAGAAAGCTCCAACTAGGTACTGGAAGATTCAAAGGTAAGCTTCCCTTCAAATGCTTTGAGTGTGGAAAAGTTGGTCACTATGCTGCTAAATGTCCTTATAGAGAAAAGCATGGTAAAGGGAAACAATTTGAAAAGAGAAAGAGTTATTATGCAAAAGAAGATGATGATGAAGTATCCAGTGAAGATGAAGAAGATTCTGACCAAGATCTAAAAGTGCTCATGGCTAAGAAGCAAAAGAAGAAGGCTACTCGAAACAAGAAGATACCTCAGAAATCATGTATAGAAAAAATTGAAGAAGATGAACCATGTATTAATCGTTGTTCTTGTCTCTTACTTAACTGCATGTGCAAAGATTATGATAGTGAAAGTGACAGTATGGATCCAGAAGTTTCTGACGAAGCTCTACAAGTACTCATGGCAAAGAAGGAAAAGAAGAAGGCCACTGGTAATACTCTTCTTTGTGCAAACAATAGTGAAGATAATGAAAGAAAAGTTGTAGAAGCTCTCAAGACTAAAGTTGAAGAACTACAAAGTTCAACTTCTAAGCAAGAAACTATTTACAAAGAAATGACCTCTCAAATGAAAGATCAAATAGAAATGTTGAATGGACAGGTGGAAAAGTATCAAAGGTTTCATACTTATGCATCCAATCGAATTAAAGATCTAGAAGCAGATCTCAAAAAATCAAGCAAGAAGAATGAAGGACTTGAAGCTGCAATCATCTTTCTACAAACATATCTTGAAGCATCAAACAAGAAGAATGAAGAACCTCTGTCATTTGAAAAGGAAGGCCTTGAAGCAGAAATCATCTCTCTCAAAGAAGATCTGGAAAAATCAAATAAGAAGAATGAAGAGCTGCAACAAACATGTGAAGGAAACGAAGATTGGTTGAAAGAAGAGATTCTAAATCTGAAGGATCAAGTTGAAGATGGAAGAAGAAAAGAAGAAAGCATGACAAAGCAATGCCAAGCCTTGGAGGTTGAGGTAAACATTCTCAAAGGTAAATTAGAAGAAAAGGTTAAACTTTTGAGATTTCAAGATAGTACTAATATTTTGGACAATATTCTGAGTAATCAAAGGTCTCCTGCTATCAAACTTGGTCTTGGTTTCCATGAAACTGTTAAAGGAGAATCTAGCTCTCAAGGAGGTGCTAAAGAATCAAAGGACATCAATGCAAAATCTGAAGTGTTGAAAGAGTCAAAAGATCAACCAAAAATCATGAATTCTCAAAGGAATTCATTCAAGAACATTGAATGTTTTAAATGTCATAACTATGGGCATGTTGCAGCAAATTGCAGAAGCAGGACAATTCAGCCACAAACAAACAGGTACTCTGGTAGCTTCAAGGGATATTGTTTCTCATGTAACAAATATGGACATAAAGCAGCTGATTGTAAAAGGAGAAAGATTAGAAATACTCATCATGATTCTTATGCTTATTTCTCTGGACACATGAGATGTTATTCTTGCAACAAGTATGGACATGTAGAAAAGGAATGCAGGTTGAACATATATGAGAAATTGGATAACTTCCAGCACACAAATAGAAAGTTTAAACAAGTCTGGAAAAAGATGGAGGGATGGAATAAGAATCAATCTAGAGAAGAAAATGATACTTTTGTGGATGCTCTAGAAGACAATGATTTTCTTGAAGAAATCACTCAATTCAAGGACCGATCAGAAACGTAGGGAATTCTGACCCTACTGCAGTCATCCGCTTATGAAGCTAATTTTTCTTATTGACTGCAGGAATGATGTGAGATACATTATGAGATCTAGTAATGTATCGTCACAAGGGGAGCAATGCATGATGACTCTCATGGTTGATTTGATTATACTGGTTATGTTTATTTCTGACAGCGCATCTGATGTGGAAAGGATAGGTACAGGAGGTACAAACTCAGGAGGAAATGAAGGAAGATGAAAATTTTCTATGCTTCACTTTCCATACGCGGGTTATATTAACAAAAGTCGCGTATACACGCGAGTTTCTTCAGACACAGTCGCGTATGCATTGATGATAAGAGAATTTATATGTTAGCTGAAGATCTGGAGCAGAGGCTCAGGGGGAGTAGCAGTCTGATTGTTAATGACTGTATTATTGACTCTGTATCAGCTTAATTCCTCAGTTCTAAATAATGATAATGTGATACTTGATGTCTTATGATGAAGTTTATGGATAAGTCTTGTTTGCTTGTTGAATGAAGAGTATTCGTTGTTAATATGGAAGTCTTATAATTTAGAGATGAGGACAGATCATGCAGAGATTGTTGCCGATAACTTGCTGTTGAAGGTGCTTCAGATTGCAAGCTAAGGAAGAGCATTGGTTTAGGGGGAGCAGCAGGTTGAATACTAATGATTGCATTGTTGGCAATATGACTGTTTATTCTTGGTTTTTGTGATACTCATGCTCAAATGATGATGGCTTGGTACATGGTTTATGATGATGAGTCGTTGAATGAGCTGTGTTTACTGCTTGCTGAAGTTTATCTGTTGATAAATTGGAAGTCTTGTGATTCAGAGATGAGAATAGATCATGCATAGTTTGTTACTATGGCTGAGATCTTTTCCTACATATTTTCTTCATGTTAAAACTTGAAGATCTTGGAGATCATGGTGATGTAGGATGATGGTGGACCACATAAATGATTGTTTGACACTTGTGTGAAGATGTTGTTCTGGTATGATAATCTCTCTTGGAAAGATTGTATTGATGCTGCAAAGGATCTGAAGGCTTGGTTTGATGACGCTTGAAGACACAACTACATTGTTCTAACTATCTGTAGTCCAGGGAAGCATTCAAATATCACAGAAAGAAGCTGAACACTGTCTTTTTCTCACAAAGGATAAGATCTGTTGAAATTTAGAAGATGGCTTGTGATACGCGGTTTTTATGAAACACAGTCGCGTATATACGCGAGTTCCTGCACAGAAAACCGCGTATGGATGGTTGCTGGCAATTTTTGGTTGGTTCAGCTCTTTTCAGCACAGCTGCAGTGCTGTTTTGGTATCTCTGATACTGTTTGGTATCTCTGGTGGTGTTCCAGTTCTCATAATTTTGTTTCTAATGTTTTGATGAAGATGCCTTGATGATTTGTTGGTGGAAGTTTTCAGGATGCACAAACTAAGGGGGAGCCTTAGTCATTTGGAAAGATTGCTTGGTTGCACAGATTCAGGGGGAGCATTAGTTTTGTTGAGTATAATGCATTGCTGGCATTATGGTGGTTCTGATATATGATCTCTCTTGAGGTCTTTTTGGTATTAATTATGAAAATTCATATTTGTACTGTGATGAAAAGGTCTGGTTGAGACCCATGTTGTAAAATTGTAATATTCAGTCATGTAAGGACTTGTCATTTTGTAAACCCACTTGGTTGGGTAGCTGAGTCATGTTTGTAAACCCACTTGGTTGGGTAGCTGAGTCAAATTTGTAAACCCACTTGGTTGGGTACTTGAGTCTCATATGTAAATCCACTTGGTTGGATAATTGATGTAAGTATGAGTCATTGGTGATAGGAACTTCATAGAGTCATGTACTTCATTGAAAATATGTTTGAAGATTCAGCATGAACTCAGGGGGAGCTTGGTCACTTCAGTATACATCAGATCTGCAGAACGCTTCTTCTACATGAGGAGAAAAGGGGGTGAGAATGTTGGTTTTTGATCCGCCCTTTGCCCTTGATGTCAAAGGGGGAGAGTGACATAGTGTTTGAATAAAGAGAAGATAATGATGTGACATATTTGGGAGAGTGACATAGTATCTATCTGCTGTGGTAACCAAACACCATCGTGGTTGCCATCAAGTCCAAAGGGGGAGATTGTTGGAAATATGATGCAGAGTGTTGTCCTTGATGGCAACCCACTGAATGAAGATGAAGACATGCGACTGTTGACATGTGTTGTCCTTGATGGCAAACCACCTGATGAAGTTATTCTTGACTTGATGGACTTAGTAAATGATGTAAATCTGATGTGATATAATGTTTGTTGACAATATGATGCTACGTGTTGTCCCTGAAAGGCAACCCACTTGATGAAGTTGTGCTTGAGAGAATATGTTCCTGATGAAGAAAATATGATGTATCTACAGTGTGAACAGAAGGCAATGAAGAAAGGAATTCAGAATGTGCTCAAAGTATGGTGAAAAGAGTATGTCTCTAGGCATACACGGATATGTCTAATGGAAGTAGCGTATGCACGCGGGAATAAACGTTCCAAGTCGCGTATGGGCAAAAGCGCTCAAAAAGTGCAAAACCAAGGGTAACCACCATGGTATTGACCCATTGTATTGGGTAATGATCCGCCTAATTGACCCCGTCCAGGTTTTTTTGGGCTCATGGTATTGTTTTGGCCCATGGTATTGAAAAAGGGGCTCATGGTATTGAAAAAGGAAAACCTATATAAGGAGAAGAAATTCATTGTGCAAATCATGAGAGTGGGGGCAAGATGTCTGAGCTTGAATGAATACTTCTCACTGAAGTATATCTGAATGGAAAGGGTTACACTTGAATGATACATCTGAATGTATGATGCACCAATGATGAAGAAGGGGATCTAGATCTGAATTGCTCTTGTATTTGCTAGATCTGATTATGGAAGGCTTAGATCTGTGATGAGGCGAGCATCTAGGCGAACATCTGTCTGAAGCAAAAGGGTAGATCTGAACTGAATATCTGATCTGATGAAGTATGCTGCTCTATAATGATTGAAGATCTATACGCTACTTCGCCGCGGAGGAAGCGCGTATATACGCAGCTTCAGCGAAGAGAAAGCGCGTATGCGCAATAAAATATACACCGAGGTATACGCTGGTTTGTGTGGACGGAAGCGCGTATATACGCGACATCAGTGAAGTAAAAGCGCGTATGCAAACTAGGGTTTGCTGAAGCAAGGGGTATGAAATATCTGATCTGTTCTGCTGTGTTTCTGCTATCTGATCTGTGTTGATATGTATCTGTTGGTGATGTATGTTTGTGCTTAAAAAGTATGGAAAGGGTCCAATATGAAAATATGATGAAATGTGGCCTGCAAGTGGTGTTCTATTGAAGTTGTTGGATCCAGTGTGAAAATTGATGAAACGTGGTCCAAGGTGGTGCTGAGGGTTGTAGCCTTCAGTCAGGGGGTCGTAGCTCCCTTCCAGGTGAGGCTGGTAAACGAGATCGGGGGGCCGTAGCTCCCTTCCAGGAGAGGCTGGTAAACGAGTCAGGGGGTTGGAGCTCCCTTCCAGGAGAGGCTGGTAAACGAGCGCAGGTGGGTGCCTGCGTGCTGGTCAAGTCTGCGCCAGCACATATGTTGTAAGATGTTTTTTCTATAATAAAATATTGAAGGCTGAGCAACTGCAGCGGTGGTTTTCTCCCGATTTGGGTTTCCACCTAAAAATCCTGGTGTTCATGTGTGATTCTTTATGTGATGGTTTATTCTGTTCTTACTGCACATGTTTACTGTTTATTGAACATCTGATGAATGAATGATGGAATAATATAAGTGAAGATTTAATGACAGATCTAGATCTCTGTGTATACGCTAGTTTCATAAAGGGGATCCGCGTATATACGCTAGTTTACTGAAGGAAAGTAGCGTATGTGTTTTAAGGAATGGAAAAGTAAAAAGTTTTGAATATGCAGAAAATACTGATTCACCCCCCCTCTCAGTATTTTTCCCAACAGAAATAAGCCACTTCGAAGGGGAAACCTCGATTACATTACATGAATGAACAATTCTTGGATGATACAAATGAAAAAACCTCCTTTATATATATAGGAGTCCATGGGGCCACAATGTAATCCTAGTGGGGCCATAATGTAACCCTAGCCGACCTAAAAATAATAATGTAAGGGCAAAATAACAATATGGGGGTTATAGGGGTACAAAAATAACAATAAGGGGGGCTACACTAGCATAATAAGGGACTACACTATTAATATAGGGACTTAACAAAGGATGAGTAGGCTAAAATTCAGAGGTTCATCATTGGGTTTCTACCATCATATAGAGACCAGATTGAGTTCAATGAGATGAGATCATTGGAAGAGGCAAGCTAGAAGTTGAAGCATTTTTATGAGAAATCGAAGCGCAAGGCTGAGCCTAAGCATGATTTGAAGGGAAATGAGAAAGTTAAATGAAGTAGCCACCGAAGTGGGGAATACCTTATGATGCAGGTGAGAAATAAAATGTTTCTACTTACAATAATTTCAATGTAGTGGAGAAGTGACATGGGTCACAACCTAGAGAAAAACATAATATAGGTGATGGTAGAGGATCGTTGCAGTGTTGGATATGTGGTAAATATAACGGAGAGAAGGATTTTCCATTGTACTAGGGTGGCTAGCCCCATATCTACAATTATTAGGAGGTGCAGACAGTTGGGAATGTGGGTCATATAATTCATTGAATTTATGCAGTCGTGGATAACAAGTAGGCATATCATCATGCATCCATTATTGATATGGAAGGTAAATTCTATGGTCCAGTTGTTTTCTATTTTGATTGATCCTAGATCTAATTATAGTTATGTTAATCCCGACCTGGTGGATAAGTGTGGCTTGAGAAAATAAGTAGATGCAGAGTCTTAGTTGGTGAACTTGGCTACAGGTACTAAGAAGAGATTTCATCATTAGGTTAGAGCTTGTGCATTTGAGCTAAATGGTATTCCTACAACAACAAATCTAAGTATACTACCATTGGGATCATATAGTATGATTTTCGGTATGGATTGGTTGTATCTTTAGAGGACTAAGGTGGATTGTTATGAGAAGGCTATTGAGTGATTGGATGATAATGGGGAAAAGAGAATATTGCAGGGAAAGAAGAAGCCTACATTACTTGTGAGGATGGTTACTGCTATGCAGGCTAAGTGTAGTTGCAAAAAGGGGTGTGTGATGTTTGCAGTTCATATTTCCAGTGAAAAGGATAAGGAGGTTGGCGATGCATAAATACTCAAGGGGTATCTAGTATTACAACAATTTCAAGATGTATTCTTAACAAATGTTCCAGAGTTTCCTATTCACGAGGAGGTGGACTTCTCCATTGAGTCGGTACTAGGAGTAGCACCAACATAAAAGGAACCTTATAGGACAAGTACACCAGAGTTAGTAGAGTTGAAGTTGTAGCTAAAGGAAATTCTTGATAAGGGATATATTAGGCCAAGTGTATCCTTGGGGTGCATCATTATTGTTCATGAGGAAGAAGGATGGTACCCTTAGATTGTGCAATGATTACATGTAGCTGGACAAGGTGATGATCAAAAACATGTATTCATTGTCGAGGATTGATGACTTGTTTGATGAGTTGAAGGGAGCACCGGTGTTCTCGAATATTGACTTGAGATCAAGATACCATCAGGTACACATCAAAGAAAATGACATCTTCAAGACCGCTTTCAGGACTAGGTATGGGAATTATGAGTTTTTGTAGTTACATTTGGTTTGACTAATGCTCTAGCTACTTTTATATTCTTGATGAATAGTGTGTTGTGTCCTTATCTAGACAAGTTTGTTATTGTGTTCATTGATGATATATTGATATATTTTAAGAATGAGGTTGAGCATGTAGAACACTTAGCAGTGGTGTTGAGATTGCTAAGAGAGCATAAGTTTTATGCCATGCTTAGTAAATGCATCTTCTTTCATACGAAGGTACATTAATTGGGACATGTTGTTTCCAAGGAAGGGATAATAGTGGATCCGAAAAATATAATTGTTATCATGGAGTGGGAAACTTCTATAAATATGGATGAATTCATATCATTCATGGGGTCAAAAGGTTACTACAAGAGATTCAATAGGAACTTCTCACGCATTGAATATCCTATTACATCATTACAGATAAAGGGTAAGAAATTTTAATGGACATAGGAATGTTTAGTTAGTTTTGAGAAGTTGAAACAGTTATTGGAAAATGCTCTAGTTCTTGAGATTGTAGATCTAGAAAAAGAGTTCGTGGTGTGTACATATGCTTGCAAAAGAGGACTTGCTGGAGTCTTGATGCATGAGGGATAGGTCATGTGCTAAGGATCTAGGAAATTGAATGAGCACAAGAAAAACGGTGTGACTCACAATCTTGAGTTGCAAGCTATTATTCATGCCTTGAAGGTGTGGAGGAATTATCTTCTTGGCAGGAGGTTTGTATTGTTGAGCGATCATAGTGGGTTGAGATATCTGTTTGAATAACTAAATCTGAATTCTAGGCAATCTAGATGGTTGGCTATTCTTAGTGAGTTTGAAATTGAGATCAGATACGTTAAGGCAAAGGATAAAAGGCTTGCAAATGATCTTAGGACGAGAGTGCAGATGAAGCATGTGGCAATAGTGAGTTCATATAGGACATATTTATAAGATCAGATCTTACAAGAAGGACAATAGTATGATAGGTACAAGAATCTTAGGCATATGTTACAACATGGTACATGTGATCATGATGTGGACTATCATCTTATGGTAGATGGCATGGTAAGATTGAGAGACAAGATTTATGTTCCAGATGAAAATAGGCTCAAGAATCTTATCTTGAGGGATTTTCATTCCAAACCATATTCAGGTCATGTAGGATTTCAGAAGACATTGAAAACAGTGAAGAAGTTATGCTATTGGCCGAATCTGAAGAAGTAAGTGGCAGATTTTGTGGCTAGATGCTTGGACTATCAACAGGTGAAAGTAGAGTGTAAGAATCCAGTTGGGTTACTTCAGCCTATTCTAATTCTAGAGTGGAAATGGGAGGTCATTTCCATGGAATTCACTACATGTCTTCTGAGGACATCAAAGAAACATGATTCTATCATAGTTTTGGTCAATAAATTGAGCAAGGTAGATCACTTCATTCTAGTGAAGACTACTTATTCAGCTAGTGAGGTAGCACATGTCTTCATAAGGGAGATCATGAGATTACATGGTATTGTGAAGAATATTATGTCAGTCAGGGATTATAATTTCACCTCCATGTTTTGGAAGGAGTTATTCATAGGTTTCCGGATAGAGTTTTCCTTAATTAAAACTTATCATCTGCAGATAGAGAGGGTCAACAAGATTCTGGAGGATATATTGAGGATGTATGTCATGCATCAACAACAGAGGTGGGAGGGGTATCTTACACTAGTTGATTTTTCTTACAACAATGGGTATCAAGAGTCACTGAGTATGAGTCTTTTTGAGTCACTCTATGGGAAATGTTGTAACACTCTCATCAGTTAGAGTGATCCAAATAACATGGTACTTATTGGACCAAACGTGTTGGCATACACGGAACAAGGAATGCAGGTTATCAAGAAGAATCTAAAGGAAGCATAAGGCAGGAAGAAGAGTTATGCATACCAACATAGGGCACATAAGGAGTTTTAGGTTCGGGAGCATGTGTTTTTGTGTATCAAACCCAAGAAGGGATCCTTGAGGATTGCATCATGTGCCAAGTTGGCACCACGATGTTACGGGCCTTTCGAGATCCTTGATAGGATTGGACTAGTGGCCTACAGAATTATACTTCCTCCAATAGTAAAAGTTCATGATGTTTTCAATTTTTCATTCTTAAAAGAAATGCAAAAGATGTTGATCATGTGATTGATTAGTCTATATTGGAGGTGGAACCAGAAGGAAAATTCCAGCTAGAACCTCAATGCATATTGCATCGGAAATAGCTCATGCTCTGGAACCGAGCAAGTTAAAGCGCCATGGAAGAACTTTGGGTTCGATTAAGATATATGGGAGATGGATGACCAGATGCGGGTTATGTATCCTTCATTATTTTCTAGTGGAGGAAAATGATTTTTGGTATTTGTACGTATTTATGTATGGTTTCTATTGTAAATATTGCAATGAGATGTCTTATAAATTTTCAATAAGTGATATGGTTGTCATGTTGTCATGAGTGTTATGATGGTTTTTCTTTTGAGCAGGTTGTTCATTGTAAATACTCCAATGAGCTAGGTTATAAAGCTTCATAGGTAGTATGATTTTGGTTTTCAGTAGGTTTTGATGGTTGTAGGTGTCATTGAACACCGAGGGCGGTGTTCCCCTAATGGGGAGGGGTATATAATAGCCTTAGGTTAAAATTTCATGTAATAAATTTAATAAAATAAATATAAGACCAAGGTTAGGGGAGACATATTCCAAGCTAAATGTTGGGGAAAATATCCTAGTGGGTATCATTTTTTGTGTAATACGGCTAATGGAAATTGGAAAAGGAAATGGAAAAGTCTTTGAAAAGGAAAAAATGTATTTTTGGCATTTTATTTATGAAAATAAAGGAAATTAGGAGAAAAGGAAGGTGAAAGGTCATAGGTTGTATGTGAGGATGAAAAAGAAGGAAAATAGAGGAAAAATGAAGAAATTAGAGGCATCAATAATAAAAATACATCATAGCATTAGTTCAAGGCCTTTTGTCAGTTTAGATTTGGAATTGGCTTCAGAGAGGAGAAGAGCACCAAGAAGAGAAAGAAAGCAAGCAAAGGAAAGGAAAGGAAAGGAAAGCAAATGAAGGATAAGGAAAGTAAGGATAAAGCAATGAAACGTTAGATCAAGCAGATTCAATGAGAATGATTGTAGGTAACAGGTTGCATTTATGATTTCCTAGTTGGTTTTGACATGCATGATATGTGCATGTTGGTATTTGGTTCTTTTGTTGTCACTGGAATGGGTTTTGTCGGGTTTTGATAGTGGATTTTATCCCTGTCTTTCCATTTCCAGATAGCCACTATGTGATGGGATTCATTCTTGGTTGAGCTTTGGATTATCGGGAGGTTTTGGGATCTACGTAAGGTGGTATTAGGAAAATCCCAAGGGTTTAGGGTGGAGATGGTTTTCACCAGGAAGCCCTCAACAGGTGGGTGGAGGCAGGAAAATTCCTCAAGGGATAGTGAAGGAATTCTGAGGCATACAAGCTCGATTTGTTTTTTTTTATCTCTGGACCGACTTATGTGACATCACGATATAGTGAGGGTGTAGGTGGTTTAACATATGGATTCCCTTGGTTGTTTATGTATTGGTTGATCCCATGTATCCCACATTCATGCTTGGAATATGTCACAGGGGGTGATTGTCTGAAAGAAATATTTGGTTCAACTAAATCTATGGTCGACTGGTACGTGGAATCCCTAGACTTGGTCGGATTTTTCTTATGGTTAATAGAGCTAAGTTCCTCTTGTCTTTGATGGGTAATTATACTTGCTATTATGCAGCTTTAATGGTTGTTCTATCATTGTTAATTATCTAGTTATATGATAGTTATATGAATGGTTTTAGGATAGATCTTAGTCATGTCTCTCATCATGTTTCTACTTGTAATTGAATGAATAATGAATGCATTACCTAATTGGTGTTATGACAACTATTATGATAGGGCACTAATCCTTCTTGTTAAACCTCATTTAAGTTTAAAATTCCTATGTTCATATATGCATTCATGACCTGAAGGTTGCATGTTCATTATATGTTTGACGGATTGCAAATCTTGGTTAGGAAGGTTATGGTCAAGTCCTAGTTAAATTTTTGGTTTACAAATTTTTTTCTTATGTTATTTATTATTTTTTGAAGTCTCATTTAATTTTGGGTAGGGGCCTGAGGTCTAGCCTTAAAAAAGTGGCTCAGAATTCAGGGTCACATGCATATGACTACCTGGAAAAGTCCATAATAGTTGGGATGTAGGCTTATCTATGTGTCTAGAGGGCTACAATCACATGAAGGTCATGACAAGGGAGCAAACGGGATTCCATATCAGTGAAAAGTGAGTTTACTTAGGGGTTGGACACCTGGAGGGGTTGTGTAGCTCCTGGAGGTCATGTAGCACATGAGGGAGGTCAATAAAGTCAAGTTGTCAACTCCATTTCTTTAAGGTCATATAGGAGGTTGAGTCTTATTATAGTGACCCTCAGCTCATGTTTACCCGGGGGATCAGTGAAAGTGGGTAAATGTGGGAGGATCATGTTACAATATCCTTGTCATAAGTCTCAAATCCCTCTAGTTTCTCTATGTAAATTTCTTCCTCAACAACACCATTGAGGAAGGAGGTCTTCACATCCATTTGGTAGATATTCCACCCGATATGTGCAACTAATGCTAAAATGGTTATGATTGAGGAATATCTTGCCACTGGTGCAAATTTTTCGTCATAGTCCACTCCCTCTGCCTGAGAGAAGCCTTTGGCCACAAATATAGCCTTGTACTTCTCAATGCTCCCATCAGATACATGCTTCACTTTTTAATTCCATATAGAACCAAACACTGACTTGTTCCTCGATCTCAACACCACCTCCCATACATTTTTCTTCATGATGGATTCATACTCCTCCACCATGATATCAACCCACAATATTAGAGAAACTACTTCCTAAAATGAGGAAGGATTTGACTTGATGAGTTATATCATGAGATCCATATAACCGATGTATTTGTTTGCTGAAATCCTTTTGTTACACAAGGATTTAGCAGCTCCCACATGCTCTCGTGCATCTTGCACTAATATTTCAACTTCTCTGGTTCTCTTCCTCCCCTCTATGGAATATTCTGGTTGAGCGGGTGGCTCCACTCATCCCCCTGTCTGCTCCTCCACTTATGGCTACTCCAAAACATCCTAAATCTCCGTTTGAGGCTCCTCCTCTAGTGGAATACTAAACTCTCACTATACAGATCATCTCATAGCCTTCTTCTCATCAATTTTGAAAACTCGCCTCACTACTCTTACCCTGAGTGAGGGAAAATACATCATATAGCTATGTGGAGTTTCTATGTATCCTACAAATACCCCCATCTCAATTTTAGTCTCCAATTTCTTCTTGCTATCCTTGGAAACATGATAATACATAGTAGCTCCAAAAAATAAAAAATTATATACATCTAGCTTCCTCCCAAAGAAAGCTTCTTCAGGTGTGATCATGCCAAGTATTCTATGAGGGCTCATGTTCTACAAATAAACTGTAGTGTTACATGCTTCTTCCCATAGATGTAATGTCAATGCTTGATCATGCAACATGGCTCTTGTTGCTCCCACTATGATTTTTTCTTCCTTTCAGCCACCCCATTTTTCTATGGGTTATGGGGTGCTATCATTTCTCTTCTAATACCCCCCTTGGAAAAAAATTCCTTGAAGGTGTTAGAAACAAATTCTCCTCCATTGTCACTTCTCAAGGATTTCATTCTCTGACTAGTATCCTTTTCGACTAATGCTTTGAATTTAACAAATTTGGAAAACACTACATCCTTTTTCCTCACGAAGAAAATCCAACATGTTCTAGAAAATTTGTCAACAAAAATTACATAATACCTATGTTTTTTTGTAGAGTTTGTATAAAAGGGTCCACATATGTCAAAGTGGTCTCGCTCCAAAATTTCTCCCGCTCTACTATATTTGCCCTGAAAGGTGGATTTCACATATTTACCGAATGTGCCACTCTTACTGACATCATGCTGGTCAAGAGTACATTTTGGGAGACCAATGGTAATATGCTGCATGATTTTTAAGGCCCCATGGTGTATGTGTCCCATGTGCCTGTGCCGGAGTTCTCCAACAACTCAAATCTACACATTTTATGCCTTGCTACTCAGTGCAATGCAAGCTTCCACCTTAATTTGGTAGATATTTTTCAATCTAACTCAATTCTATTTCACTTTCCCAATAGCTACATGTCTATTAAAGGCTTTCCCCTTACTGAAAACAACAACATAGCCTCTATCCTCCAATAAAAATACAAAGATAAAATCCTTCTTCAACCCAAGTACATATATAAAATATTTCAGATGAATATGTGAGCCTAACTCACCCTTAAAAGTTACTGTTCCAATTCCTTTAGTATTGTACCTTCCATCATCCCCAAGTTCTATGTGCATCTGGAGATACTTTTCTTCTAGACTACTAAAGGATTATTTGCATCATGACATATGGAACGAGGCACCTGAATATAGGTACCACACACTCCCCATTACAATGCTGACCATGCATGAAATCAGAGAGAATTATAATTAGAATTGTGAGGCAAATGCTTCACCGCCTACTCCTCCTGAAGGATTCTTGTTAGGCTTCTTGTGTAGACACTTTGTTTCATAGTTCCCATATCTGTGGCAATGAAAACATTTTATATTGCTTAGATACTTCTTCTTGACATTGTTCTGGTTGGAATCATGCTTTCTTTGGGTATTCTTCCTCTTTTATTTATTTCCCTTCCAAACCAAGGAAAAATTATCTTCCTCCTCAGCTTTGGATGTTACACCATCTCTACTGCTCCTTCGAATTTCTTACTGCACTAAATCAGACCAAAGTCTCTCCCAATTTGGAAATTTGTCCCTTCCATTTATAGTGTCCTGGTAGCTATGCCAATATTTCAGAAGGTCTAGGACATCTAGGCTTACTAGCTTAGAAGATAACAAATTTTATCCTACTCCTCCAAGTTCATCTTGAACTTGAGTGAACCTGGAGAGGTAATGTGGAATTGTTTCATTTTTCTGCAATCATATGTTTCCGAGCTTGTCCCTCAATGCCAATTTCATGGAATCATTGCTATTTTGGAATAATTTAGTGAGGGTATTCCTTATGTAAATTTTTTTTTCCTTGACATGTAAATTCGAGACAATGTGGTCTCTCACACCCTCCAGGATGATCCTCAATTTTACAGTATCCTTCTTCCACTTGGATAATTGTTATACATCTGATGTTGATAGTTTTGGAATGTCAATTTTAGTGTATTCCAGCACTCCATTATCATTGAGTACCTCTTCCATCCTGTCCTTCCAAGCTATTAAATTTGATCTTCCATCGAGGGCATACTCTAATCTCAATTCGTTGAAAGACATTTTCTTGCATAGAAGAAAAATGCTTCACTTAATCTGCAAACCAGAATATATGAGGGATAAGATATATTGAATAGTTTCTATTTTTATTTCAAGCTCCGATAAAATGTATAAATTAATACAAATTTTATATTACTGAATAATTTTAACTGAAAAAAAAAAGAGATTACAAATTTACTCTACAATTCTGCAGAATGGAAATCACAATTTAGAAACACATGCAATGAAATGAAACCATCAAAACCACAAGAAAACAATGATTTTATATGGGAACCCAACTAGGAAAAATCCTTTTGCTACTTTTCATTAATCATATGAGAATGAGAAACTATTACAATGCCTTTCTTTAACTCTGAAGCACATTCTACACTATAAACTCGTTCTCCTGCTGATTATCCTGCTCTAGAAAACACTTAGCCAATTCAAGCCTCCAACTACCTCATATTTCCTTGCACAATTCAGGACAAATTGAATTCCTAAATAATAGGGGAATTCCCTATTTCCTTTCACAATTCCAAGGGAATTGATCACTTGTCTAATTACCAAAGCATGTACACTCAACTAGTATACAATTGATAATTACAATGTGACTTTTCCTCCACTCCAACTAGGCCATTCAAATTCTATGCATGTCTGGGCTATTTTTTCCCGATTGACTAGTTTAACTGAGATATCAGTAAGTTAACAATAGTTCTACTACTCAACTGACCTTCAATTGAATCAATTAATTATGCGAGCTCATTTAAGTAAGTTCAATTGAAAATAACTAAACTAGATTGCTAAATTTTGCAAATCACTACAGACACAACTCTACTCCAAACCTATAAATTCGAATTTTTTGATATAACTAAGTGAAAAGGCAATGTAACTCAATATAAATACCACCCAAGTCATCTTTCTGATGTGGAAAATTGAATTACTTAATTTGACTAAGGCACAAGTCAAATTGAGCCTTTCTTTCTACAATTTCTAACAAAGAAAAATCACAAACAAAAAATTGGTTCGCAGTAAACAACTTGCAAATATCTTGGATTGAGGGTCCTACCATGTGATTCATTCATAGAATGAGTAGGGGATGCCAAAAGAGGATCAATCATAGAAACAAAGTGTTCAAGGGAATTTGGAATGGTGACATAAGTTGTAGGAGAGGATTGGGGAACAATTTTACTGTTCGTCATTCTCCCCACCAGTTTTTGTGTTGGAACAAACAATTATTTTGATACTTTCCCCTTCTTAGAATCCTTCGTGACCGAATCCTGATCCTCATTTACTAAAGAATTTTATTGTTCATTACCATCTAGGTTCACATGCTCCTGTTAATTCTCCACAAGGGTTTCTCCAATTACCTTATCCTTGAATAATGTCTCAGGTAGAGAAGAGGGTTACCATATTGGTTTAATTACATAAATGTGTCCTAAGTAATTTTAATTTTCTTTAACTCTTCAATGATTAGATTTTTCATAAGGGCGTGGTGATACAACCTGCATTTGAAACTCATAAGGCTTCGTTGGACGCCATAGTCCATACACCCCAGACATTTACACAATAAGTAAGGAAAATTCATGCATACATTTGACTCAAAATTCATCAATAACCTAATGTGATAGATAAAAGTGTTTTCATAATGTCCTTTGCATGTAACAAATTTCTACAAGACGTAGAGTAAATTCCACCACTTATCCAAGATATAGTGATGAGGTAACCCCTTCTTCCAATCATGCTCTAGCTTAAGCGCATTAATGAACTTACTCCATACCCCCTTCTCAATTTTTATTATTATTTTTAAACCATTTATCTCCCTTTTGTGTAATGTATGTGGCTTGAGAGATAGACTCTTCCATCGCTTCCATCACTATATTACCAATCTAAGCTACCTTCTTATCAAACACTTGGGAAAATTCCATAACAGTAGATTCATCATAACCTTAGAACCACCTAAGAAATGGAGTCCAACCTACAAATTTTAGAATGGGATTGCTAGAATTAAACTTGGGAGAACCCTCCAACTCTACCAAAGACCAAGGCTGCAGTCTGATAAGCCTTAGCTTCCCATCAAAACAATGCCAACAGATTTATTTATCAAAATTATGTTGCAAATTAGGGTAATAGATATGGGATTCATAATTAAGGGTATAATGTAGTCATAGGAACAAAAAGTTGTATAGGTGAGGAATGAGAAGAATGTAATGGAAAACGAAATAAGGTATAAATATGAATTCAAGACAATGTTAAAGAATATTCTTAAATGATAATAATTCCTAATTGAGGAATGATATGCCAGAGTGCTCTATAATTTCAGGATATGGGGTGCGTGTAAGCTAATAATATCACACCATGACAATAAGAGTGAATAGGCTATAATTCAAAGAGAAATATGGGAAAGTGTCACTATAATTAGGATTTGTCACTTATTCGAATGATTAAAACAACAAAAATGAAAACCATGAATACTCATATTTATATGTATTAGGGTTAAAGGTTTAAGATGTTGAATTATTTTTAAGTCGGAAATACACCATAAAGATTATGACATAATAAGTATTACCTCATTTACCTTTCACTTGAATATCCTTATAAGGATTTGTGCATTCTATCACCATACAAGTTCGATGCCAAACTTAAAGAAAATTGAGAAATAAAAAAAGAATAGATTTTGAATTTGACCATTATAGAATTGACTTGATAAAGATTACAAATATTGATCTCAAATGATAGAACCTTTGAAAAATATGGAGAGACAAGAGATCAAGCCTAATCCACAATGTTTGAGAATTTAAAATATGAATATTTTATTTGTTTAACATGTACATGTGGTCCTATAACCAATATGAAGATCCTATAACCAATGGATATAAACTTGAAATTTGAGAAAACCATAAAATATGCCACACTTCCCTTGAGAGATTCCAAGAAGTCCATTTTGAACAGACTCTAAAATTGGGTCACAATCAAATTAAAAGAAAATTCCAAAGTCCGATTAATGAAAATGAGATAAAAATATTGAGAAAGGAAATAAAATTGGACTTCATGTGAAAAACTACTTCACTTGATGTTATAGATTTTTTGTTGTTGATACTAAGGTTTCCACTACTAATGATACTAATTTTTAAGTTTATAACGAAGCTGGAAATGCTATTGGTAATGTTGAGAATGATAAAAATCATGATGTTGAAAATGATGAGATGGAGATTATGGTGATGGGAATGGTGATGATGGTGAAGATGATAAGACTGAAAAAAATGAAGAAAATGATCATCCTTAAAGTGATGAGGATGATGAATCTATTGATGGTGGAGGTGGAAATACTGATCAAAGTAACTGCAGTGAAGGGTGTTGTGAAAATTGTAGTAAATATTTGGCAAGATGGTTGCCCCAATCTCTGTAACGAGGAGGTATTTCATAAATTTTATTTGCTTCCATAAAAAAATAAACAAAAAAAGGAAACCCCTTTTTGGAAACAAGCTATATTATTAAACATCAATTAACACCTCCATTTTATTAGAAAATTATGGAGAATCTTCCATCTAGTTTCCTAGTTTTCAAGCAGATTGTCCAATTGCACCAACAAGATGGTTTTCATAGCTGAACGTTATTTTTATCTTAAGTTTTACACACACACACACACACACACACACAGATATATATATATAGATTGTTACAATATATTGAAGAAATGGAACAAATTAAGTTTAAATTTCAGTAGGTTGGAGTTCCTCCTTTCCTACCATCTCCAACTCAAGCTACTATGACACTCATTGAATGAACTCATCCTAGTTAGCAGCTTGTTGATATGGCTTAATTCTATGCCCATTAACTAAGAAGGAAATACCCTTCTCGTCAACAATCATGATCTTCATAAATCTATTGTCAAAGACATATACAACCTCATTTGGACCAAGCCATCAAGTATATTACTTTCCTTTAAATTGATTGAATTTGGAATAAAGGAGATCCTAATCACCTACCTTGAACTTCTTATTTTTTATAATCTTGTTATGTCACTTACTCATCTTCTATTGGATGAGAATAATTTGTTTAACAAAATCCATCCTCATCTCATCTAGTTCATTAAGTTGTATAAGTTTTTGCTATTGTGCCTTGAAAATCTCTAAATGTAGCTAAAATGTAGTTCTGATAGTTTTCACTTGGAACTAAATAAGTAAGAGGAATTTATTGCCATACACCATCTCATATGGAGTGTTCCCAATGGTATTCCTCTAGATGATCTTATATGCCTATAAAGCCTCTAGAAGTTATTTTTCCTAGTCTCTATGATGCATTTGTACTATCTTGGTCAAATTAGCCTTATGAAATTTGTTGGTTGACTCCACTTGACCATTTCCCTGTGGATGACATGATGAGGATTTCTAGTGCATGATTTTGTACTATTGAGTGATGGTATTCACAAGTCTCAAGGTAAAATACATCCCTTGATATGTAATAGTTTCTCTAGGCACACCAAAACATGTAAATATATCCTCAAAAAAAAATATACAATTGAATTTTCAATAGCATGAAAAAGTGCTTTAGCATCAACCCACTTAGTTACATAATTAGTACAGACTAGGATATCCCTACTTTTTTATGATGTTGGAGAAATTGGTGCCACCAATTCAAGGGCCCATATTTCAAAGGGATCTACAAGTACCTATGAGTCTAAATGAATTTTATTAGCCTATATTGAGAAACCCATCCAATGACAATTGTCACATATATAGAAATACTCCTTGGCACCCCTATAAAGGGTAGGCCAATGGCAGCCTGATTGAAGGAACTTATAAGCAATCCTTTTATTGGAAAAGTGGCCCCTGCATAGTTCATCATGGGAAGCCCCCAATATGCCAAAAACTTCATATTATTTTACACATATTTGGATGATCAAATCAACATAAGTGTATAAGAGTTCCTCCTCAACACAAGAGTAGGAGACACTAGAATTGATGATCTGATGCTTCTATCTATAGGAGAGATGTGATGGTAGTAGGTACTTTCCCTGTAACTTAATAGTTAGCTATATTTTCAAACCACAAATAGTTATTAGATACAAAAACAGAGGTCATAAGGGAAAGTGTCATTTATAGGAACTACTTGAACTTCATTATTCATTCAAGAAAGAAAATTAGCCATAAGGTTAGGTTTACCAGGTCAATCTAAAACAACTATATTGAATTGCTATAGTAACAAAAACCATCTAGTCAATCTTCGATTAGTTATTGGCTTCTGCATAATGTACTTAATATCAAAATGATCTGTATGCAAAAATACCTCATCTCCTGTAACATAGTGTCTAAACTTACTGATTGCATAATTTATAGTTAAAAAATATTTTATGTTACTGTATAATTCAACTCAGCGAGTGCAATATTTTTACTAGAAAAATAAATGGCATAAGAAGATTTTCCTTCCTACTGTCCTAGCTATCCCAATATTTATGTCTGAGGCATCCATATAAATGTGAAATGGAAGAGACCAATTTGGTCCCCTAAAAATGGGTGCATGAGTAAGTTTATCTTTAAGTTCCTCAAAATCATGTTTCTAGTCATCATTCTAGGAAACTTCATTATCTTTATAAAGAAAACGAAAAAAAGGCGCAACTATCGTAGAAAAATTCTCAATAATTCTCCTATAATATTTTTCATTTCCAAAGAAACTTCTTGCCTCCTTTTATGACTTTGGTACTGAAATATGCACAATGACCTAAAATTTAGCATGATCCACTATATTCATAACGTGAACAATCATTATTCTTGTATATTGCATTAAATGATATTCAACTTACTCAAAGCAAAGTTATCATCTTGACATCTTATCAAAAACTTTTCCAAAGATTCTAAGGTTACATGAAAATAAGTACCATGTATAGAAAATTCATCCATGTATATCTCAGTGCACTCAATATTACAGAAAATAACTAGAACTGCACACTAAAAAGTAGTAGGGGCATTACACAAAGCAAAGGGAAGCACCCTATAAGTGTATATTCCCCAGGGGCATGTAAAGGTGGTATTATTTTTATCTTCTAGTGTGATATATATCTAGCTGTATCCATTGAAGCTATAATGAAAGGAAAAGTACATTTTTACCGGCCAAGGTGTTTAGTACTTGATCTTTAAATGGGAGGGGAAAATAGTCCTTGAGGGTGGATTTGTTAAGCTCTCTATAATATATGTAAATAATCCACCTACAATCCTTTTTTAGGACTATTACAAGAGGGGAAACCCAATGGCTATCATATATGAAGTAAATGAAATTGGTAGCAAGGAGTTTCTCAAGTTCTTCTTTAACAATGTCTCTAAGTATATGGTTCATCCACCTTTAGGGTTGTCTGATAGGTTAGGCGCCCTCCTGAATATAGATATGATGCATGAATATTTTTGGAGGAATACCTTTCATATCTTGATAACTCCAAGTAAATGCACTCGTATGATTTTGTAGCATTTTAATTAATGTTTTCGTTGAGATGGTTCAAGTCGAGAATTTATATATAAAGATGTGCCTAGACTGAACACAACAAGGGGAAAATCATATTCATATGTATCTATGGATGTCATTAAATACTACAAAAATGATGAAGTGTTAGGACCACAATCCTCCTGAAAATAATAACTAAAAATATGATTAAAAAAATAAAAAATTCATAGAGAATTCATAGTAGAAATGGGTCTGACTCTCCTCAATACATTCTGTAAATTGAAAAATTTGATCGATAGTAGAAATGGACTAAATTTATTCATCATTATTACCTTTTTAAAACCATAGATTATTATCATGTTCTTGAGTGTATTTCACATGGGGATATGAATTTACCTTCTCTGTTGACTCCCAATCAGAAATAAGCATGCCATCAGAGGGACAACTAATGTAAGCATTTGTTGTGGCAAGCCATGGTCACCCTAGAATAAAGGGATTCCTTCCTATATGATTCTTAGGTTGTAGGAATATAAAATCTAGATCGTATTCCCAAGGTTCTAGTGAAACAATCACATCATCCAACACACCCTCCAGTCTGATTTTAGATGTATTCGTTAGTTCTAAAATTATGGGTGTATGGTGGGTGTGAAACAATTGTAGTTGTTGGATGGTATGTTTAGTCATAACATTGATCGTGGCCCAAAAATCAATCAAAACATTAGGATTAAGAGTTTCATTATTACGGACTAAGACACTTAGATTATTGGGGTTTGTATATTTTTTTACAAGGTTTTGTCCTATCAACAAATCCATTTTCTTTCCAACGAATTGAATAGTCTATGGTTCTATTCTCTTCCTCAATTTCTTTATGAAAATTTCCCTAATGGTTTAGTGTAAATAATAATCTCATTTACAACATGTTGTAGATGAAATTTAATATAAATGTTTCTAAGCTCCTAAACCAGGTCAAATTTAGGGTGTGCCTCAAGTTTCTCTAAGGTTAACCTCTATGAATAGGGAGGTGTACTAGAATATGATAAACAATCTAAATTTTGAGAAGTATATTTTATTGCAACACCATTATGTGTTTGAGAATGAGTTTCCTCCTTAATCATGATAAGGGATTTTTTCTATTTTTCAAGAACCCTTCCCAATATCAGTACGAGGTCTTGTACCTAAACTAGAGTGATACAATACGTAGGAAATGGTAGCATATCAACACTTAAAATTTTCTAAGTTTACTTATTATTAGGGTTGGGAATTGAATATTTAGGAAATTGCGTGGGTCGATGAGGAAGAGTAGGTGGTAGTTGAGGTGGTAAGGGTGACATTTGTTGCAAAAAAATGGTATGTTGGGATTGTTGGTTTTGTGGGTATAATGGATAAGACATGTTATATGATTGTTGAAATGGCATATGGTAGGAAATTTAAGGTCCCAACTCACCAACCATCAATATTATAAAGAAGTAAAGGTCCCATTGAACACTAAGACTCATGATACAATTTATTTTATCTTTATTTTTATGTTTCTCTATTTTTTATAAGAAGTTAGAACCAAGTTACTTTTCAGCCCAATTTATTAAGCTAATTTCCTTGTATCATAGCTTAAAGGTTATGATTGTGAAAAATATCTGATGTAGAAAACGCAAAACTTGCACAAACCCAAAACAAATCACATGCATAAATATAAAATGTTTGAATATTTCATTAGCATAAGGTTTGAAAATAATTGGCATTGAAACCAAGACATTGTGCAATTTAATATTAATCATTCAATCATCTTCCTACATCTACTTAATTCAATGTAAAGGCGAGTTTGCATTTTTAAATCATCTGGGTTTAATTTTATTTCTAATAAACCCATAATCATAGGTATTTTTACTGAAATTTCTACATCAAATATGTTTAATGCTAACATAAAATTTTCTAAATTGAGATAAATTTTGCGAAATCATGAAGTATCAAAATAATATGACGAAAGTGCGTAAATTTATCTTGGTAGAAACTCCAACGAGTTCATGAGTGTTGATGGTGATTCATTAGCATATTTATACAAGAGTAAGAATTAGCCAAACACAAGAACTTGTCAAAATTGACTTCAAATGGAAACAAATCGTAAAAAATATGCCATATCAGAGATTGCGATAAATGTAATGGATTTCACCAGCAATGGGTAGCTATTATACAACCAACTCAAAGTACAAAATAAAGGATAGATCAAATACTTATAAATTTTCCTCTTCGAGGGGGAAACCTTTTTTACATTATATAAATTAACAATTCTTGGATGATACAAAATAAGACCTCCTTGGTATATATAGGAGTCTAAGGGGTCATAATATAATAAGATCCTACATAAAAATAATAATGTAAAGGAAAAACAATAACAATAGTGGGATACTATGGGGTACACCAATAAGAACATGGGGGATACATGGGTACAACAATAACAATAGAGGGCTACACTAATAATAACAATAAGGGGAGTATACTAGTATTATAGGGACCTAACATGCCCCTATACTTCAAAAAATTGTTTTCCTTAGTGCTTTAGTAGTTCTGAATGCTTTTGTATAAAATTATCATCCTCCCATGTGGATTCTTCAGTGGGTAAGTTCTTCCACTTAATTAGATACTTTGAAATTAATCAATTTTGAAATTGTCGAGTTTTTGTTTGCATGGTTGCTTCAGGCTCAAATATGATTTTCCTTCTTCGTCAACTTCGGGTAACACTGTTTGAACTGGGAGCTTGTCACCAATAACATTCTTTAAGCATGAAACATGGAAAACTGGGTGTACTCAGGAAGATGTAGGAATTTCGAATTTGTATGCCATAGTACCAATATTTTGTAACACCTTGTAAGGACCATAGTACTTGGGTGATAATTTATTATCCTTCTCAGCTTGCTTGAGGGAGATTTATTTGGATGGTTGTAGCCATAAAAAGCCTACATCAAAACTTCTTTGACTGTGATGTTGATCTTCCCGTTGTTTCATTCGATTATACACTAGAGTGAGGTTATCCTTTAAGACTTGGACAACTTGTTGTTGATGATCTATGTGATCTTCCACTGCTTGAACCTTACAATTTTCTCTTAAAGATGATGTGATGGATGATATCCATAAAGTGCCATAAATGGGGTCATTTTTTCTGCAGTATGGAAGGAAGTATTATACCACCATTGAGCTAGAGGTAACCACTTGACCCATTGTGTTTTCTTATCAGATACAAATCAACGAATATATCCTTCCAAACATTTTTTCACTATCTTAGTTTTCCTGCTAGATTGAGGATGATAAGATGTGCTATGAGCTAATTGAGTACCAAGACAAGAAGATAATTTCGTCCAAAAATTTCCAGAGAAAATGGGATCTTTTTCACTTACAATAATCTTTGGGTTTCCATGTAGCTTTTGAATTATTTCCATAAATAAAGTATAAACTGTACTAGATTTAAAAGGATGAGATAATGCAAAAAAGTGTGCATAATTGGTCAGTCTATCAACTACCACCATGATGACACTCTGTCCTTTAGACTTGGGTAAACCTATGATAAAATCCATTTAGACAAACTCCCAATGTTGACTTGGAATGGATAAAGGTTGTAACAAGCCCGAGGTATTAATTGTCTCAGCTTTATTTTGTTGGCAAACCAAACATTCTACCATAAAATTCCGAATATCAGATTTAAGGCCATCCAAAAAAAATTCCCTCTTGACCCTGTGGTCAGTTTTTAAAAATACTAAGTGCCCTCCTAAGGGGGAGGTGTGAAATTTCGAAATAATATTTTTCTTGAGTCGGGAATTCTTACAAATATATAATCAACCTTTGTACCATAATGGATCATTTTTCCAGCTAAATGTATCATATGTACTAGGATCTTGTTACAAATTTGCATGAGTGCCCATACCTCTTCTTCATTCTTCAATTAATCCCTTGCATTGGTTATTCAATCCATTTGTATAATAGAAATGGCACAAAGAAATTCTTCCACATCCTCATCCTTTCTTAAGAGTGCATCTGCAACAACATTTTTCTTCCGATTTTGTAGTTTATTTCAATGTCATAGCCCAACATATTTGTTACCTAATTTTGTTTCTCTTATGAAGATAATATTTGTTTCAAAAAGTATTTCAGACTCTCATGATCTATTTTAACCTTGAAGTGTCTCTCCATTAGGTAAGGTATCAATTTCTTTAGTGCATGTAGTATTGCCAACATTTCCTTCTCATAAATAGGTTTGTGTAAATACTTTCCTTTGATTAGATGACTTTCAAAAGTAACGGGTCTTCCTTTTTGCATTAAAAAAACATCAATTCCATTTCATGAGGCATAGAATTCCATAATAAATGTTTTTGTAAAGATAGGCGTAGCTAAGTTTGGTGCTTAGCACATTGCCTCTTTTAGATGTTCAAAGGCCTTTGTTGCCTCCAGAGTCCAAGAAAATGCATCTTTCTTTAGAAATGTTGATAGAGGTGTTGCTCTTATCACATAGTTCTTAACAAACTTGCAATAATACCCCTTTCGACTAGAGAAATTCTCAAATATGATTTATGGTTGTGGGGATTTTCCATTCCTTAAAGGATTTAATTTTTTTAGGGTCTACCTTAACACTCTCATGAGAATACGACCAAAATATTCCACCTCCTGTACTCCAAAGAAACATTTGGAGGTTTTTTCATATAAATGTTTCTCCTACAATAGTTTGAGGACCTTGTTAACATGTTTAACATGATCCTTCCAATACTTGTTGTAGATTAGTATATCATCAAAAATTATTAACACAAATTTTATAAGGAAGGGTTTGAAAATGGAAGTCATCAAACCTTGAAATGTCAAAGTTGCATTATTAAGGTAAAAATGCATGACAAAAAATTCATAATAACCGTCATGAGTTCTGAATGTCTTCAGTCTTCATTCTAATTTGATGATATCTTGAATGAATATCAACCTTGGCGAATTAATTGATCCATGTAATTCATCCAAGAATTCATCAATGACAGGAATGGGAAATTTATCTTTAATAGTGAGCTTGTTGATCTCCCTATAATCTAGACACATATGCCATAATTGATCCTTCTTGTGCACGAAACTACTAGAGAAAAGAAGTAACTTTGACTAGGTTGAATTATACAAACCCTCTAGAATTTTTGCAACCATACTTTCAGTTTCACTCTTTTGGGCATAGGGATATCTATAAGGTCTTATGTTTGGAGGGACACTTCCTAGAATCAAATTAATAGCATGATCATGACCAAGAATAGGTGGGAGGCCTTTGGGAGTCTCAAATACCTTGGAATGATTTTCTAAGACTTTTTGGAGATCTGGAGAAATATATGATTTTTATGTTTGAACCTATAGTGATCATAATTTTGCAATTACACCCTGTTGTTCTTTATTCAGAAGTTTTTTCATACCATTAGAGTTGATTATCTTTCCTAGTTTCCTTGCAATACCCCTTAATTCAAATTCCTTTCCTTCCTAAAGAAAATTCAAGAAAATTTCTTGAAACTTAAAATATATCGTCCCCAAAGATTGTAACCATTGGAATCCTAGTACAACATCATTACCACCCATTGGAACAAAAATAATTGGAATCTTCAATACATATTCCCCCATGGTTAGCTTGATATTATGGCACTTTGCAGAGCAATTTATAGTTCTTCCATTTGCAATCGTCACTTGAAACTCTGGCGTTAGATATAGGAAGGAATTTAATTCCTTGGCTATCTTACAATGCATTAAATTATGAGTACCACCTAAATCAATCAACACCATTACCTTTTTATTCTTGATATGTCCTTCTATCTTGAGTGTTTGAATAGTGGTAATTCATGTGTATTCATTAAAATATATGGTCAGATTCATTTCTTCCTTCTTAGGGTTTGGTTCTTGGTGTATATCCTCTTATTTTGATGTTTATTGTTCCTTTTATTCCTCCTCTTCACAATATTTGTAGAATAATTTATTCTCAGTACGCTTATGACCTTTAGTGTATTTTCTATCAAACCTATAGAAAATCCATTTTGCTTATTTTTCCTCCAATTTTTGTGGCATCAACCTTGTAGGTTGTTGAAGACTAGGAGCAACAATACTTCCATCATTATAGTTGTGAGTAGTAGACTTCCTTTTGCCATAATTTTTCTTTCAACTTTCCTGGCCACCTGGAAGTCCTTCTCCAATGAATCATGTTCCCAAAGGAGAACCTCACGTTGGGTATTATCCTTCAAATTCCCTATGCAGACATCAATCCTATGCTCCTCTAGAATATCAGTTACCCTGATATTAAATTTTTGGAAGTCCTCAATGTGCTCTGCCATTGAACCATTTTCTTTGAGATTTATAAATTTCCTAAATAAGGTTTTTCATTTTGTATCCTCATAATGTGCTATCATTTCCCTATAAAAATTGACCAAGTGACAAGTGGTTTGCAAGAAAAAATCCATTGATACTATGCAAACTTATTGGATTCTAAATATGAAGTTGCAATGTGTACCTTTTGTGTTTGTTGCACATCATGAAGATCACAATATTTATCCATCTGTAGTATCCATGTTACCAAATCCTTGCCATCAAACTTCCTTATATAGATATTTGAAGTGTGATGGTTCTTAAACCCAACATTGGAATCTCTAAAATCTTGATTAACATTCTTTTTGTTCTCATCATGAGTTTCATGGAATACCTTTTTGCCATCAGGAAGCATTTCTTGTAGGAACTTTGTCAAACCTTCTTTCAAACTTGCTGTTAGAGTCCTATAAATTATAGGATCTCAAGGTGATTGAGTATTTTGTCTCAGTAATATTATATTGTAAATAAATTTCAATATGAAAATGATTTCCAAATATATATATATATATATATATATATATAAGAAAATAAAAAGAGTGTATATTAAAATGAAAGAAAATTTGAAAAGAATAAAAAGAAAATAAGAACCCCACAAAAGAAAAAAATAGAAAAAATAATATTGAAAGTGTTGCAAATTCAAATGCCACTACTGATAGATTAGTTTTCTTATGTCATCATCAAATAAGATTGCGTGCATCTTGTTTAAAAATGCCACAATAACTAGATATTTTTTCAAATCATACAACTTAATCATGATTGAACAATTATGAATTTTGTCAATTAGGTTAGAGAATAAAGATTTTCCAAACAATTTAATCTTGGTAAATCAATAATTACGTAGAAAATGAAATTGATTCAACTGCTTAATATGAATCAATAGGATAAATAAGTGATAGAGTAGATTATATTTTTCATAAAAAAAAAGAGATGTGGGTTTTCTAGCCTAAATGCACCCTTAGAGGAAGGAAGAAAAAATTTTAGTTTAGAAAAAGAAATAAATTCAATAGGTAGGTAGAAGTGTTTTTGGGGCTTGAAAAGAATTAAAATGGTTATCCTAAGTTTGGTATTCAAATGTATTTATGCACATAAGAAGGAAAAGTGATAAAAATTATTTATCCTAACTCTAAAAGCATTGGATGCATACTTGAAAATATTGGATATTTACCATACTATCCAATGTTTCACTTTAATCTAAACATGCCGCTACCTGGCAACCCGTCAAATCAGTCCACTTTAAATGCCCCGCACCTATCTATCATCCATCTCCTCCGCATCAAGATATACAGTCCACGTTAAATTTTGGCCCCCCTCTCCATCTGAGCTTTAATGCCGGGGAGGGGGGAGGGGGGTCCAAAAAAAGTTTTTTAGGACTTGGGCCCAAGATTACGTGGCAGCTTCTCCATGTTTTGCACCCCCTCCGCTCATACCGCTTACAAATTCATACCATCCTCCCCTAAAAAATTCCATACTCCGCAATACCAAAACCACTTACCTGTCCGTTGCATCCACCAATCCCGTCACGCCAGCTCACATACCCGTTTCCAATCACATCCCTTCCCGCATAAATAAAACATTTAGTGAATTCAATTAAGCTAATGATCGTAATATAACAAATCCGCACCATAATCAACTAAAAACCCCAAATTACTTATAAAACCATGCACTGTAACCATTGTAAACCATTAATGTGCTAAATTATTTGCAAATTTTATTGTCTAAACATGTTTACGGAGCTCCGGTTTGATTCATCATTTCATCGCTGACCTAATCCACTGCGTTCACTGCACCTCCTTCAACCATTTTCAGAGCTTTGGATAATCTCGGTAACCTTTTCCCTGTTAAATTCCTTTGAATTCCTCTGAAACCAATTCATAATGCCTCCTAAGAAGAAAAACTAGGAGGAGCCATTTAACCCTTTGATCCATCCTCCTGTTGATTTAGACCATGTCCCATTAGCTAACAGAGACTATAAGATCAAGGAAACTCTCTGTGAATTCGAATTTTTCGAGATGTATTTCTAGTTAGAGGATAAATATATAGATAAATAGGATGATATTGGACTCTGGGAGTCAAACTTGCCACATTATATTTTCCCCTACACTTTCAGTGCTCCTCAATTCATCTGGAAATGTGGCAAGCTTGTTATATACCCACCCAAACAACTATAGTTTCCCCCACAGGTGAAATCCTTTTCACCATCACTACACAATCCATTGATCAGATGATGCAAACCCCTTCTGTGGAAAATGCCACCCCTTTCTCCCTAGAAGCCCTTAATGAATTACATTAGAAGTTAGATTTTGCCAAAAGGTCTAAAACCTTTAACCTTTTCCTAGCAGAAGATACTCAATTGCCTAAGAAGAACCCTCCATATCATTCCTCCCTCTTCCCTGGCAGATCCAAGAAAATCATAATAGTCGTTACATACCCTCTTGGCTACTATTTTGACCAGTGGATAGATGAGCACATAATAGGTTTCCTCTCCACATTTTCCACATATTCTAAACCATCTATCATTTTCAATTTTATCAAATTCCTGGTAGACAATATTCATGAACAATTTGTCAAATTTCAGACAGCATATGGTACAAATAGTTGACAAAGGCAGTGACGAATCTGTCTATCCAGACAGAGGAAATCAAGAAAATGCAGGATCAAGTCAAAGTGTTTCAAGACTAGAGATCAAGGACTAAAGCCCCACATTCAACAGAAACACAGAGCACATAAATTAATAGAAATATTGAAAAAATCAAAGAGAGAATCAACCATTGGATAGACCTTGGCCGAAACCAAGGAAATCTACTGGAAAAATATTATGAATTACATTAATGAAATTTGGCCTTGCACCCATATTATTTTTTAACAAAAGGAGTTGATTAAGAAGGAAAATGATTCTATCACAACTATCAAAGAAGAGCTCGGGGATATTCCTACTACAACACATAATATTATCAAGTTCCTGAACTCCAAGAAAAGATATGAGTTAGATTACATGGGAGTAGATGATAGAACATAGACCATATTAGAAGTGAATATAGTTCTTACAAATAAGAATTTGGTTGGTCATTTGGAAGAAAAATTCCAGGGCTTGGAGATATCAGTGAACATATTTTTCAACAGGATAGAGCCTTAACACAGAAGGGTTCGCCTTCTCTGTTTTTTATTAATGATAAGTTTATAGCTCAGGAATATTATGTGAAGAAATTGAAAGAAATTTCCAGGAACAACACCAGATTCTCCAGCATTAAAGGCAGTATGATAGGCAGAGCATTTCTGGAGGAAATCAATAATTAATTTTTCATTCAACATGAGGTAAATCACATCTTTGTGGTAAAGACTACCTTTTCCAGATATATTGAGGTTGATGACATTTTCCAAAAGGTAATTAAATTGATTATCCTATATGAATATTAATGGGATAAACTATGTGAGCTATAGGAGTAAAGAGTAAATAAGAAAAGTCAGCTACATCCAGCACATCAGCCAGCGCACCAGCCAACGCAGCCCAGAAATAGGTTCACTCATCAATTGTTTCCTCCAAAACAATGCCAACGTTCTAGATCATCTCCACTGAGCCTATTTTTTGTCACAGTTAGAGTTTATTATTCAATTTTTCTAATAATACACTGTCTATTGAGACAAAATTAATGTAATTTGTTTTGTAAAATTTAGTATAAATACTTCACTATTCAAAGTATTATAGGTTGATTTTTGAGTATATTTTTCCTACTGAGCATTGTAATTTTCAAGTTTGCTGGAGCATCAATAATACAAGGACTTGTTATAGGATTCATGTGGTGTATTCATTGGTGAAGTTTTTCTTCTGTAGCTATGTTATTTTATTGATTTTCCTTTCTCTGTAAATCTGAAAAATCTTAATTGTAAAACAAAAATTGTGATGAATAGGACATGTTAATTAGAACACCTTATTCTGGCTGTTTTGCAATTTATATGTTTTCCACTGAAGTCAGACTGAAGAATGCATAATTGATTTTCAGTCTCTACTGAATTTCACTTTTCTTCCAATTTCATAATTCAATTAAAATATTTGAAAGATCCAGTTAATGCAACCTATCTTTCCCTGTGATAACCCTTTCAAATATTGATGCAAAACTAGTTATATTTTTTGACTCCATAGCCCAACGGGAATATAGTCAATTCATCAGCCAAACAATCAAAATCAAACAGATAATCAAGCATAGTCATAACTAGCCTAAAATTTATTAAAAACAAAGTTAAATTTTATAGAGAGATCCCTCTCTGAAGCTATAAGGGCTAGATCCCAGCTTCCAAAGCAGTTTTGATGTCGTCCTCCATGTTTATTCTCACAATTTCATAAATTACAAAATGATAACACCTGCCATGCATGATTTTAATCCATCCTCCAAACCTTCCTTGTCTACTTTCAATCCACGCTTCAAACCTTCCATTTCTGATTTTAAACCATTTTTCAAAACATCCATCTTAACTTCCATTTCATTTTTGGTTAATCTTTTTGAGAGAGAAATTGCTTGCACTTGATCGCGTAATTTTGATATATCATGTTATTTTCTTTCTCTTCTTCATGCCTCATAGTATAGCTTTCTGGTTGCTTACTAGGTGTGACCATTTTTTGTTTTTGTTTTTAGGCATATTAGAATCAAATAATGATATTTTTTTATTAACTATTCCATTTGAATAACTTCAAACTGTTTTTTCAAACAAAAGTTATTCATTTTTTAAAAAAATACACACCTTTTTCTTTCGATTTAGGAGATCGATATTGAAAGTGTTGTATCTATGTAATTTCGGATATATAAGGTCTAAAATTTCTTCCTCTGGTATCCCTATGAGTCTTCTTTCCAACCCTAGAAGCTAGACTGATATTGGATTCTTCAAGAAAGAATTATGACCAATCTCCCACGACCACCATATTATAAACTGGTTCAGTAGAAAAACATTGTATGGAGTTCCACGTATCGCTTTTTTTAGATTTGACCCTAAAAATGATACCCAAAAATCTACAGTTTGTCCACTTTTAGTCACTTTTTATGAAATTCAAATCCGATGCTCAGAGAGAAAGTTACACAAATGCCTAGAAAATTACCGTAATTTTGAATTCCATTAAATCATTTATTTTGAACATAGGGCATGGAGTCTAAGGCTCCCATGGTATTTTAGTCATGCCACATCAACATCTGGAACCTAAACCATTCTAGATATATGAATTGATCTGAGCCAGTGTTACTGAAACTAGAACCAACTAGTCGAGCCCAATATCAAGGACCATATCACAATTGAGAAAAACTAGTTTACTGCCATATAAATAAAATATTTAGTGGTCTAAGAATAATACATTTCTACAATTTCATGCAAGTATGAGTCTAAATATGGCAATTTTATTGATTTGTTTAGATAATTTTTTAGAAAAATACATTTATATAATTAACGTAAATTCCAAACTGCACAAAATTTTATCATGTATTTATATAACATGTAAAAGGAAAATATAAAAAAAATCCACTAAATATAATTACATTCTAATTAACAAGATAAAATGATTATGATATCCAACTTTAGGAGCATGATATCCAATAATTATGAATTCATATGTAAGCTAACATCACAACAATTCACTTACCAAAAATTTGACTTTATAAGCATGAATTTAAAATCAGTACATGAATATAATTACCACATATAGTAGTTGTGACATTTATACAAACACCTTGGTTACAAATCCTTATTTCATTTAGGATTTTTTACAAACAATTTTGAAATATAATTAGTTACAATAATTGAGCCATTTTTTCAAACACTTGGTATCCATAATCCCTTAAGGAAATTTGACAACAATTAGGTAACATGAATCTAAGATTCTCCCTAAACATATTTAACTCATAAAATTTAGAAATTGAAACTTCAAATTTTGACATCTAATACATAGACTAAATTGTCTTAAAATTTCACCTAAAAATCGACAATAGACAAACATAGTTGGAATAAAAAATCTGCAAAATTGTCAAGATTTGCGATTTAGGTTTTGAAAAGTACTTTTTAAAATCAAATCAGGGGTTCTAGGCCTATATGGCATAGATGCCCCCTGATGTCATCTTGAATAATTACGATGCCACCCATGGATGAAAATATTTAAAATAACAAATATCTTGACTCCTGGAATATCATTTACATATTTGATCAAACATATGGTGTGCAAACTTTAATCTACAACCATGCATAACTATTTATATATAATAAAAATAATAGAATTACCCATTCATGGATTTTTCCATACGCTTGAAAAATATACCTTGAAACCATTTCTAAAACACGCATCCAAATACTTATTTCAATTAAAATATAACAAAACCATAACTCATGAAACTCTTAACCTACCCCTTTTGCAAATATTTATTGTGATTACCTTTAGCACTATTTGTATTTTATTCCTCAAAATGGTACAATACTAAGGTTAATACAATAAAATACACTAATATTATTTCCAACTACTCTTAATATTCATTTTCAAATAGCTAATAAGCTTCGAGATAACATAATCTTAAACAAAAACTACAGGCCTAGAACAATTTAAATTTCTGCAATTCTTTATACTAATACTATACTAGAATTTCAAGTAAATTAAATTTATACTTGATGAGATCGTCAACTCCAATATCTAAAACTATGCTCCATATATGATTCCTTAGTTGACTCATTTGAGCCATTTATTTTTCCACCCAACCATATCTAGGGAGAACTTCTCCCCTTGTAACCCTCAAGTTGTAAGAGCTCACAAGGAGTACCAAGACACAATAATAGGGAGATAACACAGGCAAAGAAGAAAATATATTAATACCACTCATGTAAAACTTAACTAACTAAGGCTACATCATAACTTAGTTCATGAAATTCTAGAGACATATCAACAATATCCAGTTAGTATCCACGTATCCCCTCAAAACCATGGGGTCCTTCTCTATTTATAGCCTCTGAGTGGGGTGACACATCATCCCTCTCATGAAAAATTAATTTCTTTTTAATTTGCAAAATTTCCTATTAATCCTCACCCTCCCTTCAGGTGGAAATCCTTCAAATTTTCTTAGTTATTAATTAATTAAATTATCTAACATTCATCACCCCATGTGTTCTTTCTAGATAATTTGTTATTATTTAATTTTACTAAAGAAATAATCTACCTTTTTATTAAAATAATATTTAACATAAGAGCCCATTAAAAGTGGGTAAATTTGGAATTAGATTAATTCAAGGATAATATAAGTAGGCTTACTCAGTTGATTTATACCCATGAGTGGTATTTTTCTACTAAAGGATAGGGATTATGCATCCCTATTGCATTCCTCTCCAGATTTATTAGGACTGCATGTCCTTTTCCTTGCTCCTAGGACTTTTCGCCCAAGTACATTGAGGACACCATACCTTGATCTATTCAATAGATCTAAGATTCCGCACCTTGATTTTTCAAAACCTTGGGACTCGACACCCTAATATTTTTTATATATCTAAGGCTCCACGTCTTGATATTCCATGGATTTAGGACTCCATGTCCTAAAATCCATGGATTCTCATCTATTTTTCTTGAAACTCCATGCTTCACCTCAAGGTACTAGTTGTGAGCTCATACCCATCTAATGGTTCATTGGAAAGGTCTTGTCCCAAAGCCTACACACATCACAATTTTCACAGATTTAAAACATCTAATGAATTTCATAATGAAATTAGGGTAATCACATTTTACTCAAAGGTCTACATGACTTCCATAGAAATGTATTTTACAACCATCTTTGATTTGAGCATCCTTGTTGGAAAGTGACCAAGCTCCCTACCACATCCTTCTCATTACAATGTTAAGAATACATAATCATACAAATTATGCATCATCCATATAATTATAATAAACCATATGTTCTACACAATAATGATAATCCATAAATATATTTTTCACATTCATAGATCATCATTCATGTCATGCACTAGAGTTAATACCAAGATTCCAAACAAGAAGCATTAATAACATACACTAAACCAAAATCATTCTTATACACACAACCATATATATTATCATAAACTTGTAGCAATAATGTGACCGAAACTAGGTCTATATCATACAATCATTTACATAAGTCTAACATACATAAAATTTATATCACTCCATCAAAATCACCCTCTCGAGGTGTCACCAAAACTAACTAACCAACAAGGGACACTATGTACACCCATTTGTGGGCTAAAATTGGCCTGAAGTTTACATACAATCATAAGATACTTGGTTCCTTTTTATTCTCTTATCAATAAGGTGTTAACCTTATGCATATGTGCTTGATATCTTTTTCTTCATGTCAATTCATAATTTAATGTTTTGCAAAAGTGAAAGCATCTCCATGAAAACCGAAACATACCATTCTTAATCAAGTAGCAGATATATCCATGCCATATTAGACATTTTTTGATATAAAATAAAACCAACAACTCATTTAATAATACCATATAAATATTCTATTTTATGTAATTGATATGACATATACTTAAGTTATCTATAATAATTTTACATTCCACATGCTTTTCTCCCTCATTCCATTAATCTATTATTCTGTCTTTTTAGTTTAATATATATTGAAACACTGTTATAAAACTAGCTCTTATTAGTTTAATTGCTGGGTCCATCCAATATATAATTAAATTGTGACAATGAGTGTACATTGATACATACAATTTCTTTTATAAACTAATTATAAATATGATATATATATATATATATATATATATATATATATATATATATATATATATATATATATATATATATATATATATATATATATATATATATATATATCTATATATATATATATCTGTGTGTGTGTGTGTGTGTTTTCTTACTCTAAGTTTACCCTTTTCATTCCACAAGACATATATGCAATCACAACCCTTGTAACCAACTACCAAACTGCTATTTTTACCTTAAGACTAATTAAGAATAATAAGTAGAATCAACTGCAATTGTTTGCTTTTCTGAGTCAGTTGAAATCTGTCCATATGCCACTAACTTTCACTTAGTTACAACCAATGATGTTGTTACCCCTATCATTCTTGTACAGCTTAATTCAGTCTTGGTTTGAAAGGTGGTTCAACATATCAATTTGTAGTCTGTATTCAAGACAACTCACAAATTAAGTTATCTATAACATGTCTATTTATTTTGGTCTGATAAATTCTATCCAATAACTAGGTAATTTGTTTGGTTTTAGGTCTTATTCCTTAACATAAATGCATATATTAAAAGCTTAAATAAATCTATAAAAACCATACATTTCTCAAACTATGAATAATCTTATTGATTTTATTGGGGAGGAAGGAGTGGGAGGGGTTATATATCACCCAGATGAAGAAATATAACATAAATTTGTGTGGGGTCAGGGGTTCTCTTCTAACAATCAAGCCAAGTTTCTAGCATTATGGCAAGGGCTTGGTTTGGAAATCTCTCACAAAATCCGAAATAAAATGGTTTTTGTAGACTCCATCCTAGCTATCTAGTAAGTGTGCAAGATCAAAGACTCCTAGGTGAAAAATCTATCTCCTTCAAATATCAAAGTTGGAGATTACCAATTTATATCATGTGAAGTGGTATTTAAATGTAATGGCAGACTTCCTTGCTAATAAAGGAGTGAGTATAGACCAAGTATTAATGTTTTTATATGACAACATTTTTCTTGTCCATCCTATTCCACGAAACCATCATTTATAAATTCATCAATTTGTGTGTTGATTTCTCTAAGAAATATTAAAGAATAAAGGACAAAGTGGGATAGTTAACATCCTAATGCCAATTCCTAGGAAATATTGTCACCCATTCTTCCTCTCTCCCTATGGTTTTGGTGGCCCCATACCATAACCTAGTGTTCCAATTTGGCGTATAAATGGATTACGCTCTGGATTCCAAAGGAGATAATGCACATGTGGATGATTCGTTCTTATGATATTAAGTTTGGGTGGAGGAAAGGATATTTCATTTCCAATTTTGTAGTTCAACAAACACACTCGAGGATCCTCGGTTTAATGAGGTAGGATATCCATTACAGAGGTATTAATTTCATGGAAAAGTTCCAGGGCCGGAGAATGAGTAAGATATAGGAATGTTTCAATTTACTTATGAGAGGTTATGGGTTGTTTAATGCAAGACCAAAAGTATATAAAGGATGGTGGTGTGAGTCCCAATAAATTATAGAGATTGCTAGCTCCAAATTTCTGCATTGTGACTAGATATTAAAGTCATTGATATTATGGAGCACTTGGATGTTGCAGAGAAGGGAGAATTTGAACAAAAGCTGGGTTATTTAATAACTATGATGGAGTATATAACGAATATGTTATCTGAGCAGGGAGAGATGGGCAAGGTTAACTCCCATGTATAATTTATTCTCCTGCATCAAATATTGGCTTATTGTATTTTGGGGTTGAGAGACTTCAAGTGGCTCACGATACTTGGAGTTTGAAGATGGATAGATTGGTTTCTCTACTTGAAGGAAGAAAAAATGGGGTGCACAAGGAAATGAACGCTAAATTTTGAGAAGTGCAAGCACAAATTCTAGTTACTCAAGTGGAGGCAGGTCTTGAAGATACTATGGGCTTGAATTTTCTTCCCTCTCAATCTCAAAGTGCAGAATATGAGGATGGTACTCTTGTTGGCATGAATAGTATAGGCACAGTACAAAATGGCTAATCAGATAGTAAATAAAAAACTAAAATTTTCATATAAATGACCATTTTTTCAGTCGGTGATTAATAGTGGCTAATTTACAGTATCTTATAATGTGAGCAAATCTTAGTCGTATTTAGCTTAGTCATTAATTGGTTCTCTCAATTGTATCATCTAGTGTTATATTTAGTCATTAATTTAGTTGTTGATTTTGTCATTAATTTCCACAATTAATGACCAAATACACAAAAAAATATACTATTACATGATCACCTGAGAAAACCAATTAATGACCAAAGAAATATGACCAAAATGTTGGTTGCGTTATAGGATACTATAAATTAGCTACTAATAGTCATATATATGCAAATTAGTCATCGTTTGAAACCAATTATTGACTAAATAAATATGACTAAATTTTGGACGTGTCATAAATACTGCAAATTATGTTCTAATAGTCGTATATATACAAATTTTAGTCATCATTTGTAATAAAAAATTTATCATTTATAATAGTTTTTTTTTTTTTTTTGTAGTTTCATATTCATTATATAAACGAATTATTTAATAGTTTATATTCATTTCATTTAATTTTATTAATAATCATTATAAATGAAAAATTTAGTCGTTGTATATTCATTTTATTTGTGTTCATTGTTAATCAATATAAACTACTAATTTAGTAGTTTTAGATTGATTTTGTGTGTTCAATATTAATCAACACGAATTAATTAGTATGATTTTGTGACTAAATAAAATAAAATATCATACAATGTGCATGTCCATCTAATATGAAAATGAAGAGTTACATATGTTAATTACAATACTAAATAATATCAAGTACAACAATAAATAATATCAACCACATAAATTATATTATATGAAATGTCAAGTATTACAATATGAGTTTACAACTTAAAATTGGTTTTACTACAATTTACACATGAAATATTGTTTCATCACTTCAAAACATTAAGATTGTGTTGCTAATGTATTGTTGGTGAATTCACCAATTCTAAAGACTTGACCATTAGTATTTATTTGTCTGTCTGATGCGGGATATTCCCTTTAAGGGTATCATTAGAATGGTTCTCTTCTCTCTCTCTCTCTCTTTTCATTTGTCACTCCAGTGTTATTTTCTTCTCTTTCTTCAATTCCTGCTTCTTACCGAGTTCCTCTTTTGAAAATGAAATAAGATACAATGTAAAGTATAAGACATGAAATATTTTGAAGACTAGAATATAAACTAAATTAGAATATAAAGGATTTATATAATGACATATACCTCAACATCAACAATGTCAATGCCATTCCCCCCCAGAAAATCAAGAAACTCAAAGAAGTTTTATTCAGTTGGGCGATATTGGCCACTGTGTGGCTAGATGACATGTATAGACAAAGAAAATTAAATGCCACCATAGAAAATAATACCTTAGGAATTTAATATTTAATCTTCGAGAAAATCTTAGGAACAATCATGTTAACTAAGTTACATTTTAAAAATCTCAAGTTTTAGATAACGTGTCAAAAAAAATGGAAAGAAAAGACAACATATAATAAATAATGTATGATAACTGGTTGGCGAATTGCATCATAGAAGAAAAAAATTCTTGCTAGGTCCCTATAATACTGATGTATCCCCTTATTGTTATTGTTATTATAGCCCCCTTATAGTTATTATTTTTCCCCATAGAAGCTCACTATTGTTATTGTTGTTCCCTTACATTGTTATTGTTAAGTCGGCTAGGATTATATTGTGACCCATTAGACTCCTATATATAGAAATGAGGCTTTGTCATTTGTCTCATCGAAGAATTGTTAATTTATGTAACTTAAAGGAGGTTTCCTCCTCGAAGAGGCTGATTTCTAAGTCATTGATCTATATGTTCTTCTATTTTGTGAGTTGGTTTCATAACATTTGGTATCAGAGCTTTGGATTTTAGGGTTTCGCTGCTACAAACAGGTCATCCTAGAATTTTCGTTATAATTTTTTTTTCTACAAAGGTTCAGAAGCTAAAAAAAACCCATTTGATCTGAAATCCTAAGGAACTTGGTGTAAAAAGTTAAGTCCCTGGTTTGCTATATTTTCGGATATATGATCTGTGGAACTTAGGATTTTTGTAGGATCCAGAATTTCATCTCAAACAGGTGACCGAGGGAAAAGCGTTATAAATTTTACTTTAGGAATCAAATTGGAATGCTGTAAAAAATGACAGAAAGTTCACAGACTATAGTGTCTTGTGTATCAATTTCAGAGCTTAAGGTCAAAACAGTGACATGTGGAACTTTGTACAAGTTCGCTCTTCTGAACTAGTCCATAATTAGGTAATTGTGAGACATCATGCATAAATTTAACTTAAATAATCCAAATTAGGTCTGAATTGTGGCATTGGAAAGAAGAATCTGAGGGATACTATAGGACCGAATATCAAATATTGGGGATCCAAAATTACATAGATACATCAATCTCAATATCGAGCTCCTCAAAAGAAAGAGAAAAAGTGTATCTTTTTTTTTTTAATTGCATAAGTCTTGTTTGAAAAACTAGTTTGAAGTTATTACAAGGGAATATTGAAACATAGATATCAGTATTGGGTTCTAAAATCCCCCCCCCCCCCAAAAAAAAAATAATTCCACACCCATTAAGCCCTCAGAAGGCTCTACCATGACTCAGGAACAGGAAGAAGTGTAGCATGATATATCAAAATTACGAGACCTAGTGAAACAAATTTTGCTCTCGCAAAGAGTAAAAAAAATGAAATGGAAGCTAAGATCAATTGTAGAGAAGAAAAAATAAAAGAAAACATGGAAGAAATGAATAATTATCTAACAACAGACATGGAAAGTTTACAGGAAGGTTTGACCAAGCTACTACAAGAAATGATTCCTAATGGCGAAACGGTAGTAGATGAAACTCATGATGAGAAAAAAAGAAATGTTAATAATGATTTCATAGACTCTAATGTTCGTTTTAAGACCCACCATATTCCAAAGATCGATATGATGAAGTTTTATGCCAAGGATCCGATAACATGGATACTACAAATGGAGCAGTATTTTGATCTCCATAATGCGCAAAACACAAAAGGGTATTCATTACAACTTTATATTTAGAAAAAAATACATTTGTATGATATCGATTAATTTTCTATCGTCAAAAAATGTTCACTTGGTCGATTTTTACGAAGGAAATGAGAACACATTATGAGGATACAAAGAGCAACACCTTCTTTAGCCAATTGATAAATCTCAAACAAAAGGGTTCAATGGTGGAGCACATTGTGGAATTCCAAAAATTGAAAAGAAGGGTAACTCATATTCCAGAGGAAAATAGGATTGATGTCTTCATAGGTACTTTAAAGGATAACGTCCAATATGATGTTTGACTTTGGGAACCTGATTCATTGGAGAAGGCATTCAGGTTGGCAAGAAAAATTGAAAGAAAAATTATGGTGACAAGGAAGCCTACCAATTACAACTATAAATATGGAAGTGTTTCTACTCTTAGATTTCCACAACCTACAAGGTTGACAACACAACATTTGGAAGAAAAAAGAGCAAAATGGATTTTCTATAGTTATGCTAAAAAATACACTAAAGCTCATAATTTTGTTGAGAATAAATTATTTTACATATATTGTGAAGAGGAGGAAGAAAAGGAATAAGAAACTTCAAAAGAAGAGGATATACACCAGGAACCAACCCTAAAGGAACAAGAAATGAATCTGACGATATCCTATAATCAATTGGCAAGAATTACCACTCTTCAATCTCTCAAGATATAAGGACATATCAAGAAGAAAAATGTAATAGTGTTGATTGATTTAGGTAGTACCCATAATTTTATTCATTGTAAGGTAGAAAAGGAATTGAATTGCTTCCTATACCCAACACTAGTGTGTCCAGTGATGCTTGCAAAGGGAGAAACTATAAATTTATATGGAAATTTCCATAATATTAAGATAACCATGGGAGAATATGTATTGAATAGTCAAATTCTCTCCATTCCAATGGGTGGTGTTGATGTTGTAATAGGAATACAATGGTTGTAATCTTTGGGGACAATAGCTTTTAATTTTTAAGAAATTTTCTTGAAAAAAAATTGAAAGGAAAGGAAGTTGAATTATAGGGTATCACATGGAAGTCGGGAAAGATAACCAGTTATAATGTCTTGAAAAAGATTCTGAAAAAATAAAAACGAAGCATAATTGAAAAATTATGCTCACTAGAGCTTCAAACATCAAAATAATCTATTTCTCTAGATCTCCAATCTTTTTCAGGCCTTACATATATCCGTATGCTCAAAAGAGTGAGATTGAACGTATGGTTGCAGAAATGCTAGAGGCTAGTATAATTCAACCTAGTCAAAGTTCTTTCTCTGCTCTAGTAGTATTGGTGCACAATAAGGATGGATAATGTCATATGTGTCGGAATTATAGGGAGCTAAACAAGATCACTATTAAAGATAAATTTCCCATCCTCATCATTGATGAATTATTCGATGAATTGCATGGACAAATTTACCTCACTAAGCTGGATCTTCGTTCTGGATATCATCAAATTAGTATGAAGACTGAAGACATTTCAAAAACAACATTCATAACTCATGAAGGTCATTATGAATTTTTGTTCATGCCTTTTGTCATTACTATTTCACCTTCAACATTTCAAGGTTTGATGAATTCCATTTTCAAACCCTTCCTTAGAGAATTTGTGTTAGTATCTTTTGATGATATGCTAATCTCCAACAAGTCTTGGAAGGATCATGTTCAACATGTTGACAGGGTGCTCAAACTATTAGAGGAGAAACAATTATATGAAAAAAACTCCAAATGTTTCTTTGGAGTACAAGAGGTGGAATATTTGGGTCATATTGAATCTCATGAGGGTGTTAAGGTAGACCCTATGAAAATTAAATCCATTAAGGAATGGAAAATCCGTACAACCATAAAGCATATTCAAGGATTTCTGGGGTTAACATGGTATTATTGCAATTTTGTTAATAATTATGGGAGAATATCAACACCTCTAACATCATTACTGAAGAAAGATGCATTTTCTTGGACTCCAGAAGAAACTAAGGCCTTTAAACATCTTAAAGAGGAAATGTGCCAAGCACTGGTCTTAGCTACGCCAAACTTCAAATTTTTTAATTGTGGAATGTGATGCCTCAGGAAATGGAATTGGTGTGGTTTTAATGCAAGAAGGAAGACCCATTTCTTTTGAAAGTCGTCCAATCAAAGGAAATTATTTATAGAAACCTATTTATGAGAAAGAAATGTTAGCAGTACCATATGCATTAAAGCAATGATGACCTTACCTAATGGGAAGACACTTAAGGTAAAAACACATCATGATAGTGTTAACTACTTTTTAGAACAAATTTTATCTTCAGAAGAGCAACAAAAATGGCTCACAAAGATGTTGGGTTATGACTTCCAAATAATCTACAAAAAAAGGAAGAAAAATGTTTTGCAGATGCACTCTCAAGAAAGGATGAGGACGTGGAAGCATTTCTTTGTGCCATTTATATTATCCAACCTGAGTGGATAACTGAAGAAAGGGACGAATGAAAGAATAATGAAGAGGTGTGGACACTCATTCAAAATTTGCAGTATGATCCTAATACATCTGAAACATTTAGCTATAAAAATGATTCATTATGGTACAAATATCGCTTATATCTGTGTAAGAATTCCCAACTCAAACAAAATATTCTTTTGGAATTGCACACCTCTCCCTTAGGAGGGAACTCGGGATTTTTAAAAATTTACCACAGGGTCAAGAAGGAATATTTTTTGGGATGGCCTTAAATCTGATATTCCAAAGTTTGTGGCAGAATTTTTGGTTTTCCAACAAAATAAAGTTGAAAAACTTAAGATCCCAGGCCTGTTACAACCTTTATCCATTCCAAGTCAACATTGGGAGGATGTTTCAATGGATTTTATCACAAGTTTACCCAAGACCGAAGGAAAGACTGTCATCATGGTGGTAGTTGATAGACTTACCAAGTATGCATACTTTTGTGCATTATCTCATCCATTTAAAGCTGATACAATTTCTACTGCATTTATGGAAACCCAAAGATCACTAGTGACAGAGATCCCATTTTTACAGGAAATTTTTGGATGGAATTATTTTCTTGTTTGGGTACTCAATTAGCTCATAACTCGTCATATCACCCTCAATCTGATGGGAAAACTGAGATAGTGAACAAATATTTGGAAGGATATCTTCGTTGCTTTGTATATGATAAACAAACACAATGGGTCAAGTGGTTACCTCTAGATGAATTGAACCAGATTTATGTAGGAACGCAACAGAATACTGAAATAACCATAAACATATAAATATAGTGGAAATGATGCTTCATTTTATTAATATCAAATCATAGAAATATGCTTACAAACATGATGGAAATAAAATAGCTAAGGTGTTGATAGAAAATCTCTGAGAAGAGATGTGGAGGCTACAAACCTCTAAACTGTGTTACAATGAGGCTCGAGGGCCTATTTATTATGGAGAACTCTAAACATCCAAAAACATAACCCTAGGAGATGAAGTGCAAAAAATATGGGCCTCGTTTGGGTAATTTGGTGTTTCAACTTCCCGGGGACGTAAATTCAGCATACTATCTCCGTTTGGGGCTTCAAAATGGCTCCGAAAGTTCAGGACCTGAGAAAATGATAAAATTAGTAAGTTGTGAAAAAAAAATTGAAAGAGAAAATGGTGGGGCCCTAAGTGGAATAGGCAGGTGGCCACAAATATCCACCTGGAATAATGAGCTTGAAGGCATTGTTCCCTACAACCTTGGTGATGGTGTACAATCCATATCGAAGCGGGCGAATCTTGTAGTGGGGTCCAGTGAGGCGCTCCGTCTACAAATGTAGCCACACTTTTTCACCCACCTGGAAGTTGTGTGGCACCCATTGTTGATCATATCATTGCTTGTACTTAGCATTGGCTCGGTCTAATATGTCATGAACATGTTGGAAGATGTGTTGAATGAACTTAATGAAGTTGTTTGCTTTGTCAGCTTCAGACTGGACATGAGCTGAATCAGCTTGAGCAGCTGCAAATGGCATGGCTACGTCAATAGGACATAGTGGCTGGAATCCGAAGCCCACCTGAAAGGGGATGTGTCTGGTTGAGCTATGGAGAGCCCAGTTATAACTGTGTTGTACATAGGGAAGGCTCTCATCCCATGTGCGTGGATGCTTTGAATTGTACATACGCAAAATGTGTAAAATCATCCTGTTGATGACCTCTGTCTGGCCATCAGTTTGGGGATGGAAAGCTGTGGACTTGGTGAGCTTGGTGTCCAACATTGACTAGAGGCTGGACCAAAATGTGCTAAGGAACCTACTATCATAATCTGATATGATAGAATATGAGATCCCAAACTGCACCCACACTCGTTCAAAGAAGAGTTTAGCAGTGGCTTCTGCTGTGATATTCTTCTTGCAGGCCGCCATAATGGCCATCTTTGATAATCTGTCGACGACCATGAAAACACAGTTGTTTCCATGCTTAGTAGAAGGAAGACCTGACATTTAATCCATGGAGATCGATTCCCAAGGTCGACTAGGGGTAGGTAGCCGATTATAGAGCCTTTGCTTCTTGATGGTCGGTTTGGCAATGGCACAAGCAGTGCAGGATCTAATGTACTTCTCGACATCTTGTCGAAGGTTCAAATAATAGAAATACTTCTATAGTACTGCCACTATTTTCTCGACCCCAAAATGCCTAGAGACTCGACTATAGTGTGCTTCCCATATCATCTCGGCACACTTGCTTGAAGGAACACAAAGGTATCTGAGGTGACATAATAGTTCATCTTGGAGGTGAAAATTTGGAACTTGCATACCCCCCAAGAGTGTCTTGTATGTGTAGCTGAATTTTGGATCGCTCTTGTAGAGAAGCGACCAATCAGAAGTCTCATTCCCACAAGAGTTGAGAATGGAGGTTATGGCCATGATTGGTGGTTGGCTAAGGCAATCTACAACATTATTGGTGCTACCCTTCTTGTACTTGATGTTGAAATGAAATTGTTGTAGATATGTGGACCAATTCTGATGGCAATCGTTCTGCAACTTTCCTTGTGTCTGTATGAACTGCAGGGGTCGGTGGTCTATGTGGATGATTGTCTCCTTCCCTAAAATGTAATGCTTCCATTGTTGAAAAGCATGCACAATGGAATACATTTCTTTGTCATAAGTGGGATAATTTAGAATTGTGTCGGACAATGTTTCACTATGATATGCCACTAGATGCCCCTGTTGAGTAAGAACTACCCCAAATAGCATAGTCAGAGGCATCTGTCTTGATCTCAAATGGTTGTTGCAAGTCTGGTAATGTGAGCACTGGGGCAGAATAGAGGCGATGTTTCAATTATACAAATGCCTTCTATTGAGATTCCAACCAACATAATTTTGCTTTTGATCCTCCCTTGGTGACTTGACTCAAGGGTCAACTGATATGAGAGAATCCCAACACGAACCTATGGTAGAAATTATCAAGACCCAGAAAGCTGCGAAGCTCTGTTAGGGTGGTTGGGGCGGGCCAATCTCGAATGACTTGGATCTTGGCTGGATCCACATGCACCCCCATTTCATCAATAATGTATCCCAGATATTGAACCTGGGTCATGCCAAAAGTGCACTTCTCCAAATTGGCACACAACTTGTGTTGCCATAGTGTTTGGAGGACTTCTTGGATGTGGTGGAGGTGTTCTTCCCAAGTCTAGCTAAATATCATAATGTCATCCAAGTATACCACTACAAATGAGTTGGTGAATGGATGCAAGATGTCATCCATCAACCTCATAAACGTTGTGGGAGCATTTTTCAATCTGAAAGGCATGACGAGCCATTCAAAAAGGCCCTCCTTGGCTTTAAAGGTAGTCTTCCACACATCAAAGGGTTCGATTGGTACCTGGTGATACCCAAACTTCAAGTCGATCTTGTTGAAATATTTTTCCCCTTTGAGTTGGTCCAGAAGGTCATCAATCCATGGGATCGGATACCTATTCCGAACAGTGATCTTGTTCAGCACCAAATAATAAATACAGAGTCTCCAAGTCCCATCCTTCTTCTGTACCAACATGATCGGGCTCCCACAGTGCAATGAACTTGGCCAGATGTGACCTTTCTACATCAGCTCCTGAATCTACCTCTTGATTTCATCGTTCTCCAGAATAGAGCGCCTATATATCGGTCCATTGGGTAGTGGCACACCTGGGGTCAGGTCAATGGGGTGCTTGACTTGACAGTGTAGAGGCACCCCTGTGGGTGAGGTGAAGATGTCCTCGTACTCCTCCACAACCTCATCCATTTCTTGTTGTTGTGCAGAGGAGCCATGTCTGGAGGTTGTGGCCACAGTCTTCTTCTTGCCCTGGGGGCGGATCATCATGAAAACAAATTTCCTGGTTTTGGAAATGAGCTTACTGCATTTTTTTGCAGTAACCAAAGAGATAGTGGGAGGCAGTGGTACCTCTGGTATCCTGTACAATTTATTTCCCAAAGTAACAATAACAGCGCGAGGTCAGGACTCATACACAACATGTCGCTTCCACAAGTATGGTTGGCATAATAATACATCAGAAACATCAATAGGATCAATGTCACACAATACCTCATACGTGAAGGGCTTGATGCTATAGGGAAGGTGGCACTACTGGCTAACATAAATATCTCATCCTTGGTGAATTCACTCGATGGTGTATGGTTGTGGGTGCGCTATGGTCGGCAAGGCCAACTGCTTCACAAAATCTGCTAAAATGAGGTTCTTTTGGCTCCCATTGTCGGCAATGAACCATAGCAGGGAACCCTTTACCCACATCTGGGAGTGGAAGAGATGCTCTGCCTCCTCTGGATCTTCTGGTTCCTCCTTTTGGATCTTCGTAATGGAAATAGTGGCATTGGGCTCCGCATCAATAATCTGCTTCCCTTTGTCATTCACCTTGTCAGGTTTTGATTCAGAGTCGGAGCATGCATTTGATTCATAAGCCCTCATCTCGGCCACTAGCGACTGCTTGGCCCGACACTCACTTGTGTTGTGAGTGGAGCTCTTATGGAACTCACACCACTTTCTCGTGTCCTTTTTTGGCTTCGCGGTGTTGTTCTTTGCTTGTGTCTTTGGCAAGTTGTCTTGGGAAACCGTGCCTTGGCTTTGTCCTTTGTTCTATGTTTTGTGGGAACCTTTCCCTTGCTTTTGATTCATAGATCCAAAGTCTCGCTTCTTCTGTTTAAATTTCTGCTCAATCTTGGCAGCATACTGGTATGCCGTACCAAGCGAGGAGATGTCGAGGAACTCCATTTCCTCCTGAATGTATCTGTGCAGACAACCGTGATACTTTAGCACCAAATGTTTCTTTGAATCTTTGATACCCAACTTTGTGCGCATGGTATGGAACAAATTCGTTAGCTCATGCACATCTTGATCCCTTTGTTTCCGCAGCGTGGTCCATTGTATGTACTTGTCCTCATAGCTTCCCATGGGATAGTATTGTTCCTTGATGGCATCTTGGAAATAATTCCAAGTGGGTACGACTGAGAATAGAGAGGGTTCTGTCTCGTCCTTTTTCTCACAGTAGGTTTCCCACCAGCCCTTGACATGGGGGGTAGCTTTGAGGAGTGCAAAAATAATCTTCTCCTGGTCAGAAAAGTAATGAACCAAGAAATATCCTTCTAATAGTTCAACCATCTATCTATGGCATCTGCATCTATTTGATCCTAAAATATGGGAATGTCAAAGTTTAATTGTACCTTAAAGGGAGTCGCACCTCCAGAGTGGTTGCTGGATGCAGATGCGCCGTCGGTGGGCAGTCGTTGAAGGATATGGGAAAAGTTATCCATCATCATGTTCCTTTGTTTTTTGAGGGCTTCCTCGAGCAATATTTTGATAGGATCTCCTGCTCCATCATCTTTCTTTTCATCCCCCATGGGTGTCCATCAGGGTTTCTGAGGTTGATCTTGCAAAGGTTCCACCAGATCGAGCCCTAACTCCTTATACCCCGACATCTTTTGGGATATGAAAAGAAGGATCGAGAAAAAGAAGACTGCTTTGATACCACTGATCTAGATTTATGCAGGAACGCAACAAAATACAGAAATAACCATAAACATATCAATACAACGGAAATAAAGCTTCATTTCATTAATATCAAATCACTGAAATATGCTTACAAACATGATGGAAATAAAATAGCTAGGGTGTTGATAGCAAATCTCTAAGAAGAGATGTGGCAGCTACAGACCTCTGAAATGTGTTACAATCAGGCTTGAGGGCCTATTTATTATGGAGAAACAATGGAGAACTCTAAACGTCCAAAAACCTAACCCTAGGAGATGAAGGGAAAAAACTATGGGCTCCGTTTGGGTAAATTGGTGTTTCAATTTCCTGGGGATGTAACTTCAACATACTATCTCCGTTTGGGGCTTCAAAATGGCTCCAGAAGTTCAAGACCCAAAAAACTGCTAAAAATAGTAAGTTGTGAAAAAAAAACTGAAAGAGACAATGGTGGGGCCGCAAGTGGAATAGGCAGGTAGCCACCAATATCCACCTGGATCATGAATGGTGGTATAACACTTCTTTCCATACTGTAGCAAAAATGACACCATTTATGGCACTTTATCAATATCATCCACTGTCCATCACATCATCTTTAAGAGAAAATTCTAAGGTTCAAGCAGTGGAAGATCACATCGAGCATCAAAAAAAGTTCTCCAACTCTTAGAGGATAACCTCACTTTAGCACAGAATCGAATGAAACAACACACAGATCAACATCATAGAGAAAGATGTTTTGATGTATGCGACTGAGTATTTTTATGGCTACAACCATATAAACAAATGTCCCTAAATAAAACTAAGAAGGATAATAAATTATCACCAAAGTATTATGGTCCATACAAGGTGTTGCAAAAGATTGGTACTATGGCATAGAAACTGGAGCTTCCTGCATCTTCCCAAGTGCACCCAATTTTCCATTTTTCTTGCTTAAAGAAGGTTATAAGTGATAAGCTCCTAGTTCAAACAATATTGCCAAAAATTGACGAAGAAGGAAAAATCATATTTGAACCTGAAGCAGTCATAGAAACAAGAGCTCGACAGCTACAAAATCGATCAATTTCATAGTATCTCATCAAATGGAAGAACTTACCCGCTAAAGATTCAACATGGGAGGATGATAATTTTATACATAAGCATCCATAACTACTCAAGTGTTGAGGACAACACTTTTTTGAAGGAGAGGGGCATGCTAGGTCCCTATAATACTAGTTTATCACCTTATTGTTATTGTTAGTATAACCCCCTTATTTTTAATATTGTGCCCATGTAGTCCCCATATTGTTATTATTGTGCCCCATAGAAGCCCACTATTTTTATTGTTGTGCCCTTACATTGTTAATGTTACATTGTTAATGTTATGTCGGATAGGATTATATTGTGACCCATTGGACTCCTATATATAGAAAAGAGGTTTTTTAATTTGTATCAGTTAAGAATTGTTCATTTATGTAATGTAAATGAGGTTGCCCCTCGAAGATGTTGATTTATAAGTCGTTGATCTATATTTTCTTCTATTTTACGAGCTAGTTTCATGAAAATTTTCCTATGCTTACTTATGTATGTGGGTGGGTAACATGCCACCAATATCTCTCGATCCTAACACTCAATCCTAAAACTTATCCATATTTTACAAAAACTATAGGAATTAATACTCTCTTACGATCAACCTATTAGGGCTCTGACGGATCTTTGAGGCTGAGAAGAGTCCAAAAAAGGTAACTATAAACTAAGATTAGCCAAGTAGCTAGCCCTAATAGGTAGGAGAGGGTTCTCTCCAAGGGATCTTTGCCAAGAGGGTTGGATCAAATTAGGTTTTAGGCTAGGTATAGTCGCACAGGGGTTTTAATTGGATGATTTGGGTGTTGGATGACTGAATTAGGTCAAAGAGGTAACTAGGTCAGGGAAAATAAGATAAAAATTGAAAACATCTAATGGGGCAAGGTAGGTAATTACCCTAACACTTAGGGTTTTAGGGTGATATGGATTAGACTGGTGAGGTGCTAAAAAGAGCATGATAGTGCATGAATTCCTTTTAAACTGAAGAAAATGAAAATACTATGGTGATTCTCCCAAAACAGATCATAGGAGATGTATTATGCCTATCAAACTTGATAAATCATCATATCATAGAGATGAAATGAACATGAAAGATACAAAACATTCATACATATCAAACTGAAGAAGAAAATATGCCAAAATACAATACCACATGAATCCCAAAATTGCAACTTTTGTCAATAAATTCTTGCCAAAAGATTGATACAATAGTGTATCTGATCAATAAAATAAAATACAACCTATGAAATGAGTCAAGAAGTGAAATATATAGCCATCAAATAACTTCTCCCAACCTCGGGGGTCGAATCCCTGAGTTTTGGAGCTAATCCACCAAAGTATGAACTGAAACCTAGAGTGTAGGGTGGTCAAACTGACTCATCCTTCACTTTAGTGAAACTGATTCATTAATCCTCTCAAATAGTTTTACATAATGTATTTACCCATATGTAACTCAAAATAATCATTAGTACATTTACATCCATGAATTACATCAGGAAAAACTCAGAAATCCTATCAACAACTGAGAAAAACTAAAAAACTGGAAAATATCAAGCAACTGGAAAATGCACAGCATCTGAAGCAGATGCATAAGGCAAACTTCAAGGTGATTTTTGGAGGCATTCCTAAAGTCCAAATTGAGTTCAGAAAATATCATTGGAAATATTGTCCTTTATTGTTTCCAAAAATTCCTTTAAGTTCTGAAATTTATGAACTTAAGGCCCTCAAAAGTCAAATCTCCCAAGACTGGTAAAATGCGCAGCACCTGAAGCAGATGCGGAGTGCCAGCTTCACGGTGAATTTTGGAGGCCCTGTTGAAGTCAAAGTTGATATCATGATATCTAATTGGAAATAAATCTCTATCTTATAGACAATGAACCTATCAAGCACTAAAAATGATCAAGCATAGTCCCTCAAAAATCAAGTCTCAAAATACTGGTAAAAAAGTGCAGAATGGGGGTGAAAAACATGCAACCTGCTCTTGCAAGCCACATTTGGAGGGCTTCAAGAACTAATTGAGATCCTGATAGATCATTGGAAATATATTGATGTATATTTATCATTTGAATCATTAAGAAAGTCATTTGGACATTCCTGCATGGAGACAAATTGATTTTCTCAAGACTACTCCAGAAGTGCAGCAATTTTCCTGTAGAAACTATATTTTTAACATTCCTCCAAAACCATAACACCTGTGTAAAAAATGAAGGAGGTTTTTATTCATTGAAATATTATTAACAAAAATATATTTTATTTTTGTGAAATTCATCTCCATTTGGTTAGGAACATACTTTGAAGAAAAATTGGCTCTATGTGTAGCAAATGATTTGTCCCTTGGAGTGACTTCTTGAAAAATGACGAAGACATGATGTTTATGAGCTGGAATGGCCTCATACTTGCTGATATGACCTCAATTATACTGTCTCTGCTCATATTTCTCTAATTCCATAGCAAAACCTAGCTTAATGGGAGAGGAAATTAGGGTTTAGTGTAGGTAAAACAGAGGATTTGGGAAATTTATAAGAATGGAGGGAAATAAATGGGATAGGGAGCTTATAAATACTTAGGAAATTTTTTGGAGGTATAGAAAGATGTTAGGAAGTAGGGGAAAGTGGAATTTCAAGGATTGAGTGACGTGAAGGAGTCCAAAAGGGCAAAACACAGGCTTAGTCTAGAAAAGTGTCAAATTGTAGCAATATGATAGGGTTTGTGGAAAAATGATGATTTTGAGGGACAAGAGTGATGGGAAGTGTTTATGAATGTATTTTAAGGATAGGTGAAGGTGTAAGAGCATCAAGATACAAGTCTTGTTGATGATTTAACCATGGAAGTCATTAAACCAAGAAAAATTCCCTCAAAACCCTAGGAGAGGGAAATGAGCTTTCCAAGCACAACTGAGAGAAAAATATGGTAAACACAAAGCCACTGACTTGGAAATGATATTTTGAAACCTGAAATGGTTAAATACCTTTGGCTATTAATACTCCTTCAAAATATGAATTTGATGGTGAAATGACCAATTTTCATGATTTTGACCCTATGACCTATTGATGACACAACATGGAAGAATGAGCTGAATGATGGCCATGATGACTATGGGAATATTTAAACAATGAATGACCTGAAAATGATGATTTCCATTGAAAATGGAGGTGAAAGGAGTAGTAATGATCTCAATATCCTAATTAGTGACCAAATTTTTGCATGACCTAGTGGAATGATAAAAAATTTCAGAATGGAATCCTAATATGATGTGAAAAGAGATATTTTTATCACTGGTAGAAGGATGCAAAAACTGACACTAACACAACCTACTATTATTAATATATATTTATTCTTATTTCCATTCTCGATTCACATAAAGTGATATTATATTAGTTGGTAAACAAACTACCATTAAAAGCGATAATTCCATCATTTTTCACGAAATGTCTCTATGCAACCTTTTATTGCATTCCATTACAAAGAAACTCTTGCATTATTATGTCAGAGAGCATGTTTCATGTGCCATAGCAAACATGAATTGCAAGATATTGTAAGTAATATAGAAAAAAATAGAGCTAATATTACTACAAATATATAATGAAGCAAAAGTGGCAGACACCATAAAAAAATTGTAAAATTGAGCTATAAACGTATTTTATTGCTTCACTTTTCTAACATAGGTTTGAAAAATCCCTGTAACTAATTCCTTCTTTCTAATCCCAAATTTCAAGGGCTTGATGGGATGGAACAAAAAGAGCCACATAATAATTGTGGAATGGATCTATCTGTAACATGATATTGTCCAAATAATGGCATAGTTCCAGAGTTGCTTCCACCAGCACAAAGGAAACATCTTGGGATGTGGCAGCTGAAAAATATTGGGCGAATTACAAAGTTGAAATGGATTATATTTTGAAATCAATGTGTTGTCGTAATAAGATCATAAATAATTTTCAAAATTTTCTTTTTTTCAAATTAGCCTGTGGTTTTGTCAAGGTCAAGCATTGAAAAATTTGGAAGGTTCCTCAAAAGAGGTAGAATTAGTGTTATTGAATGAGGATCAAATTGATTCAGGGATATTGGAGACACGTTGGTCAAGCTCCATCCCAAGCAAGTTGTGAATAAAAAAATGGAATCCCCCTCCCCCGGGAATTACCTACAACTTATCTAGACTAGAATCACAAAGAGTTGCAGGGAAAGACTTAATCAATTGCACATCTAGTTGGATAGCTACAAGTAGGAAGACCACTAAAAAAAGGATCTAGCAAGACTAAAAACTTAAGATAGATAAAAAATAACTAAAAATAGATATTTTAAATGTATTTCTTATGTCAAATTTTTTGAAATAAATTTTTCCAAATCCACACCTGCCTCCTTGGAAATAAAAAAAACTGTAATGAATATTTGAGATTGATTTTATTGCAGTTACATGGGTTTGGCCACAACATATTTTTATAAAATCCCTTAAAACCATTACGTTGAAAATAATGTATTTTGGAGAGGTATATCTTAGAATAAATTCATATTCTCATGGGTCACTTTCATTCAAACTTGATGACTTAAACTTGCTTGAATATTTATAGTCGATATAGATGACTTCATGTTTTTTTTTCTTTTTTTTTCTCACCTTTTCATATTTTTTTGGGAGTGTTAGGGGAAGTGTTGTTGGGTGTGTTAGCGCCCCGTAATTCTGAAGGCGAAAGACAGAATCTTGGAGGGCCAACATCAAAACCCCTTTGGGCCTAGGATCTAGCCCTCCTAGACCAAGAGAGGGATCTCTATATTAGATATAGCTTTGTTGATTTGGAATTTTAGGCTAGCTATTAGTGCATAGGGGTTTGTTTGAAAATTTGTGGTTAAGACAGTAGAAGAGGGCTATTGGGCTATGGAGTCAAACAAATGTAAATAGATTTAAATGCATGAACAACTAAAATCATGTGTAACCAGGAAAACTAGTCATGTCAATGGATCTCTACATTTTGTGAAATGGAAAAGGAGGAGAGATTAAGGTTCAATGTGAATGCAGATCCAACCTTATCTGAATTCTACATTCAAATTTCAGAGGAAAACACTAATACTATTTCAAGACTATGTAGGGTGCCTGACGACAAATCCTGAACAAAATTTTCTTATCCACAGTAAAGAGAATAAAGAAATGGAGGAATAAAGGAAAGAAGATAACAGGAAGAAGTACATCACCATTAAAACATAACACAAGAATCTGGAAACATTAGTTTCCTTTCATTCATCCAAAAAAGAGTGTTTACAACCAAGTGATCCTTTTACAATGGGTTTTCCCTCCCAACCCCCCCATAGATACTACAAAATGGATGCAATATTTAACTAAAAATTAAGTCGGTTACTCTATCTTCTTCAGAGATCATCATTAAACATTCAAGTCAAAATTGGACAATTGGAACCATGCAATGGTGGTGATAAGGTAAATCTATCCAAAACGGCGACTGTATCAGTCTGTTATTGATTGCAGAGTGATCATAATCTGGCTAGTGTGATGCCGAAGAGGCATCGATAGAAAAACACTGATATTTGGCTCTACTTTGGTGAAAGTTGGTTGCTGGATGATCTGATATTATTTCTATGTGGGATGTCATGATGGTCATTCTGTTTCTTGCTGCCTCTGTCTTTACTATGTCAGTTAATGCTGCAGTGGAGTTTGAAATGGAAAACCCACTACTTCCTTTTGAAACATACAACAATGATTCAAAAACCTTTGACATGAATGGTGCAGAATAGCTACGTGGAGCAATTTCAATGCCATGAGTTGGTGGAGCAGTGGTGGCGGGAGTCGATGTGACGCAACAGTGGTGGGAGTGGTAGGTGGACATGGAGCAGCGGTGGTGGGAGTTGGTAGGTGGACATGGAGCAACGATGGTGGGAGTGGTTTTGTTTTGATGGGAAAACCATTTCAGAGGGGGGCAAGAGTGGTGAACAGTTTCGGCAAAGGGGGGTGTAAAACACCCTGGTGCCGCCATGTAAGGGTAGGGCCCAGACCATGAAACAACCCATTTCAGACCCCCCCCAGCGGTAAAGATCGGATGGAGATGGGGGGCCGAAAAGATATGACGACTGTCGGATGGGAGCAGGGTAAGGCAGATGAGAGGGTAAGGTGAACGGAGGTTAACGAGCTATGATTTGATAGGTTTATCAGGGAGAGGAAGGTCTGTGATGTGATGTAAAGGTAAAGGGTACATTTAAATAAAAATCATAAAATATAGGATAATATTTAAATGTCTGAAATCCTTTTTTTGGTGATGTTTTAGAACTTAGGATAAGTTCTAAAGGCCTTTTCCAAACAATCCTTTATGCGCCTTTAACTTGTACTGGGATTTCCAACCTAGGAGAAGCCATTCTTTGCCTCTTTTAACCAACATATCCTTCTTGGAAATAGATAACAACCATGGAATATTATTTTCAATATAAATGAATTGAAAAAAAATAATCAGTCACCTTGAGATTCTATAAATTATAGGACCCTAGCAGTGGCTCTAGCTGGGGATGGCAGCTCCTTCAGGAGGTGTCAAGAACACCATAGACTAGTGGCCTGGTCCCAAATATACAGCTTAATCTGCTACAAAACCTTTGTGGCTGAAAATATTCAAGCTAAAATCAACACTCTCTGCAACCTGTAGTCTGGAACACACTTGAACTGAAAACTAGAAAGTAATATGAAACTAAATCTAGAAAAATGCTCAAATTATTGAGCTTATTTTCACACCTACCTACCCTAATCTAACTTAGATATGATATTTACACTAAGTGAACTCTTCTTTCCAATATAACCAATCAAGTAAATGACTACATGATTGATTCTTGTTAACTTTTTTGAGTAGGATGAAAAACAAAATGACCACTCCCATCTTAATTGCCATTGAACATAAGTGTTCAAATTTCTCCTTAAATATTGCAACAAACAATTCATGGAATAGCATACTCGCTCTTTAGATGATTCTAAGAGGCCAGCAAAAGGATATTGGAAAAACACTTGGTCCCGAGGATTCAAATAAAAAGCTTCATCTAGGACTACTCTTTGTTCCAATTTGTTATGCTCAGGATCCTTCTCAAAGAGAATATCTATACATTTTTCATGATTATCTGATATGGAATCTTCATTGTATACCAATATGTTGTCCTTAAGAAAATATTATATATCTTGACTGAGATTGCTAAATCTTGTCTGAAGGCCATCATTTTGATGAGAAAAGGTAATTTCTAGCAATAAGTCTTCTTGAGAATGTAAAACAACATCAACATCAATCTATTCTACATTTATTTCTTCTTGAGGAATGAATTCAATACATAGATCAGTAGTAGAAAAAATAGAATTAATCCCCTGATCACATAAAGATTGAGGGGATGGCTGCATACTTAGAATCTAATTAATTTCTTCTTCAGTTAAAGGAGCAGGTAGTCTTTGCTTTCTTAGGATTGAAAAATAATTGTTTTCTTTCTCTTGTGAAGATTGACTATGATGCTGAATGCCTTATTTAGTTTTATACAAAGGAGCAGATGAGTTATCATTTGTCTCCAAAGACAGATATTGTGGATCTGCTTTCATTTCTTGATTTATTTCATCTTCAAATAACTTCTCTTACTCATCATGACAATTAACTTGAGAAGAAAATACGTAAATTTCTTCTAATAAATCCTCATCATTCATATCTTCTAGGTTTTCATCATTACTTTCAATGTATTGTATGAAGTACTCAAACTGATCACAACAATTTTCAACTAATGACAAAGATGGAGAATATTCTTTATAATGCTCATAAAACACTTTATGTAAATCTTTTAAAGAAAACAAGCTACCAGGGTTTAAACCTTCATACCATTCTCTCGCTTTTCCTTCGAATGTTTCCGTGAACATCTTCATGAGGCAATCCTCATGCCATTCGAATTTCAACTTCCATGAATGTATATGAAATTTAATGAGATGTAAGAAAGCATCATCAATATTCCCATCTTGAAAAATAGGAAGATATCGCTACCAATTTAACTGAGGCAATTGTTTTTGGAATACTGGAATGTAATCTCTGTTCGTTGGAGCATATATCCTTGCAATTGATCCCATTTTGAGCTTGTGGAGTCGCTAGTGAATCTCTGTTTCTGAATTTTTCTGCCAATGGAGTCGCTAGGTGAATGGAACAACCTTCCAGTGTTTTGACTTCCGTTCACCATCAAAAATAAAAAATGAAACTTGAAGTGAATTACCTGAGATATTTGTCCCCGGTATGGTCACCACTATGTTAGCACCCCATAATTATGAAGGTTGAAGACAGAATCCCGGAGGGCAAACATCAAAACCGCTTTGGGCCTAGGATCTAGCCCTCCTAGACCCAGAGAGGGATCTCTATGTTAGATATATATTTGTTGATTTGGAATTTTAGGCTAGCTATTAGTGCATAGGGATTTGTTTGAAAATTTGTGGCTGAGACAAATAAAGAGGGTCGTTGGGCTATGGAATCAAACAGGTGTAAACAGATTAAAATGGATGAAAAACAAAAATCATGTGTAACTAGGAAAGCTAGTCATGTCAATGGATCTCTACAGTTTTTGAAATGGAAAAGGAGGAGAGATTAAGGTTCAATGTGAATGCAAAGTAGACCTTATATGAATTCTACATTCAAATTTCAGAGGAAAAATAAAATACTGTTTCAAGACTATGCAGGGTGCCCGACGACAAATTCTAAACAAAATTTTCTTATCCACAGTAAAGAGAATAAAGTAATGGTAGAATAAAGGAAAGCAAATAACAGGAAGAAGTACATAACCATTAAAACATAACATAAGAAAATGGAAACATTAGTGTCCTTTCATTCATCCAAAAAAGAGTGTTTACAACCAGATGAGCCTTTTACAATGGGTTTTCCCTCCCACCCCCCCCATAGATACTGCAAAATTGATGTAGTATTTAACTAAAACTTAAGTCGATTACTCTATATTCTTCAAAGATTGTCATTAATTACATTCAAGTCAAAATTGGACAAGTGGAACCATGAAATGGCGTGATAAGATAAATCTGGACAAAATCGGTGATTGTATCAGTCTGTTATTAATTGCAGAGTGATCATAATCTGGCTAGTGTGATGTCGAAGAGGCCAAGATAAAAAAACACTGACATTTGGCTCTACTTTGGTGAAAAATGGTTGCTGGATGATTTGATATGATTGTTGTGCAGGCTGTGATGATGGCCATTCTATTTCTAAATTCCTTTGTCTTTACTACGTCAGTTACTGCTGCAATGGAGTTTGAAACGGAAAACCCACTACTTCATTTTAAAACATACAAAAATGATTCAAAAGCCTTGGACGAGAATGGCGTGGAATGGATACGTAGAGAAATTTAAATGCCATGAGTCGGTGGAGCAGTGGTGGCGGGAGTCGACGTGACGCAACGGTGGTGGGAGTGGTAGGTGGACGTGGAGCAGCGATGGCGGGATTTGGTAGGTGGATGTGGAGTGTTGGCTCGAGGGGCCCTGACCCATGTTTGGAGGTTAAGGTTTGCCAACAAACCCCTATAATACTGGCCCATTTGGCAGTGAACTTCTTGTGCAGGCCAAAGTCTCACCCGAAGTAGTATGGGTGGGTGCTAGAACAAGGTTTCTGCACCTTGAGAGAGAGAGCAGGTAAGTCGACCCGTTCGGCAACTATTAGACCTACATAGTCAGAGGTTGTTCGCAGGACTTTCTATGATTAACCAGGGTATAGTTTTACCATATTTATATAACGGGCTCACATCCACATGCGGACAACCAAGTATAAGCATAAAACACTATGTTCACAGCAGACTTAAACATATTGCAGATACAATAATCATAACACAGATAATTCGTTGCTCATAAGCATATATCATTCACAGCCCGTAACAAAATCACATAATTTGAGTCCACAATAACCATAACCAAATAGATCAAACAACATAAGATATCCACAGTACTTCGCATATATTACTTATCAAAAGGTCTCTTACATACCCCAAAACCCACCTGCACACACATCCAACAGGGTCCGCACATAACAGGACTGAGGATCTCTGCGTACACAGCCAGCAAGAGTCCTTTCCCAAAAAACCCAAACAGATCTACTAATTTTCAATTCGCACCAATCTTAATCCCTGTATTTCTTACCACTCAAAAAGGTTCAACTACTTATACTATTTTAGCCTACACATCCAATGGTCTGTAAACCGTGGTTTGCAGACTCTTGGTCTACCCTTGACCCATTTACAATGCATTAGGGGCTTTGAACCACCCCAAAACCCTTGCATTAGACTAAATATAATAAAAAATATACAAAATGGACCAGTTTCACAGTTCTTGTTGGAGACCCTATTCCAACAGTCCCCCAACACAATCTCGAGACTCGTCCCGAGTCACTGTGGTGGTGGGGTCTCCACCTGCGCGCGCAGTGCATTGACAGTTGTGACCAACGGGGGTAGCACTCCTTGACTCTGAGTAGCAGTGCTCTACGCAATCTCTACAAGCTTCTGTGAGTTCAGTCCTTCTGTCGCAACTGTGAAACTCTCTAGTGTCTGGTTTAGTTGCTTCACAGAACCATCAACATCCTATGAAAGATGGAGGGCTGCAATAGCTCAAGGTTTCAAGCGTTCCCTAATAACATGCTTCTTATGGCAGATTCCCTCGATCTCATCTTGGAGGGTGTTGTTGGTCTGCAATTGCACCAAACGCTGTGCAGGGAACAAGGTAGGTAACGTGGCCTCGATCTGCTCGAAAGCTTCCTCCTTTTGTTGCAAGTGCTGATTGATTTTCCAGAGGACCGGATCGCATTGGATCTTGGTCCAAAGCTACATGGCATCCTCGAGTAACTCGGTTCCTTGAGAAATCTATCATGTAATTGTGTTGGTAGCCTTGGTCACTAGTGAAACGCGGTAGGATTGTACTTCCAGGGGTGTTTCAGGCTGCAGTTTGGCTTGTAAGGCAGATATTTGCTGCTCCAACTATGTCTTAATGACCTGCATTTCTGTCCTGGAAGCCTTCAATGATGCGACCAATCCTTCCACTTTATCTCAGGGGGTGGCTATGGCTGGGATATCTTATGTAACCTCTGTGCAAAGTTGGTGGATCAGATTTTTGAGCTCTGCTTTCTGCGTGAGAACAAATAATACTTTTGTGTTCTGCTATGCAATGGTTTTTTCGGCGATACCAAGTTGGTGGTGCACATGCTGGTCCCGGTGGTGAATCTCCTGAAACACTGCAATGTAGAGACCTTATAATACTCCATGGTGTAGCTTGAAAATATTCAACTGAACCCCTGCACTTGCTTGGAGTTGGGTCTCTTGGTCCAATGAACTGATCACAAGGGCAACGCTAGGTAAGGGACAAAGACGCCTTTCTTCCGTGGCTATTGCTATACTACTAGATGCCAAGGGAATTTTTCCTTGAGCCATGCTATTCTGTATTGTGTCGGCCTTCAGCTACAAGGTTCGAAGCTCTTCCTGGATGGCACTGATCACAGACTTCTGGTGCTCCTTTAAAGCGACCCATTTTTCTTCTATGGCAAGTGTGACGACATCTACGATTTTTTCGAGATCTCCATCCATCAACGTAACTGTTTCATCTCATTCCTTCTGCTGGGCGCGCTGCTTCTTCAGAGGTCCCTTGACAGGCTCACCTCAAGGGAAATTTTAAGGATGGAAAATTATTTTGAAGTTTAAAAAATTGGCGAATCTCACTAGTACCTAATATGCAAACTATAAAATGTTTATTGATGTATTTGTAAAATTTTTAAATCTATAATGATTTTATATATACTCTCTATATAATGTTGGTGAATTTTAACATAAAATAATTTTATATTCTTAAATTTGGGTGAATCATTTTTATAAAAAATGGAAATTGGCGAATCTTTTTTTTGGAAATATCATGAAAAATTAGCCCACCTGCGAATATTAGCCCCAAAAATTTTCCATGGCTCGCCTGTTTGCTTCGTACCTCCGATGTTCACTTCCTTCGTGCCTAGCTATGAATCAACCTGGATCTCAGCCTCGATGTTCTTCGTGGTGGTCTGCGTAGTGTGTGTGTCCTTTTGCATGGCTGTGCCTGAGTCTTTCCTTGTGCTTCCAGTCTCCTTGGTGATAACAGGTGGGGGTACCTGCGTCATGCTAGGACCGGTGGTGCCCCTCGCGCTGGTTTTGAAGCCTGTCTTCCAGGCAGGAGGCCATAGCGCAATTACGTTGTCAATTTCCTCATCTGCTACCATATACGAAAGTGACATCCAAGTTTTATCCTTGTGGCTGCGGATCTGAATGTTGTTCATGGTAATATGGAATGTTGCGGTACTCTTGTACTTGTCATATACTGTGGGGGACAGCCGAGGTCGAGAATTGATGGCTGCGACCATGCTACTCTGGAAGAGGACCCATAAAACTTGGTTATCTTCTATGCGCCGCTCGCCCTTGGAATCCCGCAAATGGGCATACCGGGCCCCTTCGCACATATTTGGAGGGAGCTCGGGGAGGATTGACTTCACATGGGTTTCCCAGGCAACAAGGGCTATCAAAAATAGTAGGCAGGCATGACAGAAGGATTTCCCCTGCTCCTGTGATTCACGGATGTTGGCTAAGAACTCGTTGCATAAGTATTGGGCCCAATTGAGGCAGACCCCCTTCGCACATTTACTGACTAGCCGAATGACATAGGCAGGGACGGTTGTGATCTGGCACTTCCACATTAGCTTACAAGCTAGTAATATGGTACCCATCTGCATAGCCGGGTCGTTGATGGATTTTATGATGAAGCCCCGCATATTCATTTCCACCTGGTAGGTCCGATGCACATATTCAGTAGTTTCGCCTTCATATTTCTTGCCCACATGCTCCAGAGGGTGTGGCCCGTTCATGGGAAGGCCCGTGATTCTATGAACCAATGTAGAATCTATGGGGACCCTATCTCGAATCCATAGGCAGCCATTGTGAATTAGGGTGAGAAGCTATCGAGCCAGTCGATCCTTGACGTTGTAATGGCAAAAGTGGGGCATACACAGCAGGTTCAAGAGCCTGAATCTGACCAAACCACTTACCCAACATTGCGGAATGACTGTGAATCCATCGTCCGCATAACTTCTATCGAAGTACAGTGTGGGGGTCAGCTCAGGGAAGGCTTCGTAGTTGTCCAAGTCATTATTGTCGAATTTAACTTCATGGAGCTTCCCGCAGGGGTCACTCAGGATAGGGACTTCCCCCGGGGTTAGCGGTGTCTGCAGATAGGTAACCAGGCCATTAAGGTTCTTTGGTGTGTGTGTTGAGGGCCTGCGCGAGCGGATGAAGGGAGGTAACCAGTTGATCAAATTGGAAGACAGGGCTTCTTCCTGCATAGCCTAAGCCTGGGGCATTGCTCACGGGGATTTAGCATGCCTTGGGGATGTCCTAGGCTTCCCTGAAGCCCATTTCATAGCTTTGGGGGGCTTCTCTAAGCCCGGTGCTTGCTCTTTTCCCTGGCTGGTGATCGACGTTGAGGGCACTGCTTCATCCTCGGATCCAATCTCCATTACTTCCTCAACTATTGGGGCAGTAGGTGTCGAGGGCTTAGCTAGGTTAGTGGCTATCATCTTAGCACGGAAAATGAATCTCGACTCTAGGTGGCTACTATCAGCAGGGGGAGGTTGATCCGACATGAGAGGAACAATGCAGACTCAAAGAATCTTACAGCTTAGGCTCTCGTGAGATAGGGCCAAGTTATGCAAATGATATGGAACCATTGTTTGAGTTATTCGGCTCTTTTTATATCATCTGCAGGCATCCAACGGTAGGGTAAATTTGACCTGGAAATTTCCATCAGGTAAACAATCTACCTCATTAAATGCCAACGGCTTGCTCCTTTTAACGGTAACTTTTTCTTTTTACTAGAGGTTATTGTGCCAACGACTAGTTTTCGCAGCTCTTGTGCGCTTGGCATCCCTGCTACGCTTGGTTTAAACACCCACGCATCTTCTGCCAACGTAGGCTTAAGCCCTAATTACTTCAAACCCAAAGGTATGTTCACTCAGCTTGTGTCTTCACAAAAAAATTGGGCCGCCTTCGTGAGCAAATATTTAAGCGGTGCTATGATCACGACATATTTCCGAACAAAATTTCTGTAATAACCTACGTGGACGAGAAGTGAGCATGGCTACCGCTTTTTTGTGGGAGCTGGCAGATATATAATATTTGCATCCCCAATTTTTTCCCGAGTGGTCCGATAATGGTGTGTTTCCATGCTTTCTATTCGCAGCCCGAGTGGTCCGATAACCGTGCGCAACCTATTCGATTCTGAGCTCGGACCCTCTCATGGATCATTATTACCTTCTTTTAGGGCTAAGCTACAATATTCGGTCATGCTTGGTATCTGTAGCTCCCAATTGGGTATTTCAAGTGCGATACATATGTGTGCTTCACCCCATGCGACAGTGTCAATGTTCTACAGAGCTACGCCAAACGCCTCTGTCCCGCCTACTAATCCAAATGTTCCCATAAATTCATACCTTAAAGTCTCCCAGTGGCGGGTGCGCTGATGGAGCTCCGAATCTAAGTACCATGTAGTGGGAAGTGGTCCCAGGGCATGAATAAGCAGATGAACCCACTCCTGGGTAGTCTTATCACACCATTGTTTTGTCTAGGCGAATAGATATTCATGTGGATCTTCGAGTCCAAGGAACGTTTTGATTCGCACGTCGGCTGGCCCGGCCTCAAATCGTAGGATCATCATATTCTGACACTCCTCCCAATCCTGGAATGCCTCCTCATGTGTTACCCACCATTGCGTAGGTGATCCACGCATGGCCGTCTTACATACCCATAGATGTCATTCTTGGGGAACCTCAGCTTCGAATACCTGCAAAAAGTTCCTAACATTACCAGAACCATAGAAATAAGGTAGATCTCTTACCTTCGAGGAGATGCATCGGAAGTTATTCATGATTTGAAGACATCTCAGTACAAAGACATCATGTAACTGGTTTTGCCAATTCTCCATCTCCCCATCAGAGTCGGAGAAACATTCGCTGTCCTTTTCCTAGCAAAGTACCCCCTCCACCGTGGGGTTGATCCAGTCCTCATCGCACATAGTCAACTTATAGATCTGATCCACATCCTCTTCATCACACACTGGTTCTGCGTATCATTCACCTTCTGCCAGATCTATAGGTACTATTACCCTTGTACCGTTATTCTTGAATACCATGCTTCACTCCTTTAGGTTAATGATGCTTCCCATATCGATGGCCCAATCCAAGCCTAGGAGCGCGGGGTAGGGGTCCACATCTTCAACGATATGAATTACTTCAAAGTCATCCCTGACCCTAACCCTTGCGATGTCCACCACAATCTTTGATAGTCTTCCCAATGGAATGATCTTTTGTTGATTAGCCATACGCAGTTGGATAGTAGACCATTCCAACTTAGGCTCCCCCATTCGTTTCCAACTCTGTTTAGGTAATACATTCACATCTGACCCTAGGTCCAAAATAACTTGTTCCATCTCGTAATCACCGATCTGCGTAGTCAACCCCATCTCCCTACTGGTGTGTTTCTTATACCTATAGAATTTGTGTACGTCCTTGAATTCCAGAGGGAGGATAGGTCGTGTTGCACAACCATCTATTAATGCCTGAAGTTTTTCCACAACCTTTGGGTTGTGCAACAACTTAATACATGCCTGTAAAAAGGTTTTGACCTCATCATCTTCCTTGAGGTCCTCATGCGGCTACGAAGTAGATGCCTCTGCCTCGGTAAAGTCCTTGCGAGCTGTGATAACTGTTTCGTTCTCCTTTTTTAGATCCAACCTTTCCTGTTTACTAACTTCTGGTTGGATCAGAGGCTCAATTGTAGTTTTCTCCACGGCCCCTCCAGTGGCCATCCCACTGCGTGTTACGACATTTACGCTTGGGTATTTTTCTGTAGTTCGTTTTTAACCTTTTACACATTCTACGTAGGTGTTGACTGCTTTTCCTACATTTTTCATCATCAAGGCTAGACAGTATTCAATCACATGGTCTAGCTTCCTGCAATACTAGAAGGTCTATCTTGTGGGGTTTGGACAGTCCCTCACACAGTGCCCTACCTCTCCACAGTTATAACAGACGAGTTTCCCTCGTCCCCGACCTACACTTCCACCTCTTCTGCCTCCCCTGCCCCTTGTTGGGGAGCCCCTTATGCTCGATAGCGATCTAGGTGAAGATGGGTCCGAATGTACCCTATAGATATTCCCTTGATCAATCATAAAATCATATGTCTGACCGTTCTCTTCATCATGTCCTACTGACCTGCAGAACTTGCACCATTGCTATTTTACTTATGGGACATATGCAGCAAGGTGGGGACAGTGGTTCATTTTGTGTAGCCCTGCAACATGACAATCCTCTCACCAAAGTGTCGGCCCACTTGGTCCTGCCACTTCCCTAGGGCGCAGTGGACTAAGTCCCCCAGCCTTCATGTAGTCTGTCAACAACGGGCAGTTATCCTTGGTGTGACCATTCATCCTGCAACATATGCACCATATTTTTTGGCTAGCCTCTGCGCCTCGCTCGTTTCGCAGGTTCTGGATCTATCTATGTATCGCCTCCAGTTGTCCTTGGATCTGATAGACGCCTAGATGGGTATCATCTTTGGGCGTAGCTTCCAACTTCATAGCGACTTCCAGGGCCTTGTCTAGTGATTCAAAATTTTGGTGACCCATAGGTATGCATAGGCGAGGTAGCAACATAGCAATGAACTATTCTGTGTGCTGTCTGTCAACGTACTGAAATACTCCTTCCCTGATCACCTTCTTCAGCTGTTGATTGGCCTCCCACACAGACTCAGAAGGTCCTTGCTTGAAATCCTTTAGATCGACCACCATTTGAGAATATGACTTAGGCTTCTTGAACTATTGTTTTAAGGCATTCTTGACCTCTTCGATGGTTGAGTTTGCATGCTGTCCGATATATCCAATGTACCAATCAAAAGCCCTTCCTTCAAAAGCAAGGGAGAGTTGTGCCCTCTACACCACGTCACTAGCTACATTCTGCGTAGTCCATGGCGATTATGTGACAAACCAGAACTACTACATGTCCTCATCTCCCACACCCTTAAAGGTAGGCAATTTCATGTGCGTAGCCATGACGTCTTCTGGTGGTCAACCTCTTACTACGGTTTTCTTTCATTGTGAATTCTTGAACTTGTCATTCGAACCATTCATCAATTTATTTTCTTTCAAGTTTCCAGTACGGCGTTGGCATTACGTGATCCCTCTCTCCAAATGCTCCCTGTCCCGACAACGAAACCATTTGTTGGCTCGAGGGGTCCTAACCCAGGTTCGGAGGTTAAGGTTTTCCAACAAACCCCTATACTACTGGCCCTTTCGGTAGTGACCTACTTGTGCAGGCCAAAGTCACACCCAAAGCAGTATGGGTGGGTGCTGGAACCAAGTTTCTGCACCTTGAGAGAGAGAGAGAGCAGGTAAGTCGACCCGTACGACAACTATCAAATCTACACAGTCAGAGGTTGTTCGCAGGACTTTCTATGATTAAACAGGGTATAGTTTTACCAGATTTATATAACAAGATTGCATCCACGTGTGGAAAACCAAATATAAGCATTAAAAACTATGTTCACAATAGACTTAATCAGATTACAGATATAGTAATCATAACACAGATAATTCGCAGCTCATAAAAATATATCATTCGCAGCCCGTAATAGAATACAATATAATTTGAGTCCACAATAACCATAAAAAGATAGATAAAACATCATCAGATATCCACAATACTTCACATATATTAGTTATCAAAAGGTCTCTTACATACCCCAAAACCCACCTGTGCACACAGCCAGCAGGGTCCGCACACAGCAGGACTAAGTGTCTCTGCGCACACAGCCAGCAGGAGTCCTTTCCCCAAAAACCCAAACAGGTCTACTAATTTGCAATTCGCACCAATATTAATCCCTGTTTGTCTTACTGTTGAATCCTTAGTTAAACTGAGAGGGGGGGTGAATCAGTTTAACACATTCATGGACTTTTAAAAACTTTCCTTTTAAAATTATTTACATCTTCATTTCATGATCAACTTAATATGTGAGAAATCTTAATTTGTGAGCAGCAAGTATTAAGCAGATTAGATAATATAACAATAGTCTTAATATGTGAGCAGAAAGTATTAAGCAGGTTAGATATACCATATCAACACATATACATCATGCACATAGACAACATATATAAGTGGAAACCCATAAGGGAGAAAACAACATCTTATTATTGTTGTGATGAAAAGGCAAGCTCCAACTCCCTCTCACCACTGATTTTCTGTAAGCACCAACCTACAGGAGGCTCCTACCTCAATTCTGCAAGCTACAACTTGCAAGGAAGCTCCAACTTCCATTTATTTTCTGCAGGCTACAACCTACAGGAGGCTCCTACCTCATCAGCTACAACTGACATCTATCAAGCTACAACTTGATATGGAAGCACCAACTTCCTCACTCTTTCAGAAAAATCATATGCTGATTTACCTTGGATATCAGCTCTATTTTGTTCCTTCTTTACTACTGTCCACCAGCCTTCATATCTGCCTTAAATCATCTCTGAATATTTATAGCATCTCTATCTGCTCCTCCTTCTTCTTACCCTCTCTTCCTCATTTATCCATTCTCTAACCTCTCTATGCATATCTATGTGATATCATTTATAGAGTTCACCTCATGACTGTTTGTATTCCACAGGGAATTTGAAGTGAACTGCCATGACTCTTTGACTTCCACCTTCTCATTTCTTTCCTAGCATATTCAGAAAAACATATAACAATAGATATACATTTCAACATTACAGTGGGATATTTCTTTTCCTCCGGAGACTTGCCTTTGCATCACAAACAATATAAAATAAATAAAACTTTACAATTTGAGTTACAATAAGTATTTATATTCAGCCCATTCTATAGGTATGGTGGTTATAAAACCCCACAAAGCATATAATATGCTCTTTTATTAAAGTCCTGTGGTTATAACTCTTAATTCGACTTCACTTAAAAACCCGACTCGAAATCCTTCGGATCTATAATTATTTGGCACATAAATGGAGATTAACCTTTTGTCATAGTATTAAATACTTATGAAATAATTGGTTCCAAATCACTTACTCAATGACCAACCTTAAGCTTATAACGTTAACACCATTTAACTCTAAGAATAGGAGTTTTGTGTTACATTGGACTCTTATGGGCCCCACGCATACAATATTCAATGTACCCAAACATATCTTCCTTTTTCCATATACCTTCCGCCACTACATATGCGTTAATTTATATCCTGGACCCACATTTCAATCTCGTGGGTAAGTCAACATTTAAAAGTTTGACCCTGCTTTCACTTGAGGCATCAACATAATTTACCATTCTGGCCTTTACACAGTTTAACCCATAGTCTGAGGCACATAAGCCTTTCGCCACCCACAAATATTATAGTGCATTTGGACTTCCTTACTATACAACTTTGTGGATTAAACTTCAACTACCCACATATGTGGTTACGCTCATATTTTGATAAACCCAATTGTTTAAAGGACTAATAAGGGTCCCATAGGCCTTTTTAACAACTCCAGCTTCCAACACAGAACAGCCCATCACGTTTATTTTATAAATCAATCGGACTCAAATCACATTATATGGTATCCCGGTCCCACAACCATTATAACGTATCTTCAATTATCCTCTACGCAACTTCAATTCTGATCTGATGGCCTATCTATTCTCATGCTCCAAAGGGCTTTTAGGTGGACATCCGACAGCAGTTGTGCAATTTAATTGCACGAGGTTTAAATATCCAAAATTATGCGATGTAAATGGTTTTAGAATACCACCTTAGGACACTTGGCTCTTGAAGAGCGATATCGCGTTTTTTTCACAAAAACAACTTACCACTTAAGGGGCAGCACAATACTTCTGGTTTCTATTCTTGAAACCAATTTTACTATTACCATTTCGGTTCCACCCTTTCTGCATGGTTCCACTTCATTTCTTAATTACGCTTCTCACCATTACTTGTGTACTATGTTCTAGTTATTCCACCATGCCATTCTGTCTTCAACCAGTGCACCCAGAACATCTGCGCCTTCGTTTTTCTTGTGCAATACGTTCTCAATGGATCACCCTTATGACTTGTACATGAAGCCTACATTCCACTAAATTTGATGGCTTCTGAATTTGACCCCGCATAATTGAATCTGCTATACCATCACATACATTCCACATTTCCCCAATCATCACAATCCCACACTAGAAAATTTGGCAGAAATTCCGACGGCCAATTCGTCGCTATTCCGACACATAGTCATCGCAAGAGTGATAGTTCGAGGGCAGGAAAAACGTGGTTTACCATACCGTTGTAGTTCCGACGCAATTAAAAAGTGTCACACTATCGACACTTTTTCCGTCGCTTCCAAACAAGTGTCACTCTTCCAACGTTTCCCAATTCGTCGCACTTCCGACCTTTGTAAACTGTCGCACTTCCGACAAAATGTGGTCCGATATTTTGAACGTCGCTCTTCCGACGTTTTGGACGTCGATCTTCCGACGGTTGTAAACTGCCACAATTTCGACGAAATGTGGTCCGACGTTTTGGACGTCACTCTTCTGGCGTTTGTAAACTGTCGCAATTCTGACGAAATGTGGTCTGACATTTTGAACGTCGCTCGTCCGACATTTGTATACTGTCGCGCTTCCAACGTTTCTAATCTATCGCAATGCCGACGCTTACAAGGCGTCGGTATAACGACAGTAGGTTCAATTTTAAAAAAAAAATGAAACTTTAAAAAAGGAAAAACGTTGTTTTGAATATATTATATGAAGTAAAACAGTCCATGAAGTCATTACATTTTCACATATGAATATTGGAACCCAAATATCCATCCAGAAAATTGGAAGTCCCACCCCAGAAAATGATAGAAAAATACCCCATGTCACATATAGGGACATGATATAAAACCCACTAACGGTCCACATGGAGATTCTTAACAATATGAGAAAGCATCCAAATATGCCTGAGGCATCTATAAGAAAGTGAAATAGCAGTATGTAGAATAGTAAAGCAACAAATATGAAATCTTAGCGTCCATTGTTAGGGGTCTAGATTAAAGTACCCAAAATCCTTGAACAAACTTCATTCATGTGAGGGAGTGTGATATGTCCAAATATAAAAATACCATCGCTATAATGACAAACCAACAACATGAACCGGTATAGCTAGTTTTGGGGCGAGTGATAAACATTAATAATCATTTTTTTCACAAGAGAAAAAACGATGTTTTGAATATATTATATGATAAAACAGTCCATGAAGTCATTACATTTTCACATATGAAGATTGGAACCCAAATATCCATCAAGAAAAGTGGAAGTCCCACCCCAGACAGTGATAGAAAAATACCCCATGTCACATACAAGGACTTGATATAAAACCCAGTAACAGTCCACATGGAGATTATCGACAAATTTGAGAAAGCATCCAAATATGCCTGAGGCATCTATAAGAAAGTGAAATAGCAGTATGTAGAATAGTAAAACAACAGATAGAGTACCGACTTCCATTGTTCCAAATGCAAATTAAAGTACCCAAAATCCTTGAACAGAGAAAAACGCTAATCATGTGAGGAGTGTGATATGTCCCAAATATAAAAATACCATGAGACCATATCAATAAACCAGCAACCTAGACCAGCATCGCTAGTTTTGAAGGCAGAGTGATAAACATTAATCATTTTTTTCTTCACAAGAGAAAAAACGATGTTTTCAATATATTGTATGAAGTAAAACAGTCCATGAAGTCATTACATTTTCACATCTTAAGATTGGAACCCAAATATCCATCCAGAAAAGTGGAAGTCCCACCCCAGACGATGATAGAAAAATACCCCATGTCACATACAGGGACTTGATATAAAACCCAGTAACGGGCCACATGGAGATTATCGACAAATCTGAGAAAGCATCCAAATATGCCCGAGGCATCTATAAGAAAGTGAAATAGCAGTATGTAGAATAGTAAAGCAATAGATAGAGTACCGACGTCCATTGTTCCAAATACAAATTAAAGTACCAAAATCCTTGAACAGAGAAAAACGCTAATCATTTGAGGAGTGTGATATAGCCAAATATAAAGCCTACATAGACCATATCAATAAACGTGCAACATGAATAACATGGCTAGTTTTGAAGCGAGTGATAAACATTAATCATTTTTTCACTGAGAAAAAACGTTGTTTTGAATATATTATATGAAGTAAAGCAGTCCATGAAAACGCGTTGTTTACGGGACACAGATCTTTTGTAAAAAGTCTCTAGCATCAATTCATCATCGAGCAAGCCACAAAGAAATTTCTCCAACAACACTTTATTCCGAAAAATTCAATGTTACCGCAAAGTATATGAATCCACACTTACTATTCCAATTGATGGAGTATTTATACAAAAAATCATACAAAATATCTCATAACAAATTGAGATATTATCTAGGATAACTAATAAGTATTTTACAACAATATAGAGATAGATGGTCTTGTAGATAAGAAAAATGATAATTGATGTTGTGTTGTTTCCTTCTTTTAAGAATGTGTTGGAGGCAGGCCCTATATCTTGGCTTGCTGCTATCCTCTTCAACAATTCTATGTTGATTATTTCGTTTCACTGATACTCTTTGACCTTTGTTCATCCTTTTATCATTTTTATCATGATATACTATGGTAAATAGGCAAAAATTTATGTAAGGATAATTTTTTTACAAAAGTTCCATCATTTCTTCCCACCATTGAACTTCTGGCACTCTGGTCCTTTGAAAATTTCTTAGTGTTTCATCAGCCTCAGTATATCTAAAGAAATTAGGCTAATTTGGGAACAGATGATGTACTTCATGCTCAAGATAAAATCAATTCTCCAATCTGTCATGAAGGTTTTTCCCTGTAGGCAATGCTGCTGTTGATGAAATGGTTGAAGAAATAGCTTGATTATCAACATATTTGTCCAATTTTTCAACATAACTATCAAGTTCTATTAGCTTATCTTCTGCAAATATAGGACTGGGCAATCCTATATTTAACAAAATATTCAGTCTTTCTCTGAAGGCAATGATTTCTTCTTGCATATCTGAGCACCTTCGTTCTAAATTCTGTACCAAAGTGCTTTTAGTAAAAACTCTCTTTATTTCCATAATTGTTCCGGTCCTGTCCTGAATACCAATTTCTGCAAGTTGATTCTTAGTCTGAGTATTCAAAAAATGTATAATTCTATTGGCCTCTTCTAGCATATTTCCCAACTCTTCTCTTGATCTCTCAATCTCATCCATAGCCAATTTAACTAAGTTATTCTGTTCATCCATTATTTGAATTGAGGACCAAACATCCTTTATTAATTGAATAATATTATCCCAAAGAATTTCATTTATTTCTTTTAAAGGTTTCTCCAATGTCAGATCCTTTTCCAATGCTTTGACTATTTTTTCTAATTTGTTCACTTCTCTTGTTTTATCAGCAACACTCATTTTTGAAAGATCATATTTATGTTCTAGAGTGGCCAATTGTTCCTTTTTTTTGTGAATCTCTATGGCCTGAAGTTTCATATCTTCCATTGAATTTGTTAATTCATCAGTGTTCAAATTTGTAGTGTTGCTCCGTGACAATTCTGCTGGCTGACCTGTTGTTGTTGTACTTGTCACTACTCCTACTGTAGATACTGGAATATTTTCTTGCTTATATTTTAATGCATTCTCAAGATATTTTTCAGTTGCAGTAAGTTTCTCATTCAATTTTAAGAGAAAATCCATTAGTTCTTCCTCAGAATTTTGTTTGATGATTTCTACAGTCTGTGGATGTCTTGAGGCCGGTAACTTTAATTGTTTTCTTAGAGCTGCAATATCATCATCTTTTCTCTTGATCAAAGCTTCAATACCTTTCACATATTTAGGATTATGACCCAAACCAATGATTATTTACTCTAAAGTTTTGATTCTATTATCCTTAGCCTGGGAGGAGGCTTTTTCAAGCTGCAACTGTGTATTAGTATTATCCAAAGAATCCCGCAACTTATGGGTCATCATTGATTTATCCGTCAGAGTAGAATAAATCATCTCACCTGTTTGCTTGTGTAGCTCAATTTGATCTAAAGGATGGATATCCTTTGCTAAGACTTGAAAATTAGTCCTAAAGTAATCTGCAGCTGTCTGAGGCTGCTACACCTTGGGCTTGAAATGGTTCATTAACATCTTACCCCGTTGGATGTCATAAGCTGACATCAATCTTTCTTGATTTTTCAGAGCCATATTCAAAAATTGGTTGTACACTTGAAGTCTAAGTGGATCGTTCCTGGCCTTTATATTGATGAATGTTCTTTTGATGTCCCAGGCAGTTTTTACTGGAGGTTTGAAAGAAGATATTTTTGCACTTTGTTGCCTCTGTATTTCCTGTTTTTGAAAATTAGTGGATGTCCCACTACCTGTACCTGTTTGCTGACTGTCTTCTCTTCCCTGGCTGTCAGGGATTTCCTGAAATGATTCATCTTCTTGAAGGGGAGTTAATTTATGAATTTTAACATCTTGCTGTTCAGAAGAGCCACCAATAGGAGTAGTTGTTTCAGCCTCTCTCTTTTTTCCCTTTTCTATATTCAGAGGAGTTTGTAAAATAGAAATTTCTGGCTCACTGATCTGAGTAGGAGGAATTTGTCCTTGACCTTGTTCTTTAGAAGTCTTTGGTTGCTCTGTCATTATGAATTTTTCAATTATTTGTATATCAGGCTCGTTTTCTTTTCCTTTAGATTCTACTGCTACTGTACTAATCTCCTGCAAATTTTGTTGTAAAGTCCTGGCTGAAGAAGATCCCTGCACCTGTCCAAAATATTCTAGGTCAAGTATATTTTAAAGATATTTCATTACATTTTCAACATTGACCTGCTCACTATCTTTTTCAACCAATGTCCCTTCTGTCCATTCATCCATATTAGCATATTGTTCTATTTCTGGGATTCTTTGATGGATATATGGTGACAATTTATTTTTCATTCTTCTATCACAGATAAAGTTGTTTGAATCATAAGGCACCCAGTAGAAACTCTTTTGTAGTCTGAGATAGTCTTCTAAAATCCTTTTGGCTTCCTTTACAGCTTCCCTAGAGTTACAAATGAAGGGACCTAATTGGCTCTTGATCCTGAGTTGAGCCTTTTTCTTTGCATTGCAAAAATGAATTATATCTGAATTATTCATCTGCCTAAGATATTCTAATGCAAAGAGTCTCATTGGGACATACTTGGGTAGTTTGAATGGGCATAATTCACATCCATATATCCTGATCTCTGTGTAGTTTTGATATAGGTACCAGTCACCTATCTTGTACTGCTTTGAGAGCTAAAGGATTTTCTTGATTTCATTGTTAATTCTAGGAGGAGAGACTCCTGTCAACAAGGTAGTTGCAGGATGAACAAAAAGGTCGACAAACTCATTATAGGAATAAGGAGAATCAGAGGAATTGTGAGTAATGGCAGACCAAAAGATGATTGACCTAGGATTCCCTTTGGCATCAAGTTTCTTAACATAAAAGGGAAATTTTCTGACTGAAATTAAATCATGAGATGATATATGACAGAAGAATACTTAAATACTCTCTCATTCTCAAATCTCATGAACTGATCATGGATTTTGTTAGCAATATAAGATGCAAAATCATACTTGACAGCAGGAGGTTGTCCAGGGGTAAAAATGGATAACAATACTAGGGTTAACTGATCAACATACTCACTAGTATTGAAGCCCATTATGGAAGATATCATGTTTAAAATAAGTCTACCCTCATCAGTAAATAAAGTATAACCATAAGGGGGAGGGTTTTTAGGCTGATGCTCTGGTAACATGAAGGTTTGGCATAGGCGGTTTAACTCTTCATGGGATAACTTAGTAGATTTTTCAAATAATTCAGCCATGGACAGGGGAGTGAGAGCTTGACCAGGTTGGAATTGTAGCATTTCATTTATGGACTAAGCAGTTATTGGGAAAAGGACATTTTGACTTGGGGATAAAACTGCTCGTTGGTTGGGATCATAATTTGCGTAGAAATAATGGATTAACTCAGGAAAACTATGGACTGAGGGGAGAAGGTACATAGGAAGATTTGATTCCCAAAGTCCAAATATGTCAGAACCATTCAAATAATTGTCTCTGCAGCGGCAAAATATTCGAAGAGGATTCTCACTGAGACACAAGTCCTTAATTTGAAAATCAATATCGGCTAAAGGAAAATAATCCAAGTCCTTGTGAGGCGCATTGATGGGCACGACATTTAGAGCTACAGGAACTTCCATTTCTGGTTCTTGTGGATTTAGAAATGGAATTTCGGGGTTTTTGTGGAAAAGGGGCACAATTACCAGTTTTGGGAATATAATTGCAGTTCTGGGAACGAAAAATGCCAAACTGAACTTCTTTTCAGACCTTAGTGCAAAATTAAAACTAAAACCAGGATTTTTTAAAGAGTTTAGCGGGGAATTGGAATAAATACCTGTTTACGGGAAATGAAACGTGTTTAAACAGGTGCTGGTTATGACAGAAGAACCTTGAAATACTCGGCTTCAATTCTCTTCAGTAAGGTAACGGTCAGCAAGCGTTAACAGTTGGTTTTTGAATTTTGTTGCATGGAAGACTGGCTAG